>JAWNNO010003804.1:1200000-1800000 GCA_035044985.1 Lordiphosa fenestrarum | reverse complement strand
ATGAAGACGCACATGATAAGCGCGTGCATCGTTGTTTTGCCTGGGTCTTATCTACCAGCAGCATTGGAAATAAACCCAGACGCCTGGCCATGGTCGAACATGTTGGAGGCATTCATTCATCGCCAGACAGATAAGCAGTCGTCAATCGAAGGAACATTTCGCTTAGCGTTCAGTTGTAAAATACTACGAAATAAGATTTAATGAAATGGATTTTCCTCAGACCCCTTCAAGCATTATTATCCATGAGTAATCAACGGTGGATATCCATTTCATTGGGCTATCTCTTGTTATTAAAAGGACTCCAATCATTCGAGAATGTGTGCCAAGTAAATGTCCTCGAACCACAAACCATGGAGTTGTTCAATCAGAGCAAATGGGTGCATCAGGTGTGTACTTAAGTAGCAAGGCTTTGTTCCTAGTCAAGTCTAACGATTCTAGTCTTACTTGGAGTGGGCCACACGGGATGTTTGCTGCGAGGGCTATGCAGGACCCATACACAACTGTACACCTCAATGCACCTCATGTTCCGAGTATGCGTATTGTGCGGCTCCCGAAGTGTGCTTCTGTCTGGAGGGCTATACCTATGATGGGAACGAAAGCTGTTTACCCTTTTGTGACCCCTCTTGTCCCGCAAACAGCCTTTGTAAGTCGCCCAATCGCTGTGCCTGCAAATACGGGTTCGTTCGTGCCGCTTCCAGAGAGTTCAAATGTCTTCCATATTGCCGCAAAGACTGTGGTCCGCATGGTTACTGTGCCGGTCGCGGAAAGTGTGCCTGCCATGATGGCTGTCGACTAGATGGAACGACCAACTGTTTACCCATTTGTGAGCCATCCTGTAAACATGCCGAGTGTACAGCCCCACAGGTGTGTACCTGCCTTGAGGGCTACATAGCCACGGACAATAAGGACGATCCCTGCCAGCCCAATTGTACAAACTGTGAATTTGGTGACTGTAATTCAACCGGGGTATGCCAATGCTGGGATAATTTCATCTGGCAACAGGATCACAAATGTCATCCCAAGCTGAATGTACTGCAACCGGCAAAGAAGTGTATTAGCAATTGCACCTGCTGGGTTCTGAGTGTTAACGATTCTTCACCCACTTGTCTACCCACCTGTAATGAGACCTTGAGCAAAGCGGAGTTTTGCCTGAATTCAACATCTTGTTTTTGTCATCGTGAGACTTATCTAATGATATGTCCTGCCTCTGACACAAAATATAAGTGTCAAGTTGTTAACCTAACAGAGACCACGGAGAAAAGTAAGGCGCCGCTTATGAAACGAAATCACCATGGAAATAGGATTAGAGAACGTGCACCGTCGTGGGAAGTTATAGGAGGATGTGTCGCAGTGATATTTGGACTGACTGTCTTCGCCGTGTCTTCCGTCTGCTTGTACTCCAAGAGAGGACATTTGCAGCCCAGAGAATATTTTTAAGTATTTAAAGATTTTAAGGGTAAATAAAGTGATTCATGTAAGTTTTAAGCAAATCAATGAGTGTAGACAGAGACAAAGTCTTTCTTGTGGTTGTTGTTATTAGACAAATGATTGTTATACTCTGTACCAAAGGTATGCGGAGTATATTTATTAGTTTTTGCAGAAGATGTGTAACAGCCAGAAAGAAGCATCTTCGACCCTGTAAAGTAGAGTCGACAGCTGGTGGAAAAGGTCAAGGTAAAAACTTTTCCGGACCTGAGCAACATTTGCTTGTGGCTTTTGTTGAGTTAAATATATTTCGGAATATAAGTAGAATGCTGTGATAACTCGAAAGCAGATGGCGGAGATTTGGCATAGAATTGGAGATCTAGCCGGAATGCATCGCTCTTGGAAAGCGTGGGATAGCTTCGGGGCTTGTCAAGGACCGCAGACTCAGCTCTACTTACCTGCAGTAAAAAAGAAAACGGAACGCCACCAAAAGTTTCTGACAACAATGCATGATTCCTCCCAACAATCTGAATTATGACAATTTGAACGTAGTCTCGTCTCTAATCCCAGCAAGAAGAATCTTTTACATGTTGATTTTGTTAATTTTGGCATCAACCTGTTGTGTAATATAATAAGGCCTCTTTCTTTACTCTCTTTAATTAAACTAGGCAAAAAGGTACAGCATATTGAGAGTTTGTTGGTGATTCTAATTGATTTTCGTGTGCTCAATACGAATCTCTTTTAGGTAGTGGTTTTTGGGAAGTCGAGCTTCAAGCTGAGTCATAGAATATTTTTACTTTTTTAAGGGTCGTTTTAAGGAGCACATTTTCTTATGTTGTGGCTAACTTTGATATAATTGTAAAGTAATATTTATCAGCTTTAAAATGAACCATCCAACATAATTCTGCTGTTTTTTCAAGCCAAGATATACCCTTTTTAGGTACATGTTCTCAAAATGGCCATAATTTGTACAGCCCATAGGTATGCAATGGATGTTGTTAAACATCTCTTAAGGATTCAATACCTTAGTGATTTTGCATGGCATATCTTTAGGCAGTAGTCAATGTAATACTCTTGACCTCATGTATTAAAAGTTGCTTATCTTCGCTTAAAATAATCGCAGAATTGTTTGCTATAGTTTGTCTTATAGCTAAGAAGTAATATTTTAACATTGTATCAAAAAGAGTTATAACAATTTTCTAGGTTCCCCTTAAAACTTGACTAAAATGGTTCAAAATAGTCATTTTAGGCAACTTTAAGCTTAAATTTCTATTAATCTAGGCCTGATTGACCATTTCTAAAATCAGAAGCATGTTCAGCACAGGAAAATTATAAAAAATCTCTGTATCTCTGTTTTTTGTTGTGGGAAAGCATAATATGACCTCTAGCCGGCTAAGACTGCAAGTTCAGCAATCTTCTGAGCCCGAATCCAAAAAGTTTCGCGGGTTTGAACCGCCGAGTGAATCCCCCCCGACCTTTAAGAGTTTTACAGCCCTGATGTAAAATATTATTTCTAAATATGTATCTATAAGGACGATCAGACAAAAGAATCGCCAAAAAGCGTTTAGCTTTATCTTACTTTTATATCTGAGATATCCAAAACTTTATAATTTCTGATTTCGACGGTCGTCTATCAATGCCATTGCTTAAATGATACTTTCCTGCTGATACTGATCCACTGTAGCGCAGCATGCACCTTGATATCTTGGATCTTGGATTCTGGAATGTCTATAATTTTTGTTAAACCGAACTGACACTTTAAGTTCGGAACAGATCCACTGTAGCGCAGCATAAACCAGATATCTTGGATCTTGGATCTTGGAATATAATTTCTATAATTTTTCTTAAACCGAACTGACACTTTAAGTTCGGAACTGGTTCGGGTACAGCTATTTTGGCACACTTGGCTCGGCTTACAGTTTTGAAATTGAAAAGTTCTGAACTTTTCAAAGGATGCTGAGCTGAATTAAGCGGTTCGGTTCGGCTCGGTTATATAATTAATGAGCCTAGTTGTATTCAGACAGCTCAAAAACTAAAGGAGGAGATAGCAAAAAGACAAGGCTAAGGTTTAAGAATTTAATAAGGGTACTTTATGAAGTCGGAGCCAATTCCTTTTATGCTTTAAGAAAATGTGAAAATTGTTGCGCTGTGCTAGTGAAATAACTCGCACCAAAGCTTCCTTTTTTCGTGTGTCAAGTGTTGCTCAGCTCAAGTCTAGCTCGGCTATTGAACCATCTACCTACAAATCAGCCAACTCGTTAACTCTTCTTCTGCACGTCATTGGCCATCTAACACAAAAAAAAAACAGTTGAATAAATACCATCTGACAGGGTTCACCAATATAATCGGCTGGTCTGACAAACACACACGATGGTTGAGTTTTGCTTTTTTTCTGTTGTTGTTGTTGTTGTTGTCGTTGCTTTGGGTATATCTCGTCTTACTAGCGAACATGCTGCACGGGTATCTCTCAGTTATCTGCATAAATATGTATGTTCATATGTAACCATATGCAAAACACAAAGTATTTTGTGCGTTTGTGTTGCCTGATATATACAAATAAACATGAGCGGCAAGCAGGCGCCCAGAAATGATTAGCAGGCAAAAATCGGCATAGGCAGCGGCAGCGGCAAAAATGTGAGTGTGCACTGTTGTTGTTGTTGGTGTACTTGTAGTAGAAGTAGCTTTGGCGACGTACATTAATGTTACCCCATGTGAAAAGCTAAAACGGTAACAGGCGACGGCTACGGCGACGTTCTCTTCAAATTTGTACGAAACATGTGTGCTTACATATGGACGTACATGCATATGACGACTATGTCTGTAGGTATGCGCATGCATATGTACATATGTGCACTTGTGCTTTGTAATGAGCAGCACAGCGAAGCCAGCAGAAGAGAAGCAGAACGAAAGCCAAAACCAGAAATGGCATGAAAATGAAATGTAATAGGCAGCTGACGACCAAGAGGTGAGCGGGCTGAGGAGCGCACAATTTAAATATGTAAGCATGCTTACCTATGTAGGTTTGTATGTATGTAACCTGTATGTATGCTGTCTGACTTGTTCACATGTCGATAAGTTGGCGTTCGGCTGGCCCATGCCCATGATGATGTTGATGAAGATGATGATGACAACTTAATGTTAATTCATTCAGCGGTAGCTTCGTTTTAATAAACGTTTAATGATTTGCTCACACTGGCTGCCAGTAAAAGTGTGCATGGTGTTCTGCCGATCTACAGGAAAGGCCAGAAAAATTAAACTTGTTTAAGATTAATTTTAATTACAATTCACCTAGGAATGGGTCTCAATTGGGGATCGTCTGGAGACCCTAAACATAATTTATTAATCACGAAAGAGTCATTATCTATGTGTCATGTCTGTGAACCGGTTCAATAGTGGTCCAGAGCCATATCTTTGAAATTATTTAAGCTACAAGCCACAAATTTGGTCTCTATCTGATGTTGGATGTATTACTGCTCCGGAGCCTGTTTTGAACCGGTTCAATAACCGAACCGGTTAAACACTGGCTCGGCTGAATATCTTATAATTTAAGTAAAAATCTAGAAATATGATTTGTAGTTTTTGTATATGGAAATGTATATTTTACTGGCTCCAAACCGGTTCAAAAGTGGTTCAGAGAAATATCTAAGAAGTTATCTAGGCAACGAACTTAAAATTTAAGATATAGTAATATTGAGTTGGATATTTTTTTGGTTCAGAACTGTTTCAGAACCGGTTTCGAACCGGATCAACAGTGGTTCAGAGCCATATCTTAGTAACTATTTAAGCAAACAGCTTGAAATTTGGTCTGTAGGTAGGTCTTAACTTGTTTGGATCCAGTTTCAAACCGGCTAAAAATCTGAAGTCATCCGATTTTGACAATATTTTTGGAATTAGGTGATAGCATATGTTTTAAATATATAAATATTTAATAAATCTACCCTATTTTAAGCGCACTTTTGAAAAACTAACAGAATGGATTGCTAGTAAGCTCGGAGCAGTCTTTTGCTGTAGACACGGTTTTGGTCACTGTTAGTCACTTTGTTGGTTTTGGTCACTGTTTTTTGATTGTTGGGTCACTGTTTTGGTGACTGTTTTGTCATTGCTTTGGGCACTGTTTCGGTCACTGTTTTGGAATTTAAAATACTCTTTGGCAGGGCATAAAATATGAAAAACCATTAGAACATCTAGAGATTGTTAGTTTTATTGATTTCACCAATTAAAAAGTGATCTTACCAGTGTAAAAAATCAAGTGAAACCAGGGATGCAACCGGTTTTGAACCGAACCGAACCAAATTAAAATTAAACTGCTTTTTCCAGCTGACAAAACGAACCGGCTGGCATTTGAAATTGCAGAGCCGAACCGAAAACCACAAAGCAGAAACGGCTATGTTCCTTTCAGTTCACGGGCGAGCCTTAACACGTCTTAACCATCGGATAAATTACGCATAGCGATGACGGGGACTGATGTGATTTTTAAGAATCACCCATTATAAAATATGTGATCCAGTACATCTAATGCAACCAGCTACTGAGCTCTTAACATATTGAAAACAGAGTCAACCACTGAACCGAACCAATCCTTATTTTTAAGCAGCTAATAGTATAGATATAAATATGATTAGAAAATGGGGTTTAGTTTAAAAGATTTTTTCAATTTTTGTAGCAATTCTTTGAAATGGTATCATTATCTCCTACTTGAGTGATCGAAATATTGTATTGAATAGGTCATTCATCCTACAGCACCCTGTTATCAGCTTATGATTCCTTGTTTTCTTGACAATGAAAATCATAAAAAACGTATATTTATCAAGCGTACATTTCTAAACCTTGGCCCTTGTTGTTATTTATATTATTGTTCATGGAACATATGTTATTTTTTGGTGACAATGACGCACATTTGATATAACTCATTTCACATCTTTGATTTCATTAGCTTCGGTATGGTGTGTAGCAGCTTATCTGCATGGCTTGTAATATTCATAATGACAAGGCACATAACATTGTCCGACGGCATTAATATTGGCCACCCCTAACCAGCCGCCCTCCTTCATTTCCATTCCCAATCCAATCTACAAATGCCCAGAGAATTTTCCATTTGGATGGTTGTGGAATAAACTGCAGCATCATCGCAAAAACAGAGAGTGCACAATTGAGGCGTAACCGAAAACTGATAATAATGCCGCCCAAGGATTATGGGGAATGACAGTAATGATGATGGGTCTGATGAGGTATTTTCTAGAGCGATTAACTCTAGCTGGAAACTTATCAGCGGTCTGGAAGTGCAAGTGCACTGACATTGTGTGACGTCAACGCGGTTGCAATGTTTGCCGACGTACCGATTTGCCGGCCAGTTGTAATCGAATGTGGGAAACGACCTCCTTCGGAGCAGGCCTCTGGTAAACTTCTGAGGTGATTTCTAGTTTTTATTTGGATTTTCTTTAAGTTTTTTGTTTTGCTCATTAGTTGTGTTGTGGTTGGTGCACCCGACAAACGAACAAACTTATGTTCTGCGATGGATTGAAGAGCTCCAGAACGTTAGTTATGCAATAAAAAGAAGAGTATATTCAAAGTACTATTTCGTGACAATAACTTATATATCCAATAGTATCTTTCAGCTTGGCAACCATCGGATTTGGCCTGCTTCTTCTGTTTCCGAATCGCCAAGAGAGAAAGAAGCAATTAATTTTTTGTATTAGTGTTACTGTGACTCGACAATTTACACCGAAAGCTGGCCCAAGTTATGCATCACTGAGTGTCAGAGAGAGAGAGC
Organism: Lordiphosa fenestrarum; assembly: GCA_035044985.1. Lineage (NCBI taxonomy): Eukaryota > Metazoa > Arthropoda > Insecta > Diptera > Drosophilidae > Lordiphosa > Lordiphosa fenestrarum. The sequence goes on along the minus strand of JAWNNO010003804.1, from coordinate 1,792,805 downwards.
CTCTCTTCTCGGGGAATTTTGAACTTAAGTGTGGCGTATGCAGTGTGCGCCCTCAGCACAGTACTTGAAACGCTCAGTGTTTCGCGTACTCTTGAAGCGTGCGGTTCTTTTTGCACACACGCACAAGCCGTTTGCTCTAGCGCTTACTCTTGCTCTCACTCTCTCGCGCTCTTGGCAAAAGCTCAGTTCTTAAATATAACAAATGTGCGCCGTACTCTGTTCACTTCTCTTTCGACGGTCTTGTCACCTGTGCCGGCAGCTCACTGTGCTTATGCTCGCCATGCGACTTTTGTGTACACTTTTCGTGTTAATGAGGGTATTAAACAACAGTTTTAAATACCAGTTCTTATTGTAATTGCTATTTATGTGGACGGCCGGTCAGTTTCAAACACCACACAGAGTGTGTGTGAGAGAGAGAGAGAGAGAGGCGGAGAATCAATTGGGAGAGGCGAACAAGTGAGTATGCATGCTCTGTTGTGATGTAGTTAGTACTTGTTGTTGCTGCAGCGTCGCATATGCTTTGACTAAGCTGCAAGTGTTGGAGCAGGAGTGGGGGGGGGCGTTGCAAAATATGTATGTAAGTTTATTGTATGTTTGTTTGGCCCTCTGTCCGTCGCTTGTTTGTCAATATGTACACATGTTATTTGATTTTCGCTTCGCTTTTTATGTCTGTCTGTCAGGCCGACTCGGAGTGTGTGTGTGTGCCACACTTCTGTTGCTTGGTACATGAATATAAATGTTGTTTATCTGTACACCGCCCTCCCCCTCCCTCCCGCTCAGGCCCACCTCTTAGCAGTAGTTTTGTGTGTGTATCGTTTTGCTGTATGTGCCTGAATATGTGTTGTTTCTTTATTGTTGTGTGTACTTGGTGTTGTTGTTGCTGTTGTTGCTGCTGCTTTGTCTGGCTCACTTGCTGCTGCTGCTGGCTCGCATGAACTTTTTTTTTTTTGCTTTGGTTTGGCTTTGTGTGCGACGGGGTCTCTGCCTGCTAATCAATGCTGTGCGCCGGGTTATTTCGCTATATCTATATGTACACAAACAAATCTACAAAAGTCAAATTGTTTTTTTGTTGTTGTTTACGCCTCTTGGTGCGTGTAAATATGTACAAAACACGATGTTGTGCTGTTACACATGCAAAAAGAAGAACACTTCATACGTTCATACATACATATATGTACGTATGTATGATGTGAATGTTTGTAGCTTTCTACACATGCATATCTCAGTCCCGTTATAGAGCTATAGAGAGAGTCTATCGACCACAATTGAAGATATGGCAAATGACTTTGAATATGTGTATGGGACTCGTACTCGGTTAAGTGAGTGGGGGTAGGGAGGGATGGGAGGGCAACCGAATTGACTTTCCTATTGTTTACTATGTGTGCGGTGGTACATGACGCATACTTCTTTGGAACATCGTTTACGTAGCACACGACCAGCATGCATTTGTACCAAATGCGTATGAGTGGAGAAATAATGGTGGTAATGGTCTGCATTGGGATGGACCCTCAAAGTAATGGGGAACCAATTTTCGTTTAGTGTTTCACAGGGATGTTCAGTCCATATGTACATTTTTTGCAGTGATGATAACCGGTTCTGAACCGAACCGAACCAAACCGAACCGAGCCGCTTAATCATGCTTGCAAACCGATCCACGAACCGAACCAGCATCTACTTTAAAGTTCTGAGCCGAACCTTAAGCCACAAATGAAACCGGTTCGGTTCATATCATATCCCAACTTAAGCTCCGAACTACAATTTCTTTCAGGAATATAGCGAATTCAATATACACAACATGAATCGAGTTCTTGTTTTACAAAATCGTACTTTTCGGTCACGAACTTCTACTTCGAACAAAGAATTCATTTCCAGAACTCTGCAATTTCGAACCATAATAATCAAATAGTGATAGTTCGAAAATTTTTGGTTCGAACCGTCGTTCAGCCCATTTTATGATTATAAAAAAAGCAATACATTTATTTAGCTATTAAATATATCTGAATTTTAGTAGTTAATTTATTTGTTCTTAAAAGCGCTTAAATCGTACTGGATTCGGCTCGATTTTGCATCGAAATCGGAAACACAAGGGAATATTAAAATTATAATTTATATATGCTAAGCTCTTTTCGGAATCATTGAAAAGCCTCTGGAGTGGAGGATCTTAATAAACAGAAGCTATTATAAATGGGAATTTTATAAGTAGTTCTCAATTCTATTCTAGGTTTTTTATTACACTTTCCTGCCCGTTTTTGCTGAACCGAACCGAAATTGTATGTTCGGAACTGGTTCGGGTTCAGCTTTTATTTCTAAAAAGGTTCGTGTTCAAGTAAAATAAAAGTCGGAGTCCCGGGTTCGAACCGGTTAGGTTCCAGCCCGGTTTACAGCCCTGACTAAAATAAAGATTAACATATTCTAGGATTAACGGTCTTAGGAAAAGGTTTCCGAGGTATATTATATCATATGATAGTTTTTTTTCTGTGTACCAAAAAAAAAAAACGGAGCCGAGCTTTAAAAAAAAGTCCAAAGATGAACAATTGTATCTTAACGGATACAATTTGATGACTTTGTGCTATGATAGACAAGAGATATACTTGAAATATATTTTTCTCTATACGGACTAACAAATTCGAATACTTAGTGCTTGAAGCGAGTGTATCCAGCATACTTTTCCAGCAGTTGAAGTCAGGGCACGAATCGAAATTTACAAAATATAATTATTCTAAGTTGGAGGTTTACGGTTTAGTGATAGCATTTAGATCATCCTCTAAAAGTGAAACTAAAAAAATATAAGATAAGATGATTGAAATAGAGGCTATAAGACCCTTGGCTATTATGGATGCCGATTTTTACTGTCAATACCTCAATCTATACTTTTTTATAGGACCGCATTGATCTTGCCAGATGATTTTGAGACCCTCTCGCACTATATCAACAAGATAACAAACTAATCACTAAGCAATCGATTCGATGTTTTAATTGGCAAGCCAAACCAAACTCTTGGGTTCAGGTTTAGGTTCATTTAAAACCAACCAAGTCAAATGTAGATGACTTTAAGCAGTCGGTCGGTAAATCGTTGAACACTTTTCATCTGATCTAGCAGTTTATAAGGCAAATAGTTAAAATGTAAAAAGCAAGCATTTAAACGGAAACCCCAGAGATTTCTGGGCAGCACCTAAATATGTCGGAGCGCCGATTTCAAAACTGTTTAGTTCTAATACGGTTTGCGGCTTCGGAGATGAGAAATAACGTGCTACACTTGACGAGCTTGAAGAAATAATTAATCAGGAAATGTGAAAAAATCAGGCTGTTGTATTTGTTGAAAGTCTGAAGGTAAGTATTGCTATTTTCGCTAACTTATTCTTTATCGCAGCATTTCAGGTCCACCCTAAAACTCAATTGTATTGGTTCAATGTCCATTTTATTGTTGTCGTTTATGGCTATTTGGCATTTAAGGTAAGCTTTTCTTTTATGGTGCATGCCTTTACCCCCTACATGCATACTTATGTGTCGGTGTATGTAAGTATCTCGTGCATACATATATTTATGTACCTTGTTTGGATTTTTATCTTTTCTTTCTGTTTTGTTTGGTATAATTCTCATGTACCGTTACACATATCCCGCACAAAATAAAAAGAAAGCAAATAAAGATACGGAATGTTGCAACTATTTGTGTTGTGTTGTTTTGATGCAATAAATCCTCTGATTTCCCTCCCGAAACCCAGCCCCCCCCTCCGCCTAAACCACCAGCTACACTTGTTACGGATTCATGGGCTGCTGTTCATTGGTAAATAATTTCATAATAACGTTGTTGTTGGCAGAAACCCATAAAAAATGATAAGCTGCAACAATTACAATTGTGTTAATAATATTGTATTTTATCTGATATCTTTATATGCATACAAAAAGTACGTACAGATACGCACACAGACACACACACACACGCACATCAATATGCAGATACAAAGCCGCTTTTGACATTTAGTAATAAAAAGAAAAAAAATTAAACAATAAATTATAAATTTGTACAAAAAATGACTGTTGGTCGAACAGGCGCACAGCAGCACAGAGGCGGCAAACTGGCGACGTCGTCGCCAACGATTGGGTCTGAGCTTCGGGTTGGTTGTGTGTGAAAGTATTTTTTTACTGCTTCTATTCTCAGTGTTTTGTATGCGACGAAGTGCGTGCGTCAGTGTGTGTGTGTGTGTAATCCTCACTGAGTGACTGACCAGCTGGGTTGATGGTTGGGTAGGGGGTAGACCCCGCTATAAAATCATGTTTTATGTACAGCAAACAAACCAACCCGCACGCATATTGCCTATATACTTTAAGTTACCCGATTGCATGTATGTACAAATATGGGTAACCCAGTTCTCCATCACATGTGTGTGTACCTGACCTAACCCTCTGGCTGAGTTAACTTGTTCAGTGATCGACCCGCAGGTGTTTGTCTTAGGTCAGTTTTGTTTTTGAGTGTTGTTTTCTTTATTCACTATTATTTTGATGTTCCAATTTTCACTGACCAGTTTTAGTTTAAAGGTAGTCTACTTATAATCTATATCTTATTGGAAACTCCACCTATTTTTCCTGTTTTTTGTACATTAATCGATCGACAGCAGTGCCCATAGCTTTTTGCCTTAAGGCTGCCTTGAAATTCTCAACCAGTTTTAGCATTCCTGACATGAGAAGGCAGCAGCTGATTTATACACGGTGTGCAAAGACAACTGAAGTTATAATCGACGAGTTCTAGAAATAAGCTTATAAAAGACCAACCTTCTTGTGAGTTCTGTTTTAATGACCTCGATGTCTACATCTTAGCCCACACGACTGTCAAGGTACGAAATTATTGTATAAGTTGGTTCGGTTGACTATAGCATATAGCTGCCATAGCAATTATCGCACGAAAAACTAGTTCTAGTGAGAAAAATGTATCTGTTTTCAATGTAGATGTCTCCAAACTCTAAACTTATGAGTTTGCCAAGCTCTTAAATGATTCCACTTACTATGATCGGTATTGGATAACCACTTAGTAGAGCTGAGATAGAAAAATTGATCAGAAAATAAGTATTAGTAAGAGAGACTTGTTAGTAATGTTAACTGGTTTAGCACAATGGCGAACATTCACTTGCTTATAACTTGACTACGGTTCTTTTGAACTTTATCAGTCAATTGATGGATCGATATGGAAGTCCGATTAATCAATGTGTATTAAAGGTGTGAACTATCTATCTATAAATTTGACAAAAAAGTCGACAAAAATATGACTTTGTTCCAAATTGCGAAGTTGCAAATTAACTGGATCTGCCTGCCTTAGCAGTACTTGCTTTCTATTTTCAGCCATATCTGAGATCTATGCGAACTGACGGACAAAAATTATGCTAGGTGTTGGGGTATTATGTTATAATCCTTTTTCTAACAAACTTAGATAAACTTTTATATTGCATTTGACTTAACCTTACTGGGATTCGAGCTCGGATTCTCCAGTAATTCAAAACTAATAACATAGCGTCTTGGCGTTGTTCGTCATTGCCGATACGAGCGATCTAGCACCAAGTTACCCTAATGAAATCAGTCGTCTTAACTGTCAAAATGTTCAGTTAGTTTATTCTGCAGGAAATAGTCAGCTTAATATAAGGTCACTTTTCCTTAACGTTCGTAATGTCGTTATGATAGCTTAAGCTCTTAGCTGTCCACAACGCGCGTGGCTCAGGTTTAAGAAAGTGGATGTTGTGCGTTCGAGTCGCACAATCATTCATAAGAACTGCCCTTACCTTAATTCTAGGCTTTTTTTTCAAGGTTATAAAAAATCAATTTTTTTCAAGGATATAAAGAATCAATCTGTCACTTGATATCTTTCAGTATGCAAAATCTGTTGGGCGTAAAATCTATTATGTTCCAGAACTAAATATATAATTAAAATCACTTTGGTTTGGTTTTGATGTTTGAAAGCGTTTGTAAATATGTGAAGTATTGTGTCGAAAGTAGTTTATTGTCGCTTGGAGTACGAGACTTAAGGGTTTGACTTCTACTGAAAACAAAGTCTAATAAATAGAAAGACCAAGGCAGTAAGTAAAGATATCTTTAAGTTATACTATTGGAAAGAACAGATAGATTGTACACTTGGATTGTTCTTAGCTTTGAAAATCAACAATTCTATCCATATATCGATATTTTTATACTCCTCTGTACCGTAGGTACATAGAGTATTATAAGTTTGTGCAAAAGTATGTAACATCCAGAAGGAAGCATCTCCGACCCCATAAAGTATATATATTCTTGATCAGCATCAACAGCCGTGTAGCCATGTCCGTCTGTCCGTCTGTCCGTCCGTCCGTCTGTCCGTCTGTCCGCCCGTCTGTCTGTCCGTCTGTCCGCCCGTCTGTCTGTCCGTATAAACGCACAGATCTCAGAGATGGTAAGAGATAGAGGTTTGACATGTATGGGACATATGCTTCTTATGTCTGCAGGCAGATCAAGTTTATTTTCAATTTTGGCCACGCCCCCTCCCGCCCACGCAATATGGAAAAAACGTCATATCTCCCACAGTTTTGAAGATAGATGGCTTGTTCCTTCTGGACATATTTAGTTATTAGGATAACTTATCGATCCGCCAAAGGAATGAAGAAGATCGGATGAACGTTTTTCGAGTTATGATCAAAAGATAAATTTTCTTGGTACAGAGTATGTTATAGTCGGGCTTGACCGACTTTCTTTCTTGTTTAGTTTGGATATTAAAAATACAGATTCTTAATATTATAGATTTTTGTATTTTGGAAAATCTCGACAACCCTACTTCTGGCTGTTGCAAACATTTGCTCAAAGTATAGTTAAAAAATGAAAAAGAACAGAATTTTCTTCAAATTTATAAAACAAAATAATTCAAATTCAATTTAGTATACGGTTTAGATAGCATTTTCATTATCAAAGACCAAGATATAGATACATTTCCGAAACGAACACTGACAGAAGAAAGACAAAAACCGTAACTGACTGAAATTATATCATTTTAATTATATAATTTTTAGCAAAAATCGTTTTCAATTTGCTATAATTAAGTTCAACACTAGCAACATAAATAGTCCAATTTGCATGTTTCCATTTCATAACCGAAATTTCTTTGCTCAATCGTTCGCCTTATCATTCACCCCATACTGACCCTTTGGGCCGGCATCTATGCTTTTTTTTTGAGTCTGCCTGAAATCAACATAGTTTCACATTTAGACTTCGAACGATAAGCCAAGAATTCAACGCCTCATGCGCTTTAGATCAGTCCCGAACATTTGACTAATCACCGCCAAGAGACAGCCAGACTGCGAGAGAGCGAGAGAGCTAGCAAAGATTAAGGAACTTCAGTTCTTATCACCAGAGGCCTGTCTAATGGGATGCCATATATAGGGGTCGTTTGCAGGTCTGGACATTCAATCTTGTGAAACGCCTTCAGCATGAACGAAGTGAATCTTGGACAATTCAGCTCAAACTTGAAACCTGCCTCGCGATATACCAGCACCTCGCTCCATGAGGCTGTGCAGCTGCGACTGGGCGAAGCGGGTGCCTTGTCCAACCTGCCACCACAAACTCTGCCACAATTCTTTGAGCAAGCCTGTCGGCAATATGGCGATTTGCCTGCCTTGGTCTGGGAGACACCCGGAACGGGGGAACAGGGTTGGACCTCTTTGAGCTATAAGGATTATCAGCGGAAGGTGGAACAGGCTGCTTTGATGTTGATGCAAGTGGGTCTAGAGGAACGCAGCTCTATTGGTATATTGGCCTTTAACTGTCCCGAATGGTTCTTTGCGGAGTTAGGAGCTCTACGGGCTGGTGGTGTGGTGGCTGGCATTTATCCAAGTAACTCCGCGGATGCGGTACATCATGTCCTGGCCTCCAGTGAGGCAACCGTGTGTGTGGTCGATGATGCTCAACAGATGGCCAAGTTAAGAGCCATTAAGGAGAGATTGCCAAAGTTGAAGACAGTCATCCAATTGCATGGTCCCTACGAAAGTTTTGTCAATCAGGAGGAGGGCTACTACAGCTGGAAGCAACTGGAGGAACTGACTTACCCCGAGTCTTGGAAGGAGGCATTGCTGGCGAGAGAACGTCGCATTTGTGCCAATGAATGTGCCATGCTGATATTCACCTCAGGCACAGTGGGCCTACCCAAGGGTGTTATGCTATCACATGATAGCATTGTCTTCGATGCCAAGGCCATTGTTCTGAGCATGAGTGGGGTACAAAAGGGCAAGGAAACTGTGGTTAGCTATCTGCCACTTAGTCATATCGCTGCTCAAATCTTTGATGTTTTTTTGGCACTGGAGCATGGCGCTTGTGTGACCTTTGCGGATAAGGATGCCCTGAAGGGCACACTGGTGAGAACGTTCCAGAAGGCGAAGCCTACGCTTATGTTTGGTGTACCCAGAGTGTTTGAGAAGTTCCAAGAACGCTTGTTGGCTGCCGAAGCCAAAGCCAAGCCATATTCTCGCCTGCTGCTGGCCAAGGCACGTGAGGCAGTCTCTCAATATCAACTGGATACCATAAATGGGTAAGCCGTAGCTTCGAACTGCTCATTTCCCCTTGACAATTCTCTTTCTTTTCCGTAAAGACACAAACATTCGCTGTACTCCTCCTCCAAGTACTGGCTAGCCTCTCGTCTGATACGCCCCATACGCCAAATGCTGGGCCTGGACAATTGTAAAATCTTCCTGGCCGGCGGTGCACCCGTTACCGATGAACTTAAGAACTTCTTCTTGGGCTTGGACATGGCCTTGAGTGAATGCTATGGCATGTCGGAGTGCGGCGGTGCCATCACCCTTAACACACAGATGACAAATCTCTTTAGTACGGGCCGGGCTATTTGTGGTCTAGAGCTGAAGATCCATGAGCCAGACGCAAATGGACAGGGTGAGGTAATGATACGTGGACGTTCCAACTTTATGGGTTATCTGGGTCAGCAGGAGAAAACGCAGGAGGCCCTCAGGGAAGATGGTTGGCTGCTCACCGGTGATTTGGGCTACCTCGATGCGCTCGGTAATGTTGTGATCTCTGGCCGTTTGAAAGAACTGATTATAACTGCCGGTGGCGAGAATATACCACCGGTGCATATTGAGGAGCTGATCAAAAAGGAGTTGCCCTGTGTGAGCAATGTTTTGCTCATTGGAGATCATCGCAAATATCTAACGGTTCTGCTGTCGCTGAAGACCAAGTCTGATGCCACAACGGGCATTCCGTTGGATTTGTTACGTGAGGAGACTGTGGAATGGCTAAGGGAATTGGATATACATCAGACACGCCTCTCGGAGCTGTTTAGTATTCCCGCTGATCTGCAATTGCCAAATGATAGAAAGGCCATGGAAGCGGCCCTGGAGATAAAGGCGGATCCTAAACTTTTCGAAGCTCTGGAGGAGGGCATACGGCGAGCCAATAAGCAAGCCATTTCTAAAGCTCAAAATGTACAAAAGTTTGCTTTGATACCGCATGAGTTCTCTTTGCCAACGGGAGAGTTGGGACCCACCCTAAAGATACGCCGAAATGTGGTGCATGCCAAGTATGCACAAGTGATCGAACGAATGTATAAGTAGGAGTATTTTTGTGTTATTTTGTATGAAACGTATGTATTGTTAAGCTGTAAGCCAGCCACCAAATAAACTTTGGAAAAGGCATTGAATCAGATTTTAGAGTTTTAAATCAGCGGTGGGCACCAAACTACAAAGGAAGGATCTAGCAAATAAAAGGCTCAGAAGCAACAGAAGAACCCGACCAGAAGCCAGATGTTCTATGTACTTTAGGGCAGCAGAACGCTGTTCTGTCTTGTTACCTTACCCTAGCTACAGCGCACAGTGGGTCAGAGTCACCAAAGTTTGATCAATATAAAAACTAAATCAAAGAATTGGAAAACTTAGGTAGCGACTAGAGTTGGGCTCAAGAATTCGACTATAAATCATAGATTGGAACTAAGACTCTAACTAAGACTACTTTTCGGACCTTACTTGTATATGTAAGCTACTCTATATAGATTTCCGATTTCGAAAAAACTTAGTGGAACCACGGAAATGCCTAAAAGACGAACATATAATAAATTTAAAGTAATAAAGGGTTTTTCAATAAAACCTCTATTCCGATCGAGCATTCTGTACTGCAGCTATGTGCTATAGTCATCCGATTTGGACCAATTTTTGAAAAATTGTGTGAAAGCATATAAAATATTTATAAGCCAATTTTAAGGACATTTACATTGAAAACAAAAAAGTTTTTCCCACTAAGAATACTTTTCAGACTCTACTCTTCTATGACAGCTATACTATATAGTTGTCAGATTTCGATCTAACTCGGTGGAATCATGGGAAAGCATAGCAAACTAAGAAATACAAAGTTTGGAGCAGTTTTCTTTGAAAACAAACCAGTTTTTCTCACTAAAACTAGTTTTTACTCCGATCATTCCTATGACAGCTTTATGCTATAGTCATCCAATCGAGCCGGTTCGGACAAATATGCTGCGTTTTGTACTAAAAGACTTCGTGCAAAGTTTGGCGAAGAAGCTTTCAAACTGATGGAGTAGATAGCATCGATTCCTTTTATGCGTTACAAACATCCGGAGAATTTTATAATACCCCCTGCAAGGGTATAATAATACACGATAATTTAATATATTCGTGCTTGTTTTGGTATTCGTGTTAAAGTCGTGTCGCGTTGAAAAATATTCAACACGCGCTCATCTCTAGTAGCGACATCAACTGATAATCGATTACAAGGGTTGTTCATGATTCCAACTAGAAAAAAACGTATTCTTCTTCTCCCATTTATTTCATAAGGTACTTCATTTTATATATTTGATATATACTTTAAGATTATTTACGATCTTTCATCAGCTGCTGATCTTCCTTATCCATTTTGCTGGCATACTGAAAAATACTCATGGGAGTATCAGTGGAATAAGATCTTATATGAGGACTTCTCCCACCTACCACTTCATTAATGGCCCTTAATTTCATTTTCCTTTCCTTGTGATCCACGTAACGTCTTAGCCAACGTAAGCCCGAAAATGCTATGGCAATGGCCACCAGCATCCAAATGATAACCGAACGTGAATCAAAACGATCTGTGGGTATCTTGGGCCAGGTTAGGGGAGGTGGTGAAGGATTCAACTCATCGTAGGTTAGCTGAAATATAATTAGAACTAGAGTTTGTACACAAAATAACACTTGAACATACCTCACACTCGCACTTTTTTAGCTTATCTTGCGTCAATCCTTCAGTTAAGTCCAGCAATACAATCGAACGATTTTGTTGTACCTCCCAGCATTCAAAGGCAGACACCTGACTTAGATCTTCGCTCCAATTGCTCAGCATAAGGCCAGAGTGTGCAAAGTTTAGATTAGGCGGCAGCTTATGTAATAGGTTCTTCACTAACCAGGCACAAGTCCAGTTATTATTCGCCAGATTGACATATTGAAAAGGTTTGAATAGTTTTAGATTGAAAGACTTCAAGCGATTGGAACTAAGATCCAAGTCTAGAGCTAGACGATTCAGGGCAGGCGGCAGGTGTTGCAACCAGGCAACCTCTTCCAGAATGTTTCCAGCCAGACTAAGTTTTTGCAGATGTGTTTGATGCTTTAGCAACTCAAATTGTATTAGACTCAAGCGATTGTATGAAAGATTCAGCTCCTCCAGTTGAGTGTTGCTAACAAACAGATCTCCATACAAAGAGCTTAGTTCATTGTAACTGAGATCCAACTGCAGCAGAGAGTTAAGCATAGTCAGGCCATCAGCCTCAAGTTGAATCAATCCATTATGACTGAGATTCAGGCGCTGTGTTGAAATATAAAGTGAATACTTCATTAAGCAGAACTGTATCTGAACTCACCTCGAGGGACTCCAAGCCGTAGAAACTCTCATTGTTCAGCTGCCTCAATTTATTGTGACTTAAATCCAAATGCTGTAGCTCATAACTCTGGGCAAATGACAGAGGTTCCAGCTGATTTAATAGATTTTGTGACAGATTCAAGTGAACCAAACGTGCCAGCCCTTGTTCCGACAAAAAGCTTAAACTATTCAAGAGATTGCCTTCTAATCGTAGACTACGCAGGTGAGTGTTACCCTCAAAGGCAGCCGACTCCACTTTCTCTATACGATTATGCTGCAGCGACAGACTAGAGAGACGATGTAGTCCCTGAAAATAGGGGCTACCAATCAACTGCAAATGATTGCCATTCAAATGTAAATGCTTCAAGTGTTGAAGGCCTTGAAATGCATTCGCTTCTATATGACTAATGTGATTGTGGGCCAGCTGAAGCAGCTGCAATTGTGTATAAAACTCAAAACTCTTTGATGTTAGCTGGCTAATCGAGTTATGACTAAGATCCAGAGAAGTCAAAGCAGCCAAGGGTTCACTGGACCAAGATTTGATCACTTGAATTCTATTAAAAGCCAGAGAGAGATTTTGTAGGCGGGTTAGACCGTGCAAGGCATAGTCTTCCACTATGGTTAAGCCACTGTGCTGTAGTTCCAGACTCAGTAGATGAGTAAATTTCACTAGGAAGGCATTCTCCAAACGCTCCAAGCTGCAGTTACTCAAGCTTAGTGTGGTTAAGGTATCCACATCTGTCAACAAGGCCACCTCAGTCTTATTGCATTTGCTCAACTGCAGGCAAGTTACCCGTGCGGTCAGACCGTGTAAGGCAAAAAGTACAAGAACTCCGAACTTAACGTGCCGCATTTCGATTGAAGACTGCTGTTAGTTTTGAAAAATCTGTAATTAAATCCCTTATCACATTGCAGTTGGTTTACCTGTTTTGGATGCTGACAGGCACATCAAGATAGGGATAATCAGTTAAACAACTGGCCGACATTTGCCTTAAGACAATATTTGCACACTGATCAGACAACACAAAAGCTTTTAGCGACTAAAGTTACGCTAAGTCAATGTAATACACATGGGCTTCCAATTATCTCACGGTCGTTAGAGATGAAGCCAGAAAAGTTAACAAATTGAATGCCATCGAATTGAATATCGATTTTTAGATTGAAATTACGAAAATTTAACACAATCAGTCATAGGTTTCAGGGCATAATGCTATCAGTCTTCAAATCCAAAGAGGTTAAGAGTTCGCTGGGATAATTATTGACTTCAGCTTCCTTGCCAAAGTGGTCGATCGATTTGTTTATCACCCAAAGCCCCCAGGGGCCGAACACTTTCGGCAATTCACGCCGAATGCTTGCCGAAGTAATGCTACTGCGAGTGTCAGAGAGAGACAGAGAGCGGCAGATAGCCTCTGTTCTTGAACGCCGCTGGTTTATACGCAGCTTTATCGGCATTTGTTTTTGAATCTTTGAATTTAAATCCACAAATTCTATTTATTATCATTTATATCATTTTGAGTCGTTTGATTTCGGAATACAGCAATGCTCCATTCTATAATATATAAAAAACGTGGCGCAGTAGGCGGTCATTCTATTTGGCAGACCAACTCACTTGTTTCAGATTTCCAATTGCTTTGGTATTTTCAATAGAATCTGTTTCATTCCTTTTCTTTCCTCATTTTGACAGTTTCAAAGGAAGCTTGCTATTTGGACTAAACTTTTTATGCGGTTTATAGAAAGTGAAGTTCATTTACTGTTCGATATTTATAGCGATTTTACGCAGAATTGATGGAAACCATGGTCGAAAGAAAGAGGAACATGTCATTAAGAGGGAATTAGTTTGATTAGAAATGATTAAAAGTCTTCAACTGAATAGTTGTCCCAAAAATCCCAAGAGATTTTCGTATAAGCTTCCGGATTTAAAATTTAAGCAGGAGGACTTTATATGTTAAGCGACAAGAATGAAGTTGGCTATTAGATTTTAGGGACGGAAAACCGTACACATTACAGCTACTTGGCCTTAAACAGTCGGTTTCATATCTCTCAACTATTGTCATCTAATAGCTTAGCACTTTGTGGACGCTTCATTTAAAAAATCTCTTGAGGTTTTGTGGAACACCCATGATTATGTTTCCTAAGCTTTCTCTTAGTAATTACTGTAAGACTATGTTACTACCTTAGTGTAGGGTATTGTGTGAATGGTTTGCTCTAGAGGTAGGACTCTCTGTAGCCTTCTCCTTTGAGGTAATCTATGGATTCAGCGTCTTCTTAGCAGTTTTTTGCCAGTTTGTTGTTGTGGTTTGATAGCTTGTCAAGGTATCTGGCGGCTTGGTTCCAACCATACACAGAAAAAAAAAATAAGCCATCCGGGATTAAATCAATCCCAAACGATGTCAAAAGTCGGTCAATCCCGGATTTTCTCATTCCAAATACGAATTGGATTGACTTGATCTCGGATATCTCGGCTCCAGAACGACCTTTGCTTGAAATTTCAATCCGAATGTCGAGATAGAATCATGTTTTTTTGGGATTGACTTTATTTCCGCATTTTTTTTTTCTGTGTAGGAACTCCAAGTTGCTTTTCGATATCCCTGGTTCTCAGTAACCATTCAGCTCCCACAATGCGTCTAAGGATTTTCGCCTGGACTACTCTTGTCTTTGCCAGGTGAGACTTGGCCGCGATACCGTAAATTTGTAGGCCATATCTCCCAACCGGAACCAGAATAGCCTTGTTTGCAAGTACTCTTCTCCTGAGTGACAGCTTGTCACAAAGAACAGACACTTATAGCAGTTAGAAGCTCTGTTTTCTTTCTACATAGAAAGACCAGTAAGAACTCTGAAAATAAAGCATAATCCAATGAAAGTTAACCCTGCTGAGTAAGCTGTGTTTTGCTCTTTCCTCTTCACTGAACTAGTTACTGAGCATCTTATGGAACAAATCTCTGAACTATGGAGTTACTGAACAACTCGCTGAACAAACCACAGAGTATGAGAGACTGAACAACACTCACTTTACAAGACTTAGGGCCGTTTTCTAATCTACTACATAGAGCTATCTGTCGCATAAGGTTTGTACAAATAACACAGCAAAATCATGATACAATTATAGAAGGTAGGCGCACTTCCTCTCTAGCCCTCTTTGATGTATGCTTAATCGTCAGTCTGTGAACAACAGTTGTGAGCGAATCACCTCCGCTGTCTCGCTCTCGCTCTCTGTTGTACTTTTGTAAGCATACATGAGAGAGGAAGTGTGTCTACCTAGTTAAATATATCTTGAGCAAAATCTTAGTTTATCTGTCACTAAGCAGCTATGTAGTAGGTTAGACACTGAATAAAAAGCAACAATTATTGAATAAAATGTTCAATTGTTCAGTTTAGTGACCAACTCAACCTCGTTCAATCACCTTTCGTCTTTCTCTTTCTGCTCCTAAACTGCCTGGTGTCAAGAATTACTTCCCGCTGCATTTTTAGTTGTTAATTGTCCCAAGACTTAACTCAATTTCTCGCTTAAGTCATCTCTTTATTCATTTTGTTCAAACCCCAGTAGCTAACCATCCGTTCATCCATCTTTCTTTCACTTCCATCTACCATAAATACCTCCTTCCTAGTTCCCCTTCCGACATAAAACATAATCAAAAAGTGTTCCATAGTGTAACCAAACATTTGACATCAAATCATTCTCTTGCATGACTGCATATTCATTTAAGTAAATATTATGGCATTTTCATGTTCATTACAAAACCAAAAAAAGGAAGCACTGCCAGAGCAAAACGAAGGGAAATTTATTTTGCGGAACTAAATTGAAATAATTTTGGCAGCTGAAAATATGCACAGAAATATTTTAATACCCGAAAAAGCCAGACTTCTTGTGCACATAAAAATTGAGCATTCCCCGCACTGCACCTCGCACCGACACAACTGCATTGCTTCGAGCAAATATGTTGGCTGTCCTTTTTTTTTTTGGCTCTCTCTGGCATTTGGCCAAAGTTTTGGTGTTTCCCGTTTCTTGGTAACAAAATGCAGCTAAAGCGTTGAGAAGGCAAACAAACAAACGACAAAGCAGACAGACAGAAGTACATATATTAAATTTGTCATTTTAGCGCAAGTTTAGCGTGTGTCTATGTGTTGGTGCTCAAAATGCACTTGCCGTGGCAGTTGGCGTATGCTTGATATTTATTTCAGGCAGCCTATAAGTAGGCAATGCATATTTTCCACCTTAATGCCTCAGCTGTTAAATTGTGCTAATTGTGGCATTTTCCGTGTTAAATAGCATGAAATTCATATCAGCTTATACAAATCTCTCTTCGTCGATTATTCCAGCATTTTGTGCATACATATAAAATGTACACTGATTTGTTGAAAGTTTCGTTGTCAGCAGCAATTAAAACTGAACAAAAAACAACTCCCAGGAATAGCATAAAAAACACCAAATGAAACAGACGCCGGGCAGTAAAAATGAAATTAAATGCAAAAGCCAGGCGGGCGGAAAAGCGTCAGCCTGACCGGCACAAGAGTAGAATTCCGGGCTGAAAGTCAGGCAGTCAGTCAGTCAGTCAGTTTCTCGTTCATTGTTCGCATGCCGAATTTTCGAATTTTTGTTACTGCAAATAAATAAACACACATGTGTGTGCCATGTGTGTGTGTGTGTGTGCTGGCAAAAAGGAAACACAAACTAACTGCAGTCCTGTGTTTCCTGTAATGAAAACTTTTTTAGACATTTTTGCTGTTGTTGCCACGAAGACGTCTTCGTTGGAAATGAAAATGGAAAAAAACAAAAAATAGTAGCAACTTGTGCTCTGCGCTTGATGCAGTAAATAAAAGTACAAAATTCTATTAAAATTGAAAAGGCAACGAAACTCGACGCTTTGTTGGATTTGGCCAGCGGCGCAAACGGTCAGAATTGCAATTACATGTAGAATGGGACAATGCGCTTAATACAGAATATTATATCAAAATTTTTGTTAAGAGAGAGAGGGAGAGAGCGAGAGAGTACAAAAAGTGGAGCTGATTTCTAGGGAAATTAATGCGAAATGAGCCAAAGGAATTGCACTGAAAAGTTGAAGAAGAAAATGCATGTAAAGTGTACAGAAACTGCCACTTACTTGCTGAAAAGACACATAAGGTATGTACTTATGTGTTACATATTAACTATACCAGCTTAACGAGTTGAGCTGATACATACTACGCTTAGACACACTTAAAATATTATGCTTAATGCCCTGAAAAGTATGCTACGGTATATGAAAATAATTCATTTTACTTGCGTATTTTGTTAATGTATGTCTTAACATAGCCAACAATCAGAGTAAATATGCAGACTATCTATGACGGGTCCAAAACGGACTCGCAAGTGCTTCGATCTATTCGATAATTACTAATGGAAATAAAGTAGCATACTTTAAAGGGCATTAATCACGAATAAATTGGTGTGAATAAACATAGTAACAGTTGATACAAAATAGTTTATTATTTGAAACGTATTCAGCACAACAGATGCTGAGCCTCGATTACAAAATATCGCATCACGTCACGCGTAACTATGTAATATTTTAAGATCAGTGCCAATTTTAAAGGCAGAAACACTTTTCATTGGTGTAATAGGAATCATTTGCAACTATTCACTCGTAACAATGATATATTTAGGTATTTAATTCAGTTGATTTCTTGATTTTAATTGATGAAACTTTTCATTCTGCTTCAATTCTAAGTGCATTCTAACACTTTACTACTAACTATTATTTACAAAAAAATGCACAACAAACTTGCTAACCTATCATAAATTCTAGTTCTGGGTGGCCATTGATCACACATAACTACCACAGTTATGTCAGCATAAATGTTTCGTTCAATTCACAAAGTAATTTTATTTGATTATTGAAAACATTTGATTTACGCTCCCCTCCCCTCGCCCGCTCTCCTAATTTGTCCTGTCAATACATCATTGAATACCTATTTTGCCGCATTTCCATTAATTATAATAAAAATGCGAAAAACAAAATTCCCAAATTTATGCAACGCCATTCGTACGTGAATTTTATATGGCAAATTGCACAGCTGCAATGAATATTTCAATTAAAATGTGCAATTCCCACAATTGAAATCTCGCCTCTGTTGCTTGTTGGTTTCGGTTTATTTGTATGTGTATTTGCTTTCCACCTGCATTTCAACTTTTACTTTATCCTATTTGCCTGTGGATTTTGACGGCATTACGAGTGAGTATTCGACTGTGTGTGTCTGTGTGTGAGAGACAGAGCGAGACAACCGAAAAGCCGCAACAACCAATGCACTTAGCCCAATGGACACGATACCGAAGGAGACTGAATGGACGGACGGACAGACGATAGTAGGCAGGCGAAACGATTATGACTATACAAATTTGCCTGTTGCGGCAATTGTAATGTTTATTAATTTGGATTTTTGAGCCAGTGCCAAGATATGGTTTGGTTTTTGCAGCCAAATTGAAATTGAGATAAAGAGCACAAAGGCTTAGCCAAAATGTAATCTCGATGGCCAGCATATGAAAGTGGATTGTGTTGATTTGTGGTAGACCCGTAAGTGATTTTCAGCAAAATGCTGCTGTTGATAAACTTTGATCAAAGATTTTGAGAGAGTTTGGTCCAAAAAAATAAGGAAACAAAAACTAGTTAGTCCGTAATTAAGTAGAAATAACCAACAGAAGTGGAGAATATGTCTGCCGTAAGCCTTCAAATAGTTTTTTTTAAGTTAGAAACTAGAAATGCCAGAAGTAAAATCCTACTTTTTAAAAGAACTAGAAGCTATGTGAAGAAAAAGTTCTTAAAGCCTTCCTATGGGAAGTATTATCACTAAGGAGAGTTACGATTTTATTGTATTTTTTACAGAGTAGCAAAAACAAAAGGAAGCTTTTAAAATATATAAAGTCATGTTCGATGGTTTTAGAATAATCTCTACTAATAAAGGAACATTTTAGCCAACATACTGCGTCTAAGCTAGCTCATGTTAGTATCTTGCTTAAGTAAGGATATGTAGGGCGGGAGTCTTAATCTAATATCATATGCTATGTCGTGTAGTATTATTATTCACCGATTTCACATCTTCAACATAAAGCTATTTGTCACATAAACCTACGAATAATAGAGCAAAATCTAAGTTTATCTGACACATAGCAGCTATTTAGAAGATCAGAAATCGGTAGTTACTCTGTTATTTGTAAGTTGAGAAGATGTTGAATCGGCCCTAAATGACACCTAACAATCCCAAGGACTTAATCAAAAAAAGATCAATTTGAGTCCCAAACAATAACACAAGGCAACAAAATTATCATACTTTGTTGTATATTGAAGGGTTAGTAGTTATAGTAGATTACTTTTGTGTGCTAAGCACGAATCTGACTTCAACAGTTTGACACATTTTGTGGAAGTTCCATTCTTCCTACTACTAGGAATATATAATATATAATTTTGCCCAGAAGTTTGCAACGCATAGAAATATTCATTTCCGACCCCATAAACTATATATATTCTTAATCAGGGTGACGAGCTAAGTCGATTGAGCCTTGTCCGTCTGTCCGTTTGTCCGTCTGTCCGTCTGTCCGTCTGTCCGTCTGTCTGTCTGTCTGTTTCTACGCGAACTAGTCTCTCAGTTTTAAAGCTATCGAGCTGAAATTTTGCACAGAGTCTTCTTTTTGCTGCACACTACTTATATGTCGGAACCGACTGGATCGGATGACTATATCTCATAGCTCCCATAGGAACAATCGGTCGGAAAACTAGTTTTAGTATAAAAAACTTTTTTTTTTCAATGGAATCGTCTCCAAACTTTGTAATCGTAGGTTTTATATGTTTTTTTTATCATCCTACTATTTTTTATTAAAATCGGACAACTATATGGTATAGCTGCCATACAAAAGATAGGTCTGAAAAACAGTCTTAGTTAGAAATACTTTTTTGTTTTTAAGGGTAGCATTTTGCAATTTTGAATTTGTTTGTTTCTCATGCTTTTACATAATTCTACAAGTTTTTGTCCAAATCGGATGAACATATCATATAGCTCCCATACGAACGATCGGTCGGAAAGTGGGAAAAAGAGTATTTTTTGAAAATATTTAAGCGAGCACTTGCAAGGGTATAAAAACTTCGGCACAGGCGAAGTTAGCTTGGCTTTCTCGTTTTTCTTTGATATTATTAGAAAGAAGTACTCCTTAGCTTTAAAATAAACTACCTCAAACAGTTCCACGATTTCTTACAAGTAATATATACCACCAAGAATACAAGTGTTCGAAATGCCAAAACTCTATACTGCCCATAAGTTTGCAATGCATAAAGAATACAAAATTCTAAAGAAAATGTTCCGCAAGAAGCATTGCATACTTATGGGAGCTTGTCATTGCGAGCACATGTATTCCGAACGGTTTATCTACGCTTAAAAAAATGGTAAAACTGTTTGGAATAACTTGGGAAAGCTGCCTAAGGCCCACGTTGCTATGGCTTTCCAATTGGACACAATTTGCAATTGTGTATCAATTTTTTCAAATAAATAAATAAAAATAAAAAACTTGGGAAAGCTTTCGTAATATTGCTAAGGGACCACAACTAAGAGGAACATAGATAAAGTATAGGCTCCCCACAAAACGCTCCTAAAACTGGCTAAAGAAGACTTTTTGAGCAAATGTAAGGTAATATAACGAAAAGTGTAGACTTGAGGGGCCCTTTTTAAAGAGTAGATTTGTGTACAGCAAGCGAAAATCATCTGGCATCAATAACAACCCTTCGTTATACTAGACTTTGTTGAATGGTAACACCCAGATCATGGAAAGAATCCACCGGTTCAAGCCGATTTAAATTCAATATATAACACATGGTAATATGGTCCGGTTTAAAGAAATGTTGGGGGTACTTGTAGATGATTTCCATCAAGCTGGTAATTAGAGTGGCTCAAAATGAGTATAAAGGCCTTAATTATGCACTTTTACTATTTCTTAGCTTTAAAATGTAATGTTCAAAATATTTTGACGATTTTTTTAAGCAAAGATATATTATTTTCCAACCAAGGTTTTAAAATTACAGCATTTTTTGCCGCCCATAAGTATGCAGTTGACACAATCAAACATTTCAATTGGTAATCAATACAAATGACTATCCTACTATTACTATGTTTATTCATACCAATTTTTTCTGCATGAATGCCCTTTGAAGTATGCAAATTGTATTTCCCTAAGAAATAATCTTTTAGATCGAAGCTCTTTCTAGTCAGTTATGGCCGCGACAATGATAATCGCACTGCAAATTCAACCAGATTGTTGTGTAAGTATTGAGTAGATAACAAAATGTTGAGTTAAGACATATAAAAAGTAAATATACAACAAAAATTAGTGTTTTCACATAACGTAGCATACTTTAAAGGGCATTAAGCATGATAAACGTAGTAAGTATATATTGTTTAGTCTTTGCATCATTTTGTACAGTAGAAAATGTAATCATTTCGAGCTCATGTATTAGAAACGCTTTAAAAAAAATCGTACAATTATTATAGACACTTTATTTGAATGCTAAGAAATGTTACTTAATGAATATATCTAAACTAAAGTCTAGATTCCTTACAAATCAAGCCTTAAAAGGCTCAAACGATGCATAAACATGTAAGTCTAATCGAAATCAAAGTAAAGCATATTTAAAGAGCGTGCTATAAAGGAGTTTCCAAAACCCGAGGCACCCAAAATGATGCAACCCCAACAATTCACTTCCAACTACTTTCATTTGTGCTTATTTTCCAAAATAATTTGGAATTATCTCTTCTCATTTCAGATTAAAGTAAGTGGCTTAAAAATACGCATTGAAATTTTGTACTTTCAGTTCTCCAATCAAAATTAAAGCTCCGCCAAAGCGTTGTATTGACCCATATAACCAGTGTCCATTCAATGCACACAGTCACCGTTACCCCCATCCCAGACCCCCCTCCCCCCAAACATTGACCAACTCCTGGTGTCTGCTCCACTTGGCAGCTCTTGTGCTGCCATCACAAAAAAAAAAAAGAAAGAAAAAAAACACCCCGCGCGTTGCTCAAATATTAATTCATATCAAGGTTTTGGCATTCATTTTCAATCCTCCAGCACAGCCACCGCCCAGCCCTCCGTGTCACCCAGTTTCATTTTGCCAGAGATCGTGTAATGAAATTTAAGCAGAATTGTACACAAAGTTGTGCAATAAAATCAACAAACCGCAAATAAAGTGCAATTTAGAGCAGGCACCACGAAAGGCAGAAAAGATGGAAAAAACGGCTTTTCATTCCTTCCTTCCTTTTTGTCAATATGCCGCCCGTAGACGGAGGCTTTGCTTGATTTCACGAGCCATTTGCAAAGAGTCCTTCAGCACACAAATGCAGGCGACAGAGCTCTTGGCTGCAACGACTACACATTTTATGGGAAGGCCACAGGAATTCGACAATTGACAGCATTTCGCAAGTCCCTTCATTGTTTCAATTTGTTTCCAGATTTCTAGATAATTTATGCAATTGGATTTTGGCTTCTCACTTTTCCAATTGATTTCGTGACTGTCAGAGTAGAGTGGGCAAATCTCGAAGCTGGCCGCTGGTAAAAGTGTGCCGAGGACGTTGACATTTTAAATTAGCTAAAGAATTGTGTGGGGGGGGGGGGGATATCCAAGTGGTAGCGAGAGTGACACAATAGCTGCTGAAGTTGGCCGGTTGTGTAAGAGTTTTTTTTTAAAGACTGGCCAAGACCTCGAACTCGGGAATACCTCAAAATGCAATTTC
Organism: Lordiphosa fenestrarum; assembly: GCA_035044985.1. Lineage (NCBI taxonomy): Eukaryota > Metazoa > Arthropoda > Insecta > Diptera > Drosophilidae > Lordiphosa > Lordiphosa fenestrarum. The sequence continues at coordinate 1,770,209 of JAWNNO010003804.1, read as the reverse complement.
CCATTTCTGTTGGCAAAACATTCACATTCAACCAGCTAACAGTCAAATCCCTTCCGCACCTTGTCTCCTTGCCTCTCTCTCTGTCGTTCAACCAACCAATTCAGCAATTACCCAAACATTCAGTGCACACGCGCCGAAAAGTATGCAATGAGAATGCCTCTCGTATGCATTGTGGGGCTGCCGAAAAAAAGGAACTGTTGACAGTGGAGCGAGCAGAGGTACAGGCCCAGCAATACCAAGGCAAGCTGAGTGATAGCATAAAAATAGCTGACTGCACACACACACACACACTCACACTCGCAGCGAGTGTTCCGGGCAAGAATTTCGTGTTGCAAGGCAATAAATCATAACCAGAACAGCAGGACGAAGAGTGTTGGGTAACGGTAATGGTGCAATCGGCCATGTTATTATTATTGTTGTTGCCATTGCCACGATTGAGTTCGTTTCGTTTCGTGCCGGCAAAGTTGACTTGTCATAAAAATTGAAATTGTTATCAACTCGTCCGTGCACCTTCAACATTCGAAGGATTATTGCATTAAACCGCTCCAGGCGAAAGGGCGTAATGGAAAATACTCGTTTAAAGGTGCCACGCCCAGGCTCAAGATGCAGTTGGCTGCACATCCTGCGGATTAAAAGTCTCTCAGCATTACACGATACAAAGTATGAAAAGAAAAAAAATTAAATGGAAAAAAAATAGCGCTGCTTATCAACTCCGCTCGTGCATTGAATCGAAGTGGCCAATAAAATATTGCATATCGTTTATCATACATATTATACCATATTTCGTTAATCGAAATGAGTTAAATGGACCCAACATTAAGTGCCAAGGCAATTAAGGGATGCCTGCAACTATAATTGACAAGCTTAACAATCTTTTGTAATGGAAAAATGGAATTCTGAGAATGAATGCACATGAAGTGTGCAAAAAGCAGGAGCAAAAGAAAGGAAGTCACCAGTTCTTGTCATTTCGATTCAAAGGAAATTGGTTAAAAATTGGAATCCTTAATAAGTATTCAAAGAAGAAAGAGTTCTTCCGAAGACATTTTCTTTGATAAATATGAGAAGAGTTCGTTCAACTTATGATGGATCTCAATTGATCTCATTCATTTGGAAATTAATCATAAAGGTGCTTAAATATGGAGTAACATGGAGTAGCTCAGCGAAGAGTTAGTGCTCTGTGACTCTGTTAATAGAAGCCACTCAACAATCCTATCTGTTTTTCTTCTTAAAATGAGAAACGACAGACTTCTGACCGAAGTGAACTGCTGCTTACAAACTGAATTCATTGTAACATGTTTTAGGCTGGTTTTCTGATGAGAGCTTCTACCAGCAATATATATTGTTGTCGTTCAATAGTCGCAACTTATAATTTTGCCTTTTCACTTTGCTGACCACTAACTTCACTTTTTCTCAATTGTTCCGGCTCAATATCTCTTTCATTCTGACTCATCTCTTCTGACCATTGCGGCATCATTGCGGCAGATCTAAGCAAACTATCTTGCACTGTCTTGCAAATGGAAGAAGTGCTGAATAGCCTTCACATATGTTAAATAACAGAGCGTAAGCATTAAAAGTAACATATTAACAGTATGTAAGCAGACTGCATATGTTGCGCCAAAAAATATGCAGCGATTATTTTTAAAATATATATGATATTCTTTATATTTTTATGAAGATTTGATAGGTTTTATAGATTTGAGATCTATATCTTAAAAATAAGTGGAGTTATTCAACACCCAACAATAATCTGAAACAGTGGATCCATATCGACTAAGCTATACATTCTGATCCCAGAAAACATTTTAATATCGCGGAAGATAAGAATGCGATTCGCCAGTAGGTATCGCTTTACTCTAGAGATGTCGTATAACTATCGCATTCTCCTCTCCCTACGGGAAGAAATGTGACACTATGCAATAACTTACGGGCGATAAGAAAGCGACACCTCTGGAAGATAAGAAAGCGATACTTCTGAGATACACACTCATAAAAAAATTCGCCCTGAAAACTAGAAATTCTCCTACAAAATCCGCCCCTAAGGCGATTTACCCTAAAACTAAGAAAACTTTTACGCATTTATGTAATATTTTTAGGAAACTTTGAAAATTTTTCATAAATGAGAAATATGATAAAATATGAAATTTTAATAAGAACCGGAAGGATTTTTGCTTATTATCATCTTTAGCATAACTGAGATAAATCGGTTTTGATGGAACATGATGATGAATGTCTAACATAACAGAGCCCATAAAAGTTTGTTTACTCTACACAGAAAAACAAGTAAGGGCGCTGCAGTCGAGTTTCCCGACCACAAAATACCCTGTTCATTTATTTTCATTTATTTGTTTTTGAATTTTTGAAGATGTCATCCTAAATGTAGGCAATACTTTTCTAGTCCTGAGGGCAATTATCAGCCTAACTGTTTCGCTTATAACTCCGGTGTTTTTGGTCCGATCTGATTGTACTTTTCAGAATAGATAGATATTGAGCCTAGCTTGATGTATACTAAACCACGAGGCTCTAACTTGAAAATTGTGGATCTGACGGCTTTTTAGGTCTTGGATTTATAGAGGAGGTCTAGGTTTTTTGGGGATAAAAGGGGGACGGGGTGGAATTTTTCAAATCTGAAACAAACTTGATCTGCGTACAGCATAAATCTACCTTCGTGCAAAAATTTGTGGCTCTATCTCTTATAGTCTCTGAGATCGACGCGTTCATACAGACAGACGGACAGACGGACAGACGGACAGACGGACGGACGGACGGACGGACGGACGGACGGACGGACGGACGGACGGACGGACGGACGGACAGACGGACAGACGGACATGGCTATATCGACTGGGCTGTTCATGCTGATCAAGAATATATATACTTTATGGGGTCGGAAAATTTTCCTTCTCCCTGTTACATACATTCGCACAACTTCATGATCCCCCTTTTCCCATTTTCAATGGGAACAGGGTATAAAAAAAGTCCAAAGAAGATCCATTTGGGAAGGATATGTCTTAAATATCCTTTTAATCATCCATGATGCTAAAAAATCATGACGCTTTTCATATGCTTTGGATGATTTTTAGCTCGGTTGAATGATTAAAAGGATATTTAAGACATACATATCCTTCCCAAATGGATACTGAATATCATCCAGTGGATATTTTTTAAGATCCTTTTTTTGCTCTGTGTATGAGTAACGGGCATAATGAATGAATTTCTTCAACTTTATGAACAGTAGGGCCTCAAGTCAGGACTGATTTTAGTCTTTGTATTAGCATTTATTCCACTTTATTGCAGACTATTTTACTTACTAAAATTAATTCACCAAGGAAAGTAGCTGCTAAATTTACAAAATAATAACCCCCCTAGGAACGCCACTGGCCTAGGCCGCTGTTTCAGTTTACCTACTGTCCACTTCTTTAGTGTGAAGCTTTCATTTTATTCGTTCTCTCTGTTCTCTCTGTTTCGTTGTGTGCTTGGATTTTATTTAATTTGCTTGCCACTTTATTTGTCTGTCTGTTTGCTGATTTGTTTTGATTTTTCATGATTTGGGTGAGGAGTTTGCCTGCATTTTTTGGGTTGGCTGAAATTGTTTGTGGTTTTGATTGTTAAGTGCATTGGTGCTCAATCGACCTGACTTCACTGAATTGGGCCTTTTAAAATAAAGCAATTCAAATGTGATATAAATCATTTATTTTTTTTAATCTGTCGAAATTTAACATTTTTAAAGTGAATTAATCAATTTTATAATTAAGATGCAAGATAAATCAAAGTTATTTATGAATACAAATTTTTTCGAACTGTCCTGCGTTTAAATTTCAGGTTTTTTATTGCTATTTTCCTATGAAGTAAAAAGCGGAAGTTGCCCTGCAAAGTATGCAGCAAAAACTACGCAAATTTGTTTGTGTGCGTGTGTGTGTGTGTGTGCGACTCTCTTTGGGGCTATCGGTATAATCAAAAATGTTAATTTAGCAAGCAGAATACAAAAAAAAAATCGTATTTTTTTCTGTTTTGCAAAACGACGGACCCTGCCTAACCGCCTGCTGTCCCCATGCTGTGTGCTCAGAGCTGTATCCCAGCAGCAAATGGCATTATCAGCCTTCATTCATGGATACCAACCGATGAAAAAAATATTGCCGAACTCTAACTCCTCTTTGTGTGTGCTTCGTTCAGTTTTGTTTCGTGTGGCAACCGCTGGAAGGACAAACAGGGATAAGTGCAATGGAAGGTCAGCAGCTGGCAAAGAGAGAGGTAGCTGGAGCTTAAAGCTTTCACCTAAGAGCAAACGTACCCACAAGTGTTTTGTAGGCCTAGCCAAATACTTCGCTCTCTCTCTCTCTCTCTCGCTCCCTGGACGCCCTGTAGTTTTGCGTTTGTAAAAGCCATTTTTCATTCATGCGAATTTACTTTAAATTAATTTTTTTGTGGGGTCATAAATCATTTTTGGCTCTGGACCCTACGCATGCTGAGGCGCTGCTGCGTTTGTGTTTGTGTGTGGGTGTGTGCGTTTTTGTATTAGTTGAAGTGTATTCGTATTGAATGAATGAATGTTTCTGTGAAATTGTTGAAGTCTTTCGAATTTGTTCAAAGCAAACAGTTTGTTGGCCATTTGGCTGGGGGTCAAACAAATGAGAGGAGCAAGGACACAAAAAGAACTTTGAAAAATCGAATATTTTTGCTTTTCTTTAAAATTAACTCAAGACATGAACATTTTTTTTGTGTATTTCAAGTTTGTGGAGGAGGTTGTGGGGGACAAAATATGGCTAAGTTAAAAGGTCCAATACATCTTCAACTTTCTTTCTTGTTTCTTGCATATCTTAATCAGGCCGATTATCCAATAGTTTTCTAAGCAAGTTAGTGTCAATTAAGTAATGAAATGGTAGCAAAGACGTTCAATGCATTTGAATCAGTTGGAAGATTTGCGGAACTAATGCAGATCCTACGACCCCAGCTAAGTTTTCATTGTGCGAAAACATCTGAAGGTAGAACGATCTTTCTAAAACTTTCATGGTAGTTCAATAATTTTGTCACCTTTTCAATAGCGAAGTGAATAAGTCTGGTACTTTTACAGATTTACTTCTACTCTTTACGAATATTCGAAATTCAAACTAATACTTTCAAATTATATAGACTATGTTCCGATGTCAGATATTTAGAAGATGCCAAATTAGCCTTTAATATATTCTTTTATGAACTCAATCTATCCCCTTTCTATGACACTGTCAACATTCTAAATACTTCATAAAAATTACCTAATTTTGTTTACTAAATTCAAAATAATCATTACAGATTCGGTAAAATTTAGTCTCCAAACTCTGGTCACACCAAAACTTTATTCATTTGTACTTTAGCGCCACATGGAAAACACAAATGAGAGAAAATCTGGTCTATTTAGCGGTATAAAATGGTAATATACTAAAATTTCCAAATAAATTTAAATCCGCGTATCAAGGCAAGCAGATAGACGTAGCATAGTGGGGTATGAGACCTCAAAAGTGTCGATTAGTTCGTAACAAAATTAAATTTTGGTAGTTCTCAAATTTAAGATCGTTTTTTAGAGGGATAATCTGAGTACCTTGTCAATCAGAATTCAGCAAAAAACTATATAAAGCCCCATAAATAATTATCTAAAAAAGTTTTTCTTCATCTTAATCATCCGATCAAAATCGACTGAAACCCAATTCAACTTCATGAAATCATCTACTGCAAATTCCAAACATTCAAACCATGTCCCCTAGTCTCCAACTTTTCCCCAACATCTGGTAGCTCCAACCACGTATGTACAACTAACTTACTCAATACAAATTAACTGAACCACGTCTAAAACCTATACTTACCCCCACCCTGTATGCCTCTCCCATTGACTCTTTCTCTTGCTCTCTCTCTCTTTTACTGCGTGTGGAGAGAAACTCGACTATGCATCCTTGGCCCATGCTCTCTTACACAGCCTCCACAAGGCGGAAAAGCTTGCCAACTCTCAAAAAAAGCTCAACCGCCTAAGCCAACAATCCAACGCATGTGCCCTTTCCAACCAGGAGGAGCACTCACGAGCATCCTCTTCCAGCCTTGAGCAGATGCTTCGGGTTCTGCACAAAAGCGTACGGGATGTTTGTTATTTCGTAGAATGATGCTTCGGGTGTGCACCTCGTGCACCGTTGGCTTTCCAGCATTGCCTGGTTGGTAAGGTTGGACGAGCATCGTGTTCAGTTGGTGTTCCGGTTTCGGGTTGTGCTGTTAGTTGCCTTCTTTTCCATACAGAAAAACAAAAAAAAAAGAACGCACACACACACACAGCATAAAACTGATAGAAAGATTCACAGGCAGAACGCAGCAGAAGAAGAGGCAGAAGAAGAAGAGGTCTTCAGAAGCGGAGAGTCGCGTTGTCGTGGTCGCTTGGTGTCGGTGTCGGTGCCTGTGTGCGTGTGTGTGCTTGTGTCTGTCTGTCGCTAACGGTGCGCGCGCGTGTGTATGTGTGTGTGAGTGTTAACTATAATAGATACTAATACATACAACACTAAATTAACCAATTTTCCGAAATAAAAAAATCCAAAAATCAAATTCCAAAACCTCCCAAGGCAGCATACAAAAAACAGCAAAGCAGGTAATTGCAAGCACTATTAGGGCCTACATAGAGCACATACATTGTACATACATACATACATACGTATGTACATGTGTATAGAAATGCGTGAGTGTGCGTGGAATTGCTTTCCAAGAGGAGGAAATTGATATTCTTATTTCTTCTTGTGCTTTTTTTGCAAAAAATAACGAGAGAAGAGTCTTTGTGTGTGTGTGCGCCCCACACAATGTTGTACACATATTTTCTATTTTATTTTATTGCTGCGGAAAAAATGAATATTGCTAATTGACCAAAAAAAGAGCATTTTATAAAAAGTATCTTTCAGATACAAGTCGAGTTAAAGGCTCTGATTGTGTGTGTGTGTGTATAACAGGTGCCAACAAATAAATGGCAATGGTTACTTTTATGCTCATATTGTGACATTCTGTGTATGTGTGTGTGTGTGTGTGTGTGGGAAGTGAAAAGAGAAAGGGAAATGTATGAAAACTGTATGATATTCTTGGGCAATTGTCAACAAGTGAGAAATTCGTGATTATTGCACATTGAATTATTAAACATGGGGCCAATCCATATTTAATATGCAAAAAATTTAACAAATGAAGAGTGGCTGGTTGTTTATTGTGCGTTTTTTTTTGATGAGACTTGAATTAGGAATAAAACAATTTTCTATTTTATTCAAAAAAATGGGAAAAAATCGTTTAATTCTGAACAGAATTTCGTATATTTCTGCAAAGGACAAGGTTCATTAAGGAGTCTTTGTTTTCTTTGTTTCCAACCAAAATACATCCACTTGACGTTTAAAAATTTGTATATATATTTTATGAGTGCTATATCTGGTCACACTTAGGCTTAGCTTAATGCGAAATACAAAGGCAGACTTCATGCTGACAGCCTCACAGTTTTTTGAGTCATTCAGCTGTATTAAATGAAATTACTCGTCTCTTAGAGGCGTGCCTTTCATCTAGATTATCTTTGATATATGAGTTCTTCTTATAAGCCTTATAATCTAACCTTTTATATACTTATTTTATCCATCTTTTTCGGAATTTACCAAGTTCTCATAAACGTGTTGAAATTTTCTTTTTGTTATCATATTTCTTATTTAACCAGCACATCTTGAACCTCAATAAGGTCTTGCAAAAAGAACATTCATGTTGTGTAATTAATGAATTTTAAAATCAAAAATGTTTAGGGTATTCACGAAACCCCGTTGAGCTGTTGAGTTGTTGAATTAAGAATTTGCTTAGTCTTTTTCAAATCAAGAAAATGTAAAATTCCTTAATTCAACATTTCAGTAGCTCAACTGGTGATCGCGATTTTATTCTTCTATCTTCTTCTCTCAATTCAACAACTCCACAGCTCAACTGGGGGTCGTGAATGCCCAATTATATTAAAGCATCGTTAAAAAATTAATAGTACGACACGTACTCCAATCATTGGTACCATTCGGCAGATAGTTCCGAAAAGCGATTGTTGCTGAACTATTCACATGAATAAGTAGGCTTTTCAATATAGATTGATCTTATTTCTTTCACTACCATCCCTATATACTAACATCAGTTCTTATTTACAACTGAGCACAAAGCCGAGTTTTATGTTCTCTTAGCTGAGGTGGAAATTAGAGAGGAAGTTAGCCAAGCTACTTGTTTGTGTTAATTATAGTTACCGAAAGCACTTAAAAACATAAAAGGTTTTCCTATAACCGAACCCATTTCGAGTATTTTGAGAGAGGATTAATGCCAAACATATACAAAAGGCCAGAACATAGTTTGGTTAGGCATTTCTGTAATATATATTGTTGGGTTACATTCTTCAAAGGAATGTTTCGAATTTTTCTTATGGTCAATTCTGCTAAGCTCTGTAGTTTACTTTGTCATTAAGTTTTGGTGCTGTATATGAAAAATAATATTGAATTTTACATGAAATTCTTTATTAAATTTTACATGAAACTCTTTAGACTTCTATGAATGGTGCCGCTTTCCATAAGTCAACAGTATCCTCCTTTATTTGGTACCAGTTTTCAATTATATTTCGGCTGAAAGAGCTATTCATTTTAAATCGTAGGACGCAAACGAAGAGTTATATTGTTACCTTTGAGGAGTATTCTCTGCCCATCGTTGGTAGGTCGGGCATCTCGTGCTGTACTAATTTCTCATACTTCAAATAATAACCAGAGCAGGTTTCAATATCTGAGGTAATGCTTTCTTCATTGTCAATGCTCCCAGCAGACATAACGAGGCATACTTTTAGCGACAAATATGTTAAAGCATGCTCTAATATGTAAGCATAAATAAAAATAAAATACTAGATTGCCGATGTGTACTAAGAAGTACTCGAATAACTTCGTTAGACGGTAACCAAATTCATCGAGCGAACATGTGTTCAACGGAGAATTGAATGAGCTTTTATAATAAAAGTAAAAAAAAGGTCCGCACAGAATAAAATACTTAAAGCTGTGTTGGCCAAAGTAGAAACTTTGTAAAAAAAGGTGAAAAATGTCAATTCTGTAAACCGCAGCTCTCAGCCATCGAGATAAATCCGTATAACTATTGGGTATAATAGTCTAGTTTCCTCTCGTAAATGAATAAAAAAAAGCTTTGGGCCTTAAGCCAAGTATAAGCAAATGATATGCTTTATCTTGATCTTGATTTTTTCTGTAACATTCTGCAATTTTAAGTTAATGCGTAAGTAGAAACTAATAGGACTTTAACAAACTCAGTAACAACTGAGGTTTCTTTTTTGAAAGGTTTCTTTAAACATTTCAGGAAAAGTTTCAGTAAAGTTAAGAAAAGAAATGAACTTGAACAATATTTATTGGAAATTGTTACTATTGAAATCCCAGGGCTGAAAATGTCGTGTAAATTATGAATAAGTTTCAGGATAGGCTTAATTTAACTAAATGTAAAATAATTGTTTAGCAGACTGAGCTTAATACAACTTGCTCGGCTCACTTTTTAAAGACTTAAACTTAATTGCTAATGGCTTACCTCAATCTAACTAATATTTCCAAAACTTTCAATATTTTCAGCCACACCACCACAGCCCCTTAAAAACAATGGATGAAAGAACAAACATAAACCTAACCTAATACTAAGCAATATTTATTCTGATTGAGTGAGAGAAGCATAAAAAAGTTAAAGCCCCCCGAAAATCGTGCGAGCGATAAACGATAAATTAATCTATATAACATTAACACTGATAGCATAAACACTTAACAGAATCTCATACTGAAGCAATTGACAAAGGCTTAACCAAAACAAAACGAAACCAAAAAAAAATTATAGCAACTAAAAAAAAACTCGCACAAAATTATGAACATTACCGAAAACATTTTGAAGTTTATTGTAAATATTGAATATACCTAAGGAAACACGACCGCAATTTTCGCTGGATGATGAGAAAAGAACACGTTTTTAATATTCATACATCCAGAATATATGTATATGCATGGTAAAACACGAAGACAACAAATATTTTCTATCATATAGAAAAACTAATACAAAAGTTTAATAATATTACATACACAAATAAATCTCAATAAGCAACTGAAACACGCACAAGATTGTTGAAACATTTTGTTCAATCATTAGAAAATTTTGCATAAACATAATCAATAACAGAAAATAATCATACGGATAATAGTTGATAATAATCACAAATTGAGCTACAATTAATTGCATTAACAAACCCCCGACAAGAAGAAAAAGCAGCCGATGAAAAATTTGATAGCATATTGAAAAAACCAAAACAATAAATGGAATAATTCTAATTAAGCCAAAGTATTCAGCTAGATCAACTAAATCTTTATATAAACAAATTGGAGAGGAAAACTTGCTTCAGTGTAAGCAACACAAAGGAACAAATTGAGGTGAGTGTGCAAATTTTAGATATTTAGGTATTTGATTTGGACAGGATTTCACCTTTATTTATGGCTTTCTTAATCGCTACTATAAGCCACATTTTACCACATTTGTTCTTTAAATTCAGAAGGATAATTTGAACTTTATTTTGGGTGAATTTGAGCTATATTTAAAATCTTACTCCCAACCTAGAAAACTCTTTTTCTACTGCTTATAAACTAAAAAAACTGTCTAAAACAGTAGATACACTAAATTCGCTGCTGTGCTGTGGAAAATGTTGAAATTTTGTACGATCCACGCCCAAAAACAAGAAAAAAAAAACACCAAATCATTCATCATAATGAAAAGCGAAGTTTACCACAAACCACAGGCACATTTGGCAGCGCATAATTTTCCATCTTTCCCCAGCTCCAGCCACCTCTCTCGATGTCTTGCTTGCTCCCTGTCAGCCCCTGATGCCCCTGAGGTGCAAGCTCGACTTGATTTTGGTTTATTTTTGCGGGCAAGCATTTTAAAATTGTTCCATTGACCTTTGTGGACCGCCCACACACACACACACACACACACAGACAGAAGTGAGAGGCGGGGCAGCAGCAATGCCCAAAAGCAAACAGCAGCCACTCTGTGGACAATAAAAAGCCAGCGCACAATTGCCAAATAAATAACTTCGCTTGGCGCGCTTATTTGCCTTTGTGCCAGGGCTTGATTTTCATTTTTGGCCAACATTTTGCTAGAGACTGTTGCATATTAAAAGTGCTTTTTCGGCTTCCTGTTTTTGTTTTCATCTGCTGCTTCTATTTTTTTTGTTCTGTGTTTTTGGATTTTTTCATTAATAATATGACACACATTTTCTGGGCTGCATTGTCCTAAACCTGAGAGCACTTTTGGCTTTGCCGCAACGCCTCCTTATGCTCATTTTGCTCATTTGAGGCTTTGTCTTGCCAACGTCTTTAGCCATTTCTTTTCATCATTCATTCAGCACACACACACGCACACACATACACTCATCATCAAATCCAAATGCAAACACTGAGGCAGCAGCCAGAAGACAACAACAACAAAAGTGCAACTCGTGCTCCAAAAAGGGTATGTGGATTCTGTGGGTCATCTTGTCAATTAATCGAAAACCAAAAAAGTAAAGTCAAATGACAAACAAACTCAAAACTTATCCACATAATTTGAGGTTTTCAAGTCTTGTTTGATTATTATTTTTTCACTGGTTAGCAGGAGCTTTTCTATGCTGTCTGCTCACCTAAATGACAGGTAGAAATTAAACAGACTTTCTCAATTTTGAAAGCTAGAACAACTAGTTGTTTTTGTTTCCAAAGTGTATTCTAATGAATGGTTCTCGATGACAGAAACACACGAGGCTGTCTATCGATAACAGCTTGAAGGGGTAAGTTTCGATAAGTTTTGTTCAGCAGCTGAGCATAATCAACTGAGAAAAACAAGCCCAGTGACAGTTCATATTGTATTTTCCTGGTGTTGCATTAAGTCATTGTTATAGCGTTTGAAGCACACTAGCACGCAGGTACACTTGTAGTTTGCTGAGTTTTACAGACTTTCTGCATAAAGAGAACGAAGAAAGGGGTAGTAGAATGAGTGAATGTTATTTCGGTTTCATAATATGAAAAGGGACCACTTTTTACGAGCTCTGAAAAAAAACAACAGATAATATTCAGTTATGCTCTAACTTTAGTTATAGGCATGATACAACAATAAAGGTAGGGTGCCCGCAGTGTGCGCCCTCAGCAAAGTACTTCAAACGTTCAGTGAAGGGCGAGGTTCGTCGCGCAAAAGGTTAGTACTTAAACAAAATGTACGCCTTACCTGCTTTGTTGTATCATGGTTATGGGTAGGGGTCCATTTTGAGCGTAGTTCTAACAAAATTTAAGATATCTTTCATGTGCTTGAAGCTATGCTCTTTGTTGTTGTTGCTTTAAGTAGCAGTTTTCATATCTTAAATACTTAATTTTATTGTACACATCATTGCGTTTGTACACAAGGAAAAAATAAATATGAAAAAAATATCCATAGGATGATTTCCCTCATCCATTTGGGAAAGATATGTCATAAATATCCCTTAATCATACAACGGAGCTGAAAATCATCCAAAGGATATGAATAAGGATCATTATTTCGATGACTTTTCAGCTCCGTTCGATGATTAAAAGGGTATTTAAGACATATCCTTCCCAATGTGAATTTTTTTGAATCTTCTTTTTTTTGTGTAACCTAAGTTACACTATCTATAGTTTAAAGTTACAATGGAGATTGTACAGTATCTTGCAGGAAGATTGATTCTGTTTGTCTGTTCACTGTTTAGACAGTTCAGAGTCCTGTGACATCTCTTAACTGTTCAATTGCAATCATTTGGCTTTTATCAAGCTCGAAATTTCACTCGGCAGTAGAGTTGTATTGAATTTGGCTATACTTTTCCTATTTTGTGGCGTCTTTACATCCCTTTGAGTGTTTTTTAAGGAGAGCTCTAGTGTTGCATGTTGTACCATTCTAAGCAAGTTACTTTTATTAACTTATCACGGGCTCGCTCTTGGTTAACCCGGCACGAAAAAACACGAAAATGTTAAATTTTTGCATAAATTAGTTTCAACTGAAATTGAATATGGGGAAACTAAAAAATAGAAGTTGTTCCATAATAGAAAGTGGAATAGTTTGTGCAGTCGAAATGTTCCTTAAAAACATATGCAAATAAAATCAGTCGTGTTAGGCTCGTGCCGTGTTATGCTTAAGCCATTTAGCTCGTGTATAAATTCTAAATCGAGGAATGTGAAGACTCCACCTATCAACTCAAAGTAGAGAGAGTATTTATTATAAGTATAATTTTTTTTGTCTCTTCATGTTGAGTTTAAAGACTCAATCTACTTATCAAAACGAAAACAAAGAAAGAGTATTCACTGTAAGCGTAATTGTAAAGTAATTCTTCGTGTTGGTTTTTTGCCGTTGTTCTTCGTGTTGGCCGACGATGTTCTTAATTATGTGCCAGCAGCCCTGACTGACTGCCATACTGCCACAGTGACTGTTGAAAGGACACGCACACACACACACACACCCGCCCACACACACACACGTACACACAAAGGCATAGGCGTTGTCACCCTCGGCGCTCGCGAGTGTCATGTTGGACTTTGCCGCGTCGAGTCTCCAGCTTTCAGAGTCCTTGTTGCGCTTGTTTTTATCGCTCTTGTTTGGACCTGTTGTTGATGAGTGTCGTCGCGTTTGCTGTTGTTGTTGTTGTTGTTGTTGCTGGTCGTTTTTTGAAGTGCGCTCTTGTAGCGGGTGTCATGTCCGCTTAGTTGCTGCTTTGAGGCGGCGACCGCCGCCGCGTGCTTAGTGCTTACTACTTATTTATGTATGAAGGACCTTAAACTTTGCAACAAATAAAAATGGCCGCAGCAGTTGAAAAGCACACACACCCACACACCCACGCACCTACAGAAATAGAGAAAAAGCTGCCTGCTTTTTAATCACAGCCGGCTGCAAGTTTCTAGTTTTCCATTTGCAAAGTTTTTTCATGTGAGTGTAAGGTGGGCCGGCCCCCTAACAATGCTCACTTTCAGCAGGCTGCTTCCTCTTCTACTGATTAACCTTCGCAGGAAGAATGGAAGCAACAAAAAAAAAAAGACAAACAAGAGAGGTAAGGTTAACATTTTGCTTTCTGAATTTCTGGTATTGTTTGGGGCTACTTAATTTAAACTAGAGAACAAAATAATAAACTAGGCCAGGGCAGAGGTTGTAAATATAGATAAAGGTCAGTGGAGAATGCAAGGTGTTTTTGACAAAAACTTACTCAACAAAAGCATTATGGTATAAAAGTATGGAAACTATATATCCAACCTCCACCAGAGCCATCGCAGGAAAAAGAAACCCGATTTTGCTTCGTTTTTTCCTGTCTTTGAAGTGCAATTTTGAGGTTCGAAGTTGCTACTTTACCATTTGTAGTGTAGTTTTATTTGCTATTCATACAAAAATGTCAATTCTCTCACCTTTGCCCACCGGGTACACACACACACACCGGCATCCATAACTTGAACAATTTTACTGCTCATTCGAGAATTTGTTTGGCTAATCTATAATTAAAATTATTGTCGTATCTTTGGGGAGCTGGTAAAGTTTTGTGCGACCCAAACTTTGGCCTTCTGTCGAATACCTTCGCCTGCTGCTGCTGCTGGTTAAGCTGTCCTGGTTCACCGGGCGACGTGCCTGTGCCTTGTGGAGCCAGCAGATGTCACACAAACTTTTCGACAATTTCAACCAAAAGAAGCCTGCGAGTCACTTCCTTTCTGCTTCTACGTGAGATAATGCAAATTTATGGCTGGCAATTAGCGGCTAGCGTTTGGCCATATTTCAGTGCCCAAGAGGCGCGCCACTTTGACTTCGAGGCCCCAAATCTAATTGCAGTGTGCAAAATCTCAGTGAGTGGCGAGGACAAAAACCAAAATCCAGTTAGCGCGCAAAACCCCTCTAAAAAAAACCATTAATTATCTTAGGCAAACGTTTCGCATATGTGTGAGTGCCAAGTGGGGCAAGGCATACAGAGGAGATACCGAATGCAGATACAGATACGGGTCTGGCAGTGGCAGTGGCACTTTGTCGTTTATCTGTTATCCAACAGTTACACTTTTCACACTCTCGCACACACAAAGATACTTTTCGTGCCGTATCTGTATCTGTGAGATACACACTGAGGCATCAGTTGCAATCTGACTTCAATTCAATTATTTTAGATTAGAATGTGACTGTGTCACACACACTTTTGTTTCTATGTCAGCTGTCATTCATCCGCTCGTATGTACCAAAGAATGGGGTAGCGGTGGGGTGTTTGGTGGGGCTGTGGGGCTGTGGGACCCCCAGGATACGTGCCCTGCCTTGCCAGTTCCTCCTGCATTGACAGCTCTCTTTGTCTGGCTGTGTGTGTGTGTGCCCAGAGATCTGACTTGAAATGAGCGTGACAAAAGTTACCAAATGTTACATGGCCAAATGACGTCAGCTACGAAAATATGCAAGACCAAACAAAAATTGATTTGTTAGGCACGTGGAGTAGGCTTTAATTCAGTTAATAGTCAGGCCTGTGTCCTTGATTTCAACACAATTAAGAGATGCTTCATATGGTACACTCTAGCCAGCTAGGGAAATCCACAAGATAGAATGGCAATAGACAGTGGGGAGTCTACTGATTCTGCATTTGCACATACACTTAAAAATAGCCACAAGTGTTGTAGCATCCAACCGAATACCCAGAGTTTCTCAGCATTTTCATTAATAGAATTGAACATGAACCGAAGATCTTATTTCAAGATAGCTACAGCTGGCATAGAGAATTTCAGACTTGAATCAAGAATGTTTAATGTAAGATATTTGATAAGAATATAAATTCTTGATCCAATTCTTGTTTCAAGTATTCATTTTTGATACCGTTTTTCTGGTTTCAAGCGCTTCAACACTTGAACCAAACCACCGAAACGTTCTCAAGTCAAGCAGCAAAATTCTTTAATCAAGTGCTAATCGTACTGAAATTCTAGATTACTCATTCTTGAGTCAAGTGCGTTGTCAAAAACCAAGAAAATTCGTTCTAGTATCAAAATCTCACCAGGTCTTACTATCAAAGATTCTTCACTCTTGAATCTAGAGCTTCATCTCCTACATGGAGACATTAAAAATGACACAACAGAAGGCAGATATCTAGAAGATGATAAATCGGTTCCTAAACAAAAGGAATCCAAAACTAAAATTTTACTAAACTATTCTATGGAATGTAGTTTTCTATGGAAAGAGCAAAAAAGGTGCACTTAAATGGAAGAGATGTACTACTGTGAGCAAAAAGTAAGGTGTAAGGGTCAATTTAAGCTTCGCGGGCCTAACAATTCGGGCTAGTTCTTTTTTTCTTGAGTTGGCAGGACTGTTGATGACATCTGTGCCAAATTTCATGTGAATGTCATTATCAGTAATATATTTACGCTTGTGTTTTCCAAACGACCAAGAGTGCATTTTTCGATTTTTTACAATGTCTGATTTAATTGAGCAGAGAAGTGCCATTAAATTTTGTTTGCGGAATGAAATTTCGGCTGCGGAAACGTTGAGGATGTTGCGGAAGGCCTTTGGTGATTCTACCATGTCACAAAAAAATGTTTATAAGTGGTACAAAGACTTCAAAGAGGGTCGAGAACGTGTGGATGACTTGGAGCGCTCCGGACGACCATCGACGTCAACAGATGACCAACACGTCAATGAAGTGGAGGAATTAGTGCGCAAAAATCGTCGGTTGACTGTTAGAGACCTTACTGATATGATCGGAATATCAGAAGGATCTGTGAAAACCATTTTGAAAGACCATTTGGGCCTACGAAAAGTCAAATCTCGTTTGGTACCGAAAGTTCTCAATTTCTTGCAAAAAATCATCAAAAATTCGACGCATATCGTTCCGCAACCACCGTATTCGCCTGATTTGGCTCCGTGTGACTTCTGGCTATTCCCAAAACTCAAGAGACCACTTCGGGGAACGCGTTTCGAGTCGATTGAGGAGATAAAAGCAAAATCGAAGAAAGCGCTGATGGCTATACCGAAAAGGGACTATTTGGCATGTTTCGAGGATTGGAAAAAACGTTGGCATAAGAGTATTTTATCGGGAGGGGATTACTTTAAAGGGGATGAAATTGATTTAGAAGAATAAATAAAGATTTTTCATTCTACAAACAATTTCTTACTTTTTGCCCACAGTAGTATGTAGACTGCCAGCCAAGGTGGCGACTATGAGACCAGACTTTATATTCGAATAGAATAAAAAGAAAAAAATAGAGGAAAGTTAACTTCGGCTCGTGCGAAGTTTGTATACCCTTTCAGCACGTTTTTCTAACTAATTTGAAGGATATTTTCACTGAAAACAAACAGATTTTCTCACGAAGACTACTTTTCTAAATCTACTTTTCTATGACTGCTATACTATATAGATTTCCGATTTTGACCAAATTAAGAGGAATCATAGGAAACCAAAGCAAAGAAGGCTAACAAAGTTTTTAGGCGTTTTCTTTGAAAACAAAAATGTTTTTCTCACGAAAACTAGTTTCTCGACCGATCATTCCTATGGCAGGGCTATAACCTATAGTTATCCGATTTTGACAAAGCTTTGAAGAATTGTGTGAAAGCTTATTAAGTAAATATATGCCAATTTTAAAGAGGTTTACATTGAAAACAAAAAAGTTTTTCTTACTAAGACTATTTTTTAACCATAATTTTCTAAGGCAGCTATGCTTTATAGATGTCCGATTTCGACCAAACTTGGCAGACTCATGAAAAGGCATAGAAAACTAGTAAATACGGAGTTTGGAGACGTTTGCATTGAAAACAAAAATGCTTTTCTCACTATTGGTAGTTTTCGACCGATAGTTCCTATGGCAGCTATATGTTATAGGCAGCCGATCCTGCCGACAAATGTGCAGCGTATTTGTACCAGAAGACTTTTAGCAAAGTTTGGTCACGATTGCTTTAAAACAGACGGTGGAGATTGCAAAGAAACACACGGACAGACAGACGGACAAGGCTAAATCAACTCAGCTCGTCATGCTGATCAGGAATATATATGCTTAATGTGGTCGAAAATGCTTCCTTCTATGCGTTACAAACATGAATCCCATCAATATACCCTTCGAACCTGAACTCAAACAGAATCTCTGCTGCTCTGAAAGGTTCGAATAGGAAAATTGAGCAAGGCAACAAATTAGCCATTTTCTGTTAGTGTAATGAAAGCTCGATAATGTCTCTAGACAATTTCCGTGGGCTAAACACGAATCTGCTTACCGATCTGATGTCTACAGTTTTAATAATTTAAGCTCAAAACAAAATGCTATTCTCTACAAAATTGATATACTTCAGTCTACCAGCTTTATTATCATAAATTCTTATCAGCTAACAATCAAAGTTGCACTAACACAGCCCAACAGGGGACTTACTCCTCTCCCTCCCTCTTTTTGCTCCACTCTCATGGCACCCATTCATCCACATCGTAGGTCTTCTTTGTGTATTCGCATTTTAGTACCGGCGCATTGGGTTGGGCCTCGCTGTCGTCTTCAGTTTCGCCGCGACGACGATGACTTATGAATCCCACAAGGAATAGTGTGAACAGAAAACCACTGGCCACTCCAAGAATGGGTATGGTCAGGGGATTCAATTCATTGTTCTCATTGGCTGCCTGATCAATGCTCAGCAGTTGCTCCAACAAGCCACGCCGACAGCTCAGCGTAGAGTTTGCTTCAGTCTTCTGCTCTGCAACATATCCCTCCGAGCACACACATTGAGTCAACTCGTTGCAAGTTTGATGAGGGCCACAACCCAGTTTCTGACAATCTTTCATTTCCAACTCGTTGCTGTCAAACATCTCCGGGCGGCATTCTCCAGCATACAGCACAAACCCTTCCGTGCAGACGGGTGTGGAAGGGCTGACAGAAGTGTGAGCAGCTGCCGTGGAAGAGTAGCTGAGGGTGGAGCTGTGTTCGTACTCGATCATCTCCTTGCATCTCTCCTCATTCAAATCCCATTGATAATTGGGATTGCAGGCACAGCGTTCCTCCTCAATGCATTGGCCATTCTCACAGCTATTGCCCAGCTTACAGGTGGGCACACAGTCAGCACTCACGCCATCTCCGGCTGGACTTAGCTGTTTGTAATCCTCACGACAGGCACACGTATTGGGGGCCACACACTGGGAGCCACTGGGGCAGCCACGCTCGCAAATCGGCTCACAATAATGACTGCCATCGCGATGATCCAGGGCGGAAATGTAACCCGTGGTGCATTGACATCTCTGTGGGGCCACACAGCTGGCATGGGCGGGACAGCCACGCTCACAGATGGGCTCACACAAGCCGGATTCCATTTGCCGATAGCCGGGACAACAATCGGAGATTAGCTGATAGCTAACTTGCTCCTCCTGCGTATTGTAGACCTCGGTGATTTTCTCCGCCTTCTTCCACACTTTCCACTTGGCCGGCTGCTTTACTATGGTCCGCGAACGGGTCACTGGCACCATGGTACTGCTGGTTACGTTGCGCTCACAGTAATGCTCTCGCAGGGACGTAGCCAGTACGGGACTGAGCAGCCAGAATAAACTCAGTATGATCCTCATGGTTCGACGTTGGAAACTCAACTAAACTCCGCAGGCAATCACAGCTGGCTTGAGACCTACTTGCAATGGTGGTCCACATCCGCAGCTAGATAAAGTCGGGACGCGAGGCAGGCAGGGTTGTTCCAGCTCATATCAGAAAACGGCCTGCCAAAGGTCACCCTCAGAGGAATACACAGACAATGCTCTGCTGCTGCTGCCGCTCGGCTGTAATTTCTGTATCATAAGACCCGCTTATTAAAGTCGCCCGCATTGAGTCGCTGATAAGCGTTGATAAGTAGTCGTAGGTTTAGTCTCAGTCATAAGATACAGTTGTTTTCCATTGAGACAAGACTCTGAGTCATGCAAAACGGAACTAAAATGTATTGCCATTTCCTAAGTATCAAGGGAAAATGATATTTCCAAACTCACAAACAGAATGTGCACACACACAAGCAGTTATAGGGCAAAACCGGTTTGGCTCAGTTCTCTGCCGCACACACTCAGGCACTACTCAGTTTGAGTTTTATATGTCTACCTGCTCAATTTTCATTTACCTGCTTAGTTTGTTTTCCATCGAGAAACAAACACAAACACACACACTCACATGCTGGGTAAGAAAACAAAAATTCCTGCTGACCACATGGAGATTCTTCTTTTCAAAGTGTCACATTATTTGGTTATTCTCCTATGCTAATCAAAGTGAAGGGACCAACTAGTAATTTCGATTTTTTATATGTAGATTTAACTGAATTTTCATCAAACCTTTTTTTGATTTTACTCTTAGAGGTACACTTGGTGGTAGGAAACTATAAGTTCCTTATGATTATGGAATTTACCACCACAGAGACCTGGTTCATTAAAAAGCAAATCTGCAGGGTGCAAAATTGACTTTATATTTATCATAAGAAAAACTTATATGAACAATGAAAAACGAGAAAGCTAAGCTAACTTCGTCTGTGCCGAAGTTTTTATACCCTTGCAAGTGCTCGCTTAAATATTTTCAAAAAATACTCTTTTTCCCATTTTCCGACCGATCGTTTGTATGGGAGCTATATGATATAGTCATCCGATTTGTCCAAAAATTTGTTTAATTATGTGAAAGCATGTGAAACAAACAATCACAAAATTGCAGGATGCTACCATTAAAAACAAAAAAGTTTTTCTAACTAAGACTGTTTTTATACTCTGTACCGTAGGTACATAGAGTATTATAAGTTTGTGCAAAAGTATGTAACATCCAGAAGGAAGCATCTCCGACCCCATAAAGTATATATATTCTTGATCAGCATCAATAGCCGAGTCGATATAGCCATGTCCGTCTGTCTGTCCGTATGAACGCACAGATCTCAGAGATGGTAAGAGATAGAGGTTTGACGTGTATGGGACATATGCTTCTTATGTCTGCAGGCAGATCAAGTTTATTTTCAATTTTGGCCACGCCCCCTCCCGCCCCCGCAATTTAGAAAAAACGTCATATCTCCCACAGTTTTGAAGATAGATGGCTTGTTCCTTCTGGACATATTTAGTTATTAGAATAACTTATCGATCTGCCAAAGGAATGAAGAAGATCGGATGAACGGTTTTCGAGTTTTGATCAAAAGACAAAATTTCTTGGTACAGAGTATGTTATAGTCGGGCTTGACCGACTTTCTTTCTTGTTCAGACCTATCTTTTGTATGACAGCTATACCATATAGTTGTCCGATTTTAATAAAACTTGGTAGAACTGTAAAAGAACATAAAAAACGTACGATTACAAAGTTTGGAGACGTTTGCATTGAAAAGAACAAAGTTTTTCATACTAAAACTAGTTTTCCGACCGATTGTTCCTATGGGAGCTATGAGATATTGTCATCCGATCTGGCCGGTTACGACATATTAGTAGTGTGCAGCAAAAAGAAGACTCTGTGCAAAATTTCAGCTCGATAGCTTTAAAACTGAGAGACAAGTTCGCGTAGAAACAGACAGACAGACGGACAGACGGACGGCCAAAGCTCATCGACTCAGCTCGTCACCCTGATTAAGAATATATCTAGTTTATGGGGTCGGAAGTGAATATTTCTATGCGTTGCAAACTTCTGGGCAAAATTATAGTACCCTTTGCAAGGGTATAATGATGAACAAGCTGAAAATACAATCTTGCATTGAGAATATCATAACTCTCGAATCGGATCAGTTTCGAGAAAATTGAATTGAGTTAAGCAAAGTTAATCTTATTTTTTAGTTAAAAGCTCTTGTCTTAAGAAATGTAAATGTTTGTGAATATTTGATTTTCTATTAGACTATCGTCAAAGAAACTCTATGTGGCAAGTGTAAAGACAGCTAGCTGTATTGTAATATACATCATAAATGGTACCCTAAATGGTACTAAATTATATTGTACTTAATTTTAGGACTCTTTTACCTCAACCTTTTCTATTTCTATTTCTATTGTATTAGTAATCAAGATTGATAAAGATCGGATGAGCGTTAGACAAATTTTGAGCAAACGAATATAGCAACAAAATTTATGCTGAGCATATGAGGCAATGGACTCACTTCAAAAGTTATACCTCAAAAAGGATGTTTTAACACATTTGATCTTTGAATCCTACCTATGGTACTTTAAAGCTTATCTTGCCCAATAAGAATGCTACCCATTACAAAGTGGTTCAGAAATAATATTGAGGGAATAGTTCCTCGACTCTCTGGAGGTGAGAGATGAAGTAAGGCACACTTAGAAAGGTTCAGGAAAGGTTTTATTGAAGATGTGCCATATTAAGAAATTGTTTCCGTATCCTTTCAAGGCTCTCCATGCAAACTGCACTGAAGGTACTCCATCAAAATAAAGCATACTGCAACTTGGAATGCACAAATGCAGACTTAATTCCACACCTAGTGTAAGGATCCTTAAAATGGCTGAAATTGAGCTTGGCAAAGCTAAGCATGGAGTAGCCTAAGCAGAATTTTGCGAAGAAATCAAGCGATAAAACCATTTCTGGTCTAAAACTTTTGCGCAAGGGAAAGTGGTAGCATGGCTGATAGTTGTTCGTACAAAATGTCTAAAATTTTGCTCAAAAACTACCTAAGAACTGAAGAAATCACATATATTTTTAGAGTGGCCAGCTCATTTTCCAGAAGCTGAATGATCTTTCTTTAAATTGTAGCCTTACTTAATTCTGAGTCTGCTTATAGCTTAAAGATGTGTCCATTTTTTAAGGGTTTTATGGTCTTGTCTAGCAGATACCTGCACAATTCCAATAACCTTCATCTTAATTAGGAATCAAATAGACGTTTCAAGTCTTTACATAATTTAAAGGAAATTTTAATGTATTTTCTGATGCCAGTCTAACAAAATGAATCGAAGTGAAGTAGTTGAAGTAGTTTGCGGATTTTATATGTATGATCAGTTTTCGGTTCATGAGAGTATTTAAACCGTTCGACCCGTCTTGGTCTGGTTTTTTAAGTCCTTAAAACAAAACCATGAACCAAAGCTTTCAATGGTTTCCCCAGCATTATCCTGAACCAGATTGTATACAAGGGTGGGTTCAAACCATATTCAATTCAATTTCTTAAGTTTAAAACAACTTTCTTAATGTCAAGACCTGAGATAAATGAATATATAATACAGAATCTCTTGAATGCATGTGTAAGGATGCGCTTTAAGAATCCAATCCAAGTGGGGCATATTGCGATTTTAGAAATTTGAAAAGCAAATCTTTTACATTTAGGAAAGACCAGGCACTTTTAGAAGCCTTTGTTGAGGAACTATGAATATGCATGATATCAATTAGAAATGTGCTCCATTCGACTGCATATTTTGATAAATGCAAACTTTGAGCAATAGGCTCACAATCCGTCACCTTTCTAACAATCTATTAACCCGACTTTTAATAGCCTAGCACACCTTCACTCACTTATTAACATATTATTTTTTATGAATGCACTTTGTGCACTTTGACTTCATTGTTATTTTGAAAACTGAGTTCTTTTTTGCCCAAGGACAAGTTGATAAGAATGCATAAAAATGCAAGTGATTTTATTGTCAGACACAAAAGACAAAAGGCATCGGCACAAAAGATACAAAAGTGAAGACTACAATGAACACAATGATTATCTCACACCCCAGAGAGGAAGAGAGATAGAGAGGGGGAGGGAGACCCAGCGACAGTAGATAGTTAAGAGTTTTCATAAATATTTCAAGCCAGTGATAATGTGTGAATACGCTGAGGCTCTATCTTTTTGGGTATTCATATGCTCAAACTGTGTCATATTCGCGGTCGTGTGTCCCCAAGCACTCGTAGTAACTCATATAACGATTACAAGAAAATGTAAATAAAAAATTCATAAAACGGTGTCCTTAATATCCCAAAGATACAAATATCTGCGGGTGTGTGTGTGTGTGCTTGAGTTAAAACATGTTTTGTGTGTGTGTGTGTGTCTGTATCTGTTCGAAAGTGTGTGTCTTGCAGTAGCACAAAGATCTTTCAGTCATAATCGCTGCACATTGATATTTTTTCTCCAAATATATTGGCAAGAGCTTTAAGAGAGTCCTTTTCTATCTCGCCATCTCGCTCACAGCAAGCATGAAAGTATGTGAGAGCTTCTAAACTTTGACAACGTGCAAAATCCAGAACAAGCAACGCACAAATTTCTGACAGTCAGCCTAGTGTAGCGCCCACCCCCTACACCCGGCTGCTATAAGCGCCAGCTCGTCCTTAACAACCAACAAGGATACTTAAAGCTTCTTTAATTTTTATGTTGTTTTCTCTTCTCTTTTGTCGGTGCTTTGAGTGTGTGTGTGTGTGTGTGTGTGTTTGTGTGCCTCAGCCATTCTCTTTGATTGCTTTTGTGCGTGGCTGTGTGTCTGTGTGTGTGTGTGCGTGTGCTTGTGTTTGTATTGGTAACCTTTGCTGGCGTACATTTTTGCGTGGGAGGTTGCCCAAGGACATGGACTCAAACTCAACTCAACTCAACTCATCTCGTCTCGTTGCTTTTGCCCTGCTTCCCTTTTTTTGTTCTTGCATTTTCCACGGTTGCTCTTTCTCGCTTTTGCCGCTGCTTAGTTATTTATTTATATTATTTGTTGTTTGCAAAATTTATTTTTGGTCCAAAGTGCCAACTTTTCTAGGGAAACTTGCACATAATTCAATTAAACAAAAAATAAAACAAACCCCGGGAAAAAAAGGGAAATAAAAGTGGAAAAAGTATAGTCGTCACCACAAGAGGACCTCATTTTCACGATTCGTTAGGTCACAAAATGAACTTAGCTTGAACTAACTTTAAAGAAAGAGAAGAAATAGTAAAAACTTTAGCTGCAATTTCGCTGTTGCCAGTTTTATGCATTTTTGTGTGTATTGGTAGAATTTATCATAGCATACTTAAAAATTGTCATTATTATGCTTGTCTGCTCTTAAACAAGATTGTTACAGCTCGGCAATACCTTAAGTTCTTCCTAAATAACTTGACAGTTCTTAATGACAATTGATTATAAATTGACTAAAAGGGCAGCAGCACCTTACGACTTTTACCACTCGACAATTGCTTTGGCCTTATATTCATAAACTTTACAAAAGAAACTGAGTTTTGGGACATAATGAACAAATTTTTAGCGTACTGTGCAACAAGTTGGCTGTATGCCAAATATAATTTGGCAGTTTTACACTGCAGTCTGCATCATCGTAAATGTTTTGCCAATGCCAGCTTAAAGCATTCTAATGATTCAGCAGCTGAGTACTTAATTCTCCAGTGAACCAAAAGAAAATAAACGCATAAACTACGAAAGTTAGAAGATGCTTCTCGAAGGAGGCTCAAACAGTGCTTAAAACTTAAATATCAGTAGATCGTCTTTTGAAAGTATCGAAACTAA
The DNA here is from genome assembly GCA_035044985.1 of Lordiphosa fenestrarum. NCBI lineage: Eukaryota > Metazoa > Arthropoda > Insecta > Diptera > Drosophilidae > Lordiphosa > Lordiphosa fenestrarum. The sequence continues at coordinate 1,744,810 of JAWNNO010003804.1, read as the reverse complement.
TATTAAAGTGTCATAACTTATTGAATCATTGCAACATTTCCGCTGAATCTAAGAATTGTACATAAAGCCACCAACTTTTCCACGTATGTAGGATTTTTAATTACTGTTTTGGTTCATTTTGCGAACCGAACCGAACCAATTCGGGCTCAATTACAGTCACTATAATATAACCATATTCCTAAATTCCTAAATTCAATCATATCTGATATTTTTTCAAATGAAGGCCGCCTTGATTCTAAAAATACACCTTTAACCTTCCAAAGGGTATTAGAACTTTGCACAGAAGTTTGCAATGCATAGAAATATTCATTTCCGACTCCATAAATTATAGATATTCTTGATCAGGCTGACGAGCTGAGTCGATTGAGCTTTCTCTGTCTGTCCGTCCGTCGGTCTGCTTGTTTCTACGCAAACGTGTCTCTCAGTATTGCTGCACGCTACTAATATGTCGGATCTGCTCAGATGGGATGACTATATCTTATAGCTCCCATGGAAACAGTTGTTCAGAAAACTAGTGTTGGTATGAAAAACTTTTTTCTTTTCAATGGAAACGTCTAAACTTTGTATTCAAAGGATTTCTATGCTTTTGTATAAGTCTACCAAGTTTTATGAAAATCGGACAACTATATGGTACATCTGCCCTACAAAAGAGAGGTCGAAAATACAGTCTTAGTAAGAACAAGGAAGAAAGTCGGTCAAGCCCGACTATAACATACTCTGTACCAAGAAAATTTGTCTTTTGATCATAACTCGAAAACCGTTCATCCGATCTTCTTCATTTCTTTGGCGGATCGATAAGTTATCCTAATAACTAAATATGTCCAGAAGGAACAAGCCATCTATCTTCAAAACTGTGGGAGATTTGACGTTTTTTCTAAATTGCGGGGGCGGGAGGGGGCGTGGCCAAAATTGAAAATAAACTTGATCTGCCTGCAGACATAAGAAGCATATGTCCCATACATGTCAAACCTCTATCTCTTACCATCTCTGAGATCTGTGCGTTCATACGGACAGACGGACATGGCTATATCGACTCGGCTGTTGATGCTGATCAAGAATATATATACTTTATGGGGTCGGAGATGCTTCCTTCTGGATGTTACATACTTTTGCACAAACTTATAATACTCTATGTACCTACGGTACAGAGTATAAAAACTTTTTTGTTTTTAATGGACGCATCCTGCAATATTGTATTTGCTTGTTTCACATGCTTTCACATGATTCTAAAATTTTTTGTCCAAATCGGATGACTATATCTTATAGCTCCCATACGAACGATCGGTCGGAAAATGGGTCGTTGTGGGAATAAAAATTATTTTTTAAAGTATTTAAGCGAGCAATTGCAAGTGTATAAACACTAAGGTACAGACGAAGTTAGCTTAGCTTTCTCGTTTTATTTAGGAGGGTAAATTAACAAGTTTTAAGTAAATTTTAAGTAGTCGAAAGTTGCAGAAGTGCCTGGTTTTTGAAATGGAACGATAATCCTACCTTTTATGTTTATAAATATACGAGGTGTGCTATGGATTTTGCAACTTGACTGATACTTAAGTACTTTCTGATGACATATTATTTCGAGTTTTTATATATTTTTGAAAACCTCCTCTTCAAAGTGATTGTGTCTACCAAAGTTCTTCCTAGAGATTTCGGAACACTTCAGGTTCAGGTTCAGGTTCAAGCGGCATAAAAAATAGAAGATTCAGTTCACAGCCACTGAGAACACTATTTGAAACTTTTTGATGGTAATGAAAATTTAATGCCTCTATGGCAATATTAGAAGAAGCTTGGTTTATCAGTTATGACTTGACCTGTAGTAAGTAATATCGTCAGTGCATTCTTAAAATTTCCATTTAAAACTCAGTGCTCAGCCTTGAGACTCGCTTGGTACCAACTGGGAGCCGTTGCATCCACCTCTCCCATAAATCCGCTTAAGCCCTCAAGTAGACAACATTTTCTCCTTCAACACAAAACTTTTCTTTATTATTATTGTTTGCTGTTACTTTTTCTCTATGGCAAACTTCAATTTGGAGGTACAAAATTGCAATGCAAAAAAAAAAAAACTCAACAAGCTGGAATCTCTTACTCATTTCCCCAGTTTCCTTGTGAAGGCAATATCTGTGTGCGAGTGTGTGTGTGTGTGTGTGTGTGTACTTGTTGATGCAGCCCTCATGCAACATCCGCAGCCTCACCTCACACACCACTCACAACCTTCAACCCCCTCCCACTTCAGCTCTTCATCCCATGCTCGACAGCTTCTGCAAAAATGCATTGTCAGAAAGTAGGTCGCTGCAGTTAAATTCTGCTGCTGCTGCTGCTGCCGCTGCCGAATGCTGATGCAGTTTTACTGCTGCAGCAGCAGCCATCAAATATTAACCACTAGTTGCTCCAAAATCCAGCCAGCCCAATTAAAAAAAATATAGGGGGAATACATTTATTTTTCAAGTTTTGTTTAGCCTCCAAAGTGGGGGGGATGGGGATTTTAGGGGCGTGGCAAATGCAACTTCAGTTTGCCACTTTTGCCGTCACGCCCAGTTTAACAGTTGACCTATTTTTCCCCATCTTTGAAATTATTTACAGCAGCACAGAGCGGGGAGAGAGAGAGAGAGACAGGAAGCGGGTGAGACAGAGAGAGAGAGAGACATGTGTGTGTAGGTGAGTGGGTTGCGTGGGGTAGGTTAATGTGTTGCAATAATCACCAAAAACCCAGCCTTCTACGCTTTTGACACTATTTCCTCATAGTTTTTGCATTCCTATTGTCGAGCCTGGGCAAGGCCACGCCCCCTCATAGTGCACCTCCTGAAGTATGTTAATAAGTGTGTGTGAGTGTGTGTGCGGAAAGAAGTTATTCCTTTAAAAACGTCCACGCACACACACACACAGAGAGCATTTCTATATGCATATTTGTATTTTTATGCTAAAATATTTTTGTGCTGGCGGCTGACCTAAAAAAAGAAAAATATCGTTAAATGTTTGAAAAGCGGTTTTCTCTTTTGCTTTGGCCGCTGCTGCGTGTAAGTGTGTGTGTGTGTGTGTGTGTTTTAGAAACCAAAGTGCCCAGCCCGCAAAGCATTTAAGTTAATGCACATGAATCTCAAAATATACATATACACTTCTACGTGCCAGGCGATGGAGGTGGCGGTGGGGGTGGGGGAGGTTTGTGATGAGAACTGGGATATTTTTTAGTGGGTTGACTGTTGGTTTGGCTTGGCTCGTGCTTCAACGCTGGCCCCGAGTTGTGAAACTTTGCGGTTACTTTAACATCTGCCAGTCCCGTAATTAAATCTTTTTTTCTTATTAAATTTGTTTCTAAATTTAATTAGGTTAGTTAGGGCTGCAGTCAAAGTCGCTGTCAGTATAGTTTTAAGCAAAAATGTGGTTGGTCCTTCGAACTAAAGATGTTGCAGGGATACAAATCGTAAAGCAAATAGAAGCTACGAAGTTTGCTCTTTGATCGGTATTCTAAAAAAATTGGGAAAGAATCCGCAGAAGGCCTAATTCGATTTGACCATTCTGTCCAAAGTTTAATCCAAGTTCAAATAATGAATTCAAAAAAGTTCTTTCGAAAAAGACATGGAAAGTAAGATATTATAAATGCTACTACCCCCTTAACTTTTCTTGATTTTGAGGCCATCTGTGTGAAATTTGGTTTCAGAAAAAAAATAGAGAAAAGTTACCTTCTTTTTCGAACTAATTTTGAGGACATTTTTACTGAAAACAAATAAGTTTTTCTCACTTACAAACTATTTACACTAGGAGTGCGTTATGCGTTAATAGCCAACATTCAGCTTTTTTTGTATGGGAAAAAAGCTAATTGTTAGCTAATAACGCACTCATAGTGTAAATCAGCTTTTAGAGTACTTTTCTGACACTACTTTTCTATGACAGCTATACTATATAGATGTCCGATTTTGACCAAACTTAGTAGAATCGTGGGAAAGCATAACAAACTAAGAAACACAAAGTGTGGTGGCGTTTGATCTAAAAACAAAGAAGTTTTTCTCACTAAAACTAGTTTCTCGACCGATCATTCCTATGGCAGCTATAACCTATAGTCATCCGATTTGGACAAAACATTGAAGAATTGTGTGAAAGCTTCTGAAATAAATATATGCAATTTTAAAGAGGTTTACATTGAAAACAAAAAAGTTTTACTTACTAAAACTATTATTCTAACCTTACTTTTCTATGGCAGCTATACTATATAGATGTCCGATTTTGACCAAACTTAATGAAATCATGGGAAAGCATAGCAAACTAAGAAACACAAAGTGTGGTGGCGTTTTCTTTGAAAATAAAAAAGTTTTTCTTGCTAGAACTCGTTTTTCGACCGATTGTCCTATGGCAGCTATATGCTATAGTCATCCGATCCGGCCGGTTCTGACAAATGTGCAGTGTATTTGTACCAGAAGACTTCGTGCAAAGTTTTTTCGAGATTGCTTTAAAACTGACGGAGGAGATAGAAACAGACGACCATTCTCTCCTCAAATAGATGCACCACAAACAAAATGTTCTATGATCTGCTAAGTTAGGCAAGCACTTTTTTTAAGTAAACAATTAAGTACAATTTGATTCACTCTTTAAAATCTCCCAAAAAAAGATTGTTGTCAGGGGTGCCCACAAGCTATACGCATCGGCCGCATATGTTGCTGCGTATAGCAAAACTACAAAAACAACTTCGTATGTGTGTGTCTTTTATTTCTCTTCTACGACTCCACCAAAATTGAACACAGCTATGTACAAATTATATGATGTTGTGCGTCGAATGATTGCGTTTGAAATAGGCCAAACCGGATTTCTCTTTCGTTTTCTTGTGGTTATTGTTGCTGCAGAAATTTTATTTCATTTGTATGGCTCTCTTGGTCTTTCCTTGGAATTCATCTTTTCCAAACATTTCCACATCTAATATTTGCTAGATTGTGTGCATTTATTACTTCTACTTAATTCTACATCAACTAACAACTAATTTAACTGCTAAATCTTAAGGCGAAGCTTTGCAAAAGCAATTAACTTGGTCATAAAACAACAATAATGTTTTTATAGCAGCTCAACATGATCTATTGATGGCCTGCGTTGTGCATTTAAAATGCACTTAAAATGTTTGAAAGAGAACCAACCTCAAACTCCATAAAAACTAATTAAGGTTTTTAAAAAAAGGAGGCAACTGCAGCCAAGTACGCTGCTGCACCAAGTTGTAAATAATAATAATAATAGTCGTAATGATGATCATCGCATGAACCATAGCCAAAGCGGATTGCGTGGCATGGACCAGCTTCGCCTCCCTAAGGGCAATTGACCAACATTTTCAATTAATTTTTGCTCCAATAATCAGGCGAACGTTACGTGGCGGCGACGACGACGACGACGACGCCATCAGGAGGAGACGTGTCCATGTCGTGTGCAACCCCAACTCTCTTGCTCCCTCTCTTTCGCTCTGCCTGGCCACAAACATTTACATGCCACCAGTTCCCAACTTTTTAACGCACAGTTGAGTTATTTGAAGCACAGCTGTTGGCCCAAGCTAGCCAACCAACCCCACACCCCTTCGAAGGAGGGGTGGGTACGGAAAAGACCACAAAATATTGCAGTAAAAGTTTCTATATGGGTGACTCGTTAACCTTTTTTTTGTTGTTGCTGCCTTAGCCTAGAACATTTATCTTATAATTATAATTGAAAAGCGAAATGGGGAAATATTTGGGTAAAGTTTTGTGTGAGGTTAGTGCGGCTACTTTAGTGGAGTTGTTCTTCTTTTGAGTTTGTAGAAAAAAAATTGACAAGCTGTGAACTATTAAAAAGTTAAATTGTTTCTCGACCAGCTTGGTAGCTGAAAGATGTTCTATATGCTCTTCCACCCTCGTTAATCAGCGTTGGTTCGGTTTAGTTTTGGAGCCTACAATTCAGCATTAGCGGTATGGTATTAAGCATCAATTCGGCTCGACTTGAACTAATATAAGCTCTAAACTGAATCTATCCAGTAGATTCACAATCCAATTTAGCTTACTTAAGATATTTTCAAGTATTTAGGGAATAAATATATAAACATTTTGAATTCAATTAAGCAAGTGAAAACGCAATGGCATTATATATAAATAAGTAAGAACGTCCGTCGAGCCCGACTATAGTATACTCTGTTTCTGCAGCGAATGAATATTGATGTTGCGCCGCCGCAGCGAACATTCTTTTGCTTATTAGTTGACTATCGTTCCTTCGATCTTTACAGCACTTTTGGCAGATCGACAAATAGTACTGATTACTTAATATGTCTAGAACCCGGCCTCACTAAGGACCTTAAGGTCTAGGTGTGACTCCATCTGGGGTCACCCGGGACTACCTAACCTAACCTAATATGTCTGGAAGGAATGCACTTTATATCTATGAAATTGTGGGCGATATCACGATAAAAATAAACTTAATCTGTTTTGCAGCAACTGCGTTGGTTCTCTTAGCTATTTTTAAGTTGAATAAGCAAGTTTGTGGATCGAACTCTTAAAAGATTTACAGTGGGTGATGAATTAACGTCCAAACCTACATGTGAAATAACGCCCATGGGCGTTAATGCATTTTCCAAAGAGCAATATCGCCACATTTGAATATGTACCAACGCCTCTTATGTCTAAAATCTCACAAATTTGGTTAACCCTATCATGACCGGAGTTGGCTATAGTCAAAGAATGGAACCGTTTGAAAATGGTCTAGTTTATTGACATTATTGAAATATTATTTTCAAAACTTTATCAATTCCAGTAGTTTAATTTTTCCTTTCCCAATTAATTTCAATTACCTTAAGAACCAAATACTTCACTTATCATCAATTTCTTCCCACTTTAAACCACTTTTTCCACTCGAAACAACCCCTTCAAGGACATTCAGAAAATGGTTAGTTTCCCCCCATTGATTTGTGGAGTCCCATTAACAAACACATTAATCGAACAAAGTTTATCTTCACTATTTTCATCATTTAATGCTTTACAAAAGCTTTGCATTTTTCTTTGCCTTTAGTTGGAAACGAGGATAACATTAAAATTTCAATGCGTAGGCAACAACAAAAATTAAAAAAAAAACAGAAGCAATTTCCAGCAGCAACAAGAAGAGCAGCATCCAGGGATAAAATGTTGTAGTCAACAAGCTTTCAGTCAAAGAGAGCGAGAGCCAAAGAGAGAGAGAGTGAGAAAGAGCGAACTGGATTTGGCCAGCATGAAACACCCTGTATTCGGGCTGTTTAAGTGTTTGTTTATGCCAACTAATAAAATTCATTAGAATGTTACATTATTTTGGTTTTGTATTTGTTCCTTGTATGGTGACATTAATTTTTACTTAATTTATTTTTGCGCCGTCGCAAATTGCAAATTTTTCACAGACCATCGCCTTTTATCTACCTCTGCCCGCCCCCCTCAACCAGAAAAAAGGAAGAAATTTCTATTGCCTGGCTCGGTTTTCGCTTTTCGCTTTTGGCTTCGTTTTTCGTTTATTTGTGTACATACATATTTATTTTGCAGCCTCCTGCTCCTGCCACCATTGAACCAATGCTCTTCCAGCTCATTTGCCGCTTCGACGACAAAATTTCAGTTTTCAGTACGTTAATGTGCGGCATTGCGATGGTCGGTGCGGGGCGCACTGGCGTGTGAGCCTGCTTTGGAGGTGGGTAGCAGGGGCTTTGGAGGGGTTGGGGCCATTGGAAATATGGGTCAAGTTGTTGCCGTCTGTGCTAAAAATTAAGTTTGGCTCACCAACACAACTGCAGTCGACGTCGCTGCTCGCCGTCCACATGGCTATAATTGCTGTTAGGCATTAAGGGTTAATCACATTGGCCTCATAGAGTACACACACACACACACACACACATAAATACATAAAGTATATGGCTCGGCTTTTGCTAAGGGCTTAGTGGCTTATTTATTGTTACAGCTCGGCCCAATATATCAATGACTATTAAATTGTATAAAATCGTGCATAAGCTCTTTTTTATGCGCAGTGTTTGTGTGTTTGTGTAACGATTAATTATTTAATTGTCTGCATTTAGAAAAGTATTAATTAAGTTTTTTCTCCGCCATATTCAATGAAAACGATTTGTGAATAAAATTAAATTGAAATTCCATCAAATGCAGCCACATAAAACTCGTTATCAACATAAATTATAAAACCTAATTTGTTTTCAACTAGTTGCGATTTGGGCACTTAATGCGTATGCATTTTAGTTTCCATAACAATTTGTCTGTTGTTGTGTCATTTGCAATAACGAGGTGGGGTGAGGGGGTCTAACTACAATCAAATTACACACCCGAGGCTTAAATATAATTATTATTTGAATTTTGATTTAATTTGGTTTTTCAGTTCACTTTAAATATAGTTTAGCATGTGGTGCAGTAGGCGGTAATTTCAGCTTAAGTTCCGTTTTTTTTGAAAATTTTAATACAATTTTTTTCGATTGTTTTGTTTATATTGGATTTAGCAAAGTTACATTATTGATTAAGCATCTGAGATATCAGACGAGTGTAATTGTTAATCTGCGAAACACAAATGTATATAAGTTGCTGCATGAGAAGTAGGCTAGCTTAGTTTTTTGACAGCCAACTATGAAGTCCTGATGAAATGCTGATCTTACTGAATATACAACTCGCCTAGCAGCCGTAATTACTGTACAAAGGTCAGAAGTTTCTAAAGAACCCATATATCTCATAGGTTACTAATCTTCTTGGGGTGTAAGAAATCTATTGAGTCTGCGCAGTGTGCTAGTATATGCTCAGAGAAATCCTTTACCAGTTATTTTTCCGGCATATCATATAAGATCTCACACAAGTGAACATCCATCTTAAGTAAAAACTTTAAGTGTGATTTATAAAAAGAGATAGTCATTTAATTTCTATTTATTACCATTCCAAGAAGCCAGCAGGTCTTGGTAATATTGATCAGCTTTCCTAGAATGCAATGCAACATCGAAATGACAGGCATCACTTTTACAGGATTTACTGTTCCGTCTGTCTGAGTAAATGTACAGAGGTGACTTTAAACTTTAAAACTTTACGATAAACGACATTGACTAGATTTAAAAGGTGAAGCAAACTTCATGATGTTATTTTAGTAAATGGAATATTCAAGGCAAAATGAATACATTTTATAAAGGAAAGTTTTAAATAATCATACCTGCTTCTCTCGCCTACTAAGAGAACTCCCTGAAGTTTGCTTCACCGTGTAAATCAAGTCTTTCTATTTTTCTAGATCTTCCTTACATCCTTTTGTTTATATGACATTTATTCTAATTTGTTTTTAATCAAGCTGTTCAGTATTTAACACAGAAAATTAGTATTATCAGTGATATCTTCTATTTGCTTATTTTGCCACAACAGCTTACATACGCCGCCTCATTTCTTACTACCCCAGCAGAGTGTCCCAAGTTTTCGTTGGTTTCCTTTCTCCATATGCTACGCATTGTAATATTTTGTTAAACTATTTGGTTCCTTCCTCTCACACTCCTCCCATAAAATATGCTGCTGCTTCCAACTCATTGAGCAAAGTTTTCCACACATACAAGGACCCCAAAATCCAACGTCTGGTTATGAGCAGAATTATGGCCAATTTAATGCGTCCACATGATGAAGGGGAACCCTTTCAACGGTCTAACGCATCTTAGATGAAAACTAACACAAAAAAAAACAACATAAAAAATGCTGCTGACCAGAAGAAAAAAATATGATAAAGCAAACCGTTTTCGTTTTTTTTTTTGTACAATAAAACGGAAAACGCTCAGCCAAGACAAGCAGGAAAAGACAAATTGTCTTGCTGGAAACTCTTTCTTAATTTTCAAGCACGAGCAAAAAAGTTGCATAATTTTATTTCTTCATAAAATTAGTTTTTACAGCCCAAATGAAAAGAAGAGCTACTCTCAATCTGTTGGCTTGTGTGTACTTCTTTAATGTCGAAAGGCCGAAAGGCTTTGTTAACGAAGCTTTTCATGGCTATTTACTTTACAGCTGGCGTCAATAGCTGGTGAAGGTGATGTAGAAGCTTTTAAGAAAAATTATTGATTTATTTATTAAATTTAATTCATAAAAAAATATAAATTTTTTGACATTTTAAAGTATTTTTATTAATTTTTTATATTTTCCTTTAAATTTGCATTTAATTTCCGTTCAGTCTGCCCTTAAAAGTATGCTTTAAATAATTGTTGGGCAAGGCCAAAATCAGCGAGAAGGAGAAGGGTGTTACGAAAGGGAGACAGCGATTTTAAAGCCCCGCATCAAATGTATCACGAAATGATAATGCAGGAAGCATTTCATTATTTATGCGACTGCCTCGAATGATTTATGTTTGGTTATGTACGCCAACAGGCGACACATTGAAAGGAACACGAGCAAAAATACTTCACTCGTCTGTGTGTATGGGTTAAAAATGTTAGCCAGCTTCTTTTATGTGTAATTTTAAATATGCAAACAACAATAAGAAAGAGAAGAATGATGATGATGACAACAGCTACAACAACAACAACAGGGAGAAGCCCATTCATATCTCTGGGTGTAAAAGAGAGTTCCAACATTAATAAAAAAATATACAACAACACTTACTATGTAAACTGTGGAAAGACAAACAGGTCCACCACCAACATTGCCTGAAGTCAAAGTTCAATAGACTTTTACCGTCTGCCGCCTGGCCAGAATTGCAAATGCCAGGGACCAGGCCATACAATCCATCTGACTGGCGAAAGGAAATTGAATTTGTAAATGGTGAGCAAGTTGCACAGCAAGTGCATAGGAATTCCGAACCATAAGAAGGAAATAATAATGGAAACAGTTGGATATGAATAAATTGCTTGGGCCAAAGTCAGTGGTTTTGCAGCCAGCAGCTGTGGTGAAGACTTTAGGTATTTCAATTAATATTTGTAGTTATGCAGTGACCTTCTGTGCTTTTCGATTGGTTGATCTTACAAAAACAACTTTTTACGAATATTTCAACGTTTCTCCATTCATTCAGAATATTTGTGGCGAAGAAATTGCAAAAATGCATGGATACCAGAAAAAATATGGATACATTCCAAATGGATACCGAAATTATACAATGCTTATTTTTAAATATCCCTTTTTTTTCTGTGTACACTAAAAAATAGAGAATTTCATACTTGGATCCAGAATGTTCGATATCAGAAAGTCGATAAGAATGAAAATTCTTGATGATTATCCCGTTTTTCTTGATCCAAGTGTCATAATACTTGATCCAAGTACGAATCATTCTCAGATGAAGCAGAATGGTTCATGAATCAAGTGCTAGGCTAGACTCAAATTCAAGCTTGCTCATTCTTGAATCAAGAGCATACTGTATTTCAAAAAACAAGAATGTTCTTTCAAGTATGAAGAGCTCATCAGGTTTAAGAGCAAGATCGCTTACTTTGGAATCAAAAGCTTCACAGATTTCAATTATATATTTTGGTTTTTATAGAAAACTAATTGTTAAACCATGTCATAAGTTTTAGTTTTAGTTTTTATTCATTTAGTTTTTGCCTGTTTACTGTCAGTCGAACAGCCGTTTCTCCATGCCAGCAATGCCATAACTGGTTGGGAATTTCAAGGCAACATAAATGCAAAAAACGATTGCGTTCTCCTCTCGATGAATCGAAAAATGAGAGAGCAAGTTCAATGCTGTGTTCTCTCAAATGTGCTTGCTTTTCTCTCTGTTTCTATTCCTCACTCTCTCATATGTGCTAGCTCTCCTCTCTGTTTCTAATCCTCACTCATCCTCTCATATGTGCTTGCTTTTCTCTCTGTTTCTCTACCTCACTTCCCTTGCCTAAAACACTATACTGAGAACGAAATTTTTGAAAATTCAAGAAGGAATAAATATATTTTTACGAGCCTTCATTCTTAAGTTATGCGTTCTGAATGATTCTATGAGTGAAAAACTTTCTTTGATTCAGAGTCAATCAATTTGCACGAATGCTGAGTACCAACAATTTGCTACTAAAGTTCAATGTTTCAGTCATCCACGTCTTTATTCGAATCAGTTAAAATTGTGATTAACGAAGATGATTGGATATATTTTGTGGATAAGCTCGACTTTCGGCAACTGCCAATGCAATGAATCCCGCACGAACAGTGGCCAATATCTATATCATGAGGAATGTCTTTCCTGTTCCACCGGCTTTACTGATTGGTCCTACTTATGTAAATCATATTCAAGTCGATTATATTCTAAACTGATCATAAAAATTTGAACGTTTTTGGAACTTTCTTGAAGCGATTAACCTTCACTTCTTTGCATTTGCCTGTCATTAAAATACTTTTTAATAGTTAATCAGTTAATCGCGTGGAAGACAAATCTAACAAATCAAGGATCATACAAATTCGCAAAGCCGCTCTTGAGCCTTAAGTGGTGTAACTAACCATACTTTCTCTTATATTTGTAGATAGATAAATGTGCATACTAAGTGTTCAAAAATATAATTTCCCACTCACTGTCACTGTTCCCATTCTCCTTCGACAAATTGTTTCCAATTTCCATTCAAAAATTCCTTCGAGTCTGCCTCACACAAAAGCTAACGAGACAGCATTTAAACTGCAATTGAACCTGTCCCCCGAATGCAGCAGACAGCGACCGGAGAAGTGGCTTTGCCTGCAACAGTTGGTGGCAATTTTGGAATGGCAACTTGTGGCAACATTTTATGGGTCACTTGCCTCCATTCTCACAACAATGATGCCACTCAAATATTTAATTTTGTGAGGCAGGTGAAAGAACGGCACAGCCCACTTTATTTCTTGGCTCGTTGCCCAAAAACCAAGCGCAAAAGCGCAAATTTTTATTGCAATCGCAGTGGAAATATATATTTTCAAAGAATGTTTTATTTTGGCAACTGCCTAATCAGTTGAAGTGGCCAGCCGCAGAAGGAAGCTCTCCTCCGCTTCTACATATTGATGTATATGAAATTTTATAAAATTTATGCCCTGGCGCATGTAGGGGGGGTCAACTGTTTACGTCGCATTGCAGATGAAACCATTTTTTACCGCCCCCTCCTCGCCCAGCCCCAAACTCTTTTCCGGGGAGTTTTTCGCTTGGCGCGTGAGCAAATTAATTTTCAGCGCACAGACCAAAAAAAAAAAACAAAGTGGTGTAAATGATAGGCAACCCCTCTGCCATCCCTCTGGCTCCATGAATTATGAATTCGTTTGGCAACTTTTTCTGGCTAGAACTCGAAAACAAGAATTATGAGCTGAAAATGTTCTTAGTCCTGTTTCGGGCCCAACTTTTGCGGCTGTTGTTTTCAGTGGCCAAGTAACTGGCGACAGTTTTTCGCAATGCCGGAAAATTAATATTTGTACAAGTGGATTTTCAGTTTTTCATTGTTTTTGTTTCATTGTTTTGTTGTTTTTAGCTAACCGCTAAAACTCGTTGACAAACTGCCCAGAGAATGGAGAACAAGTATTTTTCTCCCATTTTTATTTTTTTGTTTTGCCTGGTTTTAAGTTGTTTCGTTTGCATGAGACAAGAATTTACTGGCCCCGAGACTAAGAAGTGGTCATGAATCAGGATTTAAGCTTAAGGAAAACTTAAAGTTTTCTATTAAGTTAAAGTGTAAGAGAATGTTTTAGCTGCTGCTTGAGTTCTCTGTCGAGTTATCAAATTCAAGTTCAAAAGTTATCAAGTTGATAAAATCGACCCCAAATTCAAATTTGAAAGTGCAAAACTTGCAGCAAATACTTTGAAGGCAAGCAGCAACCAGTCCCTCCTTCCAGGCCCAAGACAATCGCCCAAGCTCAAGTTTCAATTACTCAAACTAATTAGTTTTGCTAAAACAATAACCCCCCCCCCCCCATTTTGCTGAATGGTCGCATGCTAATCACTACCAGGAATTTGAGCAGCTGCTGACCAAACCGTAGCCAAGTGTCCTGCAGGCCTACTTAATGCCAAATACAAAGCGACCAACCAGTCTGTCCCCCAGACCCTTTCATAAATAATGCGTATGCAAAACGATAAATACACAAGTGTATCCTTTGGCTATCCATGCCAGTGCCCCAGCCAGGCAAATGGCCTGCCGAGACAGGACGCTGGATGCAAAATGCAAATGCCGCAAGGAAACCGGAATGTTGGGTTTTGCGTGACGTTGATGGACATGTGCGGGACATTTATGGCATGTCCAGGCTTAAGCAGGACACTCCAGTCCAGGCACTATGCATATTTATGTCAAAAGTTGTTACATTTTGCATTCAAACGTTTTTTGTGGTCTTTTGCATAAGAAACAACAATCAAACTAAGCAATTACTTTGGCAAGAGAGGCGGCAGATGCGTCCGATTTTGGCAGCACTCGAAACAATAAAATGCAACCTAGAAGAGGGTCAAAGTTCAGTAGAGTTTTTTGAATTTAAACTATTACTTTTTTGTGAATTGAAGCATGTTTTTCCCCCTATCTGAGCGTGTAATCTAATATGGCAAAATGTTTTGTCTTGCTGTCCAAATTGTGTACAATACTTGAAATTGCCTTTTCAATTTGGCCAAAAAATAAAACAAATTGTCAACAAAAACATTTGAGTAAATTTTGTTGGGGAAACTATTAAGTCTATAACATAATTACCAATTTATTAGTTTTTTTACAAATGAAAAGTTTTTGAAACTGCATTTGATTAAAAGCAATTAAGTTATTAAGCAAGCAATTAGCATGGATTATATGTTAGTGTTATTTATTTGCTTGTTTAAACTTTGAAAGCATACCAAAAAAGCTGATTCATCGAAACCGAAACCACAATTAGATCAGCTCAAAAACTAAATCAACAAGCAGTTTACATTTTAACATAATCCGCTTCTAGAGCAATTTAGATAATCGAATAAATGTAGATAATGTTTGAGTTGTCAACTAAGCTTTTGTGTGCTCTGTGGTAGATAATCGGACGCATAACTTTAAGTTTGTATCAGAGATTAAAACTGAAACGAATGAATGTTACGGGTTTCTTTATTAAGATTAAGATCATATTAAGGTTGTTGTTGGCGGTTATTAACCTTCATTCATGAAAGCACGAAAAATATTGACTCAATTGTGTAGTTCAGTAACCTTTTTTCCTATTATTAAATCATTATTAAATCACAAAATGGTCACAGTATTATGCTAGGTTTTCAACGCCGTGAGTTTGTCATCGACATCACGCTTTTTTGGAAAAGACGCTCAGCAGCGGATCTATGAGCGGGGCTAAGGGGGCTAAAGCCCTCCCCAGAGGCCAATTCTAAATATTTTTCAGCTTATTCTGAATGTTGTGATTATTAAGATTGTTGCTCCTTACATATTTTTGATAAACTAAGATATTCTGGCTCTGAACTGGCTTCAACCCCTTTAGGCCCCTCCTAGATCCGCCACTGAAGATGCTGTAAGGTGTTCGTATTGGCAGCATTCTTATATACTTGCATCCTTTGAGTAACTGATATTGGTTTTGTTTAAATTTTTAATAAAAACTTTCTGGGAATTAAATGGGTTTAGATGAGGTTTTCATTATTATACCATTGCAAAAGGGTATTATAATTTTGTCCAGAAGTTTGCCATGCATATAAATATTAATTTCCGACCCTATAAACTATATATATTCTAGATCAGGGTGACGAGCTGAGTCGATTGAGCTTTGCCTGTCCGTCTGTCTGTCTGTTTCTACTTCAAACTAGTCTCTCACTTTTGATGCTATCAAGCTGAAATTTTGCACAGAGTCTTCTTTTTGCTGAACGCTATGATTATATCGGAACCGACCGAGTCGGATGACTATATCTCATAGCTGACATAGGAACAATCGGTCGGAAAACTAGTTTTAGTATGAAAAACTTTTTTCTTTTTAATATAAACGTCTCCAAACTTTGTATTCGTAGGTTTTCTATGCTTTTTTATAGTTTTGCCAAGTTTTATGAAAATCGGACAACTATATGGTATTACTGCCAAACAAAAGATAGGTCAGAAAAACAGTCTTAGTTAGAAAAACTTTTTTGTTTTTAATAGTAGCATCCTGCAATTTTGTATTTGCTTTTTTCAAATGCTTTCACATAGTTTTACAAATTTTTGGCCAAATCGGATGACTATATCATATAGCTCCCATACGAACGATCGGTCGGAAAGTGGGTCGTTGTGGGAAAAAGCACTTGCAAGGGTATCAAAACTTCGGCACAGACAAAGTTAGCTTAGCTTTCTCGTTTCTCTTGTAAGTGACATCAATGGTAGCGAAAGTTACGGATGCAGGTGCATTCAAATTGGATGCAACTTGTTTGACGTAAAAGTTGCATTCGACTTAAGAATGCAGGAATGCAAAAGTGCGCTGTAGTGAGAACCGGACAGGAGTACATGCCAGCATTTAACCATGACTGCTTCGATGAACATTTAATCTCTGAAATCATGTCTCATCTTCTAAATTTTTGTTGTGTGTAAGATAAAATTTGAGTTTGCTCTGTTTTGTGTTGGTATTTATGACAATGCAAATGTTGATGAGAAATCGTCTAGAAGAGCTTACCAATTTTATATGGAAAATTCTTCGACCCTCAAAGTTGTTGGCGAGCGCGCCGCTATGTGCTCTACGATGTGCTACGCCCTCTTATTAACCCAACGTTCCATTCAAATGATAATGATCCAAGATAGAGTTTCTTATTAAGTTATTAAGTTTCTTTGGAGTAATAATTTCCCTTATAACCATTGCTAATAATCTACTTCGCCTCTCTCTCCCATTTCAGTCTCAACTTTGGCCGCCAGCCAGCAATACGAAAGACGAAGAAGCAACAATAAAACAATAGCAAGAAAAACAAACAAAGAAAGCTACAAAGCACTGCCATCTTAACAACAACTACAAAAAAAAAAAACAAAAACAAAACCAACTGCAACCGAATCTAATAAAAAATTATAACTGCGCAAGAAAAATAATTTTACAACTTACATTTAGTAAATCGGAAATTTTACAAGACAACAAATGAGAGAAGAAAGGCAACACCGGAACAACAACCACATTAAAACCAACAGCAACCAAATATTAAGAACACAAAATGGAATGAAATAATAATTTACAAAAGTGAAAAACATTTTTATTATAAGCAAAGCAAACACAAGCAAAAACACACACACAAACACTCTTTGGGTTGTAAAAGGAAGACACAAGAAACGAAAAGGAGGAACGTTAAAGGCAAACAATAAAGCATATACTCGCCATAATTGATAAATACAATTTCATAAAATTAAGGACAATGTAAGCTGCAGCTGGGAACAGGAAAATCCCTCAAAAATATTTCTAATATCATCATCATCTGTGGAACAAAAAGGCAGTAAACATATCCGCTGGCAACAACAACAAACACCGCGAAAGAGACTATGAAAAATGCACTACTGAAGCGGCGTGAAGTTGATGATGATAATAAGCTGTGCCTGGCAGTACGATTAAAAAACAACAACAGCAGCAGCGGCAACAGCAGCAACCAACAACTACAGAGCTTAAGTACAAAACATTACAACAATAGCAGCAGCAGCAGCAGCAACAACATTCAGCAGCCAGCAGAACTGCAACATGTAGCCAGACAAAATGACCAGCAGCAGCAACACCTAAGCACTAGCAACATGTTGGTGCCGAAGCCAACAGCAGCTACAGCAGCAGCTGCAGCAGCAACACCAACAATTGCAGCTGCCAAACAAACAACCATAAGACTGTGCGTACGCAAGCGACAAAGATTGCGTCGACGACGAAAAAGAAAACCAACAATTGCCACCAGCACATCAGCAACATCTAGCAATAGCCACAGGAGCAACATTAATCTCTGCTCTTTGGCCACATACATGCAATGCGACAACACTAACAACAATCGAACAACCATGCTTGACCTTTGGCCAGCCGCCGTGTGTTGTCTGTTGCAAGTGTTGCTGCCGTCACTAAGGCAATGGCCATGGAGAGTGTGCCTACTGATTAGAAGGATTGTCTGTAGTAGCGCCACCGTCATTATTTCCTATGCAAACAGCCTGACACCACTGTGGAGTAGAAGTGGCAGCAGCAGCAGCAGCAGCAGTACTACCAGCAACAGCAGCAGGCACAGTACCAGCAACGCGCAACACAGCAGCAGCAGCAGCAGCACCCACATAATTAACGGACTTAATAAACACTCATGGATATTTTTATTAATATATTTGAATTTATCTGCTAAAGGTAAGTGCAATTCAAGTTTCAAGTACCCCATCAAAGGGTTGAGCTGCAACAGTTTGTTGCCTCAAGTTGTCATTGTCGCAACGTATTGTCACTTTGTCACATAAGACCCCTTATGAGAGGGCACATTTTGTGGGCTTATGTTGGTGTCATTGAAGCCTGTTCCCAGTGAGATTTGCAACAGCTTCAAGTGAAGCATGGCGGCAGCAGCAGCAGCAACAACAATCTCAGCCTGTTTATGCCACTTGAAGGCGTCTGCTGCACCTAAGGCTACTTGTGATCTTTCCTTTTTAGTTGTTTAGGAGGGATGTTAAAGGGTTGAAGGGGGACTACCATGCAAAGGCTGCTCTTCAGTTTTGCTTGCAGCTGACTTGACTGAAAAACTACTATTCTTTAAGGGTTGGGACTTGCCCAAAATTAAGTTTTAGTAAAATACATTAAAAGAACCCACAAATAGTGAGCGCTTGACTTTACACTTACGCGTTGCTAGTTTAAATTAAAAGGTAAAGCGAAAATATAAAAAAAACGCGCAGAAGTTGTTGCAGGTCACTGCAATTGTTTAACAAATTTCCTACTTAAGAACTTAAATACATTTTTATAAGACTTATAGAACCAAAAACCAAAAGCTTAAAGGGCAATGTCAGTACCCGTGGTCTTTAAGACAGAAAAGAAAAGAAGAAAATAGGAATTAATAGAATAATAAACAGCGAAATGAATACAGAATTGATTGGGTGAATGAAAAGAGAAATATACATAATTTCTTTGGTGGATCGATAAATAATATTGTAACCTGAAAACTTAATATTACTAGAATGTACAAACCATCTATTCACAAAACTGTGGGAGATATGACAGGAGGCAGACAGATAAACAGAAAGACAGAAAAGCGGTCATATCTATACCGGTTAGGCTGTAGATGCTGATCAAAAATGTAATTACTTTTACAATTACATCAATAATTGTACCTGTAAAGGGAGATTATTGAGAATTTGTGCTTAAAATGTTAAATTATTCACGTATTCCAGTTGCAAACTAAAACAAGTACATGAATAACTCAAAAAGCCCGCTTTCCGATACAATTATTCAAGTAATTATAAAAGTAATTACATTTTGATATACTTATTGAGTAATCGTTCTGTCTATGCATGTCTTTTTTGGGCTCCTTCGAGTTTCTAAATTGAGATATGGCATAAAACATTGGGTGACATTTTCAATTAAGATCTTAATTAAACAAAAAAAGAGTTAGAGTGGTTGACATCAAAAGTACAAAAAGAATGAATATTCTTAACCCTAATTCGATGATTTTTTAGTTCAAGATAAAACTATTGAGTAACTTACTCCTTGTTACCCTTGTCTATAAAACCCAGAATGAGTACGACCTTGGGACGCTTTTCATTAGAAATATAAAAAAGTACTTGGTACTTGGAAAATCATCTAAAATAATTCTAGTATTTGTGTTTAGCAGCTTAAAAACTTAAGTCACGACAACGAAATTTTTTAACGGGAAATATATAAACTTAGTTTATGACTACGGCAAACACCTGAGAAGGTGGTGGAGATGAAGGGCTGCCACTTGCTCACATAAGGGTTATTAATGGCTACCCATATACGTGGCTGGGGGGGGGGCGGGCGGTGAGGCGAACACTTTACGTGTGTTTGAAACTATTGCCTGGCTTTCACTATTCATCCCTTTCGGCAACGAAATAAGTCGTTGGACTTTCGCGTGTCGCGGTTTGCATGCTAAGAAAATATATGAACTAACATAGAGAACCGTGGTGCCAAGAATACCACAAGGAGTTAGTTTAAGAAGTCTCATTTTCAGGTTTTTATCAAACTTAAAACAATGCATGGTGAATCCAATAGGAAACTTTTTTCAATTGTGGATATAAACTGAGCACGAAAATTTCTTTAAATATTATTCTAGCCTTTTGTTTATTTAGTATTTATGGTATGAACAAAAATTAGTATAGTTTTTACCTAGTTCGTCCCACTGTTACAGTGTTTTCATGTGTGCTATTACTTGTATATGTTGGCAACGTCTTTGTCTTTACAGTCGAAGTCGTTCCATTCTCATTCCCTTTTTCCTTTTGGGCTGTCTGTCGCTTTTGCTGTTGAGTTCATGTTTCATGCAACGCCAACAGCAGCAACAACAACAACAGCAACAACAATTCTGTTGTCCATATGCGTGTGCATGTTTATGATTTTATGGCAGCACTTCCGTTTCCGCTATGGCAAAATTGTGTAGTAGTAACAGCTGCCCCTCTCCTCCGACCGTTCTGCAGCCATCGCTAATCAGATTTAAACTTTGCACAACGTCAACGGGCGAGTGTGTATGTTGTAGAGTGTGTCGAGTGTACGCTTGCCCTATGACATCGTTCATACGCCCCGTTGGCCAGCCAAGTGCCCGCTCCTCCACTGCCACTCTTCATGTACCATATGACATTTATTGCTATGGAAAGGCTTTTTGGCATGCCTCAAGACTTTCAAGACTTTCGGGCATCTTGACAGGCCACGAAAAATACATTAAGTATACGCATTATAAATTGTGTGTTTGAGTGATAAGCGGAATGTTGCCAGGTTCAGAAAGTAAATTAATAATGTTTGTTTTTTGGGGTGGTGAAAGTGAATTCGGCATTTTCTTAGTTTAAAGCTGAAGCAATAATTGTGAAATTGGACTGTGAAGACAAAATTCGAAGATTTTCTTCCTTTCTTTTCTATGGAATTTTAAATATCAAAGAAAATGTAGTGCCATTGATTAGAGGCTAACATTCAAGCCAGGGGCAGCTTTGTCTTGTAATATTATCATTGTTATTAATATTAACATACAGTATTGTCGATCACAGCTTCCAGAAAGTACTACAATGTGGTTTAAGTTCAGGCCAACCTGTCGTCTTCAGATTTTTGAAATAGTAGTGGTAGTTTAATATTCAAGCAGTAGTATACTTAGCTCTTGGGACTTCAAGAAGACCTCTCATTGGGGTTTTCAAATGATTTCAAATCGACTTCAAATCAGTTCTTTCTAATTGTTCTTTAGGATTTGATATTATTGCTAAGTCGAGTCAAATGGCTGCATTATCGAAGGATCAACTTAGTTTAAAACGGAAGCGTGAGTTAGCCCGAGTTCCATAAACCCGTTCCTCAGGGGAATTAGTTTTGAATAACATTCCTTATGTTGATTAACAGGGCATTAACATTAATTTGAATATTTTAACATTATGTTAGCAAACAGCGCATGCAGCTCAGATAAGTATGCAACGTTTTTTATAACCTGTATAAGTCAGACATTTATTATCCAATCTTTATGAAAACTTGTGAGGTTGTAGATATTGGGTACATACACTACACTGCAAAATCTGAGCTCGATAAATTTGTAGGAGACATTTAACTTTTTTGTATTGCGGGGGCGCAAGGGGCGTGGCCAAAATTTGAAACAAATATTATGTGCGTGCAGACAATACTAGTCTACATTTAAAATTTGGTGGCTCTAGCTCTTTTAGTCTCTAAGATCTGGGTGTTCATACAGACAGACGGACAAGGCTTTATCGACTCTGCATTTGATGCTGATCAAGAATATATATAGTTTGTGGGGTCGGAGAAGCTTCCTTCTGCCTGTTACTAGTTGTTATAGGCTCTGAGTGAGATGCTGCATTGCTCAACTTAACTTGGTTCAACAATTCAACTTTGTATATACTGACAATTGGTGGTTTGTTATATTTCTCTTAGAGAATAGTTGCCAGTTTCATTTAAAATTACAAATTCACACATATCAACTGCTGCCTTACCTTTGACTATTCAAGCTCTCCCTTTCGCCGCCTCTGGTTGTTACCCCTGACAAATGTCATCAGTTCCTTTTCCATCATTAGCTAAAGGGTTACACAAGAAAGAAAAACATCATGTCATGGCTGCCATTTGCATCAGACGCCATCAGCCAGCTCAAACAGAATCGTCCCTGCCGCACGCAAC
Organism: Lordiphosa fenestrarum; assembly: GCA_035044985.1. NCBI lineage: Eukaryota > Metazoa > Arthropoda > Insecta > Diptera > Drosophilidae > Lordiphosa > Lordiphosa fenestrarum. The sequence continues at coordinate 1,722,731 of JAWNNO010003804.1, read as the reverse complement.
CCCACTCTTGCCGCCAAATGGTTAGGGGTAGGGCTTTGAACTAAAATCAATCAATATGATAACATTCATAATTTTCAATAGTGGACACAGGCGAATTTGATTGATGGGCTGCTGCTGCCGCTGCTGCTTCGGCTTCATCCCATCCTGTTCAGCTGTCCATCGACTTGTAACCATTTTGAAGCCTTAACTCAGCTCATCTCAGGTTACCATCGACTGGCAGAAAGTCATAAGCAATTAAATGCTAGGCTAGTCTACCCTGCCGGCTCCAAAGCCTCATCCAATTAGATGGAAAGGATGGCAGTACCCGGTTGTTTTTTTTTTTCGGAATTTTTATTGCATAAATTAAGCTTTGAATGGTTAAGCGTCACCTTGGCGCTATTAAAATGCTTGTGCTCCCCCTTCACAGCCATTAGCAGGTGGTGTGGCACAGCAGAAAGATGTGGGTAAGGTCGTGCAGACAGTCAGTCTGACTCGCTTTATATCGGGTTTTTGCCGCTTAAGTGGTTTGGCGCCGCGTCAGTTTTCATTTTTCTTTCAATCTTTTAATATCGACGGACAGCGCAAACGGCGAGTGCAAAATGGCGGCTATATTCACCGGAAATACCCTCGCTGAGAGAGGTTGCTGATTGAAGGTATAACCTTTCTCAGACTTTTGTCAACATGCTTGAGAAACATTTGGGGCATCGGCAAGCTCACCTCTTGTAATGGTTTCAAACAATATCACATTGCCTGCAGCTTCTTAGCTTTTGCTGTGTTGTATCTTTTGGCCTTATTACAAACATATTTCTGTCTTGTAGCTGTGCTCTTTTTGTGGCCGCTGTCTTCCGCACAGTTGGCTGGCTGCATTTTCTAACCAATTTTGTTTTTGCTGTTGCTGTCTGTTTTGCCCATTAAATTGGCTACTTCGTGCTTTTGTGGTTCCCAACTGCAGCTGTTGCCGCTGTGTGTGTGTGTGTGTTTTTTTCTGCTGTTTGCCCCGTTCCTCGCCTGCTTTGTGAAATAGCAATTACTTTTTCATGCTTCACTGCAATAAAATTGCAATTTTATGCGGCCTGCCGCCAAGCAACCAAGAAAAAACAAGCCATTGAAAAGGCATTTCACAGCGGAGCCAAAAGTTAAAGCCACCAGAACGGAAAGCTAATGGCTCTTGACATGTCCAGCGAATGAGTCTGCATGTGCGAGTCATTAAGGCAGCTAAATTTGCTTTAAGTTCTCGTCTCACAAAGTGTCCTTTGTGTCCAGTTTGCACTCAGTTCGCGCCAGCTCGTGCTTGTGTACGTACAGCAAGTATTTGTTTTATTATCGCATTCATTTTGACACTTCATCAGACGTTGGCCCTGTTTCGGCTGGCTCGGTGGCTCGGTGGCTCTCCTGTTGCTTTTGTTCAGCCTTTGGTTGGTGTCAATGCTTTGCCTTTAAGGCCTAGTTAGGTTGCAGCCGCCCACCAACCCCTTCCCGGGCCATTGTTGGCCTGCGCTCGTTAGTTGCTTTCTCGTTGCCTTTGGGCTAGTCGTCATTTTGTTTAAGAATTTTTTTTAATATTAAATGAACAAGTAAAAGAAAGCGTGAAAAGCTTATGAAATATGCAGAAAAAAACAAACAAAAAAAAGTTTGGTAAAAAGAAACTTAGTTGTAGAGAAAATGAAAGCATAAAGGACTAAAGACAAATTAAAACTGAAAAATTCATGTGCATAATTTTTAGAGCTGTTCATTTTGTATGCAAATCTTCTGGGTTAAGAGCTGGAGTAGGGCACAAAACCAGGAAGACACAAAGTTAAAGTTGGTTAGGATTTAAAGAAAGCTCTGCTGTGGTTTGCATTAGAAGATGTACATTTGAACTCTACATTTTCTGACCATCTTCTCCTCCTGCTCAACTCTTAACTCTTCTGCACTTCCCTTTGACTTTAACTTAATCAATTTCCTCATCAAACGCAATTAAACTTCTCCCCGTGCAAACACTATTTTCCCGTGGCTCCACAAGTGGCCATCATTAAAAATGAATTCAGATTTCTTTTGTTTCTCCTTCAACATCAATTGAATTTTCAATCACTCAACTCTATAAATCTTCCACTTACAGCTACTTAGTGGCAGAAGGCGGTGTGCCTGCAAGAGGCAGCCTGAATGAAAAGCTCTTAAGAAATTATCAAATTGAGAGCCAAGTTTTCCCCTTCCTTTGCTCCACATGCATGCATAAATAATTCCCCGATAACGATTCGAATATGTCTCTCTGTGTCGATGTGTGCGTGAGCCAATCTATTATCGCTCGAAAAGAAAATTTGTATGTGGAAAACTTTTGGAGCTCAATAAAAGTTGCCTTTTGTTGGGGAACAAAAGAGCAAACGAAAAACTTTGCGCCCGCATGCAGCAGGAAGAACCAAAGTCCAAGTAAACTTTAGCATATCAATAAATTTTCTTCAAGTTGATAACTCGATAACTAATTCTGCGTTCTCCTTTCTCTCTCTCTCTCTCTCGTTGCAGTTTGCCTAGCAGGATATCATGAAAAGAGACTGTTACATGATCTTTTGGATCCTTATAATACACTAGAACGTCCCGTTCTAAATGAATCGGACCCGTTACAATTAAGCTTTGGTTTAACTTTAATGCAGATTATCGATGTGGTAAGTACCATTTAAAGGTTACACAATTGCAGATTGCCGCTTGGCAGATCGTTTTTCTCATGGGCAGAACGAATTGCCTGCATAAGCTGACCTGAAGGGTGTTTCTGAGTGCTGTATGTATGGGTATAACCTGAAAAGACATTTTGTTAGTCAAGGAATATTTTAAATCTGCTGAGTCTTACGGAAGTGCACTTTGGCATATTGAAAGCAGAGATACTGTATCACATAGTTCATATTATCTGTGGCCAATAGGGCCTTTGAAGCCAACAGGGGTAGATGGGCTAACCGATTGGGAAACTCATTGGTGGGCTGACAGTATTTATCTGGTTGCCTGGGCTCTTCAGACCATTTGGCACTGATCCAGTAGGTACCATTCAGCTGAGTCTTGTTTTGTGAATGATACAAAATTATTGAAGGGGTGCGAACACTATTTTGATATTCAACTTGCCTTATTAACTGTGAGTTTTAGTTCAGGACATTTGCCTTGCTTCGGAATGCCAGAGATTCTATGACAGGTTGAGAGTAAGCAGATGATAAACATTAGTTTCATTGTGAAAATGAAGCTTGTGCAATTGGTATGTTTCATAGGAAGAGTGTGACTGAATTGGAATTTCATACTTATACCCTAGCTTAGTTTTACAAAGAAGTCCATGCATTGCTTTTGAAGATGACTGCTAAGTGTTTTTATCTCCAAGTTCACATTATAGATAATCGATATCGATATTTGATTTATCGTGTATCAAAAACGTCGATATATCGTTTTGTTTTAAGACTTAAACAAAGTAGTTTTACAAAGTGCAACTTTTTAATTGTCTTGTCTTCCATGACTCACATCAAGAAACCAAGAAAAAGTTCATTGTGGAAACTTCTTGTAAAGAGAATCGCTTAAGGAACCTCTTTTTTATGATGATATGGTATGTTTAAGCACTTCCGCGTTTTGCAAACACCCATATTAGTTGTAACTTAACAGAATAGGAGATGAATATTGTCAATTTTTGTATATTGGTACAATTTTGTTTGTCCTGCTTGGCTACTCTAATTAGTGATGGATCTTTTTAAGCTCTTAATCGATTCTCAAAAATTATATCGATGTTTCTTACGCAGAGAACAAATCGTTTTGCAAATCGATACATTTGCAACCGCTCATCTCTAGTGTGCTTCTACACTAAACCAAGTGACCATATCAACTTTTTTCTGATATATTGTATATAATATAATAATATAGACTATCGCCTATATCATCACAAAATATATAAAATTGGAGTAGCTTCTATTGTCAAAGAAATATCGATAAATCGATAAAACATTGATAACTCTACCTTTCCAGAGTAGCAACTCTTCTTACCTGTTTTTAAATCTAAATGCATATAAACAGCAGTCTCATTTGAAAGAAGTATTGTACCTTATCAACCTTCTATGCCAACTAAATTTTAGCCTTAAAGCAAACTGAAAATTAAGGCCAAGAGGGTTTTCCAATACTCATCAAGTCGGAAAATGATTATTATTTCTATTAAAGACAAATTTTCTTTGCCCAAGCTGCCTAAGAAGTCTTCGGTGAATAGTAATAGCATCATTTGCCATCATTTCAAATAGAGCAGCGGTCTCAAGCAGTGGCAAGGGTGTTTCTTCTAGTTAGTTAACGCTGTTGTAGTTCCGACCTTTGAGAAAAATGCCCATATCAAAAACACTTACCGCTTTAATGTTTTCAAGCAAATGTTCCTGAGCCACGAAAGAGGGTTTTTCCATTTGGTCTTTCTGATATTCTCTTTGAATCATCATCGCATGTAAGTTTCTACAACTTGTCTATTGTTCGATAGGTTTGAAGGTTTTTTGTCAGCGACCAAATCGGATGAAACTGCCGCTGAGAAGGCGAAAGTACTTAAAATCGAGTAGTTTCGTATGTCAAATTTGTATAATATTATGAGAAATCGAGCATTAGCGCTTTGGTTTTTTATGTACAAACAAATAAGTACAAATTCTAGAAATTTAACACCTCTTTTAAAGTAATTATTATGTGAAATCTTTCTTGTATTTCAAAGATTCTGCCACATTTTTTTGTTTGTGTCTGGTTTTTGATTGTTCTAAACCATAAGACTGTTATGGTAATTGAAATCCTCAGTGTAAAAGCATGCAAAATTGATTCTAATATAAGTGCGGAGCTTTGGTACTTTGGACTTAAAAGCCAAGTGCCAGGTGTTAAGCTTTCTCTGTTAATGATTTGCAAATAGAGAAACTCTACTTTAGTTTTCACTAACCCGTTGAACGTGTCTAGACTTACATTACGTTTAAAGCTAACTTAGTTTCCATTTGTATAGTAGTCAAAAGTTAGACACATTATCGAAATAACTAGAAAACAAAACTCATATCATGGAGCCGCTTAATAGAAGATCCAAATCCAATGATTGGTGTGACAACTCACTAGCCTCCGGCATCTACGAGTATATAGTGAAAAATTCGGCCATGCCCTCGGACCTGGGCACATTAATTGCTTATATCTTGTTCTTTCTGATCGCTTGGTATATGATCCTATGGGTAGTACGCTTTCTGCTTGCTTTGGTCTGGCCGTTTTTCATTGTGGTCAGCGCTTTGATAGCGTTTCGCATTCTAAGCTCTTTTGAAGTAAACGCTCTGTCGGAGATGCTAACTGAGGCCGTGACAACTGTCGCCGATATCTTGGTGAATTGCTTGTTCAAGGTATTTGATTCTGCTTTGGCATTGATCCATTGAAACCGCAAGGCAAGGCTAATGGGAAATTCTAAAATTAATTCATATCAATTTGGTACTTTTTGCTGTGTTTTATAAATAAACTCTAAATATTCTTGTTGTATATAAAATAAAATCTGTTCTTAACAACAATTGATGTTCGCCCCTTTGATCCTTCTTCCTTTCAAACCTAAAACTTTCATTTTTTAAAGACCCCTAAAAGCAGGCAGCATTATTTTTTTGAAAGAACTCCCTGATGACACAATTTCTGACTCTGTGAAAAGTGAAGTGAAAGTAATTATTTGCCAGAGTGTAACACACCCACACACACACACACATACACTTACACATGCGTCCTGTCTGTTCCTTGAATGGCAGCTCCTTTTCCTCCCATAAACAGTATGCAGACAGGACACACACATATCCTGACAGCAAATTACATGCAACGTCATGTGGCATGTACTCATTTTCACCTCTTTTTTTTGGGAAGGGGAGTTGCATTCATCAGCTGCGTGGAGGGCAACCAAAGAGTGAATGAGAAAGGAGGCAGAAAGGTGGCAACTGAATAAAAAAAAAAAAGTTGACGCGCTTGGCGTTTGCTTTTGTTAGTTGAGACAACCTCAATTCATATTAGATTTGTCTTTGTGTGCGTGCGTGTGTGTGTCAGTGTGTGTGTGTGTGCGAGTTGTTTGTTTGCCTATGCCCGAGTCCCAGTGCAAAAGTTGGGAACTCAGCAAAATGGAGCACTTAAACAAAAGACACACACGGTGAAAAGCAAAAACGGCAACCAGCCACCGAGGGATGGCAAAGGCGTAGCCTGGTGTAGATCTTTAAGGAGTCAATGTAAAAAATGTCATTCGATTATTTAGAAGGCAACTGCAAGATACTCGCCAACAAACAAATTTTGACTTTAAGTCGTAAAATACGATAATCATACGTTTCAGAATTAGGATCCAGGAATGCAGCAAAATAAGCGTATTGAGAACAATGCATTTCTATTTGATTCTTGGTCATCATTTTATTCAGCGAACCAAGAATCCTTGTCGGATTATCTTTCAAACTAGGAGCCTGGCTATTCTTAGACCAGGAAGAACCACAATCAATATTGTAACAAGTGTTTAATAGAGCCACTCTCTGTTTTAATTAGATTAGATTGTTAAGAAAGGTTTCATAACTCGATCTGCAAAGTTCCAATGTCAAAGGCCAAGGATAACAAAATATCTTTAACTTTATCCAGAATTTCGAGACTAAATGGCTGAGTTTCGATCAGATATCAAACAAATCTCTGGATAGTAGTTCAGATGTGGTCAGGTATAATCCGAACCGAAATATTGGGTTAGATTTCGATCATTTTTTCACACTGGTATCAGAAAAACCATTTAGAATTGTTATTAGAATACAAAATATACAAATTTATGTAGGTAATTGCCACAAAATTTGGAAAACTATAAAGAAACAGCGCTTATAGTTCTCAATTTCGAATTTCCTTCTTTGGGATTATACAACGGGCTGCTGATATTTGGCTTGTTGAAAAATGTTCCCTAAAATAAATAAAAATTAGTGTAGAAACCCGCCCCAAGATTTAGAAAAATATACAAAAAGGCAGAGCTTGTAATTCTCAAGGTCGTATTACCAGCTTTCGGAATATAAAAGAGGTAGTTGAGGCAAGGTTAAGTTAGAAAATAAAATAGTGTTTATTAATTATTATAATGCGATCTTCAGAAGGAAGACTCTTATAATAATAATTGTTAAGAGGTTATACGTGTCTTAGTGTATTCTTCCTCTTCTGACTCTAGTCCCCTTACTCACTACCTGCTTAATAGTTAGCAAATATGTTTTTATACCCTGTTCCCATTGAAAATGGGAACCAAAAACCACAAAAGTAAACGGTTCGGTTCGGTTCAGCTCTCCGACGAGTTCTAACTGGAATCGCTTTCCCCTAGCCAATGTTTTTGATTAATTTGGAAATTTGAATCGAGTCTCGAAGACATTTTTTATACATTTCGTTCGACCCTCTACATAGGATGGCTTGACACAAATTTTACAACTTGTAAAACTGTAAGTCTTCTGCAATGGCCCGCCTATCTCTTAATATCCTGTCATCAGTATCTCTTTTTTCTCTAGTAGAGAATATTTTCAATTTAATCTTCTTTAACTTAATTCAATCTTAGACAGGAGAGTTTTTTTCGTATAATATGATGAATAGGGTATGTAAGATGCATGGAACGTATTCTTTTCCATTCGACATTCTCTCTTTTCGAAGGGCATTCCTCTAGGAATTTGTAGACGAATTCTGGAAGTGCGACATAATAAACTATGCACATTCTTCTAATGATTTTAAAGATATTCAAATGAATTAGAAGAATAAAATTTCAAAAGGGTTCGAAAAGTCACATTTCTACAGAAATTATAATATTTCATAATGTGCCTTTGTGAACCACTGAACCGAACCGAAACCGCGGTTCAGTTAGCTCCAAAAACCATGTAATGAACCGAACCGCCGGTTTAGAAATTGAGCGAACCACTGAACCGAACCAGTACTTAATTTCGAGCGGTTTGCATCCCTGAAAAATATTAAGGCGAGCACTTGCAAGGATATAAAAAGTTCGGTTTTTTTAGTCTAGAAAATGTTTTTCAACAATTAGAAAATGTTTTTCTACAATTAGGAAAAATATTTTCTTGCTTATGGTAAATATTTTCGTAATTTCAGAAAGTTTGAGTTCTTTTATAAGAAAAAACTTTGACCTCTTTTTTAAAGAGAATTTCTTAATTTTTGGCGATTTCGGCTGTATTCTTTTTGGAGAGCACAAGGGATCGTTTTAAAAACAATTTTCCTCTGTTGAAAACTATTGAAAGAAACCGCAATACTTTTTTATCACTTCCCAAAACTGCCTTTTTGAGAACGCCTCTGCTTTTATGGCTTGCAACACGTTTTCAACAGCTAGAAAACTGCGCATTCAGTGGTTCAGTGTTAAAAATCAACTAAAGAAGCTCCAGGATCCACTTGCCTGGCATGCAAATAAAATAAATAAGTAAAATGTTGCCCACATATGCATATGTATACACCCTTGTGTGTGTGTGTGTGTGTGTGTGTGTGTGTGTGTGTGGGCCTTTGTGTGTGCCTGTGTTGGTGTTGCCGTTCACACCTGGTGAGACCAATGAAGTGTGAGTCGGTGCTGCTGCTAAAATGAAGTTGGATAGCACAAATGGGCACAATGCGTTGGCAACGTTTGTTGTTGTTGTTGTTTTTGTTGTTGCTGTTTGTTATTTGTTGCTGCCGCTGTTACAGTTGGCAGTAAAAACTGCAGCACGCACACTTGAAACGCAGCTACAGCAATTACTGGGAACAGTGTGCGAGCCATAAAAAGCAAAATCAGGTCATTTGGGAACAGGAGAAGGAGCAGCCGCAGTTTAGCATCTCTCCTGCAATTGGAACTAGGGTTTATGTATTCCGTGGACAAAAGTGTCAGCAGCAGACGGCAAACGTGTTGCGTGGCCGAGGTGGAAAACCTCATGGAGCCATACTTAAAGTTTTATTGAATGATTTAATGTTTGAGGGAGTCAGGCGAATATTTGTGGCATTCCTTGGAGCAGTCATCAAGTGGTGTTAATGACTACGAACGTTTTTCAAATGCAGAAAGCTATTAGTTTTTATTAAGCCAAGTCATATAGGGAAACAGCTATATTCAGGACATTGTTAAGAGGTTATAGGAAATCAAGCCAGGGGTCAGTCGTTGGTCAAGCTAAGCCTTGAAGGCTTAGATTCCCCATTTTAGACAAGTAAATGGACTTCTCTTTTTGCTTTAAGAACCAGGCGGGCAGTGTCTAAAAACAAGTTCGACATTTCCTTTGGCCAAAGCAGTGTAATCAGCCAACATGTCCCAGCTTCCGAACCAATGTACACTTTTGTCAGTTGTGGTCAAAATGCTGTCCCAATTTTGGTCAAAATACAGCAGGAGCATTTGCAGTAGTAAAGGCTGAACTCATTGAGCTTGGCAGGAGCGACATGTGACAACGTTTTATCTAATGCTGGCTTTGAGAACACTCACACACACACACACTCACGCTTGCAACAACATCAATCAAAGTGAAAGTGTGTGCCGTTTTCTACTCACAGCCTGTGCCTAACCGCCTAACCCCATGCAAAAATGCATTGAAAGCGCTGAAAAGTATGCCAAGCATATGAGTTGGTGTCCTGTTTATGTTGATGAAATGCATGCAAAGGACTCTGCCAGGAAGTCCAAAAACTGGCATAGCCAGAAGGAGGAGGTGTGGGGGGGAGGCACATGTGGACGAATGCTAGGTGTCAATATTGCATTCCAATTTCCCACAGAACAAAAGAATGAACAGAATGTATGGCATCCACCTACAGAAGGATGCCGGCCATTGTGTGGATCCACATAAATTCTGCAACTTAAGCAAATGCAGTTCCCCACACAAGCAGCCCTTTGTCCTTTTTACAGTTGACCCACCCAGGAGAGCAATTATGACATCAAGGCTGCACCTTTTGCACAAATGCATTTTAGATGCCAAGTTGAGATTAAATTCAGCGCACTGTGGGAGGAACATGATTTAAGGTTTAATCACTGGGCACAAGTGGACAGATAACTGTGCTGATAAACTAAAGTGATGAAACAGCACCTACTCTCCCTTTCTTTCTCCCTCTATCTCTCGCCTTTCTGAGTGTTTTTTCTAGTTTAAATTGAATTGCAGCTGCTGTAGCTTGACTTTGGCCAGGTGCTAAATCTTCAAATTGCATTGGGACCAGCCCACAACGCCCCTTCTACCAGCACAGGCGACGCCCAGTAAAGTAAAAGTAAAATATGCAAATGCCAGCCAGCTTGGAACTGCAGTTAACAGTTAAAATATTGCCAGTGTCAAATGCTTCAATATCCCAAAGGACAACTAATGGCATTGGGCGACCTGCAACCAAGCAGCTTGGCAACAGCCACGCAGCTGCAACTGCAACTGCTGCTGCTGCTGCTGCTGCATCTGGAACTGAAAAAATATTTTCTCTTGCCAAATAATATTTCCCCCCTTCATCCGTTAGCTGGGGGCAGATGTAAATACAGTACTTTCGAGAATAACGAGTAACTCCACAGTTAAGAACAGAATGATGGATTCATTTTGGTGACAGGTTAGACTAGATACAATTTTGTATACTCAAGATGGATGAAAATACGAAGATGGGGTACGAATGTGGTCTGTCAAATGAAGCAATGAAGTCGTAAGCAGTATGGAAACAGTTAAACAACAAAAATATTGAAAACATAAATCACCATATATAAAATTCAAGATTTTTGAATGCATTGATAATAATTTTAGCAACCCAGCAGACATACGCCGAAGATAAGAATGCGACTGTTCCAGTAGGTATCCCTTCGCCCTAGCATTCTTATATTCCTTCGGAAGAAAATGTGCCACTCTGCAATGCTCCTCGGAGATAAGAAAGCAATAATTCTGAGAAAAAGTCTCTCCCAAGTGATAAGACAGCAATTCTTTCTGGGGATAAGAAAGGGTTTATTTCCAAAGTTAAGAGAGCGATGCTCCGTGGAGATGCAAAAAGTCTCTGTGCCGGAATACAAATATGTCTCTTCTGTGGGGTTAGAAGGCATTTTTTTTCCTTGAAATACGCGAAATCCTTTATTCCTAAGTTAGGAACACGCGAAAATTAACGAATTATGTATAATTGCTTGTTAAACTTTACACTTACTCTGGGATTTGAGCTCGGAAACCTTAAACTTAACACAATTTGAATGATGTCTCAACCATATGGTTGCTACACGTCAACAGTGGTTTCAACAAGACGGTGCCACATTCCACACTGCACATAAAAATTGAAAGGCGAGTTTGGCGAACTGCTTATTTGGGACCGGTCAATTGGCCGCCTAGATCGTGCGGAATGACGCATTTGAACTATTTTTGTGGGGCTATGTTAAGGCTCAAGTCTATGGCGTCAAGTCCGCAACAGTTGAAGCACTGGAAGCCAATATTGAAGAATTTATTCGTAACTTACCGGGTGATATGTTGGAGAAAGTTTGCCATAATTGGACCCAGCGTATAAACCATTTGAGGCGCAGCTGCGGTCAATATTTACATGAAATCATCTTTAACAAATGAAGATTTCATACATTTTTCTGCATTTAATGTAATTTTTCTTTAGTTAAATCCGCAAGCAGCTAAAAAATCACCCTTTATAATTCCAATCTATAGAAGCAGACCGCACTGCAGTGCTTTCTGATGCAGGTCTAAATATATCACACAGTTTCTGAACAGCCGGTTCGGTTCATTACATGGTTTCTTGGAGCTAATTGAACCGCGATTTCAGTTCGGTTCAGAGGTTCATTAAGGCACATTATGAAATATTATGATTTTTGTCGTAATATAACTTTTCTCACACTTTGGAAGTTGAATTACCATAAACCATTTGAATATCTATAAAATCCTTAGAAGAATGTCCAAAGAGTATGATGTTGGATTTGCAGGAAGCGTCTAAAAGTTCCTCGAGGAATGCCCTTCTAAAATAGAGAATGTAGGCTAGAAAAGATAGCATGGCATGCATCTTACACACCCTATATATCATAATATATGGCTATTCCCTATTCCCCTCGAATAGATTGAATTGAATAAATTGAAGTAAAGTATAACTACAGAAAATTGAAAATAGAGGACGACACATCAATTATCAACTTTCAAGAAATGAATACAGATTGATGACAGATCTATTAAGAGATCGGCGGGAAATTGAAGAAGACTCACAAAAATAACTAACGAAAAAGATTAAAATTCCTAAAATAATAAGTATTATTGGCTGGAATAAAACGATTCACGTCTTAAGACTCGTCGAAGAACAGAACCGAACCGTTTTTCTAAATGGTTTTGTGGCTCGGTTAAGCATTTCTGAAAGGAAGTAAGGAAGCGATTACACGCATTTCTACTTTTACAATCTAAAGCAACCCGCTGCTGGGGTCTCCCCATTCAAATACAAATATTATCTTGTTTGATAACGAAAAGTCAAAGGATTTTCATAACTCAGTAGCACCAGAAAACGGAAGTTAATTAAAATTTCGCTACAAAACCAAGCCAAGTATTGTAAGTCGAATCTCAATTTTATTTGCCTAGTTTTTCATGGCCAAATTTGTATGTATGCTTATTATAAAGCTCGTTGACACCAAAGTCCAACCACTTAAACCAGCTAATGCTACAAAAATTGGACTCGTTGGGCTTTTCAATCCTATTAAAACTCCGTTTCCACACCAATCGATCGCCTCTTACCTAAGACTTTTTAATGCATTTAATAAAAAGAGAGAAAAAAACCAAAGAAAACGTTTGCTTCCAGACCAAGTAGTCTTGCGCCAGTAATAAAAACACTTAATTGAAAATGACGGCAAAAAGTTGAATATTTTGTTCATTTTGTTTTTTTCGTGCGTGCTTGAAGCGCTTGCAAAATGCAATTAAATGGGACGTGTGGGCGTGGCTGTTTGCACAATTTGCTGTATAAAAAAAAACGTCAACTCTCTCCTTCCTTTAGAGCTTATCGAAAGCAAACCAAAGCGAGTGTTTATGGGCCTAAGAATAGCAAACATTTGAGACTCCATTAACAAAATGTCAGCTCGGGGCAAATATTTTCATAGCAATATTCATATGTATAAAAATATATCAAAATCGATGATAAAAAAAAAAACAAACCAAAAAGATGCCAAGGTAACTTTATATAATTGTCATTGTTTTTAGTTTGTTAGGCTCCGACACAAAATGCATTTATCTGATTTATGTGAACAGGAAAACTTTTCTAACTTTTACGCTTGTCGTACACAATCAACTGAAAGGACGAAATTCTAGAAGAAAGAATTCCTAACAAGGTTTTACAAGTATTTTCAATAATTACCCAAGTAAAACTTCTAGTCTTGAGCTGAGTCTTAAGAACAAACAAAACTTTATATTACACAAATTAAAAAAAAATTCAAATCGAATCCCTTCAATTCAACACAATGCTCTATGTTTGTTGTTGTCGGTATTTCTACTTACCAGACTCTCTCTTTCTCCAACTGTCCATTATTCAAAATGATAAATGAATTAGCCACGGCTTGGAGAAACTATGCCGCAGCAAATCTAGTCGGAACGAAATGAAGTTTCATGTCTTCCTTAAATAAAATAAAAACAAACTCCCAGGCGCATTAATTAAAAAGGCGCAAACAAAAGCGAGTGGCAGATTAATTGGCGTCAATGAGAAGGAGCCGGCACAAAATGGAAGCAGCGATAAGAGAGGCCCAAGGACCAAGAAAAGTGATTAAGTAGACGCCGGCTGGAATGAAGCGAAGTTGGATGAAGGAGCAACGGAACGCAGTGAACGGATATCAGCGGAAAATGAGTAATGAAGCCGAGTGGAGCATATAACAGGACAATGTGAAACTAGGTCTGTGTCTCTGTGCGTGGGGAATGCGCTCCGTTTTTTATGGCTACAGTAAATTTTTTTCGACTGGGTTCTTTTTATTTTGAAATTCCCATGTCAATGAACTGAATCCGACTGCTGTCTGTGGTGGTATGTGTGCCATACACTCACACTCGCACATATGTGTGTGTGTATATGCAAATATTCCGCACGCCGAAACTTGTCTTTGGCCTCTCCTATATAAAAAGGGAAGCTCTTGGGCTGTAATAATTTTGCCGTTTGCTTTTTTCTGCTCATTTTAAATTCAACAACTGCTGCCATTTTTTTGTTGTATGCCAGAGATCAAGGAGCGTAGCTCGGAAGGGGTCAAAGGAGATAGATAATCTAACCATTATCTTCCAAGTTTATAAGTCGATGTGGCCTAAACCTTTTAGCAAAATACTTGAAAGAGAAGCAAACTCAACACTCGAATTAATATTAGGTAGTGCGTCCGTGATCCGTGCTTGATTCATCAGAGATTAAGGCTCAAAAAAAATGAATATTCGCTATGCAGTATTCACTTAATATAAAATTTTGATTAAGTATTTTATGGTATTTATCTGACAAATGAAATGAAAATAGATTTTACTAACACAAGCACGAATTCGAAGAACCTCAAAACATTTTGCGTTTAAAAATTTCACCAAATTGTAAGAGAAAAATAAACGAAAAACAGTAAAAAGAAACCTTTTGAATAGAAAGGAAACTGATAAATTGCTGAAACAACAAAACAAAATGAAATGATGTGTGGGAAAAACTCTGAAATTGTCAGCTACTGTAATTGATAATAAGAAGAGAAAAGAAGTGTTGTCATCTCTCAGAGTGGCACAGGTTCGTTGTGACTCCGGTGCATTAAACTTTTATTGTGCTTGAGCATTCGTAACGATTCTTTACATTGTGCATGATTCGTGAGTGACCCAAAACACTTGAAATACTATGTGTGTTGATTGTGCTTAAGACGATTTACACTTTGTGAATCGTTCGATACATTAAAACAACTCTAACTATGACTATTAACCAATGAGTATATGCTTTCAGACTCTCCCAAGTCTACAACTAACATGGCACACGGGAACACAATGAAAAACTAACCTTCAGTAATCAATAACGTCGATGTCTTTGCTTTTAGACGGATCAAAAGCAGTTCTTGGGGTTTTTTGCTGCTCCAGTCACATTTTTTTTTGAGCAGGAATCAAATAAAAAGTTAAATTTCAATCAAAAAAGACTTTTATTTGGATGATGGTACATATCAAAGATTTCTGGCTTATTTATAAGCTACACAGAGAGAAAAAATGATATGAAATAATATCCATTGGATGATTTCCCTTATCCATTTGGAAAGGATATGTCTGATGTGTTAAATATCCTTGAAAATCGTCTAAAGAATATGAAAAGGAACATCCGTGGGATGTTTTTCAGCTCCGTTGGATGACAGCTCAAGCTAAGGTCTTCAGTAGTCGTAGCGGTGTGACCGTTTTCTTTGATAAAGTGAGGACTGACAATTTAACTCGACCAAAAAGCTTCTTAAAAGCCTCTCAATTCCGCCTTAGTTTTTTTACTCGGCCGCAGCAGACACAACCAGAAAATAGGAAGAGCTTTAAGGCGCGTGGACAACTTTTCTCTGCGGACTCTCGTCTCTGCTGCTGCTGCCGACCTCTGATCTAAAGTTTTTGATTTATTAAAAAATTGTTGAAGTATTTCTGGTTTTAATAAATAAACCCCATGCATTTTGTGCTACTGCAGGTGCAGACCCCCCTCTTAGCTACGCCTTTGACTGCGCCACACACGCACACTATTTAAATGCGAATAAGCTTCGTTTATGTAACGTCTGTTGCTCGGTTTGTGTGGTTTTGCTCCACTAAAATATATACGGAAAAAAAATACAGGAGCAGCCACCTCTCATTCTTTGGTCTGCTGCATGCAGGCAGCAGGCAGCAGCAACAGCAACTATCCAAGGCGACAACAAATAAGCGCCACAAACTTTGCTTGGCTTTTGCTGCTTCGCCTTCTCCTACTCCTCTACTTTACATCGCCTCATCATAATTTTTTTATTTTAATTAAACTTGGAACCATTTTCCTGCGCTTCTGCACACACACTCTCTCACTTTGTAGAAAAAATATATATGTATGTATAAATTTTTATATATTTTTTTTGAGCGGTTCTTAGCTTTATAATTGTGTAGAAATTTCTTTTTTCTATTGCTGCAAATGAACATGCGCATAGAAAATGCAAATTGGATGAGGCCAACGAAATACCAAAGAAAAAGTCATAAGTTGATTGGTAGCACTTTTTGTTGTTGTTGTTTTTTGTATGATGAATGTATAAAGAATGAAGTAGAGTTTGTTGGCATCCAGTGAAAGACATGGATGTTATATGAGAGCGGGGAGTTTTCGAGTTGCTAGTTTAAGTTAAATGAAATTTATAAGAAATTCATGGCAGAAATTCTACTAAAGTATTCCACATTCAGGGAATTAAACGGTACTCTCTGTGCACCCAAATTGAATTATGCGCGCCGCACCAGCTCTGGGATCGGGCAACCACGCCCACTTCCAAAACGCACTCAACGTGTAACGTGTCAAATTGGAGCATGTCAATAGAAAACCCAATCAAAAAATGCAATTTTATTAGCCGTGTCTGGGTTGGACCACACTGCGGGTTGTGTTCTGTGGAGGTAACAAAATGCAGCCCGAATATCATTGCATACTTTTCGGCGGAAAGTTTGTTTGTCTGCTCTGCGGTTTTACGACGCAAAGTGAACCGCAAAATGTGTGCCCTCTGAAATGGACTCTCCAGCTGCAGTCGAGTGCAATAATGTAATGGCTGTATTAGGGCAAACACTCACACACACACACACACTTCTACATTTATAGTGGAATGTTTGCCTTTGGCGCGTTATGACCGCAATATTATCCAAGTCCAGCCACGTCCTGCCGCATACTTCGATTTTGTTAGAGAGCAGAAAAACATATTGACAGCAAAACGAGTCAGCACATAGCTTTCTATGGTGAGGGTGAGAGAGAGACAGTTAGAGAGTGGGGCATGGAGAGGGGAAACTAACCCGGAAATTGCTTGGTCAAAAATATTTGTACTGACCAGGACCAGGACCAGCGCCAGGACTTTATCCTTGTTAGTTAAGCGCCAGAGATTTGGTTTTTTGTCTGTGCCATGAATATTTCAGGCATTTAATTGTAAATTACACATACGCCCTGTGTGCAGTTGTTGAACTGTTTTTTGGTTCAATTCCCCAAGTGGTTGGTGTTGTTGCCTGGTTTTATTGTAATGCGCGGATTTGGTTATTGGACCGCGTCCTTTGGGCAAAACGATGTCGTTTTTTTTTTGTTTTTGTGCGCTTTTGGGCCACATTTTGGTATTTAAAAATTTAACTTGCATGGTTAAACTTGCACATAAACTAAAATGGTAGATGTGCTTGTGTTTTCGTTTCAATTATGCAGGAGCTGCCTTAAAGCGAAGCTGTTATGTTGAATCCAAATTAGTTGCGCCATGCGTGGAGTTGAACTTTGGATCCTTTTCTACTTCAGAGCTATCCCCAGAAAAACGATTTTGAACAGTTTTCATTCGGGACGCAAAGTGAAAAGTTATTTAATCTAAGAAATCGTAAAAATATTATTCTAAATCTCGCTCAGACATTGCATCTGTTTCTAGTTACAAATAATTCTTTCTTTCTTTCTTTATAAATCACCAAAGATTTGTGAACAGAACACGTATAGCATGGTTTGTCTCTGTTCCTTAAGAACATGGAATTCCTTGTAAATGACCAATGAAATGTGCAACTTTTATAGCCTACTTAAGTGGGTATTTAAATAAGTTTTTTATAATTCTTAAATCATTTTAAATTATATATATTTCCAATTCCCAACTCCTTACTTGCAGGATGAAAAAAATCAACTGCTGGTCACGAATGTGTGGCTAAAGCTAGAGTGGAATGATATGAATCTGCGCTGGAATACCTCCGACTATGGTGGTGTGAAAGACTTACGTATACCGCCGCATCGCATCTGGAAACCAGATGTTCTCATGTACAACAGCGCCGACGAAGGCTTCGATGGCACCTACCAAACGAATGTGGTGGTGAGAAACAATGGCTCCTGCCTCTATGTGCCGCCCGGCATCTTCAAGTCGACCTGCAAAATCGACATCACGTGGTTTCCCTTCGATGACCAACGCTGCGAAATGAAATTCGGCAGTTGGACCTATGATGGATTTCAGGTTTGATTCAGTCTCCAATACAATGCAAAGCAGAGCAATCAGGGAGTACAACTCGTAGTTGTTATGCTTAACAAAGTTGACCAACCATAAAATCATTTATCATTTCCACTTTTCATTTTGATTTTGTACATTTTTTACAAGAATCATAAATTTATATTATTCTACCCTCTCCCTGCAAAAACTATTTTTATACATATAAAAAAAAAAGCTGGATTTACAATTGCAAGATGAAACTGGCGGTGATATCAGCAGTTACGTGCTCAACGGCGAGTGGGAACTACTGGGTGAGTAAAGCCAACGTCAGAATCCACAATCAGACATTCAAAAGAGACTCTGAGCAGCCGTTGGTTTTTCTTCGATTCCATCTTTATCACAGGATGAAAGCCAGAGCCTGGCCTGGCAAATCCCTTTCTCTCCTACTCAATATCTCTGACTGTCACTCACTCAAGCAGGGTTCAACTAAAGTTAACGAGCTTATGAAAAACAATGTTCCGAACTCGTTCCGTTCGAAACTTCGACTGCGTTTGCTCAAAATGATGGATTTTTTTTTGCAACACTGTCGAACAATTTCCATCACTTTGACTAGAACTTTTGATACTTTTCATCATCACTGCCCGGACGTTACGGCACTAAATCTGAACCCTGTTACTCCCCGTATTGACTGCTACTCCCCACTACTACTCCACACTTCAACCTTCATATTTCACTCTAATCCAGTGCGTTCTACCACTCACTCAAACTCAAACAAACTCTGTTAACCACATTCTCTATCGCAACTCTTTGGGCGCTTTAACTTTTCAAGTCCGAAATAGCCGCGTAAATGTTTCGCTTAATCTTATGATATGAACTGGCACCGACCTAGCATACTTTTCTAAATATGCTGAGCCGAGTGCAAGTTGCACTGAGTCATAGAAGTAGCTAAGACAAGAGGTAAGGGCCTGGCCTGTGTATGCAAACTCCATTTCCTCTAATCATATATTTTTTATAAAGCGAACGGCATGGCAACTGAAACAAACTATGAATGAATAATTCTTAGAATTATAAATATGTTTTTCTTTCCAAGATTGTGTATATATATATATATATGCAGATCTGTCGTCGCTTACACGGACAGCCGGAAGGGATAGCAAAATAACATAATCGATTGCATTTTGTATAGAGAAGAGCACATCAAGCTGTAGTTATTATATGATTTACCAGGCATCTATAAGGTTGCTTAGCTAAATAAATGCTGCATTCCTTACTTTTAATTTATTCTAAATTTTTTATTTGATATTATTTGGTCACTTTTAATAACACAATTTTTGGGGTGGATCTAATTTTGGCTGTGATATTTGTCATAAATTGACAATAAGGCAAGAGAAATTGTTTTTTATAAAGCTCACATTGAACTTAATCACTTTGGAGACTGCTTATTGGGCCTCACGTTAGGCGCCAAAAACCTAAGCATAGATTAAGTACCGAAAATTTATAGCCTAAGTCCTAAAACTAGTTTAGTTGTCCCACAATGGCTTTACAACTGAAGAAACAGGGCGGCCATATGCAAAGACTTGATGAAATTGATCAAAATAATGGCCAACCAAAGCTAAACATCTTTCAATACAATCTTGGAACTAAGTGCAACCAAGTTGAAAACAGATATACTTACCTATATATAAACTGGTTTATTGAAATATAACACACAAATGGTTTTGGCAATTCCAAAATAGATTTTGTATCATTCAATTTAAGCTGGTAAATAAATAATTACCAGGCCAACCAGCTTTTCAACAAAACTAATAGAAAACAGTACAAACAAAAAAGTACCAGAACGTTAGAAACAAAAACGAAGAGAAGACTTTTCCGCACAGACAAAAGCGTAAATTGCACTTTTCCGCATAAAATGCCAAGCCAGCGAAAAGTGACACGCCCTCACAGTTCAGCCCCGTTTACACAGTCAGCTGAAAAAGTTGGATCACCGAAAAACCAAAGGACAACACAGACCCAGGGAGGGAAGAGCCACGCAGCAAACCAATTAAGAAATTAAAAGACAAATTCTCCTTCACACACAGCCACACACACACACACTATAAATTAGCACACACGCAAAAAGTTTTGAATTGTACACTAGCCGCAAAAGTACTGAAGAAAAGTTTGTGCAACAAATTTTTGTACTTTCTTTTTATTTTTCCGTTCCGTTTTTGTTGTCTGTGTGTGTGCTATGTGTAATTTTTTTTTTTTTTTGGGAGTTTTCTCAAGTTTTCTTTTTCATGCTGTAAAGTGCGCATTGCCTCCGCTCTCTGGCAGTTTATGCAAATGATTGTGAGTTGGCAAAGTGCTCAGAGACATGAGAAAAGGGGGGTGGATGGGAGGAAGCTACATAAGTAGCTGGGTCATTTTTAAATACTTAACCATGGCGTTTTGTTCGCTGTCGCCTGTCTGTGGTAATCCCTTTGGTAATCTTGGACTAAGTTAGGCAGATAATTTAGCTTGAAGTTTTCTGGGCATATGGCAAATGTTTTTTGCCAAAAAAAAAGTTTTTATAGCAAATATGTTTAAGGGAGGCGATGTGGAAGAGACAATTAAAAGTCGAAACTTGTCAGATAAAAGGATTTGGCGAACATGTTTAGAATTTGGGTCAGCGACTTGAATTCGTTGAGATGTGCTTTAAAAGGATTTACAGCATGGTTCGGCAATGGGAGCAGAGACGTTGGCAGAACTTCTGCAGCTGTAATTGGTTAGCTTAGCTAACTCAAATAACGATCTTAACAGCTCTCCATTCTCTCTCTCTAAAAAATGAGAAGCTTTCTAGTAGTTTTCTGTATTTGCTTACGAATATTTGCACAGTTGCCAGTGGAAACTTCTCTGCCCCCATTGCCGAACCCTGAATAAAAACGTATACTGTTAGAGAAGAAACTTCTGACTTTATAAAGAAGAATAGTATATTTTTATTTATATGATTTATTCATTTTATTTATATCTTTTAGATCTAGAAATTCCTTAAGTAAGCACTTTAAGCTAAGAACTGAACTGTCTTAAAATATTACTTTTTTCTCCCTCGTTGGGCGCCAAATTTAATCAAATTAGTCAATTAGTTGAAAGTGCATAAAAAGTTTTGTAAAAGCTTATACAATTCGATTTCGGTAGAGCGCTGCACTCAGTTAACAGGATGTTAGCCCTTACGCAGCCGTCACCTTCAGAGCTACTGGCATAAGTTGTGCTCTAGGTAGTCATAAAGTAGGCTTTCTCGTTTTAGAGGTCCCATATAGTTGTACAAGAATCTCTACTTAAATCTTTATCCTGCTTTTACTGCTATCTCTACTCACTTGCTCTGCCCCCATCCCCCCATATACATATCTACTCTCACACATACGTATTCTAAGCCCCCACTTAAAAATTTTCTTATCTCTTGACATAACTTTCCTAGTACTACTCGTATTTACACTTGAACCAAAAAGTGCATTTGAAAAACTTTACCCTTTCGTTAACTGAAAATGAAATTCTCTGCTTTTACTTACAATTAGTTGCCTAGACAAATAAAAACTCTTACGGAAACTAAAATTTACACTCAACTTTTTGACTACACTCTTAACCCGCTCACCGCCCACAGTCCCACATTCAGCATGCATTCCACAACTAAATACTTACAACTCATTCATAATTCAGACAATTGCCAAGTTGCATTTAATTTTAGTCTTTGCTCTGTTCGTAAGCTTTACCTTACTTCTAAACAAAAATTGCTCGAAATGCTCGAATTGCTCTGAACCGAAGCCTAAGTAAAATGCTGCTTTACACCAGATACAATAAAAATACTGAATACCACCAAATATATTGAGACATCTACCCCAAGTTGTTCTCCACTAATCTCTGCTCTGCAATCCAACTGTAGGTGTGCCTGGTAAACGCAACGAGATCTATTACAACTGCTGCCCGGAACCGTATATAGACATAACATTCGCCATTATCATACGTCGTCGTACACTGTACTATTTTTTTAATCTGATCATACCCTGTGTGTTGATTGCCTCGATGGCTTTGCTGGGCTTTACTTTGCCGCCGGATTCGGGTGAAAAATTATCGCTGGGTAAGTGTAATCACAGTTGATGGGGCCAAACACCACTTGTACTCGTTAGGGATTTTGGTTCTCATAAGTAGGCTATAGTTGAGGCGATGAAAAGTAAGCTACATTAATTTGAATCCACTTTACGCAAGACAAATACTTATGCGAATGGGGGAGCAGGCGGAGGCGGAGGCGGAGCCAACCAGCCATCCACATGCAAACAGCTTAAGAGGGCGCCTCGAAAAGTATTTGCCAAGTACTTTTTAAATAATGACAGCCTCGTGTACCCGGTAGGCGAAAGGCGAATTTAAAATTAGATGCCTGCCAGAAAGTGTTCGACTTGATGAGCGCTTGGAGGGAAGCTCCTCCGCCTCCTCCTCCTGCTCCTTCTATTGCTCCCACTGACTGAAGGCACACATTAGGCTTGTTTGCTGGCTGTTGACGATGTCGATAATGTTGATGACGTCACAGTCTCAGGCCCAGAGTTTGGTAAACAAACTATTGAACTTTTAATGTTGCCTTGACTGAGTAGTAGTAAAAAATTGTTCAACTACTGTGCCGATGGTAAGGAGGCTGCCATTGACAGGACGAATCAGTTGGGGGGGACCAGGAAAAAGTTGAAGACTTTTACTTAAGCTGAAAGTTGAAATTGATGGCTAGGCAAGTGGATTATTGAGTGACGAGCACTTAACACTTGCTAGTAGACCAAATAGGTAGTTGGGGGATCATCGAAAGAAAATGCACCAGGTGGGACTTCACGTTGGGCGCCAAGTGTTGATGTGAGGTGCTAGTCTTAAGGAGATTTTCTTGTGACTAACTTCCAGGTCTCGTAATCGAACAGAATTTAGTAACTGCTTTAGCAAACAAATCAAATTAAAGGCTCTAGTTTGGCCGTCAATTGCTTGAAAAGAAATAAGATTTCAAGCTACTTAAGCCAAGTTTTATAGCCTCTATTATAGCAGTAGAGATTTTGTTGTTAGCTTTCTCAATCCACAGGAGCAATAAATACTCCCAAAGCATATATTTTTAACATTATCGAAAAGTGAAGAAGCATTTTTTCATTGGAATCGTTGCTTGGGTCCCTTCGTTGGGCGCCAATTACTTAAATAACAGTTTTAAGAAGTTGGATCCTAAAGCGTCTATTATGAAAGGATAATTTTTTTTTGTTGTAAACTACGAAATGTCAAACGCGACCTTCAAAGTGTATTAAAATCAGAGCCTAGAGCCCTTCGTTGGGAGCCAACTTGTAAAGTTCTTATTACAAGCCACATTACACAACAGTTTAACTAACTATATTTTATATATTATCTACACATCACCTGGATAATTCTCTCCTGATCTAATATCTAGGTGTTACCATCTTGCTCTCGCTGACTGTGTTTCTCAACATGGTGGCCGAGACAATGCCGGCCACCTCCGATGCAGTGCCTCTGTTAGGTAAGATCATTTTGTTTACCATAAACACAAATTGATGTTGCATAACGTGCTTCTTGTTTATGTCATATTACTAAGTCGTTGTATCCACTTCTGCTTTGATTTTTGAGTTTGTTCGTACATACATAGTAAAGTATCTACAATTAGTGCAGTTGCATACTCATTACATACTTCTTACTCATATATATATTCACGCATTTCTAAAACGATTTTAAAACCCAAATAAAATCCGATGATTTTATAATATTAAAACTTTGACACACCACTTAAAAAAAAAAGAAAACAAAACCAATAATTAAAACTGCAAGCATCAGTGGTGAAACAATAAGAATGAGATTTCTTAGACTCCAAAGTCAAATGATCTAGTACATCGTTGGACTTTGAAGTGTGTTAAAGAACTCGACCAGCTGATGACAAAAACCAAAAATTACGTAGAGAAAGAAATCAAAAACATGCTAAATAACCATAAATAGAAGGGCAAATAATATGCTGCATAACTTTTTAAATGACTCTATATATAATCCAATTAGAAGTGATCGATACTCAACAAAAATATAAATATATATATAGACACACAGAGTTGGTTTGAAAAATGCACACACATTTGAAAACGAGTTTCTTGCACGCTATGAAATATTCTTTGTTTCGGTTGTAAGAAATTGAAGAAAATTTGAAACGAAATTGAAAATATAAATGGTTGTTCCACAAATTCATTGAAATATGGTTTTAAAATCAAAGTTAAATATAGAACATAGACACATAAGAACAGTACCGAAATGTTAAGTAAATGTTTTCTACGACTTTTTAAAAACATTCAGTTTTAAAAGCTACATCAAAAGAGGGTTTGTTTTTGCAGAGAGATATTAAATGATCTAAGGAAGGCGAATACTTCTTCAATTCATTGGATTTTAATTGCAGCGATTCAGCACATGGAATGCAACTTTGAATCCTTCACGACTCTTAATCTCTGACTCTGTTAAAAATCAGCGAAATATCCACTTTCTTAGGCGAAGTGAAGATCAGTCTATTTTCATATCACTTCATTGTTTGTCAATGTTTCGGTTCAAAGAAATGTTACAGACTCCAAAATTTGGCTTTCTGAAGTTGCCTATTACTGCAAAAACAATTGCTCTTTGGACCACTTTCTGTTAAATAAGGCCGTCGTCTCTGCTCCCATTGATATGAGGCTCTTCATTCAATGGGAATGCTCTAGAACAGGGGTGCACACAGCCTATGCACTTTCGCCGCATTCAGTGTTGTTTAATCGCGCGCATAGAACACAACAAATTCTTATGCTTTCTCTCCTCCGCTTCAGCGTAGATTTTTGTTGACTAGAAATGGTTTCCTATGGATCAGATAGCCAGGAGCACACAGTGAAAAACATAAAATGTTGTCTGTCCAATATGTTCTTGACTTAATAATGATATTATTACTTCTACGATATTAAATGGTATTCTTTAAACAATCAGTTGTGGAACAACATGCTATATTATCCCACATCTCTCCCGCCAAACAACAACCGATCGATTTTAAATAAACTTCTAATTTTCGATAATTTTGTTAACAAAATTATTCAATTGCCAAATTCGAATTTCAATTACAAAAAAAAATACATATATATTTTCCAAACTGTATTGTTAACCCTAATCTAATTCAGTTCTTGTCGGTGTCTAACTTTGATATATGTATTCAATTCCTACAACTAAATCGTTTTAAAGTAACCTGAGTGTGTGTGTTCAAAATTAAACAAAAACAGAAAACGTTATCTTCTTTTTTCCCAGTAAATATTTGTTAAACGAGAAGCTAACCAAATGATATTTGCATTTAATGTACTAACTCAATTTTTTTGTATATATCTTTGCCTTCTTTTTTTCTCTTCTTCAAAACAAAAAACAATACTGTGTTCCCTTTGCCAAACCAAACCAAACCAAACCAAACCAAAAATCTGAATGAATTGTGAAACGAAATATGTGCTACCCCGAACGATTGCTCGACAAAAACTAAACCAACTAATCAACAAACAAACAAATACGTCTCCCAACACCCAACTAACACCTAATGCACCACAACACAACAACATCTACTCCATTTCTATATACGCTAATATATATATCCGTACATTATATATATATATGTATTGACCACACGCCCAACCAACCAACAGGTACATATTTCAATTGCATAATGTTTATGGTAGCTTCATCCGTTGTGTCAACGATTTTAATATTAAATTATCATCATCGAAATGCTGATACGCACGAAATGTCCGAATGGGTAAGTTCCAACAAATAGGTCAACCCACCAACCGACCAACCAAGCAACAAAAAATAAAAATCAAACAACCAACAAACTCTATATCCAACAAAAGCGACCATCACTCATCATCTATGTATACCTATATATACATATAAATATATATAGTCACCGCCAGCCTTTCCAGTGGCCACACAACCGCAGCTGCAGCAGCCAAAGGGAACCAACTCCACAACCTGCTCCAGGACACTTCCCTTTCGCTGCTGCCGCTGTTGCTGTTGCTCCTGTGTCCATTGTCGCATAGCATTAGCATTTTTTGATATGATTTATCTCGAGCAAAAAAAAAAACAAGTGGACAAAAAAAAATACTGCAAATATGCAAAAATAATTTATGTGTTTAGCTAGAGAAATGTTTTTGTGTTCCCTTTGATTTGTTTTCTCGTTGTTTAGTTACTTGTTGTACTTTGTGTTGTAAAACCGAAAAAAAACAAAATCAGAACAACATTTAGTGTATCCGTTTATTTTATGTTAGTTTCAATTGATGCTCACCCCACACATGTTGATCTGTTAATCAAAATGCAAAGGTACGGCAAATGAGGTGTTTTGAAAAGGAGCTTCAGGAAAGGAATTGTATGTGTCTGGACAAAGGGTTTTGTGGTATTGCGGATATTGCTGATAAAGTGTCTTACAAAAATGATCTTCACCTTCAAATTTGTTCGGAAGTTATAGGAGACTTGGTACTAGAGTACAATAGTACTATAAGTACAAACACATTTATCTTGATTCAATTTCTCAATTCAACAAGTTTGTAAACGACTTGAGCCAAGTCCGACTAACTCTTAAATAAGTCAAAAACAAACTTGAAGTCTAATAAATTCTAGAGTCAAACCCAAATAATATTGGCATCATAATATAGGTAAATTAAATCATGACAAAATGTACTTGGCTTAAGCCCATAAAATTCTTAAGCACTTCACACTTCTTTATTGAAATGTGGACGCTGTACTAAATCAAAGTAGGCTGGAAAGATCCAAAGGCCAAGATTTAAGGTTCAAAAACTTGCCATCACTTCATGTTAGAACCATTTGGGAATTTCAAGACGGATTCGTTTAAAACTAATTCAAATTCTAACACTGATAGACAGCAGTTTTCCCCAATTCGCCTAAGCAACTTTTTCCAAAAGTAACTTTTCCCGCTGAACACAAAAATCGACATTAAAATCTGTCAGAT
Source organism: Lordiphosa fenestrarum (assembly GCA_035044985.1). Taxonomy (NCBI): domain Eukaryota; kingdom Metazoa; phylum Arthropoda; class Insecta; order Diptera; family Drosophilidae; genus Lordiphosa; species Lordiphosa fenestrarum. Next base: position 1,695,795 of record JAWNNO010003804.1, on the reverse strand, counting down.
AGTTATGGAGATATTATCGATAATTGGTGTTTCCGATTCTTTCAAATGGTACCTCCACTTTTTAGACCCTGTACCCATTGTTTCTTTTTGCACCGATCTTAAAATTGTAAGGAAAATTTAAAGAAAAATCTTGGCCAGAATCTTTTGGTAAAAATAGACAAAACTTTATATGCATTATAATTACGTGCTTAATTGAATTGCAAGTCTTTTTGTACTCAATCCAAGATATTTTGTACTTATCAGATCAGGTTATTGTCAGATTTTTCGGCATACTTAAAGTATTTTATGTTTTAGATACGAGTTCGTTTGTTCTCATCTCATTTTTTGCTACTAGAATGTTTTCTACTTAAGTTTCCCAATAACCAAACATACTTAAAGTTTAAAGTTCAAAACGTCATTAATTAAAGTCCGATCGCTCTACAACTCTGCCAGTCAGAAACAAGCAATGATTGTAGGCACACCAGCATAGAATGCTCCAATCGGTTCCTTTTCTGCTTATGACACCATAAAATCAAATGAGTCTTCCAAACAACCAGTCGTGTTTGTCTAAGTAACTTCAAGTTGTTTTTCTCGTTTAGTTGACATCATAATAAATAGAATAAACAACCAGTCGTGTTTGTCTAAGTAACTTCAAACTGTTTTTCTCGTTTAGTTGACATCATAATTCTATTTACCTTTTATTGACAAACGAACAGTTAACTTTTACTCGTTAATCAGTATAAAATTTAACTTAAGACAATTTCACAGTTTATGCCGCAATACAACAAATTAGTTTGTCCTGATTGAGAGTTGGGAGAGATAAAAAAAGGCTTTATTAAGTTTACTTAAGAAGAAAGCTGTACCTTATTCCAACACTTTTAATTCAGTGAAATGAAACTTCAGCCTTGATTGTAAAGTTTTCAAGCCTAAAAGAATGGCCACAGAGTGCAACTCCTTGTCCTAAGCTGCTCGGCTTTTCACTGAATTTTGCCTTTCACATTATTCGCATCGGATGCACTCGAAAATCACTTTGGGATTTGGTTGTCACAGTTTTGCGAGCACACATTCCATTCAGTTCAAATCAACTTCTCATGCATTTCACTGGAAAAAAAAAGTGAAATTCGTTGCCACATTCATCCTGAAGCCCGTCATCAAAGCAAAAACCATGCAGAGCCAAAACCAAATTTAAAAAAAAACAACAAATCTACTGCAATTAGTTTGCACCAAATAAATATCTTGTTGTTTGTTCTTTAATTATTTTGATTGTATTTATGGTTGTCGTCTTGTCGTATTACACACAGCCTTTGACTATTTTCGTTTCGTTTTTTGTGTTAGTTTTTGATGCCTACTTAGAGGCGCTTTTGCAAGCTGTTTCCTTTTTTAGCCGAAAAATGTCAGTTGAGTTGAGTTGAGTTTTTGTCAATTTGTGTGTGTGTGACCCAGCAGCACAAGGAGAGAACAAGAGCCCAGCCCAGAAATGTGACGGACGGATGTACAGAGTACGAACTGAGTGTTGTAACGAACCAACAACATGTCTGGCTACTATACGTGTCTACTATAAAATAATTTATGTAATGAAAAATATCGTAATGTTGATGTTGGGCCCATATAATAATTTCTACTTAACTGTGTGTAATATATAAGCCAACCCCCAAACCCGAAATCCCAGCAACCAAAAACCAGAAATCCCACTCCAACCAACTAACCACGCTGAGTTCATTTTTGTGCTCGGTACGACGTCACTAGTTGCACACACTCTCTACTTGCTTTTTGTAGCAGACCAGAAGACTAAAAACAAAAAAAAAACCTTACAAAACTTCAGTCTAATTATGTACTCGTATGCCAATATGTTGCCAAATGTAAATGGTATCCTCTTTTTTATATTTCCTGCTGTATGTAATCTATTTTTCCTGTCCATATACCTATATTATGTGTATGTATATGTGTGCTGTGTGTGTGTGTGTGTGTGTGTGTTTGTAATGAATGTTTTATATTGTGAGTTTTAAATGGGGGAATATGAAAATAGATAAGCCTTTAAGTTGTGTTTTAATACAGAAATTATGAATAAGATGAGCAGTTGTTGTTTTCTGAATATTTTGCTCTCTGTGATAATTCGGTTTTGAGTTATAAGAACTGTTCTACTAATTTCCGAGGATCATTTGAGCTCTTTTCGTACAACCAGCTACCAGTTTACGTTGAAGTTACGAGAAAACCTCAAAGTTTCGCTTTGATAGTTCACGTCTTACTTAAAATTAGCTTTATTTACCTTAAACTAGGTACATTAAATTTCAAATAGCTTTTCCTATACCCACAAAAGGATATTAAAAATCATCCATTAAATGATTTTCCGTATCAATTTGGACTCGATTTGTCATAAATATCCAATCCAATCATCCAAAGGAGCTAAAAATCATCCAAAGGATATTAAAATAGCAAAGCTAGCTTCGTCTTACCCTTGCAAGTGCTCGCTTAAACACTTTCAAAACTTTTTCCCACAACGACCCACTTTCCGACCGTTAGTTCTTATGGGCGCTATATGATATAGTCATCCGATTTGGACAAAAATTTGTAGAATTGGGTGAAAGCGTGTAAAACAAACAAATACAAAATTTCCGTATGCTACCATTAAAAACCAAAAAGTTTTTCTAACGAAGACTGTTTTTCAGACCTATCTTTTGTATGGCAGCTATACCATATAGTTGTCCGATTTTCATCAAACTTGACAGAATTACAAAAAAGCATACAAAATCATTGAATACAAAGTTTAGAGACGTTTCCATTGAAATGAAAAAAGTTTTTCATACTAAAACTAGTTTTCCGACCGATTGCTCCTATAAGAGCTATGAGATATAGCCATCCGATCCATAGGAAACCTATGAATACAAAGTTTAGAGACGTTTCCATTGAAAAGAAAAAAGTTTTTCATACTAAAACTAGTTTTCCAACCGATTGTTCCTATGGGAGCTATAAGATATAGTCATCCAATCCGGTCGGTTCCAACATATTAGTAGAGTGCATCAAAAAAAGTGCAAAATTTCAGCTTGATAGCTTGAAAACTGAGAAATTAGTTTGCGTAGAAACAGACAGACGGACTGACAAAGACTCAGCTTGTCACCCTGATCAAGAATATATATAGTTTATTGGGTCGGAAATGAATGTTTCTATGCGTTTCAAACTTCTGAGTTAAATTATAATACCCTTTGAAACGTATTTTTGGATCTTTTTTTCTGTGGAGGTATTTTGTTAATATTTACCTTGTTCCTTACCTTTAGATAAGAAAACAGAGTAGCTTTCCAAACACTGTCAATATTATGTACATAATATGTATGTATTACATATGAACAGATCTGAAGAATTCGGACAAGATCGGAGGACTCTATCTACCGATCGTACTTAAATTAACCAGGTAAAGTTTCGCAATTGTTTACAAAACATCAGTCAGAGAGAGAGCTTTGTCAAGCTTTGCTGGCTCGCTTTATTGAACATTAGTCTTAAGCTTAAGCATTTGTATCCAACTATTATAAAATAAAACAGCTTAAAATAACATTTCCGTTTCCAAAAGCTAGCAATTCGCTATCAACATGCACAGCTAGACGAATCAATAGACCTCAATATTAAGCAAAAAACAACTTCAAAATGCTCATCATGATTTCGGTTTCACTCCAGAACCTCAAGTGGAAAGCAATTCCCCTACATTATTGCAATTGCCCCATCGATGAAGAGCATAATGAAAAGTTGCGCTAGACGAGACCAAGATTCAAAAGTACTCCGCTGGCAGTCGATTGGCTTTTAAGAAGTCACTCACATGAAAACTTTTTTGTATGGTTATCGCGTAAGAATGTAAGAATGGGGAGAAAAACCAAGCCCACCTTAGACTCCATTCTGACATGCAATTGAATTTGGTTCAAATCGAGAAATCGAGCACACAAAGTAACTGACAAAAGGAACAAGCGAGCGGGGCAACCGGGGACAAACCAGTTGGCCCAGTTGCAAGTTGTCCTGACATGGGCACAAAAATTGAGCCAATTGGCAAAGGATGGCAGGCAGGCGGGCAGGCAGGTGCATTAGAAATGTGCATGTACAAGGAGTCTTCCTTTCAGCTGCCACTTGAAGTTTGCCCGCGTTTTTGTGTGATAACAACAAATCAATTTGCACAAAATTTGCACAAAAAGCCAAAAGGAAGGCGGTCATATTGATATGGATATGGCAAGTGCCAGCAGTTGCTCCATAGCCTTGGTTAGCTTTGCATTTAGTTTGCCAACCACGTACTGGAAGCGCATTTCCATGTAAGCTTCCATCTCGCTTGTTAGCCAAAAAAAAAAAGTAGAAAGGGAAGGGAAAACGAAGAGAAACCGAAAACAGGGAGGACACAAAGTGCAAGCGAGATTGTCAACTGAATTTAGGGTTAGTCGGAGAGACAGGCGGAGGAAGGACGAGAGGGAGCTAGGTTCGGCATGCCCTGACAATCGATTTGGCCTTTGTTTTTTTTTTAAAGGGTCTTTTGTGGCGGTATTTGAATTCACTTCAGAATCAACCAGCTGAAAAATAGTTGGAAATGAGGAAATGATTAGAAAGGCGGAACGTCGTTTGCATTTCAAATCGCAAATAGGGGAAATCATTTCATTATGGAATAGACCAAATGCCCCACGGCGAGACCGATTTTTGTGTACATTTTTTCAAGTAAAGTTGAAAAATTCAGGAAAATTCGAACAAATAATAATAAAACAGCCAAGTTTCATACTCTCAACTAATTAGTGTGGCTGCAGTTTTCAATTCTTTTTTTCACAAAATTCTCCGCTCCGCTTGTTGAGCCCTTCTCATCTAAAACCCGAGTCAGCATAAATCAAATGAGTCTCCGTCTCCATTTGGTGTGAATGTTTCAAGGGAGGTGGGGGGAAACTATTTATGGCAGCTTTTTTGCATATGAAAGGGAATTTTAGCGATATTTGTTTGTTGTTGCTGTTGTTGTTCTTGTTACTTTACCAGCTAGCCCTGTGCCTGTGTATCTCTCTCTCTTGTGTATGCTCTGTATCTGGATCTCTGTGTTTGTGTTGTAAATCAAAAATTTTGCATGCATCATAGCTATAAATAAACCAACCATGCCAGCTAGCTAGCCCTGGCGAAAAGCGAACATTCACACACATATGTGCAAACACATATTGATAATATTATAGCCAAGTGTAATAACAAAAGCACCTCACAGAGTCCTACTCCCACACCACCTCCTCCTCCTCCTGCTGCTAACCGGGCCAATCCACATGTTGCTTAGTTGTAATCAAAATCAAATATAAATCATACTTGCGGTCTGTCTGTCTGACTGTCTGCCAGTTGAGTCTGTTCATGCAAAAGAGCCATAAATCGTTGCCCCGCCCGGTTGGCACACACACGAACACACAACCTCATCATCACAAACAGAAACTTTGCAACACACACGCCATGGGAATTAGTGCTCTAAACGTTTCAATTTCACCACCTGCCGTTAGATACGCATCGTATTTTTATGCTGGCTGCCCTGGATATTGCGTATGAGTCGGCCGGGACGACCATTGATCCTGGAGTTTCCCACTACGCCCTGTTCGGACACCTCGTCGGAGCGCAAGCATCAGATACTCTCCGATGTGGAGCTGAAAGAGCGGTAACCCGAATGAAGTTTTGATTGCAGTTCTGCATCAATTGTTATATGCTTAATGATTCACCCCCATCACCCCAATTTCCTCCATTCAAGCTCCTCCAAGTCACTGCTGGCCAATGTGCTGGATATCGATGATGACTTTCGTCACAATTGTCGCCCCATGACCCCAGGCGGAACATTGCCACACAATCCGGCATTCTATCGCACGGTTTATGGGTATATTCTAACTACAACTCAGGGATTAACCCCCCGCTCCACTCACCACACCAAATGTTATTCTTTTGTAGACAAGGCGATGATGGGAGCATTGGGCCAATTGGCAGCACACGAATGCCGGATGCGGTCACACATCATACGTGCATCAAATCATCAACAGAATATGAATTAGGTTTAATCTTAAAGGAGATTCGCGTTATAACTGATCAGGTAAGCAAATGGTGGGTTATGAGGTGGGAGATTACACTTATGGGTTGGTAAAAGTGTACATCGCTTAGGTGTGGGGGCTCAATCTAAATTGGTTGAATAGGTTTTTCAGATTGGAGATTGGAGATCTGAATGTTTTAGAATAGAGATGCACAGGGCTAGTTTGAAGGAAGCATCTCCGACTCTATTAAGTATATAGGCATTTCCGAAAAAGGTCTACCCAATGTCAATTTGTAAAGCTGTGCCACAAGAATATGTTAATAAGGATCTCCGATGACCACCGAACGTATAAACATAATCTTGATCATCATCGCATGCATGTTCGTCTGGTCGTCCGCTTGTCTGTACGTATGAATAATCAGCACTCAGAGATGGTAATAAATAAAGGGAACAGCAGAGCTGAAAACTAAAATAACCATTACCACTACAATTACCACTTCAATTACCACTACAATTACCATTACAATTATCATTACAATTTCCATAATAACTACAATTATTTTGTAATTAAAAATGTAGTATCAATTACAATTATATGAATAATTATTTCAAATAATTACATTTTTTTAAAGTTGAAATGTTTTAGTAGTTCAATTACTAAGATTATTTCAATTACCAAATCGTTTGAATATAATTATTGAAATAATTGTAATTGTAATTGTAATTAGACTTTTCAATGCCACAATAATTAAAAGGGTAATTGTAATGGTAGTTGTAATGGTAATTGTAATGCTAATTGCAATGGTAATTGTAGTTTACAGCTGTGGGTTTGACTTGACATGCTTCTTGTACTTGCAATTAGATCAAGTATATTTTCAATGTTGGCTGCTCCCTCCAAAGCATTGGTATAGATCGCATGAGCGATAGTCTAGCTTTGAGTAAAATAATGATCACTGCTGCAGCATCAAAACTACATTCTTCTCAAAGAGTTACTCTTAACACATTCTTTTGATCACTTACGACTTTTTTCGAGTTATCTGTGAGTCTTTTTCGATGCATATGCTGAATTGCTCTCAAACGATATCTACTCTAAATATCTGGGATAATTAACCTTGGATGGGTGGACTATAGTTATTTTCAACACTTCAAATAACAATTTTCCATAGCTATTTTCAGTTCAATTTGCATGTTCTCATAAGTTGCACTAGGCATTTTACCTATAAAACTATGTATAGTTATAGTTTGATTTGAATTGAAATCACCTAAAACAATCTTATACGTTCTACTTTTCTCTCCAACTCCCCAATCACGTTTCACCCACAAATATCTCTTTATATTTCTTTATCGATAATCAAATATGAAATATATATAACTCACAAAAAAAAACAGCTACGTAAAGAGGACGAGGACAATGACATTGCCAATGATTGGAAATTTGCCGCTATGGTCGTTGACAGACTGTGCCTTATCATATTCACAATGTTCACAATATTAGCCACAATAGCTGTACTACTATCAGCACCACATATTATTGTCTCGTAGCCATATGGGCGAGGTGGTTATTGTTATTGGTTTTATTATAAAATCAATTTGTTAATTATTAAATTAATAACGAAACTTTTTAAGTAAATAAAAAACAAACGAAAAATCAACAAAAAAACAGCATAAATAATACAAAAACATAAAAAAAAACAACTTGTCTCTAAAAAAAAACACAATAATTTAACTATAAAAATACACAAAACCAAAAGAGACTTAAAAATCTAAAAAAAAAAACTAAAATTGTTTACAAATTTTTAATTCCAATTTTCCTAATTCTATACAACAAAAACAAAACAAGAAAAACTAAACAAAAATCTAAAAAAAAAATCCCAAACTCCCCCCAGCTATTAACTTAGTTTCTTCCGACTTAAGGTATTTTGACAAAATGAAACGGGTAATTTTTTGTTCACTTTTAGATTTGCATATTTTATAACTGAAGAGAGAGCAACTTTTTCATACGGAAAATAGACAACATGAACTTTCGGAAATTTTCCAATAAGACGAAGCGAGGTAACCCAACGCTCATCCAAGTCAAGTCCATTGAACTCAGTTCCAAGCTAACTACATACTGTATATATATATATATTGTCAGTAGAGCATTAGCAGAACAGAACCAATTTAACCTTTGACATATCTCCCGAAAGTCCTGCTATTTTGATGATTTTAAGCCCCCACCCCCTAAACGAAAACTAATCTCCCCTAAGCTAAACACACACCTAAAGCCCCATTCCTAAAAACCAACAAAACCAATAGAATAACCCGAGAAGCAAATTGGAATTATGAAAATTGCAAGTATAACATAAAACAGAGTATGAAGAAAAGAAACCAAACCCAGCTATTACGTACAGCAAATGAAATGCACAATTCAAGTTCTGTTTTCATTTCGACTGACGTACAATCGAGGTACTGAATTTTTACGAAAAAAATGGTTGCGAGCAATAATATCTGCGTGTTGATGAATTGCATGATACTTTTTTGGTGATGCAAACAATGATCGATCGAGCTATTGTGCCGCAAGAGCTCGCTCGTTCATTGCATTGAGAACAGCGATTGCTAATTTCTGATTTCTGATTTTGAAAACCGAAGACACACCAAAAGCAACTCAGCATAACAAGAACTCTACCAATAACAATGAACATCACCAGACCATAGAACACAAAACATGCCGGTGCATGGGTAAATTATGTGCTTTGCTTTAGTGTTGAGCGCACAGACATACAAACACACCAACACACAAACACTTACAGAAAACCAAACATATAAACCGAGGAGCTTTATACATATTATATACAAGAGATATGGAAATGATGCTCATGAATTATCATGGCCTAACTTTCTATACATAAAACTCAATTATTAGACGATGATCTATCTTACAGTATGTTACTGTCCACAAACTAGCCAAGCACACAATTTCTTTAAGGGAAACAAACACTACGAAACGTACAAGAAATCTTAAAAATTAACACTGCATGTGAATCATTTAAGGAATTGTGTGAGGAGGAGGAGAAAGGGTGTTGTTAAGTTAGTTCTACTGCCAGTACTAATCGGTTTTATATCTAAAGCCCATTGACAAATTGCAGAACAATTAAGCCCATTATTTAGAGTGTGAGTGCCCCACGTCTTAGGAAAACTTAGGCAAATATTGAGGATATCTGACCCATGCAACTAAAGCTTAAAATGCAGTAAGCTTATTTTCCTACCCACGTTGAGCGCCTATTTCTAAAATGTCAAACGAACAATGATCCCTTACGTATGTACAGAATACCACAAGTAATCAAAGTAATTCAAACTCCAAGTTGAAAATACTAAAAAAAATCTGAAAGTCTTATATGCCTACTATAATTCTAGTCGCAGTTTTTTTGGGAGCCGTTGGGATGCATCGTGACAGGTAGAAATATGACATGGGAATTCCAAAGCTCATCACCCCCTCATCACTCAATTATAGACCAGAAAGTGACACCATAGTGCAGTTGAGTTATATCCGGCTCGAAGGACCAATGAAATGTTGGGTGTGAATTCTTCCAAATGAATTTCTAGTAGGATGTTTGGTAGCAAAAAGTGCAACACAACTTTGCTGCTCATCACAAGACGTGTGTATCAAAATTATAGACCAAAAAGCGACACCATAGTGTAGTTGAGTTGGATCCGGCTCGAAGGACCAATGAAATGATAGGTGTGAATTCTTCCAAATGAATTTCTAGGAGGTTGTTTGGTAGCAAAAAGTGCAACACAACTTCGTCGCTTCACTAGGTTTTGATTTCAATGACTTTTATACACTTTACTTTTGTATCGATTAATATCGATAGCTTACTTCTTATCGTATTCTATTCATTAAGCGGTAGGCAGGAGTGGAAATCGACCATATCTAAGCAAGCGTATTTGACACAGCTGAGGATAGCTTCTTCGTGGCATTTCTTAGGCTTCTTGGTATAGGATTTCCAATGTTTCTTTTAAGTATAGCTGCAAAGAGCCATCAGTCCCATCATCTTCTGCCTCCCATAGCTCCTTAAGTGATTTCCTACATGCCTCACAACCAAAACAAAAAAATGATCTATATACTAAAATTCTTTCAAATAAGCTTTTCTTTCGCCACAAACAAAAGAAAACGTTCGATATGGAATTTATGGTTTAATTTTTAAGTTACAGTTATTCTGCTTCTAATTGTAAATCTTGTGCAATTGAAACAATCAGAATTTTTCTTTGAATATAAATATAAACTCACATGAGAAGAGAAAAACCGCATGGAAAGAAACTTTATAAATATGAATAAGAAATGTCAGATACCTTAGACTATAAGCCACACAAACACACACACACACACACACACACACACACACAAGTAACTGTAATTAAGATTCTATCCAAATGAGAAGGAAACAAGCAAACATACAACCAGCAACATATTTATCAATAGTCAAGAGATAATGCATTTTGTGTTTAACTTTTCTCCTAACCATTTGATAAGAATTTTGCAACTGTTTTCTACGATTCGCTTTTGATTTTCGAAAATGTTAAGGGTTAGCTTTTGATAGAAAACTTGAGGTGAAACTTTCGATTTCGGTACTTCGTTCAGCAATCGTTTTTTGATACATATTAGTTTTTGTATGAACGACGGGTCAATCCTAATCACTTAAAACACTTGAAAAATATTTAAAAAAATAGCAAACAAGCTGCCAGCATGAAATATGAAAGAGGAAATACAATAATTAATTTTAAATATTTTATACATTTTCCAAATGATTTCCACAAGCGCTCATTTCAAATGTCACTTTTTAAAGAAAACGATCAAATAGATTTAAATTGGAATAGCAAATAGCAAAGGCGTCGCAGCTCTAAAATACCAAGAATCGTTTGGAAAACCAACTCTTTTGTCATAGCTACATGCATACAAACATACATCAAATATATATAATTATATATTTCATTTTTTACACTGACAAAAACCAAGTATATATAAATATAGCATAAAAATAACATAAAACCAAAACCAAAACATTATGATGAAACTTTTTCCTAAAAACTAGTTGCATTTAAATGAATTTTAAAAAATATACATAAAACCAACAAAAAAAAACAACTCCTTTCTCTACTAAAACAAAACCAAAAAACCGAACAACTTTATAATAACATTTAATTAGACATCTAATAAATATAGTTAAAATGGCAAAAAGGAAAAGAATCGTAAACTAGTAAATATATATTTAAATTAAATTAATTTTAAACAAAACCAAGTGAAAACCAAAAATTTAAAAGAAAAGCGCTGATTTTTTATGTCGTTATTAGTACTTAAATTTAAATAATTGCATATAAAAAGGACATACAGAATTAAATGAACCTAAAGAAAACCAAACAAATTAGAAGAAATTGAAAAAGTTTGATCATTTTGATCGAAATAGTAAATTATAGAAATGCAAATAAAACCGATTGTAAAATTTTAATTATTATTATTCAATAATAAAAAATACAAACAAAATGAATGAGATTTGACAGAAATACAAAAACAAGCAACTATTTGAATTTATAACCGAAACTGAGGAACGTCCCACTTCACGTCCCCGCAGATGGCAGCAGATGGATGCCGGGAAAGGTAAATCTAGTGCAGCTCTAACACCCGCCATGGATCCATGCAATGTTCATATTAGTATAGTTTCTAATTTACATCATTCCAAGCATATTATATTCAAAGAAGAAGTTTACGGAAAAATTCTGATGCCCCGTGCACAGTTTGCTCAACATAAACCAAAATAGCTTTAAAAATTAACGTCTGTTCTTTAACGTCTCCTTCTTCCATAACTGAATAGATCAGATAACCATGAGAAATAAAGAAAAAAAAAACAAAGAATATTTAGCTAGCTTTTACCGCGTTTGAGGAGACTTAATGTATGTATACACTTGCAATATTCCATTTACCCCCTACTTAAGTTAAAAGTTGACAATCAATGTATATTTTTAGCATGATTTCTTGTATATCCTCACCATTTATCGAATTTTGATAGGATACTTCCTTTTTTTGCATGCTTCGAAATCAACTGCTTTTAGACATAGCCTTTTAGATACTACATACGTATATATATATATATTTTCTTCCAATTTTCCCAATATGCCTATAAAAACTATGCCCTGGATTTATGAGGTAAGCGTTTTTCATACAATTAATCTGCAATTACTAACTGAGATTTTTACTAAACAGAACTGCCTGCCATAAAAACTGGAAGATGAACCCAAGTGAACCTACTGCTGTCTTCGCTCAATCTACTTATTTTAAATGTAATTTTATTGTACCAAATCTTCTCTACCAAACATTTGAACCAATACTGTTAATAATTTTTAAAACATTTTGAATTTGTAAAAATAAAGTAAATTTTGTAACGTTCTTTTTAAATTGCAAGTATTTTGTATAAAAAAGGGGAGATAATGTTGCGAGATTAATGCAGAATATTAGAATATCCTTATAGGTGAAAAGAACTACTAAAGAGATCTCTTTGATAAGTACTAACTATGCAGTTCTGCTTTGTAATCCTCTATTTTATCTTGAACAGGTGCGTCAAATTAAACCTTCTAAGGTCAGGTGACTTTGGGGCTGCTAACTAGCTCAAAAATTTTGGTTGGAGGTATATTTCCAGTTATTTTCATACTAACTTAATGGTTTTAAGAGTTACATATTAAAAACCTTAGTACAAGTTTATTGATATGTTTGTATTCCGCTTTATCTTGACCATATTGCAAACTAGAATAACCTAGAAAACGTCCCACGATTTTACAGGAGTAGATTTTCAACTAACAAGTCCTTGATTCATTGAATTGTTAAATTATTAAAATGTTTGTTAAAACAACATACCTGCTAGTCCATTGGCATATATGGCATCATGTTTTTTGAAAATATCACAGAGAAAGCACGAACTAGTTTTTTTGGATGTGTATTCGTTTATTTTGAAAAGCGCAAGCTTCTGAATTTCTGAATTTTCTGAATAGCCATCGTTTAATTTTGAACTACCTTGGAAATTGTGCTCTTCTTTTAATAATTCAAAAAGAATTACCTTTATTGCTCAAGATAATTGATAATAATAATTGTCAAGTTGTACAATAACAGTGCGTTGTAGTAGACTGTCACTTCAAACTAGGCATGTCTTAAGCCGAACTGAAAAAGGAGAGAAAATTATAGGGTTGGCTGATGTCCAAGGTTTAAGTAACCCACCCTGTACAAACAGATTGAATTCTCAACAACTAGGAAAGACTTTTTAGATTAACTTACGAAAAAATATCTATAATTGCCTATTCGCTATTTGGTCGAAAGAAATGTTAGAGTTTTATAATTATTTGAAAAAACATTGAATGAAAAGATTACACCGATTGGCTTTCTTCCTTCTCAATTGCATTGCATTCATTACGTAAGGCAACATAATTCATTTTTGGAACTTTGTAAATATAAATAAATAGTGATTTTATGCTATTAGGGTTTATAATGAACATTTTTGGGCAGTTCACGCATGATTTGTAGCATTTGGGAATACCAATACTGCTCTGTAAGCTTTGCCCTTTCGCAATGAATAGACTAACAAACTGACAGCGCTTGCAAATCATTGATTTTATTAGCAAAATTTGTGCTCTGAGCGAAATGTGTACTGCAATTGACGTCTCTTTATTGGGACCAAATCATACTGTGTTCAGAATAGAAAAATATTGAATCTGCGCGATGGGTCAAGTCATCACCGTTCTCAACAATTGGGCTTGTGTTATTCGACCACCGCGAAGATGTTTGTTAGGGATCTTGGTATGAATCTATAAGAAACAATTACAGCTGGAGCAGGACCGTCGTTTATTTGCTGAATATGCCTTAGTAAAGTGAACTGAAAATTTAATTTATTCAGCGACCAAGCTAATTTTTGGCCCAATGGGTTCGTCAACAAACAGAATAGTCGAGTTAGGTTAGAAGAGCAGCCTGATATCAAGAGTTTACAAGCACCCTAAATAATTCACAACTTTAAACGACATCATTGGAATGCATAAGCACTATCGTTAGACCATTTTGAATCAGTTTCGACAAGAGTTAAGGTGAGTTTGACTAACGGATGATCTTTAAGGAAATAATACATATTATTATATCCACCATATCTTCATATGAGGCTCAGTGTGACTTATTTTGTGCCAGTTTGCTAAATGAAATTACTTGCTGAAGAGAAGTTTTTATCATTTATGTAAATTTCTAGGTTCTTCATAATTCTGATGAATACTTCTTAATCCCCTCTCGCAGTAAAATGTTAAGTGTGCTTTTAATGTTACATGACATCTACATACCTAAATACTCGACATATTATCTACTTACATAAGCTTTTGTCGCTTTCAGCATGCAGGAAAGCTGTCAAGTTCGGAGGCGACATCTATTGTGAATACCAGCCAAGTCAAAGCTCAGTTTGTGGTGAATACAAAATTGTGACCATTTTAAACTTTTAGTAAATATCCCCGAGAACGTACGCGTGTGAAGAGAGCGAAGATTAACCTCAACACTTAACTTTATCGGCCAGTTACTCTGCGAAAGAAATACTAACACAATTCTATGGTGAACACATCTTTTGGACTATACTGTAAGAGCCATAACAAACGTGGTACAACAAGATAAAAGAGAAATTTAAAAGGGACATTTGCTATGTGGATCTCCGACTTTTCAAATGTGTGCTGTCTGTTTGCTAAGTTTATTCGGCAGACTTTGCACACGCCCAGCACACTTATGTAAAATCGAAGGTCCGTATTGAAAATTCCCCTTGCCATTCTACCCTGGTAGATATTCCCTTCGGTTCAACGTAGTGCTGCATCATATGCCTCTTGGTCTTTTGGGTGAAGATATTGCCAGTAATACAGCTCTCGGACTGAGAGCAAACGGTATATTATTATTTATATACTTTATAATGTCAAATCTATTACTGAGTACCCCTGATTTCTTTATGAGATGGCTCAGCACTTTAAAATTAAGCTCTAGATATCTGACCATCTTGCTAAATTTAGACTTAGACTTAGCTCCTACCGGATATTAGCAACATAAATCAGAAAGACAGCAATATTCAGATTGGCAGATTCAATCTTATTCTGATAGTGAAGAGTAAAAACGACACAAATCGTTTGAATTGCATCGTTCTTGGGTTGAAATCGACTTTTAGAATATTCAAAATATAATTTAAGTTCATAGAAAAACGAGAAAGCTAAGCTAAGTTCGTATGGGAGCTATATATAGTATATATATAGAGATATAGTCAACCAATTTGGACAAAAATTTGTAGAATTGGGTGAAAGCATGTAAAACAAGCAAACACAAAATTGCAGGATGCTACCATTAGAAACAAAAACGTTTCTTTTGTAAGGCAACTATACCATATAGTTGTCAGATTTTCAACAAACTTGGCGAAATTAAAGAAAAGCATAGAAAACTTATGATTACAACGTTTGGAGACGTTTCCATTAAGAAAAAAATAAGGTTTTTCATACTACAACTAGTTTTCCGACCGATTGTTGCTATGGGAGCTATGAGATATAGTCATCCGATCCGGTTGGTTCCGACATATTAGTAGCGTGCAGCAAAAAGAAGACTCTCGGCAAATTTCACCTCAATCGACTTAGTACGTCAGGCCGATCAAGAATATACATGGTTTATGGGGTCGGAAATTCATATTTCTATGCAAAATTCTGGGCAAAATTATAATACCCTTTGCAAGGGTATAAAAAGACTCAAGTGGCCTACTCTCAGTATTACAAAAGCTTGGGCGTTGCGTCAGGATACAGAGAACATATGCCTGGACACTATCTTATAGAAAGAATCACCGTTTGTCAGTCTTCCTTTCATAATCGACTAGACAGACATCTTTGAAATGGTTTATCAGAGAATCCGTAAAACAAAGGTGCTGCAAAGGTCTTTGTGAAGACCATTAGATATATTCTAAGTAAAATTGTGTCTAAGAATAGCTCCATCTGGCCTCACTTAAACTAATACCTAAGTACTTTATGCGATCGAAAATGCTGCCTTCAGTCAGTAATCGTCTTTGTTGTTTGCTTTTGTGCTAGCTCAAAACACCCTTTGCCACCAACGAGTTAACAATGGCACCATTTTAAATGTTTAATTGCTTAATTTTGAATGTCTGTAATATTTCAAATAAATTCATTATTAATTGGCAGTTTTTGGTCACGCTGATCTTTCGATGCGTTTGCATATAAAATAATAAATTAGGCAAACATTCCGATCAATTAATTTGTGAATTTCAATTTAATTTGTACTGTCAGCTTTAGTAATTATTTCAATATGTCATCCAAGGGACAGCCCTCTTCTCATAAAAAACCAAAAAAAAAAATAAAAAAATAGAAAAAAATGTTCGAGCCCTTTCAAAAAATGTTGCAGTTTTTTCTCACTTTAATTTCAAACGCGCACACACACACACACACACACACACAGCCTGCTCTCCACTTTGGAGGAGGCAAATCAACTGTAAATCGCTGACCATTGAAAGTGTTTGCTGTTTGTTGTTGTTGTTGTTTGAGGGATGTAGCATAAAATTGCATAGCAAATAACTCAAACCCATGGAGTAGCCAAAGAGGTTTGACCCTTGACCACAGCGTTGGTAATGATACGAGTAAATCCCCCCGCTAAGCCCCCCAGTTGCCAACCCACCGCTTTATCTATCAATGTGTGTGTACGTGTGTATGTAGTGAAGTGCACTCGGATTTTTTTTTGTATATCATTGCATACTTTTGTGCGTGAAAAAAAATTAAATTGCAACAAAAGCGGTTTATGTGTGTATATAATTCGCTATATATGTATGTGTGTGTGTATATATGTATGTATATGGGGGCCCTCATTTGTTGTAGTTGTTATCTATGTACAGTCACTCACCCGCAACAACAACAACAACTACAACAGCGCCGCTTTTGTTGTACATTAAAACTGCCGCCTGTCCGCATGTGTGTGTGTGTGTGTGTGTGTCGTGTAAAGTATATAATTAACGGAATTTTACATATGTGCAAATCTCCACGGCGTATATAACTCCCCCCCACCCCTACCCTTCTCCGCCTACCAACCTGCCCGCTCATTACAGCCGGAGAATACATAAAGTAAATGTCAAAAGCGATACACACACACTCGCACACACACACACAGTCACGCGCGCAAAACATACGCACATCGCGAACTCTTGTTGTTGTTGTTGTGGCTGATTGAGTTTGAGTCGATGATGAGTGCAACTGGCGAAACCCTCCACCCAATTCTTGGCTTCCAATACCCACTTCATTGCCAGGGACTACCTCAATATTAGCGCCCCCACAAAACACACGCACTCACACACTGACAGGGACTTAACCCAAGAGATAGAGAGGGAGATAGAGGGGGCTGGTCTCAAGAACTCTTGTTAATTATTAAAAAAAAAAAAAACATTTTTGCATTTCTTAGTTTTTAATTATGACAACCAAACATTTAATCCCCCAACTTAGCCCCTTCCAAACTAAACCCTGGGCTACGCTCTTGCCCCAACCAAAATCCATCCATCTATGGGGCTTGTGTTGCATCCGCTGTTGGCCGCTTCTTTTGTGTCTTGGTGTGTGCACATCTTGGGCACAGTCTACCCCTCCCCCGTCCCCCCTAATCCTATGTGTCCTGCTGCTCTATCCTGGCTACTGGATTGCACAATAAGCACAAATTACGAGTGCAGTGGAGGGGCTGGCTGCTTGAAGTGAGCCTGGTGTTGTCCAGGCAGGCGGAGGGGGTCAGCATTGTCGCCGTCCGCCTCCCATCTCCCCTGTTGTCGTGGTCGTTTTCTTGGGTGGCGTTTCTTATGGCAAAATTTATGTTCAGTTTTAATTTATGCATTTGCCGTCACATTGCAGACGTGGACATGGGACATTGAGTGTGTGTGTCTGTGCCTGTGTGTGTTGAATTTAACGAGGTTGAAGAAAAGCTCCTGCGAAGAGATTGCATATGCATGCGAGAACAAAGAAGAGAAGAGAAGAGACAAGACTCGGGAATGCATTTGCTTTTAAAAATAGGTTAATCGAAGATAACCGGATTCGTATTCGGCGTAAAGACCCTTATGGACTTGGAAAGTAACGAGAAGATTCGGTACACTTAACATTTTGCCTGTCTGCAGCCAAAAAGTAATCAGCCTTTATGTAGTTTCAAAATATCAGCGATCAACTTAAGTTTAATTGAAAACGAGAAGGTGGAACAAAGTTTTTTTGTGAAAAGCTTAAATAGTGCCTGTAAGTTATGCACATATCACTTATTCTGCTTAGTTTCACAACTCTTAAAACAATAAAAACCAAGTCCAGGGATATGAAGACAACAAAAGTTGGTCCAGAGCTCTTTTTAAATGCTAAGGATGGAAAAATTTTTAACCGTTCTTACATAAGTAAGTGCTCATTGTTAATTGCCTAATTTTGTTTACGGAATAAGCACCAGTTAGCTTTTTGAACATTGAAAAACTAATGAATTTTGGTACTGTTACATAAAATTGAAGTATAATTCATTCATTGGCACAAGAACTAAAAACTTTCTTATATCCCCAAATTGTCACTAGAAAGAGATCTTCTCTATCTTCCAGAAAAATCGCTAACTAAACTCTCCCTTGCCTCTTGTCATGGGGCGGCACACTTCTTTCCGTAGCGACGGCAGATGAGATGTTATAAAAATGTAGTCTCGCAGGCGAAAAGGGATAACTGATGACTTTAATGCTTGCTTTATGTTCATCTATTTTGTGGTTAAAGCAAATTGCTGAAGCGTCCATTAGATATCATAGGTATAATGGGCTTGCGTGCAAATGTTGTCGACTTGGGAATACAATTTGTGCCCAAATTATGTTTCAACCGTCTTTTAGGTCATAGCCAACTAAGCTATGGAAGTTCTTGGCTTTATCAAAAGATGGTCTAATGAATTTATAATTTCTTATGGAGTGCTATGTTAACATTTGCAAATAGTAGAAGTATGGCAGTACTATTTGATCATCCTCTGCTTCATTTTTGTCAGGAAGGGACAATCGAAACTGAGATGGATAAACTAGATGCGGAAACATATTACCAAGCTTGTTGTGAACGATTGGTGGCATCTCAGGACAAAAAGGAAGCAGAGGATGATCAAATAGTACTGCATACTTCTAATATCCGCAAATGTTAACATAGCACTCCATGAATGTTGTTATTGTACATTTCAATAAATATTTAGTTACGCCTATGTAATATCAAGTAGCCTTTATAAGACTCCTATAAAAATTTGGGGTGGAAATCTAGTTGTACTCCCATAAATTTAAATCTTGATTTTCGGGTTTAACACGCTGTAACTTTGCTAATGATCCTGTCACAAATGCAACAAAATTTGCATAATTAGTGCATATGTAAAGCTATATGATTGGATGGTTTCAGTAAATATCCGACAAAAGCAATGGCTCGTAGCAGATGGTTTAGTTTGACAAAATTGCTGTAAATCAAGTCAAATTTGACTTTGAAGGCCAATTTCGACACCATTGGCATTACTAATACCGCGTGTAACATTTTTCTCACATGCATTGATATGTCTACTACCCTGGAGGCTTGAAAAAACCAGCAATTAATGCGTAGTGTGGCCTACAAAATTTTTAAAGCGGTCAAAAGTCGGTAAAATGGTTTTTCGCCAATATCTTGGAAACGGAAACTAAGATATGACTGTGACGTGTCATCTCGTGATCAGCATGGGTTTGTCTACAGGAATTAGTTAAAGATGCTCGGGATACAGTTTACTGTATAACAGTGTAATCAGAGTAATAGCTATGAAACCTAGGACTTTTTCACATCTAAGGTAGCAAATAAGGAGAAACAAGGGTCAATCAACTAGATTCTGGCAGATAACTCAAGGGATCATAATTGGACTCTTAAAGTGTCTAGAGTATTTCCGTGTGTTGAAAACGAATCTGCCATCGTCACTTCTAGGCATTTAAAATTAAAGTGGCCTTAAATGCCTTTTGAAACTATAGAATTGTTGTTACTCTCTTTTATATTACGGTATAGTATTACTGCTTGGCATTAAGATAAACTATCTCAAACTTAAAGCGAAGATATGCCGTTTACCATAAATTTATTCAAAATTATCACAAACAGACAATTATCCAAAATCGCTATTGTTGGCTAGTCTTTTGTATTGTATTCTTTTTCAAATTTTATGGTAGTTTTCAAAACAGGAATATGTTCAAAATGCTATTCAGTAGGGAGTTGGACACAGCCAAGGAAAAGTCGAGCTGTATTCAATGTGCTTTCAGTTACTTGGATATATTTAAAGTTATTTTGAAGAGTGGGTCTTACATGCTGTTAAGTACTACAACTTATAGTTCAGCGGGTTTTATGGTATATATAAGTACAGTAGCGTTGATCGACTTTCACATGTATTTTTATACTCTGTACCGAAGGTACATAGAGTATTATAAGTTTGTGCAAAAGTATGTAACATCCAGAAGAAAGCATCTCCGACCCCATAAAGTATATATATTTTTGATCAGCATCAACAGCCGAGTCGATATAGCCATGTCCGTCTGTCCGTCCGTCCGTCTGTCTGTCTGTCCGTATGAACGCACAGATCTCAGAGATGGTAAGAGATAGAGGTTTGACATGTATGGGACATATGCTTCTTATGTCTGCAGGCAGATCAAGTTTATTTTCAATTTTGGCCACGCCCCCTCCCGCCCCTGCAATATGGAAAATCTCCCACAGTTTTGAAGATAGATGGCTTGTTCCTTTTGGACATATTTAGTTATTAGGATAACTTATCGATCCGCCAAAGAAATGAAGAAGATCGGATGAACGGTTTTCGAGTTATGCTCAAAAGACAAATTTTCTTGGTACAGAGTATGTTATAGTCGGGCTTGACCGACTTTCTTTCTTGTTTTTAGTAAAAAACTCAATATTTGCAAACTAAGTTAAATGGTTCGACAATGAGTGCTGAAAAGCAAGAAAGTTATTGTTTAAAGCATTTAACAGAATCAGCGAACGAGCATACTATTGGAAGAAAGTATTAAGCCCACTTACTTCGATGTTGTGGTAAATGTTTCAGCCCAGGACTTTCAAATCCATAGCAAATCGTTTCTTTAAAAGGCCTATTTGTTATCTCAACTGCTGGATAACTACAAAACAGTGCAAGCGAACCTAAAAACACTTTAGTAGAATTCGAAGATCGACTTTCCTACGTGTGCTATGTATTTCCATACAACAGAAATCCTCTAAGAATAGGATGTTTTTCTAATGGGAAAAGCAAAGAAAATGGCTAAAGTATTTAGTTACTTAATATACAACAATCCCGCACTCATGCAAATGCTCTCGTATATACACACGCACACACACACACACACAGACGCACTCTTACAAACCACTGCAAATGCATAAGTACTTCAATCTGCCGAAGCCTTTTTGGTACATAGAAAACTGTACTCTGTACTTGGCTTCCTAATTATATACAAACTGCTTGTGGGTAGTAGTTGCTTGGTGAAAAACCAAAAAACCCACCATCCCCCCACCACCCCTTCAACCCCTTTATTACTCAACAAAGTGCACGCCTAAGCATATGCAATATATTTTCTCAAAACTGCAAAGACAATAGAGGTGACCTGCTGCAAGTAGGCTTAAGATTTTCTTCGAGAGGCCAGAGCAAACATAATGAAACATTTTTGGACAAGACGCAGCAGGCACAGCAACACACACACACACACACACATTTAGGAAAGTGCAGTTGCATTGTGTGTTGGTTTACTTTACTCATTTGCAATGTTTTTGGTAAAATGTAAAATTGAATTATTTAAAATTTAATAGAAAATCTTTGACTTGCACAACGATACATACATATACATCCTTATGCAATGCGTGTGCATGCCAATCTCTATGTGTGTGTGTGTTCGTATTTATAGAAAGACAACGAAGTATCCTAAGAAAATTCTGAGACACAAGGTAGCTCGAATCCTTTAAGGTGTTTGTTTCAATACTTAAAGTTTTGCTAGTTCTCAAATGATTTGCTTGCACCAATTGTCAGAATTCAGAATGTATCTTAAAAGAACGCCCATCGAATTAATTGACAGATAAAGTTAAAAATTAAGAGAAATTAAATAATTTATAGATTTAGAAAAGAATTTTATCCAGGAACTTACACCGCTTGAATATAAGTACTGGTTCGGTTCATCGAGTCCTCATCGGTAGACTTTCTTTTTCAGTAAGTGTCGTTTCGCTGAAGTGTAAATATCATAGCTTTTGTGTGCTCTGAACATGTTAGCTTACGTGCCAACAAAACAAAGTTTACAGAAAAGATGATTCAATGGCAAAAAAGGATACGATTTTTGCATCGTATTGTGACAGGTGGTAAAACTGTGATTATATCGATAGGCCCCAAGTGGTAATATGCCAAAATCGATGCCAGAGCCGCATTTTTACGGTGACCAGTTCATTTTTTTATAGGTATTTGGGCTTGGCGTACTACGAGAGAATACAAGCAAAGGCACTGCAAAGAGTTTTTTCCCAGATGTAAACTCTCGGCCACATTTTGCATGGCCGGTTCAAATATACCTTAAAGCGATAGAGCATAGAGTGCACAGGTGTAAAATGTTTGCCCTGAAGACGGTTGCCAACGTGTAATCGAAATAGATGGGAAGAAAAATCAAAACACTTTGATGCTTTCATCTCAATTTTTTCGATCCGGCTAACATCATTCTATAACTTTAAACAATATTGCATAACCTGAAACGTTCAAATGGAAAGTTCTACCCCAAATGCCATATACCAGATACAAAGCCCCTTTCGACTACTATTTGGATCGCATTAAAGGACACTTTGTTTATACAAAACAGTATCTGAAAGTTGCCAGAAAGATGGGAAATTGTAGAGTCTAGCGATGGACAACACTTTTGAAAATAAATATAATTTGTGTTGTGTGTTTATATGAGGATTTTGGTTCTTCTTAGCATTTTCAAAAGAAACCGGTTCGGTTTGCTGTTTAGTTTTTAGCTGAAAATAGAGGTTTGATTTCGGCTTGCTTCGGTATACTTCAGAACCAGCTTGCGTTCCTAATTTTGGCCAACGTTTTGAGAGCTCTGACTAAGCTACAAGAATAAAGTTATTAGAGACAAATCTTATGAGAGTGACTGATTTTTCGATTATTATTTTAGGTAAATCTGGAGTTTAAGCTCGGCTAGAGGTTCCCAAACAGTTAAAGAACCCCAGGGGTGGAAAAACTGCTGTTGGACGGTTCAGAAGGTATTCAAATGACCGCTGAAATATCTGTACGATCAACAAGAATCCTTTTTTGGTGTTGTGTCTTTCTGTTTAATGTTATGCGAATGCAAATTAAGAAGAAAATGTTTTCTGAATTGGATTCAATTGAAATTTGAGTTCAATATAATATAGTTCTAAAAGTGCTTCTAGAGTAAACGCTTTTACTTTGCTTATAAACTTAAGTAGCTTTTCAAGACAACTCTACAATTACTTTTGTAACTGCTCTAAACATACTTAACTCCACATGGCATTAGGATTATTTTCCAAGATTTTTATTTTTGATTTACATCTACTTTATTTTCTTAAAAGTGGCGGAAAGTCATAAGCAACTCCAATGCAAGACTTGAAGATTTTTTAAGGCAGATTATTAGTATATTTGTTTGCTGTTTGCTTATTTTCAGAGTGTATGCCAAGTCGCATTGAAAGTTTTCTTTTGCTTATAGCATGCATATTAATATATATTTTATGCCTCACTTTACTATCGCACACACACACACACACACTCGCACGCACAGCCTTACCAACATCTTGAGCTTGGAAAGCAAAGACCAAAGAAGGACTCTGTCCATCGTATCCTTATGCGTGCATAGGCCATGTTATCATTTCGGTAATTGCATTTTTGTGTTTGTCGTTGTTGTTGTTATTGCTGCTGCTGCTGCTGTTGCTGCTGCTGCTGCTGCTACTGAAGCTGATGCACCATGCAGTAGTTTTTGCCTCCTCTGTATTCTCTGAAATTTTCTCAAGAAAACCCATACCCATGCGGTTATAATAAATACTCGAGTCCTTTGCCCATTAAAATGCATACAATGTATTGCATACTTTTGCCGAGTTCGGTATCTAATTTCGGACACACACACAGCCACACGCACGCACACACCGAAGGCGAATGGCATTAATAAATATGCCTTGTATGTAGCATACTTTTAGGCCGGTCCAGGACTGGCCGCCAGCTTTGTAATTTATATTATGAGGATGTTTTTCTTTTTCTCTGAATGCATTTTCGTTAGCATTTATGCAGCTGCAAAAGCATCAAATGAATTTATCCAGAAATAGCCATAATTGGACTTTTGCATTGCGTCTTAGAGTCAGGTGAGAAAGAAGATGCTAATAGATAGATAGAGAGATCTCCCTGTGTGTGTGTGTGTGTGTGTTTGAACTTTGCTCTTTGGTGTGGATGATTTGGCAAATGTGTTCTTGTTGGATAATCGGCAAAATGGCTTTGAAATGAAACCATCAAATTTGAATGCTGTTAAATATAATAATTAAAGGCGAGGCAGAAGCCAAAACAAATATATCCCCAAAAAATAGGAATAACTCAATTGTGGAAATATGAAAGAAAAAAAAATGATTTATTATTATTTAATGCTAAAAGCATTTTGAATAATGAAAATTTATTTCAAAAACCGAAAACTAATCAGGCATTAAATTTATCAATGGAATATAACAAATTCTTACTTTGATAAGCTATTCGAACTAATGATCGTATGTCTTCAAACCTTGACTTTCTGTGCAGGAAAGGGCAAGACCTGAGGCTTTCAATAGTTTAACATATTTGCTTCAACACTAATAAACTGCAACAAGTATCTATATTACCCCGTTTATACACAAAAAGAAGATCATGATAAATGCTCCTAAAAGTGTGCCATTTTCATTTCCCTAAATAATTCTCAATTTAAATAAGTAACTGAGAGTCAGTTATGTCTAAGATTGACGGACTAATTGAAGGTGTTCCAAATGAGTTAGTAGTCAGCCAAATAAAGAAGAATTGTTTTCCTAAATTAGTAATATTATTAAGCATAGCATACTTTAAAGGGCATTTATCATGATAATTTTGTTGTGTATAAGCAGCATATATGTACACAGTAAGCAGGACTGGTACCTTAACATCGATAACCAGGTCAAATAAGCTTCCGTTGTCCTTCATGAATGCTGGAAAACCATCATGATGGAGGGAAGACCCCAAATGTGGTACGAAGGTTTAACACAGACATTATAGAGAAGGTCCTGCTAGAAAAGTCTAGTAAAGTCCTCCCAACAACGCAGATTCGTCAAAATTCTAGCGCATGGCAAAAATGTGCATCATTGATTCACTCCGCACTACTCCTGGTGATGCACTAGACGCTTTTCTGAACAAAGAACCTATTTGGTTTAGTTTTATGGTACTCACACCTTGAACGAAACATGATAACGGCATAACCTCCGTTGAGAGTTATCTGTGCTGGTCCGGTTCAGTGGTTGGTACAGTTTCTGAACCCGCGGCTCGGTTCGGTGCTGAATCAGCTTTATCTACCCGGCGTGCGGCGTGGCTATGATCTATGATCAACTATCTGTTTCTATACTGCCTCTCGTTGTTTCTGTGCGCATTCTGCTTTAGAATTCCCAAACGGTTATGCCACCGCAGGCATGGAGAGACTGTTGAGAAACGTTCAGTTGGTAGGCATTGATCGTTGATGATAGTTGGAGGGTGGTTCCTCTTGAAACAGCTGTACGATCTACCAGCCTCCTTAGTGGTGTTGTGTCTCTGTTTAAAGTTGTGCGAAATCATAACATGACCTCGAACAGGCAAAAAACTGCAGGCTTACATAATGATTTGATCTTACCCAAGCCTACCACCCTGGTAGGTTCATCATAAACTGAACACATGGAAGAGAAAATGAATTTTTTCAGTTTCTTGCACCATTTGATCTACACCTTCTATTTATCCGTTTTCAGTTCTCCATTAAGTCTTCTTCTTGTTAAGAACTTATAGGAGAATTTTAGAAAACTTCGAAACTTTCTGGATCGATTAATATTCGTCATACGTCTGTTTATTTTTAGCAAATGTGAAGATTTTTCGGATAGTTCGGTCCTATTTGTCGACGGTGCGCCGCTTTGACAGCAACAGCCTGTCCCCAAGCGTTCGCTTCCACTGCAGACTCAGCAGCTCTCTAGAATGCTATGCGTTTAGCACATTGCTGGCTTCGATTGCTTGCCTGCTTTGGTGTTACTGCCGATCTTAACCTGTTTAATACGCAGCAAATGAATCCTCTGACGTTTCCCCGATCCGATTGACGGCTTACATTTTCTTGTGTGCTCCGCTTGAAAAGTAGTTTATTGACTTCCCATTACATTCATTCGATTTGCTCTTTCAAGGTTAGCGACCATTCGTTTTCCTGGCAAATTTTTGAAAATCACAAAATTATATTGCACTTGCATAAGGTTCGAAGTTTATCGCTGTGTAACCTCTAACATACTGGCAGGTTGTCTTATTTTGAGGTATAGTGCCGTATATATATAAACTGGCCAGCCAGTTGTATCACCCTACGGTTTACAAAGCCAAAACGAAATTGTTGTATAAAAATTATATGCTTGATCAGCATGACGAGCTGACTTGATATATTCATGTCCGTCTGACCGTGCTACTGTTTCTATGACATCTAATCCGTCAGTTTTAATGCCATCTTCACGAACCTTTGCTATTCTCTAAGATAAATATTATGTCAACTGGTCCGGCCGCTGTTCCAATGCAAAGAGAACTAGCCTGCAGTTAGTTGGTGGTGTTTGGTTTGACATTAAATGAAGACGCCTCACATGACGCAGGCACATTGACGCAAGAAAACTTCCAATGCAACTAAAGACAATTAGCTCAAGTTTATCATAGAATTTGGAGTGCTGTGACACCATTTGGCAGCTATGACTCGCCGCTATGTAGTAACACATGTACTAGAACTGTGGAAATTTAGAAAAGAACTCAATCAGGAATTCTCAGCTTAATCCCTAGAGTGACTCGGTACATACTTTTTGATCTCAATGATTTTTTAGTTGAAACTCAATTAAATAAAATTTATGCAACCAAAAATCAAGTTCTCCCCAAACAAACAATCCAAACAAGACCATGAAGTAATGATTTTCCTGCTTCTCCGACGTCTCTTCAGCATAATTATAAATTAAACAACAGTCAGATCTTCAAAAACTTTTCCAAACATAACCAAATTCCAATTTTTGTTTGCCACAAAGACTGGTTCAGTGTTCACACATGCATTTCTTTTCTGAATAGATCATGATTTAAATCAATTTTCAACCTATTAATATACACACACAAAAAGAAACCAGAATTTATTTGGAAAATTATCTTTTCAGTTATTGTTCGTAATTCTTTGCCATGTTGATGAAAATTACAAACAAACAAACAAAACCCATGAACCGACAGCAACAACTACAACAGTTTCGTGGGGTGGAAAGCCGATTCGTCGCTGGCAGGCAGATAATGAGGCTACGGGCCGCTGGGTGGGCGGCGGGGGGTGGGGAAAGCTGGCGGAAAGCGCAATTTTACGCACAAAAAACAAGTTGCCAAAGGGCGGCCGAGTTGAGTGAGTGGGGAAGCTTAACAACGCAACATAAATTAACGCATATTTCAGTTGCAATTTAAACTGCAAAATGAGAAAGAAAAAAAAGATGGAAATTCGCACACAAAAGCAAACGGAACTGCAGCGGACATCATCGACGCTGGCGATGCCAACGTTTCAATTATTTGTTGTTGTTGTTGTTATCATTAACATTGTTGTTGTTGTCACACACACATGCAAAAAAAAAGTGCTGTACGCACAAAAAATGAGTAAAAAGCAGACAACGCCCCGAAATGCAGGCGCGCCCGCTGCTGTGGGCATCCCCATGTAAAAAAAACAACCAGCTCGCAGCCTAAAAGTATGCAATGCACTGCAATGCCGCCTCCGCCTCCGCCTCATCAGCCGCCTCATCATCCGCCTCCTGCTGCCGTCCCTGTGTACATTATTTACCTCTTTTTCGTTTTTTACCCAGCCGGTTGGAGTTTTTTACAAGTTTTATTGCATGCGTGCGCGAATGAAAAATAAAATATATAAAAATATATAACGGTACCGCTCCAACCGTTCAACGTCGCCGTCGACGCTGACGGCAGCGCACACACATTGTTGGTGTTCCAGTGGCCACCATTGGCCTCGTCGTAGTCGTCGTCGTCGTTGCCGATGCCGCCGCCGCTCAAAAAATGAACAAAAAGCAAAAGAGATGACCAAATGCGAAAACGCGTGCAAGCAAACGAGCCGAAGCGATAGCACACAACACACGCACACACACACGCAGAACAGCGCCTGGTGCGTCCCCAGGATCCGGGGTACATAGGTGCACTGATTGTCCATCACCGGGCAGAGGGAATGGTGCCGGCGCTAGCGGTGGGACAGGGCAGTGGGGTGTCCAATGGTGCGTATGTGTGACGTCGCCAACAACAACAATAGCAACAAAAAATAAATTAAAAATGGTTTGAGCTGCAGTTGCAGTTTTTTTTCCACCTTTTTGTTTTTTATTTTTGTTAAGCTCTCTGCAAATATATTGCAAATATTTTTATTCGCCCCCTTTTTTTTGTGGCTCAATATTTATTATACACATTTTTTTTGTATTTGTTTTTGGTCGCCTAAAAGCGAACAACATTTTTTAATTGGGTTAGTAATTGAAATTTATCGAAAGGCTTCCCACGCACCGGGCGAAAACTTTGCTTTGGAGGGCAGGACAGAATCCGAAACGGGAATACAATGCACAAAGCGCCAAATGAATTGAACAAAATAAAAGAATTGGCATTTGATAAGGTTTTTTTAATGAAAAAAAGAGAGAGAGAATCGTCCCTGGAGTACATACACGAAACCTGGTCTCGGAACAAAAAAAAACAGGCATTAGCCTGCACTTTAACACTTGCATCATGTATGGCCAAGACTCTTTCTTAATCTCTGTTATGGTCTACGAAATTGTTAAATTAATCTTTATGCCTCTTAAATATCCTTTTAATTATCCAACAGAGCTGAACATCATTCAAAGTATATAAAAAAGGATCATCGTTTGGATGATTTTCATTGTATTAACGACATATCCAGTAAAAATGGTTGATTTTTTTGTTGTACTGCATCTGAAATAACTACGGAATCAACCGGGAAAGAACTAATACCGTTGTATACCTAAATTTTTAAAGATGTTCTGTTCTGGGAAGTATAATACTTAAATTTAAACAAGCTTACAATACAAAATATGTTGCACTAATCAGACTTTCAATAGAAGCTCCTTAAAGTGTGCAATGGATATGGCTAATTGTTTTAAGGCGAATCTGTACTTGAAATTCCCAACTGTTTCTAGCACATTTTTCATGGAGTGACGGTGGATTTCTAATTCACAGTAGTAACATCGCCGCCGCTTGACCTTTGAGCCAAAATCCTTCCCATAACTGAAATGTGCTGGCGTTGTCACTTCCTAGATTTTGAAACACATTTTTGTATCGAATTTTGACAATCGGTTTGGATATCGGTCTGGCACATCAATTGTTAGGGTTAATTGAAGAAACTTTAAAATATAATTGCTTTTAAAAATCTTTGCATAATATCGTCTGCAGCATAACTTAGATATGTCGCTTTTGATGATATATATAAAACTCACTTGGAGTCTATAAAAGATAGCAATATGAAAATTTTCCACAATATAGAAAGCGAGATAGGGAATTTTTCTGCCATGTGTATATAGTTAGTGGATCTAATGCAATATGTATCCTACTTCTTCAGACATCTGCTCAGGGTCTTCTTGGTCCTTGGTATTCTTGGCAGATATCTAAAGAAGTGTTGTACATATTTATTGTATTTAGGTCCATATCTCCGAAACTCTATCCTACCAACTGCACATGTCAACCGATTTATACCATCTGTGCTGATACAATGCATTTCACCAAGTTGTCAGGCCTGAAGAATTCTGCTTGCTTATGCTTAGCTCTAATCCGAATCAAATTTACTTTAACCCTGAACGTGAGGTGAGCTAATGTTCTTTACGGAATCGCCAAAGACTCAAATGAATGTCAAACAACTCCAATGATATCTCAGTTAGGTCAGTTATTTCACATCTTCGACATAAAGCTATCAGTCACATAAACTAACAAATAATAGAATAAAATCTGGGCTCATCTGACATATGGCAGTTATCTAGAAGATAAGAAGTCGACCCTTATAAGATATCAGACAAGTGAAACGAGAAGGCTAAGCAAACTTCGTCTGTGCCGAAGTTTTTATACCCTTGCAAGTTCTCGCTTAAATATTTTCAAAAGGTACTCTTTTTCCATTTTCCGACCGATCGTTCATATGAGAGCCATCTGATATAGTCATCCGATTTGGACAAACACTTGTAGAATTATGTAAAAGCACAAGAAACAAACAAATACAAAATTGCAGGATGCTACCATTTAAAAACAAAAAAGTTTTTCTAACTAAGACTGTTTTTCAGACCTATCTTTTGTATGGCAGGTATACCATATATTTGTCCGATTTTAATAAAAATTGGTAGGATTATATAAAAACATATAAAACTTACGATTGCAAAGTTTGGAGACGTTTCCATTGCAATATATATATGGGGTCGGAAATGAATATTTCTATGCGTTGCAAACTTCTGGGTAAAATTATAATAACCTTTGCAAGGGTATAAATATAGCTTAAAGGCTACTTTCAGCAAACTAGACTAAAATTTATCAGCACCCAGATAATGTATTTTCCAGATCAGACCAGAATCTACTCCGCTTCCCACTAAGTTTGAAATCGATTTGGTCGCAAAGCTTTTGCCTTTGAAATGGATGTCTGGTGAATCGAGATCGTTTTGTTAAAAGTTTAGTACTAACATCATCTGGCAGATATTGGCTAGTGTAGATTACCGGGGGAAGCGTTTAGCATCAATAATCAAATATACCAAGAAAAGTACTGTACACATCGGCAATTCAGATTCGTATCAGAAGATAGTAATACTGAAGACGAAGAGTAATTCTATTCTTAAGTAACGATTTTTACTGGATGTAAAGCCTGTGTTGGTACACAAGTCGTCCACTTGAACCATCATGAAGTCTGCATATGCTCCGACGACATCATGCCCAAGTAATGGAAACTTTGTGTAATTTGCTTAATTTTTATAAAAGGATAAAAGGAAACCCAGCATAATGCGCCCAACTACCCTGGGATTAGTCTTTTACCTAAAACTGCTTACGACAAGTCTGATTAGACCTTATGATTGTGGCTTCAGAACCGCCAAGTCCAACACTGACCACATGTTCCCTTTGCCATTCAAGCCATTCTCCAAAGTTATTTGGAGCCCTGTCCCTCTTCGTATATCAGGATAGATAGAAGGTTTGACGGTGCTGTTGACTTCTAAGTCAATTCTTATATTGTTCTATAAATTTGTATTATTTTAAGATTTCTTTTACTTTTGCCACGTCTTCGCTTGTCATAGAACTTTCACACTACCTTTGTAATTTCTATCTTGTATCATTCTCTCCTTCATCATATTTGGCAAATTTGGGAGTTTTGAAAATAAATAAGCTAAATACTTCTATTATTCGCCCTTTTTGTTTTTTTAAACCCACCAAACTGGGACCATCCACTTAGCCTGAGGACACACATGGGGCTGTGACTGCTGCTTTAGTTGCTCATTAGTGGCCTCTCATCGTTTATGCATTGAAATTGGCAGTCACTTGTGAAAAAATCAATGCATGTCTGAGTAATCGTTGTGACTAATGGAATATCTAAGCCAATATAGTGGGGACAACCAGCCAATCACTGGACTCGTTGCTTAGACTCGCCTCTAAACTCCTTCCGAGGACAATTACCGTAGTAAGTTATTAGGCAAACAATGGACCAAGAAGGCTTTTGGCCATTTGGTTAGCAATTAGCCGAGCTGGCCAAATAACATGAATAAATCGAGTACTGAACGGGTTAAGTAGTTGACTGGTTTCCACTAGGAGTCACAGGACATTAGCAGAGAAAACAAGTTTTGCTTAGGGAAACTTTCCCACGCTCGCATGCAGCAGCATCCTTGGCAGCCGTGGCAGGACATGAAACTTTTATAAATTTATTTTTGCTGAACTTTCACATCAAAATTTCAACAGATTCGAACCCAGAACACAGAAGATGTTCCCCGATCGCAGGCCGGTTTTCTAAACTGGACAACAGCAGCCGCATCAGCGCTGACGTTGAACTTTGACACGCATCCCGGCCAAGATGCTGCTGCTGCCGCTGCAACCCTTTGCCCAAGGATGGGCAACCAGTTTGATGGTCAAGCTGAAGCTTCAGACTCCGCTGGTCACTTTTGTTTTTGGGTGGGGGTTTCTTTTTGGGGTGGGTTTGCCCAAGATGAGATGAACTGATGCTGATGCTTTGATTTGGCCCGCATGAATGTCTTGCGTTCTTTTTTCCTTTATTTCGGCAAAAGATAATGTCCAGTTTTCGTTTCTTTTTTGTTGCTGCTGTCTGGGGTATGCCTATGATGATGCAGATGATGATGCTGTGCCAAAGGACACCAATAAAAAGTCCACACCAGTGAGAAACCAGTTCCATTTGGAATGGCCTGTTTCTGGGTTATCATTTTTTGGCGCACTTTGACAAAGAATTTATGTGTGTTTTTGTTTGGTATAAGATTAATGAAACGATGCTGGAATGCTGAGATGCCGGACGGGTAATGTGTAAAGGCTTTTTCACTGGGGAAAAATACTTACAGTAAAATTTTTTCTAAACAATTGGCAGGTATCCGTCGGGCAGACTGAAAAGGTAAAGCTTACTTCAGCAAGGCTGAAGTTTGTATACCCGCAAATAGTATGGTTTTTCCGTATGAAGAAGAAAACTCCTCGAAAGTTTGCAAGGTACAAGATCTAATGTTGATAGACCGTTCAATCTACATCTTCACTTTATCCGTCTACAATGCCAACATTCAAACAAACAACGAATCAAGGGCAAGGGACTACATAGAAATCCATAAGAACAGAGAGAATATACAAAGCACTTCTTTTGTTCACCAATTTCATTAGATACATTTGAGCTTAAGTAGCTAGTCAAATTGGTTAACTGAAGCCCACCCCGTTAAAGACAACCTCTCTACAGCGGTTGACCGTTGCGGGACATTAGCAATAGGTTACAAAAGTTAACAAAATAACAGAAAATCCGTTACAAAAATACCAAACCGTACATATACAGTTGGACATCAGCTTTGGCTTTTGGCGGCCACAGAACATATTACATAAAATTTATTCAAAATAAGCCAGTTTTTCAAGAAAAAAAGGGTCCAGCAATTAAGATGAACTCAAGGGGCACAGAAGCTGAGTTGCAGACAGAAGTCACGGCAGAACACACGACAAGTCGCAGGGATGGTGTAGAGCCAATGGGAAGACAAGATAAAGGACAAAAGAAACGATCAAAATAAATGCACAGTTAGCCAAACCACCCCTAAGAGGTGGCCCAATCGAGAAGTCCCATTAAGGGAATAGCTAAAGGACCTTACAATATTTAAAGCCTACTTTAGGGGGTACACGAAATATGACTAACAATTCCACCGGAGTTAGTTAACCCTACAACCATATCAGTTTCTCATTTGCCACTAAGGCTAAGGCAAAATGTGAGAAAAAACACACAAGCAACAGGCCGTACAGCCTTTGGTGAAACTAGCTAAAGCAGCCAAAAAGTATGCCACAGAAAATGCAAAATATGTTTGGAATTGGGCTGGGCTAGGGGTGGGTTTTGCTGTTTATTTATTGAGGTAGGCACTACCATTTGGCTGGATGTGTGTGTGCTTGTCTCTATTCCTTACCCCTTTTCCTGGCTGCTTGCCTTTTCAAAAGTTCAACCGGTCAACCGGTTTGTATCTGGCCTAGCCTGTCTTCGACTGGACCTTAGCATCATCCTCTTCTATGCCACTCGATGGGACTCTGTAGGCTTTTGGTCAGATCAGTTGAGTTTGAACTTTCATTCGGTCGCGTTCGGTTGTTTTTGTTGTTGTTAAGAAGTCGGGATATTCTCGCATTTGTTTTTTCGTTTTCGTGTGGGATTTCTGTTAATAATTTGTTATTAAAATTAAATGTTTCTGTTAACCCTATTTGATTGAACGTTTATGTTGAAATTATTTTACTATTTTCGGCGAATCACTTAATACGGAAATTGTGCTTAAAAAAGTAGGTACAAAAATAAAGTGAACAAATGTGAAATTATTGACTATGAACATGTGGTTTTTTGATTTGAAATGTAGAAGTGCTTTTTTGCCACCAATCCAGAGCTAAAACTTTTCTTAAAACTAAGAACCAAATAGTTTACGAGATATGGAGTTCTGAAATCCCATTAAAAACTCGAAATTTTAAAGTGAAATTATCGTAAAACGGCATCTTAACTGTTTAAGATCAACCAAGGTTATTCAACTTGGCTTATCATACATATTTTGTTGCCTTATGTTTAAACGAGTTCAAATTATTAAAGTTTGCATACCACGTTTATACACACAAACATATCAAGCTTAATGCCCTCGAAAGTATGCTGTGTTATATGAAATTTATTAATTTGGTCAAGTATATATTTTAGATTTGTCTTAACTCAACATTTTTTTTGAATACCCAACAAACTGAGTGAATATGCAGTGTCGAATATCTATGACAGACTTGCAAGGGCTTTATTTTAATACATAATAACTTAAAAAAATAAAGTTTGCATACTTTGAAGGGCATTATCACGAATAATTAAGTAAGAATAATAGTAAGAGATAGTTTTTGAAAATTTTTTGCTTTTTAACAGTGATTCCACATATTATTTTCTGAAATCGTTTAAGGATTGCGGAGGTTAAGTCAAATGTTAAAAACTGCCATACTTAAGAATATATAATTTAGAAATAAACTAAAATTTTAAAGTTTCTTGGTTAAAAAAAAACTCAAATCTGTTTAACTAGTACAGCTTTCGCATTTGTATATATGTTGTCATTATTTGAGTCGATAGAACGCTATTTATAACTTCCAAAAGCGCAATGATATCAAAAAAGTGTAGACCTAGTAAAATTAAGAGCACCATGGTCTATAGGGTGCTACGCTAATTTTGTGTTTTTTTTTAATTGTCAGATAAATTTTACGAATTTTTTAAACTGTGGTTCAACTCAGTTTACGTAGAAACGAATTGGGTTTCATGTGGTTAATAAATGTGATTACGGGACCTAAAAATGTGAACTAACCTTGCTGGGGTAAAACGTATTTATATGAATTCAGCACCAGAAAACACATTAGGAACGTTTGCTATCTTCTCTGGTCATAAAGTTGCCTTTTTTAGAAACTTGTATAATATTGAATAATCTGCAAGCCTTGTTAGTTTGTAAGTCGATTTATGGTTAAATTTTAGATCAAACGGAACATGTTTGACAGTAACATGTGATACAAAAACAGCTGAGCTTTATATACTGCGTCAATTAGCAATTGGTAATAGATAGTTTCATTATGTTTAATTGATTCCTTTTGATCTAAATTAAAAATTTCCCATTTAATTTTGAAGGCAGTTCCGGTTAGTGCCAGAATTAAATTCATATAAAGATGTTGGAAGTGAATTAATTTGCCTTTTTATAATATCCCTCTTTCCTTACAGCACCGCCTCTCCCACTGAAATCACACCAAACGAAGAAGATTCTTCTATCACAACAAAAATCTAAAGCCAAAAGACAAAATTTCAATCACCTTCAAAATTAAAAACTTACTCCATGCTTTCATCATTAAACCTTGCAACTTTGCATTGATTCAAAAACATTTGTTAAAGTTGCGCTGACACATCATGGAGCAATCGAATGGCAATCGTAAGTCTAGCTCTGATCCAACTGAATCGCCGCAGGCACAGTCCTCGACCGCTTCGTCCTGTGTCAAAAAGCGGAAGCTTTATGCCATCGATGAGCGTGAGGAAAGCTCGCCGGTGACTGTGGTCGATGCAGAGCTGGAGACAGAGTTGGCCTACGATGCGGATGTCGATGAGCTGGAGCAGCCCGTTCAGGGTCCCAAGCCGGCCAGCGAACGTCAGATCATCTACGAGCTGTTCCAGCCTTGGGCCTTGAAAACATACGGCGATCAGGCCAAGACCAAGACCATAACGTTGCGCAAAAAGGCGCGTATTTTGAAGGCTCTGGAGGGCAAGGAGCATAGTAGACCGGATAGCTCAAAGTTTCGATTCTGGGTGAAGACCAAGGGTGAGATAGGAAAAATTCGCTTTAATCAATATTTTTTACTAAATATTTAATATTTAGGTTTTACCACCAAGCGACCAGAGGGTTTTGAAGAGGCAGCTGGCGGTCGGCGACGTTTTCAGCCACTGCCAAGTGCAGCGATTCTATCTGATAATCCAGGTGCTGTGGACCTGTTTGCAGCTTCGACGAGCAAAGATTTCGGTCGTCGCATCTACCGCAAGGTGGCCTGTGTGGAGGAGTTCTTTGACATTATTTACAATGTGCATATGGAGCTGGGTGGACGCAGTGGCATGCATGCGGGACAGAAACGCACCTATCGCATTGTGAGTGTACTGTATGCGAGGCATTTGAGATTTGAGAAGACCATAAATAACATTCCAATTTCGTTGCTATACTTTTTGTACCCAACAGATCACCGAGACCTATGCATTTCTGCCCCGTGAAGCTGTCACTCGGTTTCTCACCATCTGTCCCGAATGCAAAAAGAATCTGAGACCCTCTTCACCCAGCATGGCGGCCGCCAGCAAGGATACAGAGTTGGCAGGCAATGAAAGCTCTTCGGAAGTGGAAACCTATCTGAATTATTCATCGCACACCGAAAGCTCATTGGAAGCGGGTCCCACAGCCAAGCGGCGGCGTCACTCGAGTGCTGATCTCAAGGGCTCCGCGCTGGGTTTGGCTGTGGGTGGGGAGGTTGGCACTGGCATGAGTGCAAGTGCCACACAACTGGATGTCATTGCACCATCGACACCCATCAATCAGGCAGTCGTGGCTGTGGAGTCCACTGAATTAGTGAGCGTGCCCAAAATCAGAGTCAAAACACAGTTACAACGTCCCCTGAGTCCGCCGCAGGCAGAGCAAAAAGAGGCTACAGCTAATCCTAGTTCTTCTCCCAGCAGTCAGCCGGCTCAGTCGTGCTTTGACATAGAAATGCTCAAGTCGCGTGATAATCTCTTGCGATATTATGACTTCATGAGACGCTTCTATGCCGGCGGATCATCGGCGATGCTCAGTCAACCGGTTTTAGCACCGCCTCTCTATGGCAGTAGCCTACTGCAGAGTCTTAGCTATCCAACCACCAGCAGCAGCGCTGCAACAAGTAGTCTTTCAACCCCTGTGGCCAGCACTACCACCATAATACCAAACACACCCAAGGGATCTACCCCTACTCCGCTGATCAAGACCTCCCCTGATAGCTTGGCACGGGCACGCTCACCCATCAGCAGTTCCACCGCCACGCCTACCAGTGCTCCGGCAGCTCCTCTCACTCCCATCAATCTAACAAAATCTTTGTTTTCCAGCTCCAGCAATGGTCAACCCGGCTCAACTTCGACTCCTGTTGCAGTTGCTCCGCTTAAACTGGAATTGGCCAGTCCGCCCAAGCCTTTGCCCGAGCTGCGTATACCTCAGTTGAGGGGTATGGCTCCGGTTATGCCCTTGCCACCGCTGGACTTGGAACGCTTGAAACCAATCACCTCCACGTACTTGCAATTGACACGCAGTATGGGTTTGAGCGATGAGGATGCACTGCGGTTTGATAACTTGGTGAGTAAAGATTTCAAATATTCACTCTAGAGCCTAAGAATTCGGAGTTTATTTTAAGTACCAGAAATTATCTGGCATACATTTTCTAAATTTCAAACAATGGGTGCATTCAGCTGAACCGTTCGATTCGTAATCTGGTTTATTAGGTAGCCTACATTGGTTGTTCAATTTTTGACTGACACCCAAAAGTATGTTAAATAATTAATGAAGTTTCTGTTGAATTCACCCAATTTAATTTTATAACCATTTTAAACATAAGTTTCCGTCCTTCAAATGTTTTGTTAAGAACAGCCTGAGAGAATGAGTCCATTTATAAAGTTACCTTGAGTATCTTAGCCTATTTCAGTATTCACTTTCACAAGGAAATCGATGGGTTCTTAACAATATTCTTTTTTTTGGTCTTTACGCTTGCCAATTTGATATACCTAAAAAAGTAGTCTGATAAATTTCATTTTGAGACATTTAATTAAAATAATTAGAACATTTTTTAATACACGTTTCTAATTATTTCTCATACATACAAAAGTATGTCACACATCAGTCCTGTAAAATAATGCTGATGATTTGATAAGGGAGTAAAGAACCATTGTCTAAGGTCTAAGGTTTGATTTTGGAAATGGATTCTATGAAAATCAGTTTCGTGAGGTTTGAGAGATGATGCTTCAAATGTTAATGCTTCAAACATATCCGCTATTTGGGGGTTTGTTTTAACACAAATTGTTTGAGTATTTTCACTTCAATACGAAGTTAAACAAGTTTCCAAGCTTCCTAAATATTTTCGTCTTTGGCAATTAGGTGAAAAAAGCGCTTGATAATCAGATCCTCTGGCTCTTAAATACTCTTGTTCCACTATCAAATATTCAATATTATTCAGGAATTGTGATGTTTTCTTGTACGGCTGTCGAATTAGAATTACGGTCACCCTAAAGCAGCGGAGGGCACCAAAATTACTTGCGCAGCAATATTTATTATGCATTATGCATACCGAATGAACATTTATGAACATTTACTCTTATGAGCAAAAAAAAAAGAGTAATGTCAGTGGAACAATTATCTGATGGGAAGTATGGCCAGTGATCCAACTCTCTGAGCCAGCTTACTCTATTGAAGCATCAAGCTGGTACAACACTTGTCTAATTAATTCTCTCAACTTGCTCACAAATCCAGCATCAAGTCTGTAGTATACATAAACATTTTTACATTCGAAATTTTGCAAAATACTTTTAATGTGACCAGTTTTCTCACAAGCAACTGTTCAAGTTTAAGCATTCTATCTCTAATCGGTTAGGCTGAGCTTAGATCTCCAATCCGTGAATATATTTGTCAGGATAACTCTGAAAATCTTTTCTAAACTATTATTCCTAATAATGTCGATTTCAGGTGTAATATATGACTATCGATAACCGATAGTATTGCCAGTGTTGCCTTAGTATAAGGCGATTTTCCTCAAAAGCAAAAAAAATATGCAGTTTAAATCCACTTTAAATGCTATCAAAAAATCTTAAGAAATCTGCTCGCCAGCTCTTTATGTTTACTGTTATATGACAATGCAAGTTGAGAATGAAACATGTTCGTTATCAAAAACACTGATATCGTTATTAAGAGATTGTGCTTTTGTGGAAAAGAGGAAATGATGGTTTTTTTAGATCGACAGATTGATCAGTTAACAACAAAAGAACAAAAGGAAAAACTTGAATTTGTGGAATCTAACGATTTCTAGCTGAAAGTGAAACTCAATCTGGGCCTGTGGCCAGTTATAAGTCCCTCAGGTTAATCACTTGTTTAACCAATTTATCACTCATTGAACAGTTTATTATTATTACTACAGCAAATCAAATATTATACTCCACCTCTAAATGCAATTGCAAACATTTTTTTATTATCATATAATGCCAATTTACACATTTTTATTAATAAGTAAGCCGCTTTTTGTGCTTTTTGCTGCTGCGCTTAAGAGTAGGCAATGCTTTTTATTACCTGAACTTACGTATTTTTAGATTTAAGTAAATGCTTTTCTCTTTCAATGATCAACAGCAAATTTTTTTGTACTAATCTAGTTTCTCTTTTCTCTGACATGCTTGGCTTATAACGCAAACGCTTCTAACGCATGGTGAACGAGCGTGAAAGAGACAGAGAGAGAGAGAGAATCCGCAACCAACACTCCACCACAAATGTTTTCGGCCCACAACACAAATGCCTACGCGCACAAAATTATGCAATAGTTTTTCCACCAAACTCACATTTTTCGTACTTTTTCCTCCCGTCTCTGTTTATTGTATAATTTTTGATCTCTTTATGCTTGAACTATTCTTTGGCTGCAATTTATGTTTATGCTTTAATTAGGTTGTTAACATGCTTAATGCATATTTATTGTTTTATTTTATTGTTTTTGTTGTTGTTGATTTTGTTTTATGTTTTCTTTCTCCACTTTTTTTTACAGCTCAGCTATTGAACAAAATTTGTTGTAATAAACTAGTAAAAAAAAAAACAAAGAAAAATTTGCTTAAATGCTTTTCGATTTCAATAAATTAGTCTGCTTTTTGGAAAATTTAAGTCAAGTAGCTTGAACATATTTTGTGTATTTATTTATGTAAATGCTTTTTCTTATATGTTTTTTGAAGATTCAACGGGTAAGTACACTTAGTTTAAGAATTGATAAGAATTTGTATTATTTGGTGGGCGCTCCCTGGTCATGCTGCTCCCCCTGCTTGACAGTGCTCAACACAAATCGTGCACTCAAGACTCGTCCATCTTTATCTACAATTGTCTTGATCACTTCCCCATTTTGGGCCAATATGTCCGAGGGGCTGAGATTCACTTGTGAGAGAAAATTCTCAATGGACTTGTCCTCGCCATTGCCTTGACCTACGGCAGGTTGCGGGGTCGTAGGCAGGGGTACTACTACTCCTGGGGAGCTGTTCACACGGTAAATAGTTCTCACCACATGCCCCGGTTCCGAACGGGTTTTCTCAATCACCCCACCGGGTGGTGTATTGCGTATATCCTCGTCGGTGATGCCGGCCTTGAAGAGCACTTCCTGTTGCGTAGGATCCAGATCGGAGACCTTGGGTGGGGCATTGCTATTGAAGCTGGTGTTGAAGGATGTAACTCGGGTACGTGTTTGGGTGTTAGAAGCAGGCCCAAGCTGATCATCTGTTGAGGGCAGATCATCGGTGGCTTGCTGTCTCCTAAAATCATCCAGCGAGGGTAGAGCAGTGGTGGTTTTCATGTTGGGTGCCACTGTGGGTATTGGAACAAATGGCTGCTCCGGCTGGGCAGCCGCTGGAACTGCTTCACTGGGTTGTACTGGAGGTGGCCGTGGTTGTAGCCAACTGGGAAAAGGTAGTTGACTTGTACCCGGCTGCAAAGAACCAGTATTGACTGGACCACTATAGAACTTTGTGGTGGTCGTAACGGTGCGTCCTTGGTCATCTTTCTCAGTTTTGGTCGTTACCTGGGGTACCACACCGGGAGGGAAGCTGAAGTTGGGCCAGTTGGGTCTCAATGAAGGCAAACCAGCTCCAAAGTCCGGCCAATTGGCGCCAAAGTTGCTGTCAAATCCAAAGTTGTTGGTTGGTGGGAAGTTAAAAGTGAGATGTTGTCTCTGGTGGTTGGACGCAGCTGGTGGTAGATACTCCCAATCCTGTTGTGGGCTAGCCCCAACTGGCTTGCTTTCCAAATGGCTAGCAGCTGGATTTTGCTCTTTGGTGATTGTCTGGGAAATGCCCATCTCATTTGGCGTCAATTTATAAGTGATTGTGCACAGTTGACCCTGTGCATCTGGCTTGGTGATAATCACTGGCTGCTTGGTACGCCATAGTTCCATTAAAACAGACGGATCCATGCCCAAGGCTTGGCCAGACCTAACCAGTGACTCACTGGGCTCAGCATTGTTGTTGTTGTTGTTGGCATATGCCCAAGTAAACTGCAGATTTATCAGGAATATGTAATTGTCCGTTACCCATAAAATGGCTTAAGTTTTAACCCACCTCTGACTTCAAGATTAGCAAGCACACCACGCTGCTCACCAGCACTATTAAGGTTTTCATTTCTGTACGAATCGAGGGTTGAAATTAAACTGATTCTTATTTTGTAGAACTAACGGAGCTCTACAGCTATGCTTGAACTGATTAGACCGATTAGGCCTTAAGGTTATCGACTTAGATTTATATATGCCCGATTTGTAGGCGATTTCTGTAAGCTCTGAAAGCTTCATATCAATGGGGGAAACTGTGGCGGATTATGACATTGAGCAGGTAATAATACAAAAGAATATGTGCAAATAAATAAAAAATATTCTTAGAATTGTTTGTTTTTTCGAGAGACAAATGTGATTAATGCTCATTTCAGCTAGAATTTTATAGCGATCGGCATACAATTTTGCAGCATTTAATAGGTATACTTGGTCCTGAAATCTGTTGTACATTGTACGAGTGTTAGTATTATTCAAAAGAGACCATTTGCTCTTCAATCAAGAATAATATAGAAAAATGCTCTTTCGATTCCAAATACATTAGATTGAGTGCAGTATAGACTAGCATTGCAAGCTTCACAATGCATGCCACAGCAACTCCGATTTATATTTTAACAAAGCTGTTTCTGAAATTCCCAACTGGTTCTAACACTTTGCTTATGCAGTGTGGGTAGATTTCTGAAGCAGAATAGGAGATAACTGTTTCACTCGAGAATTTTAGTTTACAAAAGAAGCTCTAAGTTCACGAAAATACAATATCTCAGAGATGAACTTGAAATTTGGTTGGCTGATCGATAGATAGACTGATAGATTTGTCTTTAAAAGTACTTTTGTTGTACGCTCTATCAATAGCCCCTCACACTCCCCAATTTTATTTCGTTGCTGTGGCAAATTAAGTAAAGGGAAAGACAATACGGAACGCCTAGTTGACTTGGTTTGGAAAAAGAAATCCGAACAGGCAATGCAAAAGCGATTTGGGCAAACAAAACGCCAAACTCTAAGGGAAATCTAAGAGAGGGAGTCAAACACACACACACACATACACACACACTACGGGCATGGTCAAGTGGGTGTTCGACCTGTTCACTTTTTAGAGGTGCTTTTTATTTTTTTTTTCGGTTTTGGACTCACATTCACTGGGCTACGTAGGTGGCGCCAGACGAGACGCGACAACAACGAAACAGCAGCAGAGCGGGACTTGGATGATGACGACGCCTTTGCTTTTAGCTTGATTGCCAAGCCTAGTTAACTGTAAAGTTTTATAACTTTGGCCCCTCCTCGCTTACACTCGCATGGACACCTTGTTGTGCCCTCACCCCTGGAGCGTTAAAATCGCTTG
Organism: Lordiphosa fenestrarum; assembly: GCA_035044985.1. Lineage (NCBI taxonomy): Eukaryota > Metazoa > Arthropoda > Insecta > Diptera > Drosophilidae > Lordiphosa > Lordiphosa fenestrarum. The sequence goes on along the minus strand of JAWNNO010003804.1, from coordinate 1,652,685 downwards.
GTTTATTGCACGCGCCAACGCAGCCAGCCCTTTGCTGAAGTTGCCTTCGACCCTTTTAAAAAGTCGTCAATACTTGGGCCGGCACCCCTTGGCTGGCTGGCTGGCTGGCCGGGCTTGGAGCAAACATGCAATGGCAATGGGGTAAGGGGAAAGGACCCGGCACCCAGGCGTCTATCAAATTCCAATTTTGGTCCCTTTTTCTCTGTGGCATTCAAAGTTTATGGCGTCTTTTTAGCGTAAATCCTGTATGGCCAGTGCCATGTGGTCTTTGGGTATTTTTTTGATTGTGCATCGCCGGACCATGACCAGACGCCTGCTTAGGGTGGGGTGGAGGGGGGGGGGGGGTGGACACCCATCACAGGGACAGCATCTTCCAATATCCTTATTTGTCCCTTTTGGGGCTGGGTTAGACCAAACACACACACACACACATACACAGTTGCAATGTGGTTTTTGTCGCCTCATCATAACATTTATTTCTGTTGCTGGGGCTTCATTTTAATTTTATGCAGATTTCAGTTTAGCTTTAAGCGGGGAATGTGTTTTTTTATCGTACAACTATTTCAGAGTAAAACAAGAAAGAAAGTCGGTCAAGCCCGACTATAACATACTCTGTACCAAGAAATTTTGTCTTTTGATCATAACTCGAAAACCGTTCATCCGATCTTCTTCATTCCTTTGGCGGATCGATAAGTTATTCTAATAACTAAATATGTCCAGAAGGAACAAGCCATCTATCTTCAAAACTGTGGGAGATATGACGTTTTTTCTTTTTTTTTTGCGGGGGCGGGAGGGGGCGTGGCAAAAATTGAAAATAAACTTGATGATCTGCCTGCAGACATAAGAAGCATATGTCCCATACACGTCAAACCTCTATCTCTTACCATCTCTGAGATCTGTGCGTTCATACGGACAGACGGACAGACGGACATGGCTATATCGACTCGGCTGTTGATGCTGATCAAAAATATATATACTTTATGGGGTCGGAGATGCTTCCTTCTGGATGTTACATACTTTTGCACAAACTTATAATACTCTATGTACCTACGGTACAGAGTATTAAAATGTTGTATGAGGTAGAAGACTATAGTATGTTGAACCAAGTTGTACCTAGATGGTTGACTAAGTATCCCTTTATTGTTTCAAAACTCTTCATCAATCGCTATTCCCCTCAAAGCATTTGCTAATTTACATGAACTACCTTAAAGACTTAAATTTATGCAAATCCCCTCAAAAATGTTTTCAAGAACCAAACAAAAAATTATAAGGAAAAAAACTCAATCCCTGCCAACAGCGGACACGCACCCCAAGAAGGTTCCACTTCGCTAAGGACAGGACAGGAAAGGATGCCCCCAACTTAGCCTACACCCTCCCAGCGAAGGCAGCACGTCAGTGTGGCAACTTCGAACGGGGGGGGGGGGGGGGGAGACTTGGGAGATTTTTTAGTGCCTTTGGAACATGGGTCGGGCACTTCTTCATTAATTTTCATGGCGGCACAAGAACAATGCCCCGCCCCCCGCCCACCAAATGCTAAAGCGTAGAATACAGAAATGATAGAAGAAGCAAAAGCAAACGAAGAAGTGTAAGTCGATGGGAAAAAAAGTTGCTCGGACCAAGTTGTGGGTGTGTTTTTGTGCAAATGAGTGGAGTGAAGTCCTGTCTGTGCCTTTCCCTCTCTCTGTGTGTGTGTGTGTGTGTGTGGGTTGATTACTTTCTGTTTTAGGTGCCTCTACCCAGTTCCCGCCTCAGTTGCCTTTTCAGAAAAGGGACTTCCAAAGGCAAAAAAACGCATTTTTATGTTTGCTCGCCTGGCTAGCTGTCCTTACTCCTTTTGCTCAGCAGGATGCGAAGCCCTTTTTTGTGCCCCACCCCTTGCAGGAGAGACAATTGTGAATGAAAAAATTGCAATTTTTGCCAAGACATCGTCTTGGAGTCACTTTGACTGGGTGCCTATCTCATCCCGTTTTTGGCTGCTCTAATGAATTTCCGTCCATCCCTCAAAACATATAGAGGGAGAGAGACATAGAGAGAGAGAGAGAGAGCGAGAAGGACAGACAGACAAAAAAACAATTAAAATGGGATTTGGTGTGGGGGCAGGACGCACCCATAATCATAATTACGAGACCAAAACTGGACTTGGAGCCAAAGTTGTCGATGCGGGAGTACTCCCCCCGCTTAACCATTTCTGTCCTCTAATTGTCAAGCACACTTTGTTTTCATCTTTTCCATTGCGTTTTTCCACTTTTTTTTTTCGTCCATTGGGCTTCTGGTTATTTCCTTTTCACAACTTTCTGAAAAATGTTCACTCGCTTTTAATTTGTCAATTTAGTTCTTTTTTTCTATTTCCCTTTTAAGTTTGCTGATGAGCTCAAAACAGAAAGTAATAAGAGACGAAAGCTGGAAGAAAAAGGTGGCAATTACTTTGGATTGAATGGAATTTTTAGGTATAGCACAAAGTGTTTAATGCAGATCCAGCAAGTAATACTCATTTTAATTGTCAATTTCAATGAAAAAAAACCAGAAAGAGCAATCAAGAAGACAAATCTAACTTGGGCTTTGCGACACACTTGAAAGTTCAACCGATCTTTGGGGTGGGAGATAAGCCAAGTAAATTATTCTTAGTAAAATGTGATCTTGTGTATTTCATTGGATCGAATTTGGATAGACATAGCTAAATTACACAAATTAAATAATACAAGGCTTATTTTGTGATTTTTCCCACGGCATAGGTTTATTAATGCTGTTGAACTGATTATATATTTACATGCACAATATTAGACTTTGAAAACCTCAACAAATTTTTCAAAAAAAAACACCCCTTTTGAAAAAATCCTGAGTACACCTCAGACCAGATGACCAGAGCACACCCTGTTCTTTTTGATGGATCTATATAGAATTTTTTTCAGCTGATTAAGGAGTCTTCTATCATAAAGATAAGCTTATACTTTATAATACACTTCACCTTGCTTAGGAATCGGAATTTGAGATTTAAAACGAAAGGAGGCATTTCAACGCAGTCGAACATCGAGCACACGCGTGACAGAGCGACAAATCACAGTGAAAGTTATAGTCATATGTTAAGCACATAGAAAGCAGATCGTGTTGCCTTAGGGGTTGAGAGGGCATTGGTAATTTTGTTTATTTCTTTACACACATCAAAAAAAAAATATTTATATTTTGGGCAGTTTTAGTTTCTAAAAAAAGCACGCCGATTTCCAACGAAACTTTATCTCTCTTCTCTGTCAGAATTTATATTCTTTATTATATTTTCGAAAAGAAAACATAATTTCGATGGAAAAAAATTTTGCTTCAACGTCAAAATTGTGTCGTTTGCAAAGGAATAATTTCGATCGTTAGTTGATAGTTTTGAAATTAACATCTTTATTGGTCATCCAATTTATACTAGTCTTTTGTCGGATCCAGAAATAGTCTTGGGGACTTACCTGCACATATATATAGACTTGGCTGTTGATAATGGTCAAGAATGTAAATACTTTATATGTTCGTAAATACTTCCTTCTGGCTGTTACATAAAATTGCAGAAATCCTATTTCCTCTGCGTACCTTAGGCACAGAATACAACAATAAGTACATATACAAACAAAAACCTTTTTGCCAACCAATGGGGAAATTATTCCAGCTCTAATGCATTAGAGTATATTTCAGCTTATGGTACTGCGTCCCCTGAACATTTAATAGTATGTATATAGAAAGTTTTAAGCCTACTTACTGTGACTAACGAATCATTACGTTGCATAAAAGCCACAAAACAGACTCAATCTAGGGAAAATTAAAGAGAGTTACAGCAGCATCGCAACAAAATAAGTACCAAAACCTGCCAGATGCAATGTATTTGCGAAATTTCACGATATGATCGTATCGTATAATCATTATATTTTAAGGTTCCACATTTCCAGTTGTGAAATATATTTTATTACTAAACGTTTTGCCAGCCACTTCCACATACTTGTTTTATAAACAAATACATTCAAACAACACTCGGAAAATGATTTTCTTCATTTTCATTGCTTTCTGCACTGCCATATGCAATGCTGGCGAACCGCCGCTCTAAAGCGTAACAAAAGTCACATCGTGCACTTCATCTTGACCATTAAATCACATGGCATCAAAATTCATTAGACTTCCACTTTCAACATGTCCGTCTCGTCCCTGAACCCTTTTGGAGCATTCAATGGAAAGCAATTACACACCCATCAATTGGCCGTATCAATTACGCAAAACCACACAAAAAGAATCACAAATTCCGTAGGAAAATTAAAAAAAAAAATCTAAAAACCAGAGAAATGCAATGAAAGGAAGACACATTTGTGGGTGTTTCTGTTTTGGTCTACTTTTGAATTGATTTCGCCAAAAGTCGTAAATTTCTTTCGCTGCTTTTTTTGCAACTTACAAAATCAAACAAAAAATGTGAAATACTCCACATCATAATGTTATTCAAAGCCAGCCAAATGTGGGAGTGTGTGTGTGTGTGAGTGGGTGTGTGTGTGTGAGAGAGCGTCGTCATCGTCAGTCGCGAGTTTCTCATCGTTGACTCGTACCGTTTCTCGTCCTCGTTTCTCGTGGCTCGCCTCGTGTTTGTTTATTTGCATTTCCGCTTGAGTTGCAGGACTCTCTCCGGTGAGTGTAAGTGTGTGTGAGTGCTTGTGTGTGCGTGCAAGGCTCAACAGGTTGTTGTGTCTGCCTGCTCCTCCACTTGTTGTTGCTGCTGCTGCGGCTGTGGCTCCTTCCCAGCCTGCCGGCTCCTCTGTTATTGTCATTGAGTCGTTGTTTTTTTGCTCGTTTTCTAGTTTGTCTTTTGCTTGTTTTTTATTTGTTGCTTGCCAAACACTTTTGCCTTCGCATTTCTTTCCGTGTGTGCGTGTGTGTGTGTGTGTGTGTGCATTTTGGTTATGTTTATCATCTTCTCTTTGAAAACTCTCACGGCTCTCAGCTTTTCTCTCTTGTTGTATAATTTCCTTCATTTTTTTCACTTGTTCTTTTTAGCTTTTTGTTGCTGCTGCTGTTGTTGTTGTTGTTGGTGGCGCACAAAAAATAATAAAAATAAATTTTCGTCAAGGACGTTAATTGTTTTGCTTCTATTTTTTGTTTTCTGTAGCCGTCTGGCATGTGTTTGTGTGTCTGTGTGTGTGTGTGTGTGTGGTAGTGAGGGAGACCGAGTCCTTTGACTTTTATTTTTGCTTGTTTATGTTGCTGTTGTTTTTCGGTTGTTGCTTTTTGCGGTTGTTGCGTGTCCTTGCTTTTATTTCCCTTCCTCCTGGTCCCTGCTGCATAAGTGGCGTTTAATTTATCCATTTTCGTTGTGCCAAAAGGAATTCATTCCAATTTTTTGATTGTCTGTTTTCAATCTGTTGTTTATTTGTCATCATCTTCATTGGTCTCATGTTTGTTTGTTGTTATTGCTTTGTGTCCGTTGCCACTCGACGGAAGTTCAATCGGTAGCAATGCATTTTTTTCTTTGGTTTTTTTTTCATTGTTTCTTTCTCCATTTCTTTGAATTTTCCTTTTTTAGTGTTTGGGTAATTGAAGTCAAATTGTTTGTTAGAATGAGAAATGTGGAGTGTTGAAAGCGAGAAGAGAACAATTCGAAAAGTAGCAACTTTAAAAATAAAGTGGATTCTTAGGCAGAGACTTCAATGAATGATTCAATGAATAGTTTTCCTGTTCTTAGTGCATTTAATTAATAGAATAGAAAATTGCACGAAATTCTGCTAAATACTTTCGAAGCTGTTTTTCAACACTATAAATGAGCACACAAAACGATCATGGATGAACAATTGTAATGAATTTAGATAAAGATAACAAGCACTGTGTTTACCGTGACTAAAGAATCAGTAGATTTGGAAAAATTAATACCGCAACAAAACTTGTATTAACATTTTACTTGGTTTTATTCCTTTGATTCACTCTATGTCATAGCATAGCCAGTTTTGAGCTTTCCTATTCACAAATTTGTTGATTGACAATGAAATCTGGCATCAGTCAACAGGTGGTGCCTCTCGCTGGCTTCCACATATGTTTGGCAGCAACTAACACCAAAAATATGACTGCCTGACATTGTGGGTGAATGCTTTCTTATAAGGATTCATCGATTATGATAAATTGATATCGAAATAGAGTTCAGTGGTATTGTTGTTCGACTTTAGATTTAGATATTCTGCGCTAACCTTAAAATGAAAGCACAACCTTTAAAATAAATCACTTAATTATCCAATTATTATGAGAATTCATTGGAATCAAATTAATTCGAATAATTTTTGAAATATATATCCATAAAAGCAACTCAGAGACCGAATGTCAAGTTCATAGCTTAAATGAATTCTGAGCATTGTTTCTGAACCACTTCGAGAACAGTCCTGAACCCTTACACTATCTTACTACATTTATTCAAACTGCAGACCACGTTGAAAGTTCATAGCTCAAAAAATTTCTGAGCTCTTGAGCCAGGAAAGTGTCTAACTCAGTACCACCAGCCCACAACTTGAATATTCATTTCATATTGCCTGAACACATAAGTTTTAGAGGATTTTTTAATGGGTGGCAGTACAAGTATTAAATCGAAACGAACAATGTTGCAACCAACTTTATTTTGAAGCCTGATTATTAGAGTTTTCTTTTCAGTATGTGTCATTTCGCTGAAGTGTAAACAACATAGTTTTGTGAAAATTTAATTTCAAACTGATAAAATCCGTTTAGAGAAATTCGATCAGATAATAGCTCCTACATTTTTTGAGCTAGGGCTCCGAACCACCATTGAACCGGTTCAGCCAGCTGGTTAGGAGCTAGAAAATATCCAGCTTCATGCAAACAAGCTACAAATTTATTAAACTTGCTGTTAAGAGTCCAAATAACTTTGAAGAAATGGACTTAAACGGAACCAGTTCTGCATCTGACCAACCTACACATCAAATTTTATTTCTGACATATGGCTCCACTTTGAACCGATTTCGAACATAGTAACAGTCTTAGAACATACTTAGCCTTATCAAGATGAGCATTTCGTAAAGACTGTTTTGCCGGCTCAGTCCAGACTAGCTTGATGGAGTTGTTTTATAGTCAAATACTGTTCAAATTCTAGAAAAACATAACATTTGAGGTTATAATTTTAAAACCCCTGCTTCTATCTTCAATGCCCACCCTCAAACGAAATGGAACTCTTTTGCATACTAATGATTAGGCCGTACGAACCATTAGCCAATGACTGGAGACCAATAACTATGTGGCCATCAACATATTTTGCCTAGTATCTCAACTGCAAATCGATTTTACCTTCCAGATTTGAGGAGCAACCAATTTGTGAAGTTTTGAAATGTCAAAAGGTGGAAGTCTCTTACCCCTGCTGCCGTCCACACCCCATGGACAAAACATATTTGGCAAAAGGAACTGGAATTATATTTTGCAACTAATTTGGAGCAATGCCATACCACAAAACACCATCTTCGTCAGGACGAAGAAGAGAGAGAGAGAGAAGAAAATGCATTGATTATGCATGCGTAAAGGCCCCTAAACCTAAAGTCTGGTGTGTGATCTTGGGTGGGGTGGGGGGCAGGAGGGAGTGGAGTCAAGGCTTTCAAGTAAAAAGATAAGACAAGGTAAATGTTAGCTGCACTCGCTGTCTCTGTCACGCTCTCTGGCTAAATGTTCCAAGATTTTCTCAAACTATCTGAATGAATTTTCTTCAAAATTTTGGTTGCTTTCTATTCATGTGTGTGTGTGTGTGTAAAGCATCCTGTGTGCAAATTAAAAGCATTTATATATGTATGTGTGGGACTCGGGGGAGAAATTACCCTAGACTGCCCACTCACAGTGCCGTCAAGGAATTATGCACAAGCAACGCACGTTCAACATTGCGTATACGTAACAAGGCCTTAGCTCAAGCTGCCATTTTGAGTGTGTGTGTGTGTGTGTGAGTGTGTTTGTGTTGATTAGATTTTCTTGCAAGAAAACGAACCAAAGAGTTTTCTCGTACATCAGTTGACCACACACACACACACACACACTCACACACGCACACACTTATTGCATGCAGGAAGAGAGAAAGAGAGATTTTGCACTCTTACTCATAAGAATTTTTGGCCTCCTGTTTGTATGTATTTTAAGAAGCTGACCACAAACACACACGCACACACACTCGGAAAGCACACATGCAGCTGCAACAGCTTCCGTTCCCTCCTCTTCCTCCCTTGCCGCTTCTATTCCTGCTGCAAAACTTTTCGGGTTTTGTGCTTTCTTGGACTTTGCCTAATGCACATTTTTGCATTTTCTACTGTATGTCGTCTCTCAGAAAGAGTCAGAGCATGTCAAGTGTTAGAGCGAGAGCGATTAATTTGGAAATTTCTTATTAGTAGAGCGTGTCTGAGTGTGCGAGGGAGAGAGCGGGACAGCTCTAGTTGTCCAAGAAGAAGTGCATCAAAGTTTGCGGTTTCCAAAATGCTTGGCCAGGCATAATAATAATTGCAGCTGGGGGGTGGGGGGAGGTGTTGGGGGACTGCCGCCTAGGCACAACAGTTTGACTTTACTTTTATTTTGTAATTGTAATGTACAAAAGCAAGTCAAAGGTTAAATTGAAAATATATGGTCCGAAAGTTGGCGTCTTCTGAGAAGCAACTTCCACTTTCGCAACATTTTTGAGGAAACTTTTCAACATGTAAAAAAGCAGTTATTTGAAACTTTGAGTTTGCATCCCTGACAACAATTTTAATCAATCCCAGCAGGAAAACGGGTTTTCAACATGATTTGATTAAAATCTCAAGGAAGAGAGCATGGCTCATAAGGCCAGTTTATAGTAGAATACATAAGATCGTTTCTACCTCCCATAACAAAACGCTGAGAAGGAAGCATTTCCGACCACATAAAATATATAGATTCTTGATCAGCATGACGAGCTGAGTCGATATAGCCAAGTCCGTTTGTCCGTTTGTTTCTACGCTATCTCCTCCGTCAGTTTTAAAGCTATCGCCACCAAACTTTGCAGGAAGTCTTCTGGTTCAAAAACGCTGCAAATCGGTTAACTATAACATATAGCTGACATAGGAACGATCGGTCGAAAAACTAGTTCTAGTGAGAAAAACTTTTTTGTTTTTTATGCAATCGTCTCCAAACTCAATATTTACCAGTTTTTAATGCTTCTCCATAATTCTGCTTAATTTGGTCGAAATCGGACATCTATAAAGTATAGCTGCCATACAAAAGTAGAGTCAGAAAAGTAGTCTTATTGGGAAAAACTGGTTTGTTATAATTGGACATGTCTTTCAAATTAGTTAAAAAACGTGCTGCAAGGGTATACAAACTTTGGCCGAGCCGAAGTTAACTTTCCTCTATTTTTTCAAACAAAATTCTCTAAAGTTTGCTAGTGTTGGGAATAATCCTCTAATATCGATAGAATTTTTTACGGTTTTCACTAAGTTTTTTCTCTAAATTTCGTACTTATGTTGTAAATTCGACAAACATAAAGAAATTAGTCGTTTTTTATTGGATGTCGATGGTAATAAATTAAGGTCTAAGATTTTAAAGTAAAGTAGGTGCACAAATTGACGAATCTTCTGGGAGATTCCAGGAATCTGCAATATAAGATCGCATAATACTGGTGAAAGCAAAGAATATTGACGAAAGTTCAAAACATATAGTTATTTTTTGTAGTCTGTGATAATGGTAAGAGATTAGGTCCCACAGGTTTTCATAATTCAATGTGCAAGGATGAGAGCGGATGCTTGGTTTCAAACCTTTCGTTCTATATGGAAAACAAATACAGCCTATGCCTTGTTGTTTTCTGATAACATACATAAATTACAGAAATTATTTACAATACTTTACTTATGCGCTAATGCTACTAATACAAATTTCAAATTAATCGGATCTAAAAATAGGTTTTTGCAACTAGAATTTTCCAGAAATTGTCATTGTAACTGGTCCGATATTAATCTCTTACCGTTCAGGCTGTACTTAGATTGCCAATGAATCAGTAAATCAGTTAGTGAAGGCTCTTTTAAAGATGTAAAGATAGTTTCAATGCTCGAAATCAACAGTGACCAGCTCCGTTTTTATCAGGGATGCAAACCGGTTCTGAACCGAACCGGTTTTAAACCGAACCGAACCGCTCATTTCAGTTGGTGAACCGAACCGCAAACCGAACCGGCATCCTTACAGAATTGCTAAACCGAACCAAAAACCACAAATAAAACCGGTTCGGTTCGGTTCGGTTCAGTCCCTTTCCTCTAGCAAATGATATTTATTAATTTGGGAATTTGAAAATGCAAAACTGTAAGTCTTCTGCAATTGCCCGCCGATTTTCTAATATACCTGCCATCAATCTGTATTTTTCCTCTAGTAGACAATACTTTCAATGTTTTCTGTAGAACTTCTTTACCTTAATTCAATCTTAGACGTGACAGATTTTAATCATATAATCCCTGCAGTTCTACGTTTCGGTACTCAATTTTTCAGGGCTGATTCAGGCCTGAACAGTAGGAATAACTGAATTTAATGCTCGATTTCAAGCATATTTTAGCACTTCCCATTAAACTCATCCATGAGTTCAGTACTGAAATCATGCCTAAAATCAACTAAGCTCATGACGTAGTAGGACATGTCAGTGTAAAAGTTCAGCCATGGACTCATTAAAAGGATGCCATGAATTCAGGACCTGCCCTTCCATTTCAGGTCTGATTCAGCTATGATTCAGGTTTAAGCCTAACTTAAGGGATATGATATATAGGGTAATTAAGATGCATGGAACGTATTCTCTTCTAGCCGACATTCTCACTTTTTGAAGGGCATTCCTCTAGTTACTTATAGACGAATCCTGGAAAACCGACTGAATAAACTTTGGACATTCTTCTAAAGATTTTATAGATATTAAAATGGTGTATAAGAATTAAATTTCAAAAGTGTTGGAAAAGTCACAATACTACAGAAATCATACTATTTCATAATGTGCCTTTGTGAACCACTGAACCGAACCGAAACCGCGGTTCAGTAAGCTCCAAAAACCATGTAATGAACCGAACCGGCGGTTCAGAAACTGCGTGAACCACTGAACCGAACCAGTACTTATTTTCGAGTGGTTTGCATCCCTGGTTTTTATAAAGGAATCTGTTAGGGTGACCAGACCTTTTCATAATTTTAGTAGAATTTCTTGATATGAGCATGGTTAGGTGTGACCAGCCTTACTTTTCCAAAAAAAAAGCCAAATAAAGGTAACATACACTAATCGTTTTCCATTGAACCATGAATCAAGTCTTATTGCATCAGTTTTTGTTATATATAGCTACGTGCACACATCAAAGATCTCATTATAAATACTTATAAAGCTCTTTTTTTTTGCATAACTCATGTTGCGGTCAATATTTAAAGTTAATTGAAAATCAAGTTAATGCATTTAATTCAATATGTGCGCTGGAAGGGAACTCAAAACCGTACACAGAAATGCAATAAAAACATTAAAAAAAAACACAACAAAAGTAAAAAAAAAAAAACAGCAAAGTGGAGAAAACACAAACAGAAAAGCACACATAATTACACGGAGCGAGGGGGACGCCGCTTTGTAGGCCTGAAACTGATGGAACAGGGGGCGGCGTGCGGCTCATGTGCATATTTATATGAGGGAAATTATATACAAACACAAGCATGCACATACACATGTAAACACGCACATGCACACCCACACAATACACACATATATATATATATATATATAGAAAATCATAATGACAACGATGCATCATCGCAGAACAAAGGCGACACGCACAGAACCAAAACCAGAAACAGGACCCAACCCTCCAATTCAATCCCTGGTCATCTGTATGGGTGCGTGTTGTGAGCTAGTGTGTGTGTGCGTGTATTATGCTCGAACAGGTGTGAGTTACACTATTTTGGGGTTGTCCCAATCAGGCAAGGTGAAGACCTCCCTTTGGCCATTTCAAACACCTACAAGTAGTTGTTCTCGCCATCCTTTCGTCATAATTATTACCCCAGACCCTCAAAAACGGTGCTGAAAGTGCAGTGAAAGAGATGGCTATATTCTTGAAAAATAACCCAAACCCTGCCCAAGTTTATAATGATTATTATAACCCAAACCCAACGCACATCTTGAGGCTTAAAAGTATGTAATGTTATCGATTTGTAGGCCTACTGCCTGCTGCTGTTGCTGACATCTCACTCTAACGCACACACAGGCTTGAGAGGCATTTTCCATTTTTCTTAAGATAAATTTTGATTAAAATTGTCGACCACACACACAAACACACGCACTCAACTCTAGTGTGAGTGGAACCTGGCAAATGTCTTAAGAAATTGCATTTTCTTGTTGCAGCAGGCAACGTTGCTTTTATACATAAATGAGCAATTTATTTTGCTTTTTGATAGGTGGTTAGGTTCGTTGGGCTTTTGTCTACAGTTTTAGATTAATTTCGTATTTTGTTGCAGGAGTTTTTTTTTTTGGAAATTTGTGAGATTTAAGTATTTACGCAATGAGGTTGCATATACGAAGTATTATTGGTTGTACTGTCCGGCTTATAAAGGAATATAACAATAGGTTTTATAACAATCATCCTCAGAGGATCAGAGCAAGCTACTGTATTTTGGCACGATTTAATGAGTTTCTTCATGCATCGATTGTTTTTAAGTCAATTCATTTTATAAAGCAGTGGTCGGCAATGGGAGCTGAGAAGCCATTGCCATTGGCTAAGGAGGAAGTATTGGAATGCAGATACCAGACAGAGAAAACCTTCTAAAGCTTTTTTTCTCTGCGGATCAAGCATAGGTAGAGAGAAGGGATATATTTGAAGTAGTGCACCGCTACCAATCCTGGTCTATTCTGTGATAATAATATATAAAACAATAGGAAGGAAGGCCAGAACTTAGCAGGGTGGAATATAGTTCACAAATTCTCCAGCAACCCAACTCAAATTGTATTTTTCAGAAATAGCTGCTAAAAGTGCACATTATCCTTACTTGTGTCCAAACTCTCGTCTTATATAGAAGATGTACTATATACATAGATATTTCACATAATTAAGATTAACTGCCCAGAAAAAAGCAGTTCAAATAGTTTTACGTTTGAAACGTAGGAAAGAAATTCATATTTAGAATGTGAGTTTTTGATCTAAGACCGAAATTCTTGAATCTAGTATGAATTTTTGATCTCGTTTTTTTTTATCCTAGAGCATCAATACTTGAACCAAGTACGAAACATTCGCAAACTAAGTAGAAAAGTGCTCAAATCAAGTGCTAAACGTACTCTAATCCAAGATGCTCATTTATTCAATTAAAAATTTAACACCCATTTCGCACAAAAAATGAAACTGTGAGAGCGGATTCAGTGCTATTCTCTCAAATATGCTTGCTTTTCTCTCTCCGTTTTTTTTTACTTCACTGCCCTAGCCTAGAAACACCTAACTGAGAACGGATCTACCTCAATTTCAAGAGAAAAATAATCCACAATTCTAGAACGACTTGATTATTTGTTTTTCTTATTTTCATACAATTGTATATCAGGTAAATTAGATAGGAACTTTGCAATGTGGACCTTCGATTTTACATATGTTTGCTGTCTGTGTGCAAAGTTTGTTTGGCATAGTTCGCACAGCATTAAAACTTCACATTGCCATTCTCTTGTAAGGCCGTTAAGTATCTTGATCTTCAATTGGGTGGACGCGATAAGGTCCCATGAAAAAAGTTAATAGCACCCATCATAATTGATTGCTTGTGTTTATAAAACTTTACAAAATCTCAATATTTTTGTTAAAGTTTCTACCTCTCCAAGACGGCTTCTGCATAAATTATCAATAGGTATACATAGCTGATGCATCGGCTTAACATTTAAATTATGTCCGAAAGAGTTACAAAGGCGAATCAATAAGCAACTGTGTCATTCATAATTATTGATTTTATCGACGACTTTGAGTTGAACTCATTATACTCTGTACCGTAGGTACATAGAGTATTATAAGATTGTGCAAAAGTATGTAACATCCAGAAGGAAGCATCTCCGACCCTATAAAGTATATATATTCTTGATCAGCATCAACAGCCGAGTCATGTCCGTCATGTCCGTCTGTCCGTCTGTCTGTCCGTATGAACGCACAGATCTCAGAGATGGTAAGAGATAGAGGTTTGACATGTATGGGACATATGCTTCTTATGTTTGCAGGCAGATCAAGTTTTTTTTCAATTTTGGCCACGCCCCCGCAATTTAGAAAAAAAGTCATGTCTCCCACAGTTTTTAAGATAGATGGCTTGTTCTTTCTGGACATATTTAGTTAGCAGGATAACTTGTCAATCCTGCAAAGGAATAAAAAAGATCGGATGAACGGTTTTCGAGTTATGATCAAAAGACTGTTTCTTGGTACAGAGTATGTTATAGTCGGGCTTGACCGACTCTCTTTCTTGTTTTTCCTTGATTCGCCAATAAGCCAGCAGAAAAGTCTGAAAATTGTTGAGTAGAGTAACAGGACTAGCGATTGATTTAGTAATTTCCAAGAGTTTAGTTTTTGGACAATTTAAAAAGCCAAAAATGTCTTTAAACGAACAGGTCCTTAGGAATTATGTTGAATATGAATATCCCAAATCAGTGCAACTAAGTCGAATAAGTGTGACTGTATGTGGCACTTTGTTATTTGATACCTATAACTATTATCTAAGCATCTGAGAACTCAACTAGCACCATCATCTTTAACACATGTGGTTCCAGTTGGCTATATCATCTCAGTATACGTTAAAAACCATCTCCTCTCCAAAATCCTACTCGGTTGTGACATTCACCTTCATTCCTTCTTTAAAGCCATCTCCTCGCTCCAAGGTATAAGTTGAAAATACAGGGCCATGCGAGTTTCCACATAATAACGTAAGACATATCCTACGAAGAACTCCGAGACAGACAGACAGACAGTCGGCTAGAGGGAAGGGACATGCGGCAATGGCGGGCACCTAAAACCCATCAAATCTAATCTCACAGCGACTGCTGATGCTGGCCAGGACTCTGGTTGGACTTTGGTTGCCTAGGACCTTAGCCTCCCCCACTTCACCGAAAAAAAGACAAGAAAAAAACACACGACGAAAACGAAACGGACAAGCTTTCTGGAAATGCTTCGCCTTTCGCCTGGAGAACGAAAATTGATGACCGGCAGGGTCCTGGGTCCGAGGTGGCAGAATGTGGGGGGCCTGGTCATTGGCGCTGTGGCCAAAAGAAGTAATTCATCTTATTTTTTTCGCCTGTGCCTTGGCGACGCTTTCTCAAGACGCCCACATGAGCAAGGATATGCCAAAAGGATAATGAAAGCAGCAGCAAAAGTTTGCGATAGAAAAAGGCGAGGGGCCCAGGACCCAAGCGTTGAACTTAAGTGAACTCAAACAAAAGGCACAGGCAACTTGTGAGGGTGCTCCTTTCGAAAAGGACACAGGACGCGCAGGACAGGCGAAGCTGATCCCTCAAACACACACCCAAACCGTTGCTGCTGCTGCTGGCTGCCTCCAGGCATCATTACATCAAATGTCCTTCGCATTTCAGCAAAACAACAAGATGGCGGTGCCCAGGACCAAGAGGACGAAAGCCAAAGAAAAATCCCCCCCGCACGGAAAGCTAAGGATATCGCCGTGGGACGAGAACGGGGACAACTTGGCGCCCTTCTCACCCCACCAAAGGCGAAATAACGAAAGGACTAAGCAGCAGGCAGCCGGCTGGAGCAGGAGCAGGGGCAGGAGTAGAAGGAGAACTAGCTCATTGGCGCAAGCAATAAACGTTAAATTTTTTCCTTGCTGCTGCAGCATAATGGACACGACGAGAAGGCAGCCCCGAGATGAAGACGCAGATGGAGATGGAGTGAAAGTCCTGCGAGCGGACCAACCAACGTCTGACGTGCAATAAAAGACCAAAAATCCTTTCCATGGCGCTAAGCTTGGAAAATGTTTCTCGCTGAAATTTTTGGTAGATGGCAACGTTAGAAGCAGGCAGAGAAACAGCCAGAGAGACAGTGAGAGCGCGAGCGTGGTGGTGGCAGGGGGTGTGAGAGGGCAGTGGTATAAAAATAATCGTCATAAAAAGGGGTGGGTGGCCTGAGTGGTTGCCGTGGGGCCAGTCTTCAAATGGGGGGCGAAACAATGGTTGGGGGTATGATTTAGCTGATGGAACAATGGGTCCAGCTGAGAAGTTCGGTGAGCAAAACTCTTGAGGATTGCTGTGCAAAACAAACTGAATATGTTATTAAAAGGACTTAGATATATATACAACTGGACTTTACCACCCAAATTCCCCTATTGGCACAGGATAGTGGGTAATTCTTTAAGAAGTCGGCATTCAGCTCCGAAAATATGGCAGCTGACACGCTGCACGCTCATACAACTCCCCATTTTTAAGTACAAAGCTGTATTTTCCCTTCTCGAGATCTCATTTGAGATGGGTTAAAAATTTCCAGAGTTTACTGTGATTTGGCTGTCAAAAAAACTAAAAAAAAAACTCAAATAGCCTAATTCTAATGTAATGTACTCATATATTGCACTTGTCTTATATCTTAATTGAGAAACTTAAGGTATAAATACTTATTAAATGCCAAAATTTGTGAAGATATTATTAAAAACAAAACAGTTTTTTCCACCAGAACTAGTTTTTGGAACGAGTTTTCCTATGGTGGCTTCACCAAACAGTCGTTCGACTAACAATGAAGCATTTCTTACTGAAACTAGTTTTAAAGCCGATCGTTTTTATGGCAGCTATATCCGATCCTGCCGGTTTTGATACTGCATGCAAGGTTCGTTAAAGACAACCTTTCAATTGAAGTATGAGATGGCAAAGAATCTAATATAGACGTGAATTTGTTTAACAAATGTTGTTGGTTTAATTTGGGGCTTAATTTTGGCCGTCTTTGCTCACTGCAGACAACAAAAATGACCTTAAAGAAAATCAAAAATAAACAGTTTTATGTTTTCTAACATTCTCAGTAAATCCATCCCCGTATCCTCCATGTCAATGTCGTATACGATTGAATATAGAAGTTAGAGTCCCGTAAAACATCGAGCTCTGTGAAAATTTTCTTACTATTTAGGAGTTGATGTCCAGTGTCCAGTGTTCCATTAAACCCGTTCCAAACCCGAAGTTTACCAGAAGTTAACCTGTCAAGACGAAGAAAATCCGAGAAACCTTAGCTAACGTCGTTTGTGCCGAAGTTTTTATAGCCTTGCTCGGTTAAATATTTTCAAAACGACCCATTTTCCGACCGATCGTTCGTATGAGAGCTATATGATTTAGTCATCCGATTTGGACAAAAATTTTTAGAATTAAGTGAAAGCATGTGAAACAAACAAATACAAAACTTCGAGATGCTACCATTTAAAACAAAAAAGTTTTTCTAACTAAGACTGTTTTTCAGACCTATCCTTTGTATGGCAGCTAACCATATAGTTGTCCGATTCTTAAAACTTGGTAGAATTAAAAAAAAAACATAGAAATCCTATGAATACAAAGTTGTAAGACGTTTCCATTAAAAAGAAAAAAGTTTTTCATACTAAAACTAGTTTTCCGACCGATTGTTACTAGGGGAGCTATAAGATATAGTCAGTTCGGCCTATAGTAGGTAGGTTCCGACCTACTAGTAACGTGCAGCAAAAAGAAGACTCTGTGCAAAATAACAGCTCGATAGCTTCTTTGCAATGAGGCCTGCTTAATGACCGTTTTTTCGCTTTTAGTGATACTTTTACTCAGATTTTTCAACTATTTATTCAAGTCCCCCCAAAATCTTACAGCAGGTGTCCGCTTTTTGCATCTTAATTATACTCTGTACCGTAGGTACATAGAGTATTATAAGTTTGTGCAAAAGTATGTAACATCCAGAAGGAAGCATCTCCGACCCCATAAAGTATATATATTCTTGATCAGCATCAACAGCCAAGTCGATATAGCCATGTCCGTCTGTCCGTCTGTCTGTCCGTATGAACGCACAGATCTCAGAGATGGTAAGAGATAGAGGTTTGACGTGTATGGGACATATGCTTCTTATGTCTGCAGGCAGATCAAGTTTATTTTCAATTTTGGCCACGCCCCCTCCCGCCCCCGCAAAAAACGTCATATCTCCCACAGTTTTGAAGATAGATGGCTTGTTGCTTCTGGACATATTTAGTTATTAGAATAACTTATCGATCCGCCAAAGGAATGAAGAAGATCGGATGAACGGTTTTCGAGTTATGATCAAAAGACAAAATTTCTTGGTACAGAGTATGTTATAGTCGGGCTTGACCGACTTTCTTTCTTGTTTTTCAACAAGATTTCTGCGGCATAGTGAACAGTGGCTAAGCTGACTCTGGCTAAACTGAACTAAATATTGCGTTGTTGCGGTTTCAAACCCTCCTTAAATTATTAGTAAACAAATTATAGCTAAATAATAGTTTGATCTAATCTTTAAACTATCAAATTTGACCTTTTTTGGCTATCTCAGGAGCCACTCCCGCAAAATAAAACCTTTTGCGCGCAGCCAAACAGTTTGGAGTTCACCCTTCAGAGCTTAGGAGAGCTATTAGCTGAAATCAGAGTGACCGTTCGTTTTAAGAAAGTTTCTTAACCTTTAAAGGACGCTTGGAGAATTATGAAACAGTTCTCTAAGCGCAAAGAATGCTTTTAGTACCGCAAAGTTAACTTCTAAGTCTACAATTTGGCTATTTTTATATAATTTTTTAGTTTTATTTGGTTGCGCCTACCCATTGCGATTACACCAAGTCCATAGTTATATTGTAAATATTTTCCAAGCTAACACAAGTTTCTGCCCACAGTACTTTGTTACTAGGCTTCCCATTGACATAAGTCAGCTGGAGCAGGGGGAGTCCTTTTTTTCGGTAGGCGGACCTAGTGGGTGCCCTAAGCTAACCACCCACTGTTATTACGGCCCGGCTCCACCTTGGCTTCTGGCCAATATTTCCACCCCATCTCCCAGCTTGGGCTTCTCTGTTGCATTAATTTTTACCATTTGCTCTTTGTGCTGCAATTTTTTCCGGGATATTTTTGTGTGTTTCAGCGTTGCAGTGTTGTTTGACCAGCGCTTTGTTTTCAACCTATTCCCAAATAACCTTAGGCCATTAAATTGTCCCTAGAGTTGAGCGCACTCACCCACCTACACACACACACACTCACACACAAGCACACCACATGCAGAGGGACAGGGACTGTCCACTATATGCATATGGGATAACTATGTTAGTTACCCCTACGGTTAGAGCCGGCCCCAAACCCTTTGGCAGACACATCAAAACTCATTTCATGTAACGCGCATTATGCTTTCCACGGCATTTCGCGTCCACCACACTGACAGTTGATGGATTGAGAAGCGGCTCTACCTACCCTAAGGTGGGGCGGTGGGGAGAGGGATATACATAAAGGAACCTAGGCTACTTTTAAAGAGTAGAGGGGGGAGGGGGAGCTGGTCCCCACATAAATTCCATTTATATTTTACTTTTCTCTGGCGCGCCTCAAAGTAAACTCGTCGTTTCGTTTCGTTTTTTTATTTTGGGTTAGCTTAGCCACAATTTGATATGTCCATTGTGTCTTATCAGGCGACATGGTTACCACAGCCAAGGGTCTAACACATGGCCCAACCCCTATGCTGGGTCCCTGAGCTCCCCATATCCTGGCGGCCTTGCCCAAAATAAAACGATGAAAACGCGCGAGCTCGTCAGTCAGCGGACCCAACCCAGCAAACACACACACACAAGTCTAGCTGTCTCTCCCCCGACCAACCGCTGACTCCAGCTCCCATTTCCTGCTCAACAAATGCCAAGAAAAGTTTTTTTCGACGAGCACAGAGGAGGGTTCTCATCATTGTCGTTCTCGTCGTCGTCGTCGCCGTTGAATTTGAAACGTTGTTGCCTGCTGCTGGGGGTGGGTGAGTGTAACGGACTGGCCGCCTTGTCCTCCTCGTCCGACCCAAAACACATTTGAAGAGGGTCGTCGTTGCTCACATGAGTTTGGAGTTTGGGCAAGCCAAAGAAATGGGAAACTAAAATGAAAGAAATCCAACTGGGGGGAAGGTCCTGGACGCTACTCACTCCTCCATGGACGCTCATGCAGCTTGTCTGCTCGTTTGTTCTTCGATTTAATGAAGGATATTGCCACATGGCTCACCTCACTTCACCTCATTCCAAACAACTTTTTCCCTTAAGTTTCTTTTTATATTTCATAACTTTGCTGCGGAGAACGAAAAAAAATTTGGATTTGAGGCCTAAGCACTTCTTCTCCAGCCTCCTTTTCGTGCGGACTTGGGGCTTCGCTTTTTTTGATTTTTCCCTCTTTTTTTTTGGGGGTGCTCAGCTCATGAAGTGCTGTTTTGCATAAAATGGAGAGAGTAAGGCAAAGGGTTTGACTGAAAATATTACCTGAAAGTGTGAGGGGTGTTTTATTTTTTCGTTCTTTAGTTTTCGCGGAGAGCGGACGAAGAATTGAAAAAAATTAAAGAAATCGCTTTTAATAGAAGTATTTAGTTATGAGGGAATTTCTTTTAACTAAGTGGCCTGCTTAGTTTTAAACACATTCGAAACATTTATTTGGCCAAACTAGTAAATCCTGAACTATGCACTTACCAATGCGTTGCATTGATTCGGTATACACAGAGCAAAAAAAGAGAGTTTAAAAGTTGTACTAAGAACGAGAGTTTTTGATCCAAGAAGAAAAGAAAATTAACTCTAAATAAACAGTCGTAAGCTAAGTTGATCAATTCTAGATCAGGTGGTTTTTCTATATGTGACTGGCCGCTATTGATGACAATCCATGCCGATTCCATCACAAGTTTGCACTAAACTATCTTTGTTTAGGATAATGAACTCTTTCGGTAGAAAATGCTGTCCTGCACCAGCAATCTTACTTTTGCTCATAACATGACCAGCGATTATCCGATCTTAGCCAGTGCTTCGTTGGAGCGATAAACAGTCAAGATAACTACATTTTTTTGGAAGGTTCGAACTAGGGCTGTCGATATTTAATCAATATATCTATATTTTAGTTAAGCGATAGTTAAGTTAGGGGCTATTTCGATTGGATATTTCCTACGAATTTTATTTACAATGGACTTCTGCACTCGTCATTAGTAGTCTTACAGGGCTGAGGCACAATGAAATTGCAGCAACAACTTCGACAGCCACAAGCACAGTCACACACACACTTTTTTACTTGTGTTAGTGAATGCGCGAGCATAAGGTGCAGCCCCAGTGTAGGTGTTCTGTCGGGCAATTCTCTGCGTACCTTTGTTAGCAAGTTGAGTTAATTATCCTAATAATATTTTCCCTTCATAGATTACTTTGTCCTTTGGCAAAGTAAACAACACACTTAAAGTTTCTATGCCTCTCAATTTACTAAGGGAATGCATTGGCCAAACTGAATATCTCTACGCTAAGACTAATCTTAACAGTGTCAGATACTTTGTTTCTGGGTTTCAAGTGATATGATAAACTTTTTTTGGTAGACTTGAATTGGGAAAATCATTCATACACAGAAAAAAAGATCCAAAATAGATCCATTTGAAAGGGATATGTTTTAAATATCTTTTTAATCATCCAAATCATCATCTTTTTTCATATCCTTCGGATGAGCTTTAGCTCCGTTGGATGATTAAAAGGATATTAAAGACATACCCCTTATAAATGGATACCGGAAATTATTCAATAGGTATTATTCAATATCCTGTTTTTCTCTAAGTAGTTTAAGTACTACACATATTGTTTCTACCGTTTAACGAATTGTTCGGTGAGTATTTTTTCCCTCAGTTTCCAATAACATTAAAATGATTGTCCCAAATAAAAATCACAAAAAAAGAGTTAATCTCTTGAATCGACTAGACACATAATATATGACCTACGTAAGAAGGCTGTATATGGCTGAAAATGGCACACTTTTTTTTTTAAATTAAAGTGTTTTAGGTTAAAATATGCGAATTTTGAGCTATTTTATCCGTATTCAACGCTTACTTCTAATAAGCCCTGAATGGCTCTAATTTTTTAGATTGTTCATTAAGGCCTTGAAACTTTTCCTGACAGGAGATCAAAACTATGCCAGAATTATGTAATTTGCATGTCAAAACTAGATACCTGTAAACCCCTCGATGTATTAGAAATTACAGCCCATTAACTTTTCTAACCCCCCCAACCAATTGCTACGCATTCCCCAGCCTCAACATCTTTCAGTTACCAAATGACTTGGCACAAACTAAACACACACACACACACACAAAATATCAAAGAACTTTTCATGTCTCCAGACGCCACCCTTTCTACTCCTGGGGCCACCACCCCCCTTTTAAAAACTATTTGCCACTCATTCACTCACTCACCCCTAAGTCGAACATTTTCACCGCTTTTCTAACATTATTTTCTTCAAATACTTGAACGTTTTAACTCAAAACGCAGAGTACACAATTAACTGAAATTAAAATAAGCAACAACCCTTATGGCCTCCCACCCCGTAGCTCAGCTAGCTTCCTTGAGGCTTTCACCTGCATCTTACCCTCGTCTGGCCGGGGCCACAGTTTTTAATCACTTTGTCACCCCTTTTCGGGCCAGAGCCTCAGTGTCTAATCCAAAACCCTTTTCTCTGTCCCACCACCACCACCCAGCCACGCACCAGCATAAATGCAAATCAGACACATTTTCAGACCCAAAAAGGGAAAGTTCCGTACCCAACGAGAATAAAAATGCGATGTTTTTTTTTTCTGCTGGGTTTCTAAAATTTATTTTTGATTAGGAACACCCCAAAAACTGAGTGGGAACTGGGCTGGAGACCCACCCATTTCGTGCTCATCATCATCATCAAACTTCAGGACCAATACCCCTCCCCCCACCCTGTGCAGCTTGTTGAAGATTTTTGCGCCGCCTGGTTGTCATGACGGAGGCCGGTGCCGTAATCCTCCTCCCGCGCGAGAAGCGTAAACTGAGCTGGCTTCGGCGGCGTCGTTAGCGCCGCTAGGAGGAAGGACACATCTTTGTATTATTTTCAACATTTAATTTGTTGCCTGCGACGACGTCACCATCTATTCCTTTACCCTTGTCGTCGTCTTTTGCTACTTTGTTTCACATTTTCGAGCCCAAAAAATAAAATAAAAATGGGCAGAACACTTGAGGAGGGTGTGTTGGTGTCTGTTGGTGTGTGTGTGCCCAATTTTGGACGCTCGTTTGCGCTTATGTAATAACCTCGAATCTAATTACTTTTTGACAATATCAAGAGGGGAACACGCCCCCCTATCAGTTGGCTTACTTACACTCTTCAAAGTTGCTTCTAATGTTGGCTTATTGAATTGGAATTGGAATTGGTTCTGTTGGGCAGGAATCAAGTCTGTATATGGATTGTTATGCTCGGTTTGTCATCGAATAGCGATCAGAGGGTTGCGGCTTAATATGTTTGAATGTCATTCCAATTGAAACTATGTTTCAATGTGCACTGTGAGAAAAATTTGATTTACGATTTCAGTTTGAAATGTCAGATCTTAGCTTGAGAATGGCTGCGTCTGACTTTTTTCCATTTTTCTTTAGATTTCTGTGGGCCACATCATAGAAAAGGCTTTCCGCTTTATTCTGAATCTATCGAGAAGCACGCCAATTGAGCAGCTTTTAGATAAAATGAGTATTTTACCCATTTTTATATATTTTTCTGCTGGAGGTCGATTTCCACCTCGAAAAAGTTGATAGTTCTCAGATTTTTAACAGACTGCTGCTGCTTTTACTTCGATAACCGATATTATTCTGACGATGCCTGGTGCTGTCAATACACCTCAGTTCTCCAAGGTCCATTGATCTTAAGGTAAAACCGAAAATAACCAATTAGAAATGCTTTACCGAAACTGTTTTGCTTGAATTCATTTACAAATAGTGTCGCCCGTCCATCAATGATTATAAAAATCCAATTCCATTTATTTGCTTCAATCAATTTTAATCAAGTCCAGCACAGAGGACACAAAACTCTAACCCGAAGCCGAACCCCCAAAAATACATCAATGTGGCAGACGTGTGGGGGAGGGTGGGGAGTGGGTTTTATCTTGAGGTTATTACCGCTGAGTGTTGCCACACAAAATAATGCATTAAAGACGACAAGGGGAACTTAGGACATAGGAGGCAGGACAAACAGGACACGGGACACACGACAACGACAGCAGTTGCAGCTGCATTGTCTAAAACGTGAGGTGGGGGGGTCAGGTTGGGGGAGGGTAAGGACAACCCTTGAAAGGCGAGACAAGTGTGCAACTCTCAAAGTGCATTTACTCCTTACACCCTGAGCATGCTCAGATTTTCTCTTTGAAAATTTATGAGGCCCCGCAACACCCCTACTCCTCCTGCACCGCCTAATTCTCCTCCCACACACCTCAACACCCCTGGAGCTGGAAAGTGTGGAGTGTGAGTTTTCTTGGACCAATACATGACCATGTATGCCTCTACAGTGCTGGAGCTTTATGTACAACAAAAAACCAAAGCCTGCTTACAGGCGTCTTAAAATTTAATGAAAATCCTCAACTCCCCCACAGAGAATTCTCTCTGCCATCCAAAACAGCTCTTAGGCCTACACACACACACACACCACTTGTTGTTGTTGTTGTTGTTGTTGTAATTGTTGTTGTTGTTTTTTGTGCCTGTCAGAGCCTGCAATAATAAGTTTTCTATGCACTTAATGTCAAGCCTACCTCCCCTTCTCCCGCCTCATCTCCAACCACAGTTTTCGGCCAACTCAGCTTCGGCCCCGGACACCACGTCACGAAGGAACCCCAAAGACCCTGCCGAGTGAATGCACTTGCCAACTTTTGCCTAGTTTCGGGCTCAATTGCAGCTGCTGTTGCATCTTCCAATTTTCTTGTGCATTTTCTTAAGATTTTCTGCAAAATCAGGCTGCTCTCTTCTCGACGCCCTTCCATCTCTTTCTGGCATTTTCTTAAAATATTTGGTATATGCCGCACACAAGCAAAAGGGGAGAATATATTTTACCTTTTGTCAACTCGCTGGAGATTTACATAAATAACGAAAATTTTAATAGTACATGGTTTATTAAAGTACGCCTAAGTAGAGAAACCCAAACCAACAACAGAGAGCGGAAAAAGCATTTAGACTAATTGTGTTCAACTTTTGATTGGTTGGTCATTGGCCAGCCAGCCGTGCGAGTGAGTGAGTGTGTGTGTGTTTGAGTGTGTATTTTGTCATTAAAATTGCAATTTGCAGGTCTGCCCACTTTTCGTAATTTTTAAGATGATGACGATGATTATGATGTGAGGTTGCTGATAATGCGGGGGGTCGAAGAAAGCTTCATTTTGGCGAAAATTATTATTTATGTTGTGGCAAAGATTCGCAAATATTGAGATGATAAGCTGCTTTCAAAGCAAAGGGAAATGACATGAGATGCTTAGTGAAGGATGACGAAATTGTTTGGATATCTCTGCTGAATGCCCTGATGAAATCTTTGGAGCAGAAGTCAGTCAAATTTTTGAGAATTAGCCTAACTTCTAGATTCTACAACTAAAATGGTTTACCTTAAACTTAACCCAAAATATCATCTGTTTTAAAGCTGTATAAAACTACTTTGGAAAATAATTTTGAATACTTTTTGTGATTTGTTTTTGGGTCAAAATTTGGACCAAACCTGGCTTTTGTTTAAATTGCAGCAAGAAAATTGAAAAATTTGTGATCAAAGCTATGCTAGCAACATTTGCGCGGTTATTGATTTCTATTTTGTTTCACAGCCTAGATTGCCACAAAAAAAAGGGTCTAACGTAGCTTTTACACATTGACGCTTGGTTAAAAAGTGGACAAAATGTGAAATATTGTATGTTATTTAACATTTGGCAACATTGCTCCTCGCAATTGACCTGCCATTACTAGAACATTCAACTAAAGACTAAAGTGTGCGCTTTTGCGCAGTTTTGGGTTGCTTTACAGAAAATCGAGCTTGAAATTCTTTACAATTTGACTCTCATTCTAGTAATATGCAATAGTTTATAAGTGCTTCCACATTTCTGTCGAAGTTCTTTGACAATATTGGCCATAGCGCGTAAGAATGTTGTTCACGAATAATAATAAAATAAGTACCTCTCAGATAATACCCAAAGAGTAGTCGTTGCGACCGGTGCTGCATGGAAAAGCATTTTGTATTGCTTATTGTATTGCCTAATTTGAATCAGATCTTTGTCATTCCTAAGGCGAGTCGATGAAAACCTCTGACCAACCATATATCTACAAATCTGAAGAAGATATGGTGGCGTATCCGAAATAGGGAGGTTTAGGCGGTGTGGAAAATATTTAAAATAAGGATTATCTTATTGCAAGTATAAAAAAGCTTATGTACCATCCACATTGAATCTCTATGTTTTACCATCTCTGAGATCGGTTTGTTTATAAAGACGGACGGACCTGGCTATATCTAATCGGCTATTGACGCAGATTCCTTTTGGCTGTTATATAAATACTCTGTGTACCTTTGGTACAAAAAGTACAAATATCCATGAATTTGACTATTATATTATAGTTTTTAACGTACCAACTTCACAAAGCTTAAAATAAAATATATTTATATTTATATCGCTCTTGACACACTCAGCTGGTTCTATTGCAGATAACAAATCGATATAAGATCTTGCCAGGCAAGGCGAATCTGGTTGCAGTGGCTACAAAATTTCTCATGAATGTTGATCCGAATGGGTACCTTATACCTTGTGTTGAATTGTTAACATCCAAAACATTCAGTGAATGTTGTTGCATTATTTTCCTCTCAATAAAGACAATCTAACATAAAAATTCACTAGATGTAGAATCCTTATAGTCGATGCCTGAATATCCAATTGTACAAGGGGCTTAAAGCTATTTCAATATTTTCTGTTTGTTTAATTTGAAAAGAGTGCGAAAAGCAGGGATGCAAATCACTCGAAAATAAGTACTAGTTCGGTTCAGTGGTACAAACAGTTTCCGGACCACCGGTTCGGTTTATTACAAGGTTTAAGGAGCTAACTGAATCGTGGCTTCGATTCGGTTCAGTGGTTCAAAAAGGCACATTTCGAAATATTTTGTTTTCTTTCGTACACTTTGGAAATTGAATTCCTATAAACCATTTGAATTCGTTCAAAGAGAAATGCCCTTTGAAATCAGAGAATGTCTGCTAGAACACACTCTATTTATCACATTACATGAGAAAAACTCTTCTGGCTTAGATTGAATTAAGAAAGAAGAAGACTTTCAACCACTTTCAAGAAAAGAATGCAGATTCATGACAGGTATTTTAAAAGATTGACGAGCAATTGCAGAAGACTTACAGGATTACATGTTGTAAAATTTGTGTCAAGTCATCCATAAAGGTTATATCGATCCGGCATCGCTAAAAATGTAGAGGGTCGATCGAAATATATAAAGAATATTTTAGGGAATCGATTCAAATTCCCAAATAATTAAATATCGTTGGCAAAGAACCGAACCGAACCGTTTTTCGGTCTCGTCTGGTTAGCTGCCATTTTTTTTGTAATTTTTTTAATTTGAAGTTTTCAGCTTCTGATTGGATCTTAGAACTTTACATCACGTTAACTATTTGAACTTAACTTAACTTAACTTAAAAGAAGATGTAGCTTCTTACATGAACCACAAATCATTCGAATGTTGCAAGCCTAATTAAAATTTGAAAAACGTTTAAAAATATCAACATTATCTTAGAGACTGGATATCAAAGACTGAAAAAGAATCCCTAAGAACAAACAAACTTCATGAGATACCAATATATATATATCCTAATTAAGTAGTAGATTTAAGATTGTGATCATAGACTCAAAGGCTTTGCCTAGGATTTTCTAATTTTAGCAGGCGTTTTATTTCGGGGTGAGTGGTCAAGGGTTCGATCCTGCTTAGGGACATTTAATGAAAAGTAGCTTCTTTAGAAAACTTACAGCCCGGTCACCTTCACCAGCTGTTGGAAGTAGCATTGAAGTAATGGCTTGGCATATTTTTTTGATCAATTTAAAAAACGTTATAAACGAACTAAAATTGTTCTCTAAAGGGTTTCACTTCTTCATGTTTTCACCTTTTTATATTCATTTGTAAAACATGACAGTTTATACAGATCAAATCGCATTTGAATACGCTTATCCAAATCTGTTTTTAACATCAATCGTAAAAACAATTAAGCATTAATAAAACATAAACAACTCAATTTATTTGCTTTGAATTATATGAAATGAAAACATATTTGATTGAAATTGAAACAGAAATCTATGGCACTTGAACAGAATGCCGTGCTAATTGAATGTCCACTCCTCCTTAATACAAAAAAAAAGTACCCGAAAAAACCTCGGCAAATCAAAACGCATTTATAAAATAATAAACTCATGACCAGGAATCGCCACGTAAATGGCGTAAATCTTTTAAATCCATCAGCTACCAACTACCACAAAAATTCAAGCGAATGTTTCTCTCCCTGCAAAAATAGAGGATGAAAAAATCGACCAAATTAGTTGCACAAAATCCAAAAACTATTCCATCAAAAATGCATAAATGCACGAATGCGAAATATAATAATAATAGGAGCGAAAAAAACAACAGCAAAATGCAGAAAAGCAAAATTAATGCAATATTTATAAAGCGCAAAAAAGAAGAGTGAAAAAATGTGAGCGCTGAAAAAATTTCGTATATGTAAAATAAATAATATATAAAATATTTATATAAATTGCAAAAAAGCACAGCTTCAAATAAAATAAATTTCAGCATCAAGTGCTAAATGCGCAGTCGCCTCTATTTTTCTATTTAGGGTAGGCGTGGGCCTATATGTGGGGGGGCTATATAATGGAATATGTATAAAATGTCAAATGATTTCTTTCTGTTGTGCTTTTTTTAGTGCTCCGTCGGCAGAAACTAATGCAAAAAACAAATGCAAATTGTTAGTAATATGTGTGAAAAAATACAAATGCGCCAGCGGGGGTGGTGGGTGGACCACTGCAGCCAATTCAATTAAAAATCTGCCACTTAAGCCCAAAATAGAGTTGGGTTGGGTCAGACGCACTGGAGGCCAGGGCCTGGCAGTTGCGTCCAAATGAACCCACACTTGTGAAGGTATAAAAATCGGCTTTACCTAATTAAAATAGCTTTTGGGAATTTTTGTATTTTGTCGGGCTCAGCTTTAAATGGAAAGCAAACAATTGAAACATTCAAATGTTATCAAGCTTTGACTTTTGAAGATAGTCACACTTGGCAGTAAGTCCGAAGGCTTCTTTTGTGTTCCAAAAACCTGCCAATGAAACCGTCTTGCTTTTCATCAAGGGATGCGATTTTAGTTTAAACCAAAACTCATATTTTTAATTTGGAAACTAGTAAAATGATCTTTGGTCTTTGTGGACCTGTTTTTCAGCTTCCTGTCCAGCCCTTGGCTTATACCGCAGCCGAGCACCAAACTAAAATGAAACACTCGCCATGCAAACCCACAATTTTTTGTGTATATATTGCAAACATTTTATTTGAATTTATTTTTTTTGTTGTGTTCTTTTTTTGCAATTTGTTTACCAAGCGGGAGGTGGGCGGAAAACGCATTTTGTCTATTTTTTTGTGTAGCGACAACTACAACACCAACATTAGTACAACGGTGCAGTTGTGTGTGTGTGTGGTCATAATAAATAATAAAATATAGACACACACACTAGCACACACACACACACACACACAAAGACCCACTCCCCCTTACCCATGCTTGGAAAAAAATGCAGCTGAATTTTGCGCACATTTTACGCCTGATCGAAATATTTTGCGCCACCATTGAAAAAAGTCAAACGCATAGGCAGGCAACCCTATACCCCTATGCTCCTATTCTCCAGCCTCCCTCCCACTACGCGCGCCTACAAAACTTTTTATTGTGCTCTCGATGTTTTTTCTGCTTTGACGCGCCGACCCAAAATTGCCCATGGGTTTTAGGCGCGGTGCAGGAGAGGTACGGAACAGAACAGTACAGAACTGCACAGACCTCAGTTATGGTTATGATTGTGGCATGGATGAGATGGGTTGTCGCTGGTGTTCTATTGGCTGTTTTTGTTTGTTTTTTTTTTTGCAGGGAATTCGTGTTGAGGTAGGCTAAGCCGGAGTAGGTGAGCCAGGGGCGAATTTTATGCATACACTGCAGCATTCTATACATGCAAAGAGGGAGAAAGCGATAGAGTGTGTGTGTGTGTGTGTGTTACTTTTTTCGATTAATCAGTTAGAATAATGTTATATGGGTGTGGTCTACAATTGAGGTTTTTGGAACAAAGATTGTCTCCTAATTAAGTATTCAAAAGAATGCTTTACGAAACTGGTCTGGAATGGTCTAAGCAAGGCTCGAATCGGCAAGCGAGAATCACGTTGCATATATTTGATTTTGCAAAGATTTCGAGTGTGAACAGAGCAGGACACTTGGTAAGAGATCCGTTTTAGAAATGAGTTCAAGTCATTTTTCTTGACGAGTATGCACACAATTTGCACCATTAGCAACTTTTCTGCTTTCATGGCATATCCCAAATCTATATTCCTACATATTTAAAGAGGTTATGGGCCCCGACTTTCTTAGAATGAACCTCTGAAAAGGTATGAAAGGGTTGCATCTTACAGAACACTCATCAGATCGCGTTTTAACCATCATTCAAGCTGCCAACTCAGGAGAAAATCAGGAGTTACACCATTTTAGAATTGGTTAAAGCTGTTTACAGCCACAACATGCATTTCAAATATATGTTTTTCCGGGTTTTGAACACAAACCAATTCCACTGCGAAAGCAGGATTCAAGTCTGTCCCTAATGAGGATGGATCAAGAAGTACCACTGCTATGTTTCCGACTAATTAATGGCTTGCTGGCTTTTCTGTCACCTGTTTATCTGTCACTTACTTGCTATTTTTCAAATGGAAAATTTGCCACGATGCATGTTTTTATATGAGTAGAAACACTTTGGCTTTGCTTTGATGTTCATGAAGTGTTCAAACAGTTTCTAGTTTCTGAATACGATTTTTTAAGATTTAAACTTTCTAGGCTTCGTAGACTATCTCATTCTCGAGAACAAGCACTGAATCTTCCGATTATTAACATTCTCTCTGTTTGTATTTTCTGATGAATATCCATTCCGACAAGCACTTGTCATGGGTTGGGTTGGGTTTGGTTGAGCGAATCAAACCCAATGTACAAAGCCAAGTAGATTTAGGTAGTAGGTTCCAAATTGCCTAACACCTACCATCTTATCAAGCCACCGAAGATATGCATGCCACTTAACAAATAAAGGTAAAGAATTTATAATAAAAATAGACACTTCCGTGTCATTCAGGAATAACAGACATTATAGTAAGGAGTGTACAAGGGGACCTACGCGTTGAAACAAACTTGCCTTTGCCCTCAATTCAAAAATTTGTTTGTCTTTCAAATATGAGTTCGATTATAGGGGTTAGTTCTAGTTTGGGAAGAGTAAAAGCGGGATTTCTTCCATAAGGCTAACGCTTTGGCTTGAGTTGATCCCAAATGGCTTGATTTTTACTCTCTATATTGAACCCAATTTCAATCGTTTGGCCAGAATTGCTGCTTTTAACGATTGAATTTTATATGGTTTACTTAACCAACTTATTAGCAGAACCTCTTCAAAAGACTCAATTGTCAGCGCGTTTTATTAAACTGATTAAGCGTTAACTTGTCCAAGCAATGGCCACTTCTGCATCCATGAGATACATTTCACACCTCAAATTCGTATAACAAAGAGCAGACAAGTATCTGTGCACATTTAACCTACTTACTGGAAAATGGTTTCTTCTTCAATGACGGGCTTTAATTATATATTAGCCACTTTGGTTTCTAAACTGAAAACACTTTGACTTTCACACGCACACCCAGACACACACACACACACACAGAGCAAATGTAATAGGAAACTTATTGTAGCCCGAAAGGGGGAAAATGTGAAGACCGCGTCACGAACGTGTTGAATGGGAGCTGTGGGCTAAGACAAGCCATGACAAACATCATCATGATATCCTTAATAACTGGCATAATAATCAGCATTCACCAGGCCGTGGCCACAAATTCCAAACAATGACGCCTGCCGTTGACTCGTCCTTTGGCTGAATTCGGTTTCAAATTGAAGACGACAGTTTGTGCAAAATGTTAACCATCGAGTGGAGGGCCGTTTTCCTGAATTAATGACTTTTTAATAGAAGTTTGTAACAAGAGAGCCAAGTGTACTGATGCTTCAAGTGAATGATTAACTTTCTTTTTTTTTTCAACAATTTTTCACAATTTTATGGCATCCCCCCCATCCCCCGCGCCATGGCACTGCAGCAACAAACCACATCCGCTCTAATTTCACACCGCCTACCCCACTGCTTCCTTGCGTTCCACCCTACAACTATAGCCAAGTGCTAAGGGCTATATGCCCCAGCTATTTTGGTCAGTTTGGCGTGACGAAGACGAGACCGAAGAAGAAGAAGCAGAGAACAGAAAGAAAAAGGAAATCATCAAATAACTGACAGTCCAATCGATGCTTGGCTATGTTGTGGTCCCTTCGCCCAGCTAAGAGTTTAGTTGCTTGGGGTGTCAGTGGTGTGTGGTGGTTGTAGCACAAGGTTCCAAGCTTGCAGAAAAGTGGATGGCATTGTTTGGTCTGGACAAATTTTCATAATGTACAGCTGACTTTGTTTGACAGGAGTTTTGGCATGATATGATGTGCAGCCAATCTCATAGGTCATCAATAGGATGTAGTGGGTATCTAGAGAATGGCATGGGATTCTCCTCCTTCACGCAGATAACAATGTTAACTTAAGCTGCTCTATATTACCTACAATTTATGAATGCGTTACATCATGAACATACCTCTTCTGCGGCTCGAACCCACTTTACTAGCAGCATAGTCGTCCACTCATGTGACGGTGCGTCAAGTGTCAGTATAGATCGTACTCTTATATTAAGCTCTCATTATATCAAAATGCCGGTGGCGTAGATGGTAAGTCTCTTGTCTTAGAACGGCAATGTCGTGTGTTCGAGTCTATTTAATCTTTATTTCGGGTTAGTTGTTTTCTAAATAAAGCTGTTTGTTCCTTAAAGTCTACCAAAATAAAACATCATTCAATGAATATTTAGCTGCAAACAACCGAAAAGCACAGACCCTTTTAAATTGATGAGTAGATAGTTAAATAGTCCAAAATGCCTGGTTTATGGATTTCTTTTACTGTCAATTTGATCATTTCTTGACCATTCCTCAACCATTTACCCCTTGCCTTTTTTGCATTTGTCCAGCATCATTGAAAATCGAATTGCTAAGGACAATAATGCCCGAATGCCAAATCAAAAGCAAACAAGACGTTGACTACAACAAAGCCAATCCCACTGCCCACTCACCCCACTCCACCCCATTCCAGCCACCGTGTACCGCTCTGTCATTGTCTTTGTCCGCCCAGAAATCAGTCAAGTTTTATGATCAGCCACCAGGCAAAGTCTGAGGACAAAACCTCAAAAAATGTTGAAATAGCGACGGCAATGACGTTGAACAACGCTGACGTTGTCCTCGTCCTCGTCGTCACCATGCTCAAATAAACACGCACAGAGAGCAGCCCCAACACCCAACCATCCACCCGAAAAAGTTAGTCAGCGCTCTTGACCCTTTTTGCACCCAAACCCCACGAATAGCAGCGAAAACCTCGAACCTCAACGTAGCCTTTTTTCTCTTTTCATTCTTTTGAAAAACTTTTTACACCCATCCACCCACATGGCCAACTCCACCGCTCCCAGCCCCGGCAGCAGCAGACAACCACGTTGTCCACTTTCGCACCCTGCCCGCCCCCCACCCATGTACAAGTATCCCCTGCTCCGGCTGTCCCTGCCAACAGCAACAACGTAGCCGGCTCGTATATTTTTCTCATTTATTTTTCCCGACACCCCCCAAACCCCCCACCACCACCGCCACACACAGTCAGCTTTATTTTTTGTGCGTTTTTCATATCCGAAACGCCGACAATGTCCCCCTGACCCCCAACTCCGATACAGCCGGCCTTTTTTTCGCCAAGCCGGCGACAACAACAACAAACCGTCCTCACCCCACCCCCGCACCCTGGCTCATTTACTCACTGAAAAAAAGACCCCCCCTGCCACCTTCCCATTCACAAAACTCTCGGCACTCAGCTGTTTGTCAACTCATCTGCCTCTTCCACACAAACGCCCCGCCACCGCTGGTCCGGCTGCTTGGCCCATCGCCTGGTTCGTTGACGCCGAACCTCGCGTTATCGGCATTTCTCTGTTTTTGTACTCATATCCCTCTCCCGGGGAGAACCATCTGCCCACTACTGTCCGCTGGCGGAAAAAACATTGTGTTGCATACTTTTTGGCATTTTGCCTTACACACGCACGTTTCGCGCGCGGCCCACATTCCGAAAAGGCCGGACAGCGCCTGCGCTACCTCCTAACGCGCGCGCTCTCTCCAGCTCCTGCTCTCGCTCTCTCTCTCAACCGCTGTCGACGTCGACGTTGTGTTGTGGGGACAAAACTCATTTGTCTGTCTCTGTTTTGGTCAGTCAGCAGTTGGCTTTCGTCGTGTTTGGTTCGCCTCTTGCTAGGAAGAGCTCTAAGCCTTAAAACAAAAAACAAAAAAAAAAAACAACCAAGAAGTTGAAATTGGACTTTAGAAAACAAAACAAAATACCAACCAGAATTTTCAGTGTGTGTAAAATAATCCCATTTTTGCGTCGCGCCTCACCACTCACAGGAGCTTGCGAAGCGAAACAAAACAAATACAAAAACCCGCCAAAAATTTACCTCCTGGTGGAACAAAAGTTTCAAGTGTGTTTAGTGCTTTTGGAAGTTGCCTAAATTGCAACTTTTGATATCCATACATTTTGGCAACGTTTACGTTCATTCCAAACCTTGGTCTTTGGCCAAATTCCTTACCCCGGGAAGGCACTAAAAAAATTTGCCAAAATTCCGAAGAATCCGAGAAAAACACCAAAAACATCGATACGTACCGCATCGGCAACCGGTGGCGGTGGCGGAGGTGCTGGCGGAGGTGCCACCACCAGCACAAAGATGGCATCTAAAAGAAAAGCCTCGGTGTTGCTGCACAAGGTGAGAATCTTCTCTAGGAAAAAGTCAATCTCTTATAACTACATCTGCGATGTAATTGATAAACATGATAAGAAGTTTCCATTTAAAGAATCTCTAGTCAGATTTTGAGGCGGCACACAACAATCCAAGTTTGTCAACAGACAGAAAAAAAGAAAATTTGACTCTGCAGGTATCAGCCGTGTTCCTAGTTTCCCATTCGCAATAGCAAATATGAGAATTCCATCTTAAAAACTCTGCTCAATATTTTGCCCAGTTATTTCACAGCTGTTGCCAATAGCTGGTGAAGGAGACCGGTTGTGTACACGTTTCCAAAGAAACAACTTTTTATGTGTTGAAACGTCTGAAGTGGGATTAAACCCATGGCTTTCCACACAGCCGGCACACACACTACCCACTGTACCACAACCGGTTAATAATAAGACTTAGTTCAGTTTTTTACCCAAAGAAACGAGAAGGTTTTTGACTTCTCTGTACCAAAAGATGCTCATAGGTTGGCAACAATAAGCCCAATACATCATCGATTTATGTTAAAATCGACACAAAATTGCATTGAATAAAAAGAAAAAACTGCATCAGCTTTCAGTTTCTTAGTTTAATTGAACAAATAATTATTAATTAAATCGTTCATTTTTAGATCAGTTCATCGTTCATTGAACTCTTTTGATTAAACCTTTTATTTGGGGTATTTTTGTTTAAGTTAGTTTCATTCGTCCTTTCCTAACGGCTTTCCTAAGGTCATTCGCTTACCAACTTTTTTAGTGAAGCTTTAACATACATGTGGGTAACACAGAAATCTTTACATAAATGTTGATTTATGCATTTGACTGGATAAGTGTCCCTATAAAGCCCATAAAGTTCGGGATTTATTCTAAGGCCAAATTCAAAGCCAAATTTAAAAGTACGAAAATTAAAATTTAAATACTACGAAACCTAAAATTTAGTCACTAGGAATATGAGCTAGCTAACTTGAATGAAAACCACTTCAGACTAGACTTACTTAAAAGTTTTTTTCGTTTAAAGTTGAAGCAAAGGGTAAAAGGGACTCCACTCAAATGGGGATCTAGTAGGTACTCTTAAAGTTTTTAGCAGAGCTGTAATGTAATCATTACTTTCCATATGTAATTACTTTTCATTTCAATAATTACGAATATTCCGATGATGGAAAAACAATTCATGATTAAGATTTTTTTAGAAATCGTAAATGGAACTGCAGTTATTCAATGAGTATTTTAAAATGTAATTACTCTTATAAATACTTAAATAATTGCGCTTAAAGAATTGAATTATTCATTTAATTGTAGATGAATATGATGATTGTTTTCAAATCAACACCAAATTTAATTGTTTGCTGACTATGGTAATAAAAATCCAACTGCAATTGTCCATTTTTTTTAACAAGCCCATGGTAATTAATACTTTATATGCGAGAATCGGGCTTCTTTATATTCAGTGGGATATTTATTCCAAGAATTTGCAATCATTTTAGTTTTCATCTATAAATATTTGAAAAATTCAACATTTCAATTATGCTGCTATAATTTTCAAAGTAATTGTAAAAGTAATTACATTTTTGTAATTCCAAGTTACAATTACGATTACTAAAGAATTGAAATCTGGCATTGTTAATAGTTATCTGAAAACTTTGAAATTTTGTTTCACATATTAACTCAGAAACGTTAGATGGGACAATCAGGGTATAACTCGAATGGGCTATCGGTTTGATATCTGAGTGCTTTGAACTATTTCAAAAACTCTTTTGTGCATCAAAATTGTACTCTACTTTTTGTTTCTAAATTCTAAAATATTGACATGGTAAACATGTGCGATCATCAAGTAAATGCACACGAAATTTTATTAAGATTTTTAAGGGCCAATTTCATATCATCTTCATAGCGCTAACTGTCACATAAACTAACAAATAAGGGGAAGAACTGTAAGCTTATCTGACAAATAGCAGGCAGGTTAGAAATCAGATATTTAGCTATCTTGGAGATTAAAAGTCGTGCTGACTATAAGGATTTTGTACGGAATGGCCACTACGTGCTGTTAATTAGCTTTTACCTTTTTAAGTTGAATGGCAGTGTATCGCCCGGAATTCCAAACAATAAAGCTTAATTTCATAATTCAAATTAGTCAAAAGTGTGGGTAAATCAGCCTTAAATCACAAAATTCTGGCGAAACTACAAATGTATGTGCTAAACAGTTTCAAAGCAGCTGAACTAATCACATTTTTTTTGCACCTATTCAAGAATGTACGTGCTTGTCATTTAGTAGCCCTCAGTTAGTGTATTTGTTTCCCAACTTCAGTTACATTGCTTACCACACTATGTAATCATTTTTCCACTAATTTCTGAGATGTTCAACTTCGTTCATCATTCTGCCATGAAATGCTCTCACATGGCAGGAAGCCATACTTTAACCTTCTTTATAGCAGCTACGATTCTCAATATCTCTACCTTCAGCTTCCCTCACACAGACCACCTCCATTTTGGCATCTAGACCAATATGAAATCAATTTGCCTCACACTCTTCCTTTGGGTCCTTCCAGGACCCAGACACATTCGCCCAGCCACAAAATAAACATTCAAAAAAATAAAGAGGAGTAGAAGAAGCCACGTAGACAGTCGCAAAAATATTACTAATACGCCGCGTAGGCAGGCAAGCAAAAAAAAAAGAAAAAAAAGGAAACCTGCTCATAATGCCTTTTTGGATGAAATGGCGCCTAGCTGGTTGGTTGGGTGGCTAAGGGAAACACACTCTAATGATATACGAGCCCCTCCCCCCTGTCTCTGTGCGCTCCTCAGTACATAGTGGCAGCGCGAGCTGAGTCGAAGTGTGCGTGTGTCTGTCAATGGTGGGGCGTGCAATGGCAACGGGTGCCAGATCCGAAAATGAAACGAAGCACACTCCACACTCCCACACCTACTCCATCTCCTGCCTCTACTCCACCTCTTAAGGGCGCACATTTGCTCGGCACGGTAATTCATCAAATGACGAAGACGACGCAGACGAAGGCAATGGCAATATGGGGCCGACGGGGTGTGGGTAACTTGGGCGCCAGCATTTGCTGTGCCACAAAAGAAGTTGCTTCTTGGGTCGAACTTCTCATTCCAACACACATACACATTTAGACAGTCGCACACACACACACACTCACACCCATAGAGACACAAAGTGTGCTCAGAGACTGACCAGTGAGTCCGGCGGGGAACTTTGTTTGTGCGTGTGTTGGTAAGGAACTTACCCTTACGCTTAGGGGTATGATAAGTTTGTGTGAGATTTCGATTTGTTGTTAGAGAAGCAGCATATTTTTGGCAAAGATAACAAGGATAACATAAAGTTGAATACAAAATAACAACTAACAACAAATTTTCAGCTAAGAATTCCGCTCTACTTTTGACATGGTCTTCGCAATGGCTACAGCTAAGGGAGTAATTCTTGCCAACGTCTTACCTCATTACTACCAAAAAACAAAAAAATCCGCGAATCAAGGCAACCATGTCGACGTCCGTACAACCATTTCTTTCTACTCTGCTGTAGAGCATTTCATTGTCGTCCTTAGTTCAATTCTTTCACTCCTAGTGTTTGATTATTGCAAATGGGTGTGCGAATGGTGGGTGCGGTGCGTCACCCGTCTCAAGTCCCAAGTCGAGCCCACCGAAACCTCCCATTAAAGCAACAAAAGCATTGACTTTTGTACATAGTCAGCGTCATTTGTATATAAATAGTTGAATCTCCCGTTCCTATGTGTGTGTGTCAAAGGCACACTGCTCTCTCCCCCCACCGCTAACTCTTTGCGGATTGTGAGTGGACTGGGGGTCAAGCTTTGAGCTTAAGCGCACATAAGCCGCCGCAGGACATTGTGTGTAACAGAAAGCCAGTCCCAGGTTTAATTTGTGCCTCAAAAACTTAAAGATTTGTCGAAAAGTTTCCAAAATGCCAGGCATAACTTGTTATGCTCCTCAGCTGTAATCAAACACGATTTGGTATCGACTCCCCCCAACTCACCTCACCTCATCAGCAGCAGGCAAACTTTATACTTGCTCCTGGTCCTGGGCTGCGTCACCGTTACACACATCTTGGCATTAGTGTCGCAGGCAGACAACGTGCCAAGCGAATCGAAGCAGACGAAGGAGGAATCTCAACCAGAGCCCGAACCAGTCAATGTCGTCAACAACATGTTGGAAAGGAGTAGGGAAACGTCTTTCGAATGTCTTGGCTGGATTCGCCTCCACCTCGGTTAGATGTTACGGAAAATTGCTTACGGTTTTTTGCAGACACACACGCACACACACCCATACACACACACATGGGTAACACACATGAATAGAGCAGAGATTGGATGGGTGCAGAGCAGTGTAGGTAGCATCGTCGTCGCATCATACAAACAGACAAGTTAGACAGCCCAAGACCCTCATCTGCTCATCCATTCGCTCGAAAATAGAAATAGATGACAAGCACACCAAAACGAAGACATGGCCGTGGCTAGGAGAGGTGTGGGTAGGAGCGCTGGCGTAAGGAAATTGGGTAACGGGAATGGGTAGCAACTGCGACAACGACTTTGGCTAAGGGCAAGCGACAAGCTCGACGGGGTTAGCTTGGCTTCTGATATCAGGCACTGAGAGAAAATGGAAACTAATTGAAGCAGTTTTGGTGGAAATTGATGAGCTGATGCTGATAAATGTCCTGGAAAGAATACTCCTTTTTTTCCTTAATCAATTATCCATTTAAATCCTTAGCATGCCAGGCATCTCTCAAGGGTTTAAACATTTTCACTGAATAATTTACGATCTTAGCTTAGTTTTCAACGCGATCGATTGATTTGCATGTATGCAATTATGCCGGAAGTCGATTTAAGTCCACAATGAACGCTCAACTAAAATGTTAGCCAATTGTCAGTTTAAAGCGTGGCGCAGTAGGTGGTCATTCAGCGTGTCAGCTCATCACATATTATTTCTATTTTGTTTTAACTTCCCAGCTGCTTTAACTAACTTCAGTTGAACCTTTTACGTTCTTTTACTCTCTTTTTCAAGAGTAAATTATTGATAAGTGGGAACTTTAGGTGCAGTTTATACAAAGTATTTGAGTTGTTGAACTGGTGATTCCTCATTTTAATGCCTCAAGTGCTTCTCTAAGCGCGGTGGTGATTTCTTTAATATCAAAATATATCACCAAGTTTAAATCAGCTGTTTTCTCCCAGTGTCCATTCCTTAATAGCTTCTGGGCTTGCACCCCTCACACACACACACACACACACACATGCTACAAAATAACAGCCATCAGCTCTAAGTCCTCACACTCTACCATCACCGCAAGGAAAAAAAAAAAGGAAGAAGGAAACCCCAACACCCCACATAAGGCCTTTTCTGTCAAGCGCAAAACAGACAAACCTACCAACCTTTCCACCCACTCACACCCGCACACACACACGCTGCCAACTCAACTCCATCTTGGCCAAAAAGCCGGAGAAACAGAAGCAGAAGAAAATGAAGAAGGCTACAGCCACAATCAAAGTTGCTGAGGGCAGGCAGAGAGGCGGCTGCTTGCCTGCCAGACTTGGCTCATCCCATAGCCAAGCGCTCACACGCACACTCACACTCACACATATGCACACCACAAAAAGGATGCTACGACTGGCGACGCCGCCTCCGAGTCCCAGGCACAAAAACAATG
The DNA here is from genome assembly GCA_035044985.1 of Lordiphosa fenestrarum. NCBI lineage: Eukaryota > Metazoa > Arthropoda > Insecta > Diptera > Drosophilidae > Lordiphosa > Lordiphosa fenestrarum. The sequence continues at coordinate 1,611,971 of JAWNNO010003804.1, read as the reverse complement.
CCAAAAGTTTCCACAGAAGGCGCCTCGACCTCACCTTCATGGAAAAGCCAAGTTCTCTACGGCTGCTTGCCAAGTCAAAGACTGCCTGCTCACATGTGTGTGTGTGAGAGTGTGTGTGTGTGTATGGGGGGAGTGTGAGTGTGAGCGTCTTGGCTTAGTATTTTTGGTTAATTTTCTTGCAGTTTTAGGTTACGTTTTTGGCTTTTACCACTGATGGCTGTCTCCCCTACTTTCCCATAACTGAGAGTGTGCTACCCCCGCAGGCCCTTTTAGCTAGAGAAAGACGTTTGCTTAAAAGCCAGCACACATATGTATGTGTGTGTGTATTTATGTATGTTTCTATGTATCAGGTTAGTTTGTGATGCTTTTTAGTCAGATGGGGGAATAGAGAACGAGCACTTGTACTTACCCCTAATGAAAATGAAGGCTCCTCTGCCACGATTGATGTCTTTCAGAATAACAGACCTGGTTCACTTCGTCCACTGTAAAAAAACGATTCATCTTCTGGTCACAACTTTCCGCTTAGCTAAAACAACAACCATTCCCCTTCTCCTTGGAAAACTCTCGCCAGCTGGCAGCAAAGTTTGTGAAAAAAAACGTGGAATTATATATCCCAGGCTTAGCTCTAACTTAAAACTACTTGGCTTAATCATATCAGCTCGTCAGACAATTAAATTTTGTCCTGGGACACACACTGCAGTCACACCTTCTTGTGCGGGCCTACAACGAAATTAGCCATTGAGAGTGCCAGCTAACCAGCTGCCCATTCATTCCCTCCAACCCACCCAACCCACTTCATGGCCTCGCTATCACAACTGCTAATGAAATACGCCACGTACATAGCGTGCTCCAGGAAGTTCGTCACTCCCCCGCCTCACCCACCCGCTGCTATTGAATTACTCAAGCGGCGCTGGTGCTCATCCTCCTCCCCAGGCGAGTCGAGCCGGTCCGGGCAACTAGCTCAAGTCAGCAACATTTCTGCTGCACAGAACCTTGTCTTGCACCCTTTCAACGCTCTTGTAACGTTCCGCCTTCACAGGACTCGGGCCGTGGGTGGCAATCCGAAAAAAATATAGAGGGAAGTCTATCCTGCAGGAGCTTTTATGAGAACGTGCGCTTTATTTGCCACTATCAAGACGCTCGAAGACGAAGGGGAACGCCGACTGGCACTGGCCGGGACAGTGGGATACAAACGGGTATTTTATGCCCACAAAGGAGGGAAAAAAAGAGCAAATACTGAGAATGGGGGAAAGTTAGTGGGTTGCATACTTATGCTTATATTTCAGACAATCAATATATAGGGAAGGGAGTCGGTAATTGCACTTGTGCTGGAATTCCCAAACAGTCAAAGCAATAACTGCATGAGTTGAGCTTCTGCAGACTTAAACTAGGTAGTCGAAGACTACTGCAGAAATACCTATGGTCAGCCTATGATCAAACATAACTTATGGGCCAGGAGACTGCTTTATCTTTAATTAGGAAATGTCAATCAATCGACTTATCGTTATTTTGTGTGCTCGATATATAATTATACAACTATGAAATATATGGAGAGCCCTAACTGTATTACTCAAATAGGTCAGTGCTGTTGAATTGTGTGCTTTTTAAAGAACAAAATGATTGAACAAATGTTTATTGTACTATTTATTGTTGTGGTTTAGAGTTAGAGTAAGTGAGAAGCCGAGAGAGCTTTTGAAAAGGATAGTGAAGTCATGCGAAAAAGATTCCAATCTGTCATTGTTTCGAGGTTATACGAAAAGAAGATTTAGGGCAATCACAACTAATGCCTTCCGAATCATTTAGAAGTAAACCAAAACCAATTGAGCAGTCTGGACAAGTGTGTAAGGCAACTGCAAGTTCAGTTTGCTAATCAGAATGGGATAAGCCAAATCGAGTCCTTGCTTAGGATCTTTTATATAAAGGTCCGAATTTTTAGGTAACTTTGCCACTGTAAAAACTGCTAACGATTCCTCTACCATTTGCTGTGTCTTGTCTTTGATGCTTGATGCGGACGCCGCCGCCTTCTTCTGCCTCAGCTCGTCCCACTCCTTTGACTTCTCCCCTTACCACTTGTCCTATCCCATAGCTGCTATGCACACAGACACCAGCGAATTGGGATTACAGCCCAGACCCAGACCCAGTGCCTTGCCCATTCCCATGCCAAACCTAACCCTTCTGTCTGCCAGCCCCCCTGCCAAGCCCAGCGCCTGGGTTACCCTCATCTGTCGTTTGCTTAGTTTGTGCCAGTGCAATTTTTATACAAAAATTTTCTTTCCTTTGCTCTGCCTCCCCAGGCCCGCCCCGCCCAGCCTAGCCCACAACAGGCCAGCCCAACCCTAACCCTCCCTCCTCCTTTTATATTTATTTGCGGCGGGTGGGGGGGAGGTGTGGAACCCTTAGTCAGCTCTTGGCTGCGAAGGAAGCCGAGACTAGCGGACTAGTTCACGCGGACGTCGGTCCGCCACGCTTTTATTGCTACCCCCAGAGCCGCCCTGCCACCAACTTCGTCATCGTCCTTGCTCATCAGGCAGTCCTCTGCCTGCTACTGCTTCGCCGGCTGCCTCTGCCTTTGCACGTTTGTCCATTTTAAGTTCGGGCTCTGCCCGTGGCACTCATCCAGCGTTTGTTGTTGCTGGAGTCCTTCAGCAGACCCAGACCGATGCCCGCCCATCCTCATTTATTTTGTACCCACGCTGGCAGCAAAGTTTGTCTTGCGTTTCGTTTGGGTTTTCCATTTTTTAGATTATTCCTTCTTGCTCCGGCTCCGGCTGCGGGGTTTTCTTTTTTCCTCTAGCCCCAGCTAACGAGCATGTTACTCCCGGTCCCCCTCATGCCTTTCGCTTTTATTATTATGCTTTGGCGCACATTCCAGCAAAATAATAAAAAAGAAACGAGGAGAGAAATGTAAAATGAAAGCTGTACCCCTTCGACAACATCGCGTTGCCCGGACTACGCTGGACACTGCTGGGAAAGTTGCATGTCCGAGTCCGAGTTGGGCCATATAAAATAATAACAACTAACTAAAAATCCATTCGCTTTAGCTGCAAAATCCTTTTGTTTTCCACGCTATCTGCTCCTCGTCCACCCACCAACAAAAACTACAAAAAAATAGAGAGAAATTGTTTGCTCCGCTCAAATTCAATGCAAAAGTTTTGGCCCGCCGTCTAGTAGCTGCCCACATAAATTTTCAGCTATTCTCCGCCCAGATTTCTATTTTTTTTTTGTTGTTGGTTTCTGCTTGGGTTGAAAGTTTATCAACGCGACCCGACCCCCCTTCAAAGCCCCTAAAACCCAACTCAACCGCTTGTTTGTCTTACTTTTGACCTCTATAAGCGAACCGGCCGCAATGGGAGGAAGCGGCCGATAATGATGAATGCAGCTCTGCAAATGAAAATTTTGAGTGGCAGCTGAGAAGGTTGGGAGAGGTGAAAGGAAGTAGATATATCAGCAAATTAAACTTAAATAAATGATATTGTAGTTGACTTGGGATGGTTGATCATTTTTGGATTTAGTTTGATCTTAGCCAGTGAGGACCAGTCAAGTTTGACAGCGATCCGTTGAACGCAAGTGGAAGAGGGGAGTAAAGGATCATAAGTAAATGCGGTGACCTAGCAAAGCCAAGAAATGTGGCAAAAAATATTTAGGGCACTTACGACTCGACAGTTAAGCTATGGAGTTATTGAATCCTGAGGCGGGTTCCAGCCCACGACCTCTTACACTACAAGCATACACAGTACCCTCTTATTACAAGAGACTATAAATGAAATGACTATTTTGGTACTGCCTATGGCTGACAAATTCTCTTACAAGTCGCCCCATCTAGTGTGGGTCTTGAAGTGTTTAGAATTGTCCTATTGAATATGATTAAAGAAGGTAAGGGAAAGGTACCTACTCGGATCAAATCGAAATTAGATATTGAATCTTGAAATCAAGGATAGTTACTGTAATCAAGCGCCTATAGCTATTAAAAGGTGACCGGTTGTGTAAGTTTTAAGTAAAAATTGTATCATTAGACGTGACACACACACGCCTGACCATACTGAGCATACACTTTCGTTTATATAGTCTTAATTGTTTAGAAATTGAAATAGATCCTAAAGTCTTTTCCACTTAATAAGAAACTGTTATAGTCAGTTAATCCCAACTCAGCATGAATTTAAATTCTTAAGCCAATTTGTGGCTAAATAAGAAAATTTAGCTTAGAAGTGTTTACTTAAATTACTTATTTATGTAAAACTTTTTAGACAGACTTCTCCAAATCAAAATTCAGGACTAATTATACCATTTTGTTTTCTTCTTTACAGGTAAGCAATCTCTGAAATTTCTTGCCACAATCGTAAGTACATTTGCTATGACAGTTCGACGGGTCTCGGCATTAATCTTTGCTTAAATTTTGATAAACCCACCAAGACCAAGATTTGTAGCCCGCAGCATCATCTTTCGCTGTTAACACAAATCTTGTTAGGGAAACCCATTAAAGTGCCGTTGGCAAATGCCAAGCAATGTGAAAAATCAAATTCAACTTCCACCGGCAGTCAGCCGTCATGATGTTGCTCAGTGCAATCGGAGGTGGATTAACCCACACCCACACCCCACTCACCCATCGCTTCACGTCACCAATCGAAACAAATCATAATCAAATCGAATTTCAGTTGATTTTCAACTGACGCAAAAGACAGTCACAACTGCACAGGAGTTTCAGTGGCCTGCTCCTGATAACTCCGGCACTCATTTTCCATAAAATGAAGCAGCAGCAGCCGAACTAACAGCAAAATGCAAACAGAAAAAAGGAAATTCGCACATAAAATTGATGATAAACCGTTCCAAATAATATTTTTTCCTTTGACGCCCGAGGAGGATGAGCGGGGGCATCTTAGGCTCAGGATTTTGGCAGAGGAAATGCTCTCTGAAGTCTAAAGGCAAAATGATGAATAATTTGCTGCCTCTTTCGTTAGGCGTCAAAGCTGCAGAAGAAGAAGAAGGGGTGGAGACGAGAATTGGGCAGAAACATAAAAATGAACGCCAGGGCGCCAGCAAACGTTACGTTTTCTTTTTTTTCTTTCTCTTTTCTTCCTCGTCCACCTAACCCCAAGCTCCAAAAGCGTTTTTGACACAAATTGTGCCACTGTCTGAGTGTGGGTGCGGGCAGTGGAGGGGTGGGGTGGTAGGCAGGATAAGCGAGTTGGATTGGGTTCGGTGGTGTCTGCTGCTTGAATGATTTTTAAACGAGGCAAGAAATCCCAAAAGATGCGGCAAACGTTTTGTTGGCATGAGTTCACGTGGGTTTCTCTGTCGGGTTTTTTTTTATTATTCTTTTTTTTTTTGGGTGCGCTGCTTTTATGGGCAGTTCCCATTGTGCCCGCCCACCCCCGGCCTTAGGCAACAGTCAGATAATACAACAACAAACATTTTAGCTACAGCCAGCAAAATAAAAAAAAATTCTAAAAAAAGAGGTTTTTTTATATTTGGCTTGTTTTCAAAGGGTTGGGCTAAGGTCGGCTGAGGGTGTGGAAAAAAGTTCGCTAGGTATACAGAAAGAAGAGGTTTCTATGGGACTTTCCAATTAATTTAAATTCATTTTATGCGTAAGAATGATCCAAAATTATGAAATTTTAAGTGAAGATAGTTGGTTTAAGAGGGAAAACGGAGTACAAAGTGTTATACAACCTTTCACACTGCTGAAACTAGAATTTGCTTAAGAATATCTGAGAGCCGGCTTGCAACACCTTTGATATTCTAAGAACTAACAGTTTATTGAAATTGGCGCTCAACGTGGGGCATATTTTTATAAGACTTATTCAGTTCAATGAAAGCATGTTACTATTGGAGCCCAACGTGGGGCAACCCAAGCAGCTTTCTAGTTGATCTGTTGTAGTCTATTGATTGCGTTCAGATTTTTTAATCAGTAGAATACTATTCAAGGGATAACATAATTTGGCGCCCAACGTGATGCATAAACACTCAAAGCTACATTACGAGCAACCTCCATTTCGATCTCTCTATGCTCTCTCCCACTCACCTCACAACACTCATAACTTAAGCCCTGAAAAACAGCACAGCACAACGCTCGTGTCTGAAAGCTGAGGTAAACCCAAAGTAAAATCCCGAATAAAAAACACAAAAATATATAAAAATCCCCCTCTCCAAGTCGATGGCCGGCGTCATCATAATCAACAACGCGCCGTTTTCCAACTCAGCCACAGGAAGGAAAGCTTCCTTCTCCACACTTCACCAACGTCCCCGAAGCGTACTTGAGTTTTGCGCGAGCGCCTGAAAGTTGCCAGCAGCGAAAATTTCCATCGTTGGCTTTGGCGGTTTTACAACCTTCGCGTGTCGCTCCCCCATTCCAGCCACTTGCTGGATGGTCCCTTTTCTGCTGTTTAGCACACCTAGAAGCGCAGTTCGCGTCCTCGTCTAGCCGCGGCAACCTTCACAAATGGTAACAATTTCAATTTCTCTGCCGCCTTATCGCACCCTCGCACATATGTGGGACCCAAACCCGTTGCCCAAACCAAACTTTACAGCTCAAAGTTGCCGCTTGGCGATGGAAAGTATAAAAAAAGGAAGAAAAAAAAAGCGGGGCGAAATTATTACAAAAAGGCAGCCAAATGTGGGTGGGTCTGAGTGTGGCAAGGCAAAAACGCGTAGCAGATTAGCGATTTAGGGATGTGGAAAATTCGTACGTCTGCCTACCACCCCCACCTTCAACTCGGTTGGGTTAGGGGTGACGAGATGAAAAGGGTTCCTGAAGTTGGCGTCGGGAATTGTTTGGAGAGACTTGCAACATGAAACGTGGCTCGGTGCGCGCGGGCGTGGGGGGGCTGACAAACAACGAAAAACGTTGAGCTGCTGCAATTTTCGCAAAAACGAAACATTTTCCGACGCATTTAAATGAGTTAAAAGTCGCCTACTCCAGGGAATGATGAAGTGTTATGGGGTAGAAAGTAGGGACCTGTGGTAAAGCCCAACTAAATATTACACTGAGTAGCAGGATATGTGGGATATTTGTAAGTAACAATTACTCCAGCATCAAATAAGCCTGGAAAAAAGCATTAAAAAAAGCATTCTACTTTGCCTTTGGATTTTACCGAATTTTTCCCCGTTTTTCGAACAAGAAAATGTATTTTCAGAAAATATTTACTTAATTTTGCTCTTAAGATTTTTAGACCGAGTATTCTTCATACAAAATGTTATAAAAATTTTCCCTATGGGCGCATTATTCAACATCGAAAGTCACTTCTCAATCAATCAATAGAGTTTTAAGTTAATCGGATGGAAAAACAGTTGTCTATAACAAACTTTACATTAATTTTTTATACCATTTACTTCAGGGGGGAATTCATAGATTGGAAATATACCTATCCAATTAATTGTGGTCATTAGACCCAAGGCTGCAGTCTGCAACCAAACCCCACAGAACTGGTACCTTGTTGGTTTTGGTCTTTGAGCGCCACTTCTTGCTTCAAGACCGAACCTTTTGCAGAGTTAAAAGGGCTTGCGCCTTGATGAGAATAGTTCATTGGTGGAACCGATACTAGTTTTTAGTAATGTGCAACGAATTTAAGCTGATTCTGGCCTGGCCTGTTTCCTTTCGGGCTGCTTGTGGTGCAGCGGGTAGTGAGTGGGTTCAATCCCTCTTAGGGACATCTAATGAAAAAGTTATTAATTTCAAACGTTACACATCCGTTTAACTTCACAAGGCGCCAGCTTCAAGGAATCTTGCAATGAAAAAGCTTATTACACTTTGCCGTACGGATTCGGTGTTAAACTGTAGGTCGCTTTCCATTTTGCCAATTTATGGACACGGAATTTACACCTACGAAACGCTTATAAACAGAAACTATTGTGAGTTTTTCTCATTCTCAGACTCAGACCTTCAAACACTTCTAAAAGTTGTGTAGCACAGTTTCCTCTAATCAAATCAGGCACTAAAATTTCTTCTGCAATTTAAATTCGAGTAGCCTAGTGTTGGCTTCTACTTAAGGGGTTTGAGGGTAGCCTCAACTAATGCTGCTTTGATTAAAAAAAACGCAGCATATTTTTTTTTTAATTTGTGGCAGTCCACAGCCCGCATCCCCTTGCACACACAACGATCCTTGGGCCGAGACAAAGGCAGTCAATGATTGAAGTGTACCATATCCTACTTTTCAATTGCACCCCGGCTCAACTGTAGTGTGTGGAGTAGTGGGGGGGCAGACTGACTGCTGCTTGTCTATCACTGTTTATGGGCGCACCCCGCTTCTGCCATTATGCGACTATAATTTTTATGTTACCCATGCGCTCGCCTACCAATTAAAACGTCTGCAATGGCAAAACGTTGGACCAGGCCACGTCGGATGTGCTTATGTCGCTAATAAACCGTATTATTAAGTGCGTGGTTAGTTTCGCTGGGCTTTAGGGTGAGTGGGTGTGGGTGCCGCCGCACCGCCACTTTCAACTTCCGCCGGCAAATGTATAATTCTATGCCACTGAACTGAAGTTTACTACTATTTTTTTCTTCTTTTTTTGCTCTCTTTCATTTCTTCCATGTGAATTAATTTTAAGCTGCTTAAGGTGATAGACGATTTTACTGTATTAAAATGTAAAATGTAAGGCAGAAACTTTGTTTGATGCGCATTAAATTTATGAGTTAAACAGAATTGCCTACATTTGGGGAGAGGATTCTTCATATGAAAACAATGGGCTTTAATGTTGATATGGTCTCTTTTTTTTGCGCAGAACTCTCTTTAATATTCGTGTAAGCTTCGAAATAAATAATCTCAAATATTTTTAGGTATACAGTAATTTTAAAAATATGATTTCTTCGCTTAAAAAAACCGCAGAAATGTTTGGAATAGCTTATTGTAAGGCTAAGATGTACAATCTTGGAACTTAATCAAAGAGGATTGAAACAAAAGTATGGCTTCCCACAAAACGTGCCTTAATATGATCAGAATAGTCATTTTATAAAGCTCAGATAACAAAAAATCTAGCGTAATGGACAATTTCAGCGAACAGATACTAGATCAGCACACGAAAATTGTCTAGCATCACCATCTTTTCTTTTCGAAAGGATTTCGATAAATACAGTGAAAATACCATATTACTTGGATGATTCTTTCTTTCACTAACAACTTATTCCGAGTCTTTTCAGTGTTTTCATTTGCATTTCCCTGCCTTTTGACATTCGTTCCTGGTATTTTTTGTTTGACTAAACATTAGAAAATGTTTCGTATTCAAATCAATTTATATTTGGGTGTGCTTCATATTGTTCTTTAGTTTTTTAATTTACATTTTTCAATCTGTTTTGAGGCAACTTTTGTAGTTGACATAATGTTTTGGTTTTTTATGAAATACATTTATTTTCGAGTATAAAACTGTCAGAGACAGCAATCCACATCAATCAGATCTCGCTAAATAAAAAATGTACAACACATCTCACACATAAGAATCTATTGTCATTGTCATATTTTTCGATTTTTATTTAATTTAGGATTTGTATTTTTGATGATTTTTTTTGGGCAGCAACAAATTTTTGTTTATTTAAAATTTCATGCCTTAAATATTTCATACACAAATGTTCTCTGTTACATAAGTCCAAGCTAAAAAACAAAAACAGTAGAAAAGGGGGAGGCGAGCCAAATATAAAATGGCCAGTCAATACTTTTTTTTATGTTTTCTGAAGCATTTGCATATTCAAATAATTTGTGTAAAAAATATTGCATAAAAAATGCAAGAGCAAACATCATAGCAAAATCAGCGCCTGCAAAAGTATCCCTAAAAAACAAAAGATTACTTTTTAATTTAAACAAAAGAATTTTTATTACAAATCATTTGGAGAAAATGCGGCGGTCTTTGTTTTGCTCCACGCACAATTCCTAAGTGCAGCTTCGTCTCCATTGACCCGCACACACGGCGTATGCGTAATGTGCTGTGTAACAGGCAACAGGCGTTGGTGGCCATAGATTTCAGTTAACTGCAACGCAATGTTGACGTGTTGTCGTCAACAGCATCCTGCTCATCATCATCATCATCGTCATCCGCCTTCTCTTACCCCGCCACCGCCGTCTTCGTCAACTTCATGATGAGAATTCATATGCAAATCCAAAACGCAAATCAGCATTAGGGCGAGACTCCGGTTCCTGCCGCTGTGTGCGAAGAATGCCAAATGGTTGGCCAGATGAGGCGTGTGAAACCATTTGTGAGATGTGCGAGTTTGTATGTGAGCAGGTGAAAGTGCCGGAAAAGTAGCTCAGCAAACAATAAGCGGCAGTTAATGCACTTTACATAGACGAAATTTCAATGCAATTTGTGCAGATGTGTGCGAAAGCATTTTAAGACTACTTAGGCTGGCTAAATGAGTTGACTTTGGGTAGAGGCAAATGTATTATAATTGCTTATAATTGAATTAGCTTTAACCCCCAAACACACCCACTCAGCTCACCCACTGTACCACTTCTGAAATAATTAGCACTCTAACTAGTCAAACTTTAAAGTTTTTCTTCCACGTTGTGACTGCTCTAAGGACTTTTCAGATATTCAAACTAGCAGGTTAAAGTACAAATTCCTTGCCCAAGCATATTATTTGTAGCTTAGACTGACAATTAGAGGAATAGAATTCAGTTGGATGTCTGACTAGATGTGTGGTCTACTTGGTATCGTCAGGCCCATAAGATATGGTCATTTGTTCTTACGATCTTATGCCATCTGGCTGTCCCTTCGACATCTGCTATTGGGTAGAAGTATTGTACGATGCTTAAGCTGTGAGTGGGTGTCAATATACCTATAAGAGGGATATTTGAGGAAAGGCATAGCATTTCTATCAAAATTTTACAATTTACATGTTACAAAACCAGGAGCTAATGGAACATTCTATATTTGGATTAACTCCACCCAAATTTTCTACTCGTCGCGAGATTGCAGGATAGAAAACTGGGCTTGTACTTATACTTATATAAAGTTACAGCGAAAGTGTATGCACAGTATGTATTTAGTTTCCACAGAAGCTACTGAAAGGAGGTACAACATATCTGCACTCACTTGAGTCTTAAATGTTCTCAAAAGCGGAACATTAGAACTAAATTTAAGATTTTGTGTTTTCAATGTGTGTGGTTTTTGGACCTTAACTTCCAAGAGGGGGTTGATATCAGCAAGTTGTAAATGTAGTAAATTGGGATACACAACAAAAGTACATAATTCCGCGATTTTTTAAAATAATTAGAAAGTTTTTGAGAATTTTTTTAAGCACAAAATTACACAATTTATAGACCTGAGCTATCTTCCAATCATACAGTCATATTTCTTTCAATGATACTTCCATTCTGTTAAGCTTATTTGCAAGAATATTTACCGCCCCCCTCAGCGCCAGCCCCTCTTCTCGTCTTCACACACTTCATTCCTTCCATTACAAACACAAATTGAAACATAATATTGTCAGACACTGATGCCCATTTCCTTTGGCAACAACCGCAACAACTTTTGCCTCTCTGGCCACTTAACCGCATCCCTACCCCCTCACGCCATTCACCACCCCACACCCATTAACCAACCATCATAGAGGTGCGTAAATAAAAAAAAAAGTATATAATAAGAAAGGAATGCCCCCTGCACATATGTTCGGGGATGTCCCCTTCCCCACGAGGCAGGGATTTTTATTTACAACAACAACTCTATGCTTATCAGCGATTTCAGGGATGCGTGAGAGTAAAAAAGAGAAAAAACATAGGCGGCAGCAGCATGCAGCAGGACACAAATGTGCAATTGGTGCGCACAATATTTTTAAAGGCGGAGCTTTTTTTGGTCCTTTTTCACGCACACGCAACTCTCACTGGACAGCACACAGATCCTGTGTGTGTGTTTAAAAAAAAAAAAGAGGAAAACCGAGTGTCGACGAACGCGGCGGCCTACGATGCCGCAGCGGGGGGCATTATTATCAATGAGGCAAAAAATACAGAAAAAAGAACCGAACCAATTCTTCTTCTCATCATACCCCAAAGTAGGCGTACCAGCGACAGCAGCAACAGCAGCAGCGGACTGCAGTCAGGGCTGCATACAAGGAAATCTACTTACTCAACGCCGACCAGGCCAGACATCACAATTAATGCCAACCCACACGCACACTCACACACACAAACACACACGCACAGCAGTTAATGCCACCCACCAGCCTGCAGTGGCCCACCCACACCCGCCTTTCGCTTTAATTTCCACGCAGCAACAAAAATTGCATTTTATTTTTGGTTTTTGCGCCTCGCAACCAACGCATTTTCCAGTTTTTTTCTACCACCTTCCCCCCCATTTGCCAGCCATACGCATCGTGTGCAATGTTAGTCAATGCATTAGCCGTACATCCAGCCCAAACCAATCCTACCCAAACTAGAGGTGCGAGAGGCGATTGCGTGCGCCTGTGTGTGTGTGTGTGTGGGCGTGGGCGTGTGGGCAAATAAATGGTCAGCAAATGTTGGGTAGTGGTTGTGAGGGATTGATGCCATCTAAATAATGTTGTAAACATGATGATTAGAATATTTGACAAAAGAAAAACAATGTGAAGAATGGCAATTCCTAGAAATAGCTAAACAGATGACCTTGATGAAAAAAGCTCTTGGTCCGGAAGTCGGCCTAGTCCGACTATAATATACTCTGTACCGACGAGAGATAATGCTCAGCACGCTTTTTAATGCAGCTGAAAGCAGCGCCGCTACTGAGCTGTTGCTAAGGTTCATCAGATCTTTACCAATTTTTTGGCCAACAGGGTTGCATCTCGTGCAAATAAAATTACCCATATTTTAGTTATAATGTTCCATTGACATTTAAACAAACCGAAAGTGATTTCTAGGACACCCAGAATTGTTTTGGGTTGGAATTTGGTTGGAAGAGAATTCTGGGAAAGAAGTCCGTCCATGAAGGAGTACTCGAATCAAGTTGGTTTTTTCTTATTTTGGTTTGGGATGCAATTTTAAAGGTGTTACAGATAAGGTAGAAAAACCTAAAAAAAAAAAAGGATACGACCCTCTCAAAATTCCAAAAACCTTTTCTAATATAAGTTACAAACCGATCTTGAATCAAATCAGTTCGAACCCAGAGCTCAGACTTTTGATTTGCTTTTAACCGAACCTTAAACTAAGCTTCTTTTAGAAAGAAAAGCTTAGCCTACAACTTCGGTTCGGTTCAACGAATATTCAAAACATAAACATTGACCTTACCTAACATCTTCTGTTATTTAAGACGGGGTTTTCACTGTGAAGCAAACTTCGTAAAGTTTTTCAAAAAGCTCTTGCTAATAGGAAAGATGTTTAGTAGTGTCGCTTGCCCCTATGCACCTCTTTCCTACAAACGTAAGCTTTTTCAAGAACTGTGAACCTCTTACTAAAGATAAGGTATAAAACAAAATATCTAGAAAATCGTTTGGAAGTATTTATAAAGTCTCCACCCCTTAAAGCAGCTGCTATTTTAGGATCCTTGACTTCAGAGTTTTTTTTTATTCATAAACAAATGCTTTGAAGTACAATAGTAATATTTTTCGCAGACTACTAAATCGATTTTTACACAAGGCAACAGAACTAAACTTGTTTATTAGTACATTAAAGGATTGTTGGTGATTTTAGATGATATGTGTGTGCTGAACAAGATTATGTTTTTGAAAATGGCTTATCACATCCAGATTTATAGAAATTTGTGCTTAAAGTTGCTGAAAATATAAATTTTTTATCCTTTTTGGGCGCTATTTGTGGAGCGCTTGGCCGATTGTTTAAAATCACTTTGATTTCAACTTTACTTCGTTAAACTATTGCATAGAATTCTGACAGTTTTTAACAAAATTCCCCACTAAACTTCCTCTGGCGCTTTATTGTAGTGTTTGCCTTACCCCCTCTCTAAGTCCAATCATCTAAATAACCACATATAATTTGTTACTTTTTTTCTCACAAAATTCCTACCCTCAAATTATGTTAAACTCTTTACTGCTTTCCTGCTAGAATGAGACACACCACCAGCTCAAATTAGCTTAATTCTGCTGTATTAGCCCTCCCTGTCAACCCATGCACTTGGGCCCAGCTCTAACCACATCATAAACTAATCAGACCAGACAAGGTGCGGTACCCCCTTGCGCTGGCCTAAGCTTTGGTCAACAAAATGTTGCATACTTTATGGCGATGTGCAAAATAATATTCGCGTGCCGCATAAAAATGGCGAATTTTTTATGCCACGCCTCGCTGCTGCTGCACTTCTGTTGTTATTGTGCGATTGAGTGGCATGTAGCGTTAGTTACACAGCGCCCCCAAAAGTAGGCAACACATGCAGCAAACGATCTGAAGTGCTGTGAGTAACTTTGACCCGTTTTGTGGCCAGTCACAAACAACGAGTGAAAAAAATTTGTAAAGCAAATGAAGAGTCCTCGCTTTTTATACATTTGCTGTGTGTTTGTAAAATAATGTTGCCTCCGAAATGAAAAACCAAAACATCATCAATGATATCAAATACGAAAGGGGATGTGGGGCTAAGCTGTATACACACACAGGCGTTCGCACATACGCAGGCAGGCATACTCTTACTAAGCCTTGATACTATTTTATGTAGTGTTTGTTACCCTCTAAAAGGGTATATGTATCCAGTCAATGGGAAACATGGTATAAACTGGTTTTGGTTTCTTTGATAATACATAACATTGGGCTTTGTAAGGGTATTAGCAGATCTGTGTATGTACCTTTCAGTTTCAATTTTTCCTATTTCATTGCAGTTGGAATGCTTGGCTTTTTTTTTGTGCTGCCAATTGTTGGTTGCACTTTGTTCATTTCTCGCGGCAAATGCAAAGCATAAAAATAAGTACAAATGCAGCTTTGCTCTTCTCTATGTACATTGTGTGGGGTTTATATGCGTGTGTGTGTGTGTGTGTGTGTGCACCTGCAGCATTTCGCTTTTTAGTTGCAGCCAACAGCAAAGTTTCGACTGCCCCCGCCGCTACTCGGTGCTTTGTGAAAAAAATAGAAATTTCAACGGAAACGCTAAAATTTTATAATGGTGCACACACAGTTGCCATGGCCAGCGGGGCTGCATGGTTGCTGATGGTGACAGGAGCTGACTCTTTTTTTTGTGCCGTTTCTGACTTATTTGATACCAAAATCACTAAGAAAACGGCAAAAGCTACTCCAGAATAATATAAAAAAAAACTGTTAAGACCCAGCACTTGATTACCCTATGGCACTCTCTATATTTTGGGGTTTTCCCAAAAACCACGACCAACCCTTTATGTACACATATCATTTATGTATATCCCTTTCAAAATTTCATATATCATGTACACTGGGCATATTTTTTATGTGTCATTCCCTTGGCTAAAACCATGACTGGTAACTAATTTGAAACTGGCACCAACTCGTCATGTTTCCGCATTTTAATTTATTTTTTGTCAAATAGAAACAAGCGACAGCATTCAGTGCCTGGGCCTAAAAGTATGCAGTTGCATTGCCATTTTTTGTTTATGTTTTTTAAATGCTTTGACCAATCGTTGATGTTTTTTTTAGGGCACACGAATCGCGTCTATATATATTTTATAGTTGGACAAGAATTTAATGCAATTTCATTTCGGAAACAGTTTAAAGGTCGAAAAATGAATATCAAAATTTTCAGGAAATGCAAAATGCAACGAAGAGTATGAAAAGCTAACGAAACTTTAAGTGAATTGCCAGCCAAACTATGAAATATGGAATGCTTCTTCGTCCTTCAAAATCGGACAATGTTTATGTGTCATAATTGAAGGATTAAAGTTGCTTCCATACATGTGTGAAGGTCGGTCAGAGGTGGTCTTAGCCCACCCAACTATTAGGATTATCATTTCTTACAAAAATTACCCTGAGGAGAGTTTATCGAGAACTTTGATGATTAATAAGAGATTATTGTCGTGTGCGATTCGCAGAAGACTCGAAAATGACTCATGCGTATGCTCAATATGTACTTTCTAGAAATACACCTCGGAAAATACTCTTGAATGTCTCGAAAAAGAATCTAAACTGATCTCTTTAAGAAGAGTCGCGGCTGGGTACCATTTTCTCCCGCCAAACGGATCATTTATGATCAGAAAACGAGCGCATTTATGACTGATGAGTCAAAAAAAAACTCGAATGTGATCTGGTCTGAGTCCCTGTGAAATGGTCTGAGTTTGTACACATTGTCTTTTCAATACCCGCTTCTAGGAAGCAAAAGATCTGCATAGACCAGGTTGAACCTCCTAGGATTACTCATCCGTCACGTACACCCGATAAGCATTTATACCTCACTTCTTATCTTTTATAACAATTGTCCGTAAAAGTGTCAGCCAAAGCTTTCTACTACTCAGGTTTTACTTACAAAATGCATCTTGCTAGTTGCCTTTTAAAGTATACTATGCTTCTGAAAAGGTATGATTGAGAAGAATACGAATCTTTTATTTGGCTTAATACCCAATTGTAATTTATAGCTATAACTGATCCGACAATCTAAGTGAATATACAGTAAGGATTATGTTTGACGCTGCATTATCTGTCTATCAGTGCACATGTTCAAAAAATGTCTGCAAGTAGAAACATAGTTTGCCTACTTTGAAGGGCATTAATCATGAAAATTGGCCTTTTTCAGCTTAAATTATTATGAAAATCAGGATAACAACCCAGTTTGAACCCAGAATTTAGATTTTTCATTAAAATTATAAACCACAAAATTAATCGAATGTTTCGCACAACGTAAGATGTTATCAGATGAACAGTAAAACCAAAGTATATTCTGCATAGACTATCGGTACTAACACAGAAATCTCTGGAAAATTCGTCGGTGCCACAGAACTTCAGAAGATTTCATTTTCCAGTTCGAAAGTCTTCTTAGAGAGTTTGTTTATAAAGCGCATAAGACAAACCCAAAATGAGCGAAAAAAACTCTCGTTAGTTGAGCGAAAAGTGCGTGGAGAAACTTCAGAGGTAAAGTATCATTTCGGTTCCTTTTTTTCATGGTGTTCTAGGGAAACTGTTTACAAAATCCACTCGGCCTTGAACACTGAATTTCAAATCGCTCAACTTGTATCGTCTAATCTGGTAAGCAGGCAAATTTGTGTGACTTCTCATATACAGGCAAACAGTTTCAATACGATATAAAACTCTCAACTTGACTCGATTATGTAATTCATTTTCACTTGACAATGTTCAACACTCGGTTCATGAATTTTGATGGCATTTTGCAGGTTTGTTTTTGATGTAAAAATATTTTTAATTTTCTTGAATGTATTCTCCACTCAGAAAGTGAAACAAATATTTGATTTGTTGCTAGCACTAACCAGGCACAACCCTGATTCCACACACTCGCACACACACACACACATCAAGTGCAATTTCTTTTAATTTCTTCACCACGATTGCGTTGTTGGGTTTCGAATTTGAATTCTCATTAGACTAAGTTGTCAGGCCACAGCTTCGAGACCGACTCGAGACTGACAGTTGCCTTGTCTCAAGCAGCAAGCTGCACCTCCCCCAAAAACCAATGTCGTAACCACAAAAACTTTGGAGCTACCCCCCCAGCCAACAATCCCTTTCACAGAGTTAGAGAGAGAGAGAGAGAGAGAGAGAGGTAAAAACTAATGCATATGTTTAGGCATTTTAATTTATATACGACAAGAACCAGCCCCACCTACCCATCCCACCCACACACACACACACTCACACAAGCTCACACACACCGACGCACGTCTTCTAAGAAAGCTCAAGCATAGACTAACCCCAACTCCCTTGACTTCAATGTCGTCTCCGTTGATAAAAGCAACTTCCATTTCATTTAAACTACAATTTCCTTGACAGTGCACAGAGAGGCAACCCCTGGGCTAGGCAGGGGGACTTGGGGCTGGGTAGGGGTGTGGGTGTGGGTTGGCAACCCTTTCACGCACTTATGAGTTAAACGCAAAATTTCTTAGCTGCCTTTTAGGCGCTGGGAAAAAGGAAAAGGGGGGGCTTCGTCTGGAGAAATATGTCATCGGCAGTTGGCAGGGAGGAGCAAGGAAGAAGCACTTCGGCCTGCCTGACTACTGGGGTCGGTGGTAATTCATTATGCGTGTGCTTAGAAGGCTCTCGGCATTGTAGTGGTGTGTAGTGTGTCTGCGTGTGTGTGTGTGTGTGCAGTCTGCTTTTAGGCGCAGACAACAACAACAACACATGTTTACCCCCTGCCAGCTTGTTAGTTTTGCTTTCACATTGAACTCCAAGATGCCAGAAACCCGCATACTTCTCATTTGTATCTGGCACACACTTTTAGGCCCATTGCCGAAAAAGGGGTCTGTGCGACGACTTCAAAAGCAACTTGAGGGAGACGAGCTGGCAAATGGAAATAAATTCTAGGATTTATAATCTCCCCCCCCCATGCATCTCTCACCCAGGTGAAGCTCACAACAAATTACTTGCCAATTTTGGCCAAGTCAAGGTTGGCAGACAAAAATTTCCAACATAAACCAAAGCCAAGTCATGAAGACTCCCGCTGGAGTTGTTCCATTGTCTCAGCTAGATAGATTCACAAAAATGTCCAACGACTTGGTCCAGTCCACCCACACAATCACACACATCATTTCCTTCCCCTCCTCCTTAGCCGTTTGCTTGTATCGTTTTAATTAAGGGTAAATTTGTACGTTTTCTTCTTCTTATTCGTGTGGTTGTTTCCTCAACAGTTAGAAGGCCATGCGCCTTAAGTAAAGGGTAAAAGAAACTCAAAGACGACGCTTGGACTCAACTCCGGCACTGACCTGACGCCACCCAAATGCCTTTCATCTGTCTAGCCAAAGTCTTGGGGAAAAATGTTAGAAAATTGCCATTTGGTTTACTCTGCTTGATTAAAGAGCTACCGTGGGAGTTGTAAGTGGGCAGCAAAAAAGAAAGTACAAGACAAATCAAAGGGTTCTTGGATTAGAAACTAAAGTAAGAAAATGCGAAATTTACACTGAGGATGCATTTTAAAACGAGATACACATTTGGTGGGGAAAGACTCAGGGTGGAGTTGCCTTGAGGAAGTGCTTTTTGTTTGGCTAAGATGCAAAAACTAAGCAAGAATAAACATAAATATTGATGGACACTACAGAAATTATAGAAATGCTCCCTACTGAACATTCTTAAACAAAATTTTCAAATTATATGGTACAATTCCGGGAAACTTATAAAACATTAAAATAAACGAGTCCCTTATTTAGGGAATAAGAAGATTCCTGGCCTGAACCATATATATCTCCGACTTCAACCAAACTTCTGATCTTCAAAGTCTGACAAAAGTCCTGTGGGAAGCCTAGTTTGGTTTTGAATATCGAGGTTAAGTTAATATCGGTACTTTTTTTCATCAATTCTTTTTCGGATCGAGTGCAGATCGAATATGGAGCTAACTTTAATCTCGGGCAACATACTCCTTTGATTTTTGAATCAAGTTAAGTAGGAATTTCGATCTTTAGGCCATCTTAATTTGATTCGGCTGAGAGATCAAGTCGAGTTTGGACTAACAAGCTAAAATCAATTGCTTGTATGCTTGAAATAACACTATATTGAGCTCAGGTAGAGCTCTCAACAAAAAAGTGCTCATTGCTCTGGTTTATACACAATTCCAATAGCTCTATTTCCGTTCCCTTGGCATCCAAGGTGCACTTATGGGGACGAATTTGTGATTTTTTGCGTTGCTGAGGAATTTCTTCATGAGTATTAATGTCGGCCCCAAAAAAATTGGTTTGAACAAGGAAGCAAATCTTCTGCAGTATAGTACCCGACCTCCAAATACCAATGTCTCCTTATTTTTGGAATTATTCACCTATAGAACCCCAGAGATCATATAAATGAATGTTAATTAAGAGCCAAAGTTGCATCTACATTTCCCCCGACCTTTGCTTCTCCCGCTTCCTCCCCCCCCCCAAGACGTTTGTGAATTTCTAAGAAGTGAGAAAAGTAAAAAATGCGCCTTGCTTCAAGCTCCCTTGGCCATTCACATGGAACACAGCTTCATTTGGGTCCCAGCCACTGTCCTACAACCACAACCAGTCAAAAGGAGGACGAGGAGGAGGTGGAGGAGTAAAAATGCTCAAGACCAGACGCCCAACATCTTGGCTGAGCTAACGAAATGTTTCATTAGAGCCATGTTAGCCGCAAATGGCAGAATCAACCCCCAACCCAAATCTCGACAACTAATTTCGCAGGCACAAAGGCACAGAGAAAACAAGTCCAAAAGATGAAAGTCGAGAAAAGTTGGCTTTGGCGTAGGGTTAGCTCAGTTCTTTTTTGTGCATACTTTTGAATGGTCATTGGGATTTGGGCATATCGAACGCTGGTCCCACAAAACTTTGTGCGGTCTTGGTCTCACTCTCCGTCTCCCTCTTTGCCTCTCTCACACAGGAAACCATACCAGCAACACCGGTCACCAACACCGACTCAACCAGCAGCGTGGTCGGTGTGGGCGTGGGCGCCGGCGTTGGAGCAGGCGGAGGAGGAGGTCTGGGCTCGGCCACCCTTGGTGATATTGTCAGCGGCTTGGGCGGAGGCGGCAGCGGCGGCGGCGGCAGCAGCAACAGCGAGTCCGAGGCTTATGCTGGCCTGATGAAGGATGCGGATAAGCTGAAGCTGATGCTGTTGGCCTGGAACTATCAGAACTCCACAGCGGTTCGCAACGGCACCGAAGGACCCGACCTCAGTGTGGTGGGCGGGCTCTGGGCTCAGTACCAGAACGCCTTGGCCCAGAATGCGGCAGCCGCCGCAGCGGCCAGTGTCAAGATGGAGAGTTCCTTGTCACCGGTGCCCCGACAGGATGCCCACTCGCCCATGGAGACGCAGGATGAGACGAACTCCTCGGGCCAGAAGGAAGAAGACGAGGTTTCCGAAGACGACTCCGACGATAAGCTGGACGAGAAGCTGGCCACCTCGCACGATCCCGAGCGCCTCAAGGCCTTCAATGTGAGTAAAGTGAGATGGGAGCAGCGAATGTAAAGCCAAGCGTTGCCAAAGGAAACCAACTAGCCCCGTGTCGAGGAGGTTACTCAAACCCACTTCTTCTTCCCTTGCAGATGTTCGTGCGCCTCTTTGTGGATGAGAATCTGGACCGCATTATACCCATCTCCAAGCAGCCAAAGGAAAAGATTCAGGCCATTATCGATTCGTGTGCCCGACAGTTCCCCGAGTTCAGTGACCGATCCCGCAAACGGATACGCACCTATCTCAAGTCCTGCCGACGCAACAAGAAGACACGCGATGGCTGGGAGAATACGGTAAGCAAGTGTCAACCCTCAACCGAATCTCTGCTAACCTTTCCACCCTTTCTACCCGGTAGACCCGACCCACACCAGCCCATCTCACCTCCGTGCAGGCGGAACAAATCCTGGCCATTGCCTGCGAGAACGAATCGATGAACGCCAAGCGGATGCGCATTGGCCTGGAGCCCATCACCCACGCCGTGCCAGCTCCGGGTAGTGCTGTGGCCGCTGCAGCAGCTGCTGCCGCCGCCGCTGTGGCAGCCACCAGCACCAGCACGACAGCCGCCAGCAATGCCACCGTCACCTGCGGAACTGGCGACGCCTCCAGCCTGACCAGCGTGGCAGCCGCGGCCTTGCCGTTTGTCAGTGCCGTGGGCTTTGCCCGTTCCACACCCAACTCGGATCACGCTGAGGCGCTGCCCTTTGGAGCTGGTAGCAATGTGGTGGTGGGCAGCGCGAGCGCGGGTGCGGGAACCATTGGAGGCGGCGGCGTTGGTGGGGGCATGAGCTCGGCCAGAAGTTCACCGCTGGCTCTCAGTTCCAATGCAAGTGTCAGCGGTGGAGCAAGTGTCACTGGGCTGACCCTGGCCAATGGAGCTGGAGCCTCTAATGGAGCGGGCTTGCCGTCCAGTAGTCCATACACCACAGATTTCAGCTCACCATCGGCGGCCTCACCATTCGTGGCTGCAGCTGCGGCGGCGGCAGTGGCCGCCGGGCGTGCGCCCAGCTATCCGGGCTACTTTCCGGGAGTGGCTGGACTGGGTAATGGTGGGTAACTGCCTAAGACTTATGTGGAAGTGCTTATTAAATTTCCCTTTTTGCTTGCAGTAACGCCCACCGATCTCTCCATGAAACCGACCACCGGTATGTCCAGCAGCAACAGCAACAACTCCATAGCCGGCCAAATCAACTCCCAGCTGAGTGCCGCCAATCTGGCCACCCTCAGTCAGGCCAATAGCAACAATGCTTTGGTCACCGCCACCCAGCAACTGCAACAGCTCCAGCAACAACAGCAGCAGCAGCAACAGCAGCAGCAGCAACAACAGCAGCAACAGCAGCAGCAACAGCAACAACAACAGCAGCAACTACTCTCCAGCTCTGTGGCAGTTGGCTTAGATGCGCAATCCTCTCGAGCACCACCCATTCTACCGCACAAGCTGAGTCCCAATGAGGTAACAGCCGCACGGCAGGTAATTTCCGCCTATCGGGAAAGCGCCGCTTTCCTACTACGCACCGCCGACCAGGTGGAGCAGTTGCTGGTGCAACAGCAGTAGGCTTAAAACAGAAATTCCAAGGACCCAAGCGTGGCCAGGCTGGCTTGGGTTGTTCCTATTTTAATCTTAATTCAAAACCAAACAAACAACAAAAAATAGTCAAAGAAAACCTAACGAAACCACACATAAAAATAGTCAAAGAACGGAAAAAGAAAATCTAAACAAAAAGTTCGTTTAAAACAAAACATTTTAAGTGTTTTTTCCTCCAAACTACGTACAGCATATTACAAAAAAACAAAACAACAACAAATAGCATTAAACGATAAACTAAAAAACCAAAACAAAAAACATATTCCAAAATATCACAAAACAGTAAGAAAAAAACCAGCGAGAAGAGTTGCGACAGCCGCATGCAAACGAGCCGAAGATGCCCGTCAGATGTGGCAAATCTTTACAAATGAAATAACAATTTTATCTTCGGTCAGATATACAATTTTGGAGAGTGCCCATTGCAGCCAACTGGCATAGAAACGTATCCTAGGTGACCTAGTTTGGTATAACCGCAGGTTTGAAATCATTTGAGTTCGATTATACTGTGCTTAAAGCTAGAGCGCATTCATATGTCGGTTGCATTAACATGACTAGACACACAGATACCGAAATTCGATTCGCTTAGATAACCTATAAACTAAAAGTCAGTAGGATTGAATCAATAGACGATACGCAAGCAGGCTTTCTATGTCGTTCCGCGTGTCAAGGCAAGCAAGACGGCGTCGGTTTGCTTTCGTATTGCTTACTGCTTTTGTATTGTACTGTACCCGTGTTGTTTTGCTATCTTTTGCTGGCAAACAATACGAACTTTCACTTCAATTTCTAGTTTACCAACCATTCAAAACTTTCTATCTCTTTATTCCAATGCTAACTCTCATTTGGTACCAACCTTTTCAACTCACAAAAGTTTCTTAAGTTTTTAACTTAACTTAATTATATTAAATGTCTGCAATCTTTCACAACAACTTAATAATTTGATTGCTCGCAGCTTCTACTAAATTCCCCACGTAAACTTTAAATACACCCACTGTCTGATAACAAAGTTTAACCGGAAATTCATCTGAGAACACTTCTCACTTAGAAATATGACTTTCAAAAGTTAGTGTGACCAGCATAGACTACCCATACCAAAATCCTGACAAATATTTATTTAAAAAGCTTAAAATCTAACTTAAATCTCGCTTCTTACAACCGTAAAGTTAACAACTTATTTACAAGAGACATTTTCATAAAGCTGCCGCAACTCTTCTAGCGCAAATCAAGCAACAGTTCAACGTACTACAGTGTCTACTAACAGTAAAACTACAATAGCCACACCTACACACATACACACACTCTTAACGCATTACCTTAAGTTTTGAACATTTGAATATGATTTTCTAGTTTCCTCTCTCACGATTTGTTTTTGGAGAGAAAGAAAAAAACCCGCTTTCGACAGTGCGCGAATTTGTTAAGAAAAAAAACTTTAAAAAAAAGTATATGAGTTAAAGTATTGTTGTAAATTTTAAGCTAAAAAAATGAGACAAAAATTAAACACAATTTTAAGGCAACAAACACAAAAAGAAAAACGAAAAAAAAACTATGAGAAAACACAGGGTGATACTTTGAAAAATTATTACAAAGCATAAGCTAAAGAATAAAAACAAACAAAAAATACAAAAAAAAAGTGTAAAAATCGTATGTGACAAGGCATAGAAGTTGGTAAATGTGTATTTAAAGCTTAGCAATTTAAAACCAAACATAAAGTGTATTTCGTTTCCAATATACATATACAAAAATATATGTTTGTTTTCCTACCACTCACTGTATATATTTTGTAACTTTTTATATGATTCAAACAACTAACATTATTGCTGTTCCTTTCTTCAACCACAATTCGATTATTGACATATATAAATATGTATACAGAATAAAACAAATATTTCCAATACAACACAAAAAAATAGCCATTAATGTTTTTTGCCAACTATAAATGTGCATGTAAAAATAACAGACAACAGTTAAATATGGGTGTGGAATGTCGCTATGCAAAGCAAAACCAAATTATAGAATTTATAATAATATAAAATAATAATAATATTAACTACTATTTAATCAACAAATATGAAAATATTACCAATAAATTCGGAAAAGGGACAATTTATAATAGAAAAAAGAAGGGAAAATATCTAAAAAAAAAAAACAACATCAAAATGATCAAATAATGAAATGGCATTTGCATAGAAGAATAAAACAATTGAAAAAAGAATGTCGAGAGGGAAAGGAAATACCAAAAGAAAACAAAACACATTTTAAAAATCGATTTAATAAAGAATTTATGAGAATTATATGTACATTAACAAAATGAAACGTTTTTATTTTGGGGGAAAATGTGAAAGCAGCATAAGATTTGCTGACAGGTAACTGGTTGTCCATGGTAAATACACATCTTAAAAACAAAATAAACTATTTTAAATTGTCCAAGAGCTAATAAAATAGGTGATTGGTTTCTTTATAGTTTAAACATTCTTCAGGTCAAGAAGTTATGCTTTTATATTACTTTTTGAACAAAGCACACACACACATTACAAAGGAGACTGGTGGATAATAAAGCTGTTTTAATAACCTCTTGATTCTAGCACCTGCCTCCTCATGACGGCATTTCTTTACCCATTTGGGAACTCCAAAGAAGCACAAGTGCAAAAACCGACATAAAAATAACAACAACTAGTTGACAGAAGAGATATTTCTTGCCTCGAGCAACCATTCCCGTAAAGTTTGAGTTTGAGTTAAGTTCCCCAGCTTAAAAACGCCAAACATTTATACCAACTTTATTAAAAACTTGCTGAGTTGATGTAGAAGCAAACTCGCAATAATTTAGCAAAAGTGAAAAAACAATAAACAATAAAGTACAATAAAGTAGGAGGGGGCGATTTTTTTCCCCAACCTAGACCTAGACTTATCGTTCCGAATTCCTGATCAGCATAGTGTGTACCAAGTAGAGGCTGTATTCACCCAAGAAGCTGCCGCTTATCTTAGCACACTCACGTTCAAGAAAGGAATCGTATTTGTATATATGGGAACAGTAATAATAATGTTAAAACGCTCACTGAATCTCACCTATCCCTAACCGAGATTGGTCGACACTTTAGTATTCACCTTTGAAATTCGCCTGGATGCCGAAATATTTATGTTGTACCACACCATGTTTTCTGTGGAAGTTGCAGATATGCAGGAAGAGGAAGCGGTGCAGCACATTCAGTGCCTTTGTCCCGTTTTGAGTAGGTAGCAGTAGGAGTAGCAGTAGTTCTTGGGCAATACCACCTACTCAATCTCTCGAAGAACTAAAGATCCCCACTTTTATCTCGAACTTCGGATTGAAAGTTTAAGCAAAAGTCGTAGTAGATCCGAAATATCCGAGATCAAGTCAATCCTTTGCGTACTTGGAATGAGAAATTCCTGGATTGACTGACTTCTGACAACGTTTGGAATTAATTTAATCCCGAATATCTCGCTTTTTTTTCTGTTTACTGAAGTTTATGTTTTAGTAGGGTTCAACAGAGAACTAAGTGGGAGAGTGTCTTGTCGCTCTCAGCCATTGCATCCTAACCTTAACATTGCTCTAGGCCTGAGATAATAAATGGAGTTTTAGAAAGGCCTACAAAGGGACTGCAAAAGTAAGCTGTGAGTCGAACTGCTGCAAAACGAGTGCCATATTTATATAAATTTGTTTGAAAAGAAAGATTTATTGAAAGGCTACACCTTCATTGTAAGATATAGTAATAGAGTTGGCACTCTCTATTTAGACTACTGCCATTTCAATGGCCTTTATGAATTTTTGATATCTGTACTGCATTTTCTGTGGCTTCTGTCATAACTTATAAATGGATATAAGGGCCTAAAAGCGGTTTGGGTTTTAGTCTTCAATTGTTAAATCATATGTCAATATTTTATATTTGATTTTTTTAAAGAAACACACGAACCGCCAAAAAATAATTACGTGTAAAAAGTGACATTATTCTGATATCTACATTTGAATGTATGACCTTTCAGTGAAACTTTACACACCAAGTAGTTAATTTCGCTCGTGTTAGCCGGTACACAAACCTAGAGCAGTGACACTAAAACTGTCTAATTGTGGTTGCCGTTCAAATGAAATTAATTCTTGAAGAGATTTTTGAAAATTAGGAATTCGATCAGGGGGTGGGCACACTGCTACAACTACAACAACAACATTTTTTTTTCGTCTTCTGCTTTGACTATCGGTTCGCTGTTGTTGTAACCTGCCGAGACAAGCAACGGTAAACGAATTGCGTCGTTTGCTGAATGAAGTAACGGTGCGTGCTGCAAGGGACAGAATTAGATAATACTTTTAAACTAATTTAGCTCAGCTTAAATATCCTAGCTTAAATGCATTAACGCTATCGATGATTTGGTGAGAAGCATGATGGCTAGATGCCTACATAGAAAATCACATGCCCTTATACATACATATGTACATATGTATGTATTAGGCTGTCCTAACACAGCAAGCATTATGACTACAATTTCCCCAAATTCCCCATAAGGGTCAAATACAAAAACAATATTGCATTTGGAGAACAACAATATAATACACTTACCCAATGAAACAGAAGTTAAAGCGGCAGCAACAGAGAGCAAGCGCAGCAGAACAAAAACAAAAATACACAAGCGCCGGCGCGACGTCAAGCACCTCAAGCGGCGGCGGGGGGCTTAGAGAAACAGGAACAAAAACACTTCGGGAAATCGGTAAATGCGATAAAAAAGGTTTCGTTTTGCTTCTTTTATTTTATTAACTTTTAGCAACTAGGCCTTTAGCTGAACTACACACTTTTATCAATTTAATTAAAGCACTGCAAGAACACAATAAAAAGAGAACAAAAAAACGTAATCAGCGGCTGCGAGATCCACACTGACAGAGAGAGAGAGAGACACACAGCAACTTGCACGGCGGCCAAATAATTTAGCAAATGCCTTAAATTATTAATTAAAAGCCGCAAATAGTTTAAATTGAACACACGGACATGCTATGATTTAATCGAAAACATTTTGTTGGTTTGAAATGCTTTTAAAAACCAAAACAATTAATAAAACTTGGGAGTGCGCGAGCAACATTCGACCGGCCGGTTTCGATAGAAAAGACTCAACTAGCCAACTATCGATATTTCTTTTCGATGCGTTAGTACGATAAGTTTCTGCGTGAGTCCCAAACGGTCCGTTGGTCAACTTTAAATTTGAATTTGAATGAAATTGAAATTAAATCTTGTTTAGAATTTGATCGAGTTGCAACGAAATTATTTGAAAAGTGAGCGAATAAAATATATTGTTATTGCAACTAGATTTTAAAGATAATACAGAAACTTCTTATTAAAGTGATTGGACTTTTAAATCATCAAGAGAGGGGCTCGAGTTTTGAGTGTTCTTTGATAACAGCTTACATTCAAAAACATTGCCTAGGCTAGAACCTAAAATTTTTTATAACCCTTATAACTCTGCCATTTATTATCCGTTCTTCATGAAAATTTCAGTGATTGTAAAAAAATATATAATATATTCGTTCTAGAGTTTTCAAGAATTTAGGCTTTGAAATCAAGCTAAGTTTAGGCAAGGGTACTGAGGTAAAGAAACAGAGAGCACATTTGAGAGAACACAGCGTTGATGCTCTCGCTCTCTCAGTTTGGGAGAGGGGTCTGTGGGGAAACTATCGAGTGGAGAGCGCAATCGATTTTTGCACTCATGTTGCTTTGGAATTCTCAACCAGTTATGGCATTGCTGGCATGGAGCGATGGGCTGTGCTACTGCCAGTTGACAGGCAAAGACTGATGCTGCTTTGAAGTGCTATATATTCCTCGAGCCGGCTAAAACTTGCCACATGGCTTAACAATTAGTTTTCCATGAATTAAATTCAAACAAAATGGAAAAAACAACGGAATTTAAATTGTTGCATGATTGGAATCTGTGTAGCTCTTGATATAAGAGTAAACGATCTTACTCTTGAATCTGATGAGCTCTTCATAATAGGAAGAATATTCTCGGTTTATTACAATGAAGTAAGCTCTTGTTTCAAGAATGAGCAAACTATTCTACTTGACTTGAGAATGATTCGTACTTGGATCAAGTATTTAAACTCTTGGATCAAGTAATCCGGGATCAAAAATTCATACTTGGATTAAGAATTTTATTCTTGGATCAAGAATTTTTACATTTTTATCGAACTTCTGACCTCAAACATTCTTGATCCATGAAATTCTCTATTTTTTCTCTGAGTGTATATGGTTTATGGGGTTTTACTCTACGAGTAAGGGGTATAAAAAGGGTGTACTATGTATTGCACTGGCATAATTTCATCAGATGATACTTATGTCAGCTATGATATGTTCACTGTGGATTGCGGAGAATCCATTTACCATTTAGAGTTAACAGGTATAGTCCCAGTGTTTGATCTCTCCACCGAACTTCTAAGATCATGACTTTGTTCTACCCATTGAAGAACTAAAATTGATGTTGCAGTACACCCACAAAGAAACATCAGTGGATTCTTCTATTAAAGCCCTTAAACTTTTTCCAAATTAAACAAACCGGATCACATCCAAAAGCTATACTAAAATATAATTTGTATTTATTTTTACAAAAACTTTTGTAAGTTATTTCGCATTGGATAATAATGCCGGAATAAATTATATAATAAGAAAACTTAACCTATAATTCCCATTTTGTTTCCATTTCTCGCGAACTGATCATTAATTTTTACACATTTGTCGGGTTTCTTGTCTTAAATTGAACTATATTTGTAATGACTGTTTTTTTGTTATGAAGGCGAAAGTGAAAGATAAACTACAGAAAAGTTACTGGAAGCACCAATGGGTAATTGCACCAATACCATACGATTTCTTGGCAAGATTTCACTAACAATTTTGCATGTGATTGATGAAGACTCCTACTGCTCCTCCTTGTGCTTAAGCCTAAGTCCTAAGAACTAAACTCGGTAAACTTTCATAACATAAGTCCCAGCTGATCTCTTCACGCCAGAACGCCGTCCAGAGCATGAATTACACCATTCGTGGCGGGTATATTTGAGGTGACCATTTGGGCATCGTTCACCTTGATCTTGCCGGCCGAGGTCTTTTGCAGTATGACCGTTTTGCCGGTGTAAAGCGAATCCTTGACCTGATAGAAGCGCATGCCAGCGGAGAACAGAGCTCCGGGTACAATGTGCTTCATGGCAAACTGTTCGGCGGCCTCTTTGTCATTGTACAGCTTCTCCAGTGCGTCGGAGTCCAGTTCGCTGAAACTTTTGTCAACGGGAGCAAAGACAGTGTAGGTCTTGACGCCTGCGAATGGGGGAGAGTGGTGAGGTTCTATCGAGATCATAACTGGTGAAGGGGCTTACCCTTGCTTTGAAGTTTCTCCGACAGGCCAGAGGTGTAGAGAATTTTAAGGAAATTACTGAAACGTCCCTCGCGATCAGACTGCAGAGTCTGTAGCAAATCACCCACGGGCAGGGGGAACATCACACGATCCACAGCATGAGCCACACCCTGAGGTATTTTAATGTCCTTCTTGTTCAGCACCACCATGGCTCCATTGATGGTGGTTAACTAGGGAAGAGGTTAGGCCAAGGCTTAAATTTAGTTCAATTTTAACTTAGACTCGACTTACGGTCACATCATTCCATTCCTGGTCATGCATATTATACTGATTGACACGCAGTTGGGTGCCAGCCAGGGACACGCCCGTCATCTCATCCTGCAAAGTGGCAATCTCAAAGGCTCCCGGTATGACATGGTGCAGCAGCAGCTAAAATAGAATTCAATATTGAGTACTACTCTTCCAGCTCCAACTCCTTTAACTTACACCACTCAACAGTCTGGGATTCGATTGGAACTTCTCCTCAGCCCTCTCGGGTCCTCCCAGCTGCACCAGCAGATTCTTGAAAGCCTTGTCCGTGGGCACAAATATGGTATACGGTCCCGTCTCATTCAGGATGCTATCCAAGCCAGATTGGCGTAGATACTTGGCCATGGCGAACAGGCCATTGGTCTTAAGGATTTGCAGTAGATCTTCGCTGGGATTGGACAGCACAGAGGGGGCAGCCTTCTCAGTGTTTTCCGTCTCCTGTACCTGAGCATCTGCATATTGGGGCACTGGCGGCAGCAGATCTGTGGTCTGTGTCAGATCCGACAGGCGTTCGGTAACCACAGGCAGATGGGTGGAAGGTCCAGTTAGATAAGTGGAGCTGGTCACCGGCAAAGGATTATAGATGGGAGCGGGAGTGGTGCGTATAAGACTGGCCGATGCAATGCTGGGCGTGCTGCTCTCATAGATGTTGTAGCGGGGTGTGAAGGGTGCATGGGTGGTGCTGGTGGTGGTGCTGCTGGTGGTTGAAGTTCTAGAGGGATGATACTGCCGGTGATTGCTGGGCGTGCCACGAGAAATGTAGGGAGTGGGTGTGGTAGTTGACGGCGTGGTCGAGGTGCTGCTGCTTGGAGCCGGAGTTGTTGTCTGTATAATCTTGCCACTCTTAATCTCCACCAGCTCATCATTGGGTAGGGTCAAACGCGACACCGAGGGAGGCAGCTTGATCTCTCCACTTCGTATTCTTTCCAAAATGCTCTCCACCTCTGCACCCGTCTGCTTGGTCTCCTTCTCGCCATTGGCCTTGACGCCTTGAATCTTAAAACTGCCATCGGCCTGCTCCTCCAGATAGACATAGGTGGCCTTCTTTTTGGCCGGCAGTGTGGGTGTGGCAGGTGTGGCCTTTGGCTTTGAGCTCAAGCCCTCAATCTCATAGCCATCTGGTATCAGACCACGCTTGGCCAACTCCTCCAGACTGGGTGGCTCATCTGAATCAGAGGTGATAACCGCCGAGCTGGCTATGCTATTGGCTCCACTGCTGATGCCCTGTATATCACCTGCTCCACCGCCATACAAAGCCGCCAGGCTGGACAAGTCCACACCAGCGGGTAGAGAATCCGATTCCTGAGGATCTGGCGAACGCAGTATTTGCACTTTTCCTCCACCCGGTAGCTCGAGATCTTTGCTTTTACTGGGTGCCACATCATCCAGACTTAGCTTGGCCTCACCACCACCCAGAGCCTGTTGGGCCAGCAACGTCTGCAGCTGTTCCTGGGAATAAGCCTTTTGTCCCTGCACCAGATTCGGATCTGTGGTACGTATCACCTGTACTCTCTGGCCATTGGGCAACACCAAATCCATTTCATCGTAGGTCTTGTTGCCCGTCAAAGGTTGCTGCGGTGCTTCGGACAAAGCGGCCTTCAATTGCTTAAGCAGATCCTCGCGTGCAAAGGTCTTGACGGGTTTCTTCTGGCCAGTCTTGGGGCTGGGATATTTGTTTAGCTCGGACTTGACCTGGGCATAGATATTCTTCTTGGGTGTGGTCGTAGCTTCTGTGGTGGTGGTGGTCGTGGTGGTGGTGGTGGTCGTAGTCGGATGTTCTTTGTAGTATTGCAGGAGGGCACTGTTGAACTGATTGTACTCGGTGGGATGAGCCACGGGACGACCTCGCTGGGGGCCATTTAGGTAGGGAGAGGTCTGATAGTTGTTGCCATTGTGTTGGGTGAAGATGGTGGGCAGGATGTGTGTCTTTATCTGTTGCTGCTTGACCAGAAAGTCTTCATGTTGCTGACGAACCTTATGCTGAGACTTCTCATACTGCTTGGCCACGAATTGTTCATGCTTTTGGATGAGCTTTTGTTTGTACTCCTGATCGGCAGGTTGCGTCTGGGCTGGAGGATTGACGAATTGATGCTGGAACTGGGGTGGCTGTTGCTGCTGCTGCTGCTGCTGTTGTGTGGATTGCTGATAGGTTTCTCTGGAGGGTTGAGCAGGGAAAGCGGTAGACTGCAGATTTGGAAAGATTTGAGGCACAGGCAGACCCAGTTGGGGCGTGAGTTGATATTGCTGCTGTGGTTGTTGTTGATAAGTGAATTGGGGCTGGTGTTGGTGCTGATGTTGCTGCTGTTGTTGCTGCTGTTGCTGTGTGCTTAGAGTCTGAAAAGTGGGCACAGGCGACTGACTGGGCAACTTCTGTGTAGTTTGGGGTAAAATGGGTGAACCAAATTGCTGAGGCTGTTGGAAACCAAACTGCGATTGTTGCTGCTGCTGTTGCTGCAATTGTTGCTGATAGCTTTCCCTAGAGGGTTGGGGTGGAAAGGCTGTAGACTGCAGACGAGTATCTGTTGGAAAATACAAAGCTTAAGGGTTCAGTAGTCACAGAAGTGGGTTTGAGTTACCATAAGGCTTTGGGCGCTGCTGCTGCTGCTGTTGCTGTTGCTGCTGGGAACCCGCAAAGTTACGCAATTCCAAGAAGTTTTGATGATGCAAGTCCAAATTGCTGGCGGGCGGCTGCTGCTGCTGCTGCTGTTGCTGATGTGGCTGCGGATACTGAGGAGCCGTTTGCAGTTGATTTTGTGTGGAACGCTGAAACTGTTGATTGCTGTGCGGTGGTCCAAAGCGATGTTGCTGCGGCTGCTGTTGCTGATGAGCGTGCTGAGGATGTTGATGATGATGCGGTATGGGCAACTCCACTCCAGCCTGAACAAAGTTCTGTTGATTGTATTGCTGCAGATTCAATTGACGTCGATGAGAGTTGTGAAACGGCGGCTGCAAAAAATGAGATTACAACTTTCCATTAAAAAAAGAGTACCACAAATACATCATAACTGCCAAAGATTGCATCATAGCCATAAACCAGATTCATCAGCTGGCGAAAAAAAACCAAACTGAAAATGAAAATGAAAACTGTTTTGCCATTGACTAAGCGGATAAACAATCTCCTACAAACTCCTAAAATAGATGTGAACCAGTTTCCAGTTGTGGTCTGCACCATTTCAGTGGGCAAAACAAGTCGCGGCAAGTCCTGCCTTTAGGCGGGTTAGTTGGTCAAGTTGAAGTTAATGTTAATCAAGTAGGTGAACTTGAGTGAAAAAAATTACCCAATCATCGTTTCCTCACCCAATTCCAGCTGGGAATCTATGCATAATTTTTTGCTTCAATTGTAGCCTACAATTTCTATTGTCATCCCATGGATCGCAGTCTCTCTCACACAGTGTGACCTGCTTATACAATCCGCTCAGCCCGGACAGTTATCCAACAAAACAGACATATTCAAAAAAGCATCTTCGGACAGGCTTAATTTTGTTGTGTGTAGTGGAGTTTGTGTTGTTTGGTTTGGCTGACTAAACTGCTGTATGTATAATTTAATTGCCATGTCCATAAATCTCTTCGATGGCAGATTGAAGTTGAGATTCCCTAACCTCCTCAACTCTTTCTTTTCGCATGGTAATTATGTTGTTGCCGCTAATGACGCGGCTCATCATGATGATGCTGCTGTCAAAGATGAGGCTTATGATGATGCCGTCAAAGCTGTCAGTGGGGCGTATGATTATGCAACTTTTTGGTGAAGAAAATTTGTTCATTTGGTTGAGGTGTAAGGCGGAAGCAGGTGCTTGTGCTGAACCCTCTGTGGAGTCTATTTGGTAAACAAGAAAGTTTTGGATGAATGTATTCTGGCTTCAGAACTATTGTTAGGATGATTTAATCAACCATTTGTGAAATGTATTAGGAACTTATATAGTTTTTATTTCTATAAAGGCGAACAAAAAAAGCCTGTCAGAGCTATAATGCTTATATTATATTACACAATTACATAACATTAGTTATTTTGGTGAAAGTAGAACTGAGAACAAGGTTGGCAGTGGCTAGTTTAGAGCCGGCATCATGAAAATGAACGAAACTGTTCCAAATTTATAGTTGATTTTCGTGTAAAAGCTTTTATATTGAACCCAAAACTGTAGTTGATAGATTTAGTAGTAATTTACGCTAGAATGGAATTCACTTGGCATTGAGCAATCGGTTTCAGATGCTAACAAATTCCGTTGGCATATTTCCCCCTTCTTTTCTAGGTTGTTCAATTTCAATGAAAATTCCAAAATTTGGAACAGACAGGATTGTAGTTCATTAGGGGCCGAACTCTCATCTTCTAAGTAAACTTGCAATTCGCTGAGTTATATGTCAGTTTATGAGACGAACAGCTCTTAATATATAGAAGATAAGAAATCGGAACTAAGTCATCGTATTTTATCAATCAAGCCAGATTGGAAATTGTAGGCAGTACATTTTCCAAGAAAACAGTTCTGGATACTGTTAAGTATGCTTGCAAGGTCAAGTTAAAAGAAATAATGGAATTCTTAAGATTATTCTTAAGACGTATATAATAGCAGCGGAGTATTGAACTACTAAGCAAGCTCCTTCACTGTTCAAAGGCGACTTAAAACTGACACGCTTATTGAATATTTCATTCTTGAAACATCTCTTAAGAAAACTCAGGTCGAAAAGCCAAATCAAATATCTTAGTCGGGTATCATAAGTAGAAGCAAACAGATTAAATATTTATGATCCCTCTTGAAAGGGTCGCATTAGGTAGATGAAAAGAGACGGTTCCACGCCTGCTCATCTGGTCAGGAGTGGAAATGCACATGAGACCATAAGCAAGGATATACAGGGTTGTCCATATTCGACGGACCCATCTGGCAACGCCATAACTTTTGACAGAGATGTCAGATCGCTTAATGACATACCGCGTTTGAAGCGTCAGTCCAGATTTTTACCATGGAACAATACACGCCACGCGAGCGCTCTGAAATAGTTGAAATTTACATTCAACAGAACAAGTCAATTGTGAAGACTCAACGTGCTTTTAAAAAATTAAAATTTCACATTGAATGGGACCGTAAATAAGCAAAATTGCCGTATTTACGCCACTGAAAATCCTCAGGAGATTCAAGAAGTGCCTCTTCATGACGAAAGAGTCACAGTTTGGTGCGGCGTTAGTGCGAAAACGGTCATTGGGCCGTTTTTCTTCCACAATGAAAATGGCCATGCTGTTACCATCAACCAGGAGCGTTATCGCGACATGATGACCAATTTTGTGATGCCAATTATTCGTCGAAAGCGTATGAGGCAGTTCTGGTTTCAACAAGACGGCGCTCCACCGCACACAAGTCGCATAACAATCGATTTTCTGAAGAAATTGTTTCCGGGCCGTTTGATGTCGAAAAGTGGTGATTTGGACTGGCCACCGCGTTCGCCCGATTTGACGCCGCCTGACTTCTTCTTGTGGGGATATTTGAAGTCAAAGGCTTACGTTAACAAGCCAAGGACCGTAGAAGAGCTCAAGGACAACATTCGTGAAGAAATAGCCGCTATTCCGGCCGAAATGTTGGCGAAAACGATGGAAAATGCTGCAAAAAGGGCACAATACGCCATCAACGCCAGAGGCGGCCATTTGAGAGATATCATATTCAAAAATTGATGTAAACAAATCTACTTGGAACAAATTAAATGATTAAGATTGCCAACCGCCAAATTTTTCTTTTTTTCTTTGATTTTTTAAAAAAAAACATGGGTCCGTCGAATATGGGCAATCCTGTATATAAACACACATGTATTATATTAGTAAGTCAGAGCAACTCCTTACCAATTAGAAATTAGCAAGAAGGAAAGTATATAAGAATTGAATGTGCTCCATGTATTGAACAAAAACAAGTATAAAGATGTATGTAGATGTAACGCAGTTGTCTCATGTACCTAATCCACAAGTTATTGATAAAAGAAGCTACTAAATTGAATTATTTACAGTTCCTAACAAGTACGCGATCGTGTTGTTTGTTTAGGGATTCGGCAAGTGTGTGAGTTCTTCGATAGATTGCGGAGCTGTACTAGATGCTATGAAATTCAAAAAATAAGTTGCAAATACAGATTGGTTTTAAGCGACTCAGTCTAATAAAGGGCAGGAAAGTGTTATACAAAACCTAGAATGACATTTAGAACTACTTATAAAATCCCTGCCCATAATAGCCTCTGTTTTTAAGATCATTAAAATAAACAAATATTTTTAACAATATTTTGTGACAAAATCAACGAAATGGAATTTTACTTAACAGTAAATTATATTTCCATGTATTATACAAACTGCTTCCGACCCAAAAACCACCCGATTCCCATACGATTTTAGTAGTTTTTGGGTCGAAATCGATTTTCAGAACACACAGAATTAAATAAACAACTATAATTATGTAACTTTTTTTAACTTAATGAAGGTATTCTTTGTTTTTATACACCCGTTACTCGTAGAGTAAAAAGGGTATACTAAAGTCGTGCAAATGTATGTAACAGGGAGAAGGAAGCATCTCCGATATCATAAAGTATATATATTCTTTATCAGCATCAACAGCCGAGTCGATATAGCCATGTCCGTCTGTCCGTCCGTCCGTCCGTCCGTCCGTCCGTCCGTCTGTATGAACACCTAGATCTCAGAGACTAGAAGAGCTAGAGCAACCAAATTTTATACGTAAGCTAGTATTGTCTGTAGGCAGATCAAGTTTGTTTCAAATTTTGGTCACGCCCCCTCCCGCCCCCGCAATAAAAATGTTGAATAACTCCCACAATTTTTAAGATATCGAGCTCAGATTTTGCAGTGTAGTCTATGTGGCCAATATCTACAATCTCACAAATTTTCAAAAGGATCGGATAATAAATGGCCGAGTTAAAAAAATGTTGCATACTTATGCGAGCTGAGCTGAGTAACGGGTATTTCGAAGTCGGACAGGGCCGACTTTAACTTACGCTCTCGTTTATATTAATGTGTGGCCGGCATGAGCTGAACCAAGGTTCGAACCAAAACCTTTGCTTAAAAAACTTCGAACCTGAAATTTTTGAGCCTTTACCATTCGGAAAAATGTTTAGCTTTGCAGTCCTGCTACTAATTGTAGATGTCAACGAACAGCTGAAACCTTATTGATTAAAAAGGCGACGGCTGTCCATATTTAAGGAACTTTAACAGATTTTTGAGGATTTTTAAGAATGAGACCGATTTTGAAACCAATCTGCCACTGTTCCACTTAGCAAAGACAACCAACTATAGGACAACCAACCATCATACACAAGTATTTATCTCTTTCGTCATTAATTAACAATTCGAACAAATCTTGCGCCAAATTGGTACACAAAAGCCATGTCTTCCCGTATCTCTCAATCATTCCGCCTGTTTGCAACAGTAAATAACTCAATTTTAACCTCAACACACTTTTTCAAATTATCACTAAACAAAATAATATAATATCCACTCACACAACCCGAATTGCGTGCCAAACAAACATCATAAAAAACCAAAACAAAAATTACATTAAATTGTAAGAAATAAATTTAAATATACAATGCAATTTTTACTTTCCAATTCAATAAATTTGCGGCACGCAGCTCCGCAGCAGCGGATTGCGTGTGGCGGTATCTGCGCATCTGGGCATCGGTTTGCCTTGGAGTTGTTGAAGCTGCGCCCACATCTCTCAAGCCGCGGGATTTATTTGCTTAACTTTGAGTTTTGTTGATGGACAGTAGCCTCCAGAGCGAGTACTGAAGAGTTTGGCCAAGACAAACAATTAAGATTTGCATTTGGCTAAAGAAATTGCATAACTACATTTCCCATTGACGCCCTTTTCATGCTTTTCATCAAAAATGTTTGCCAACCTTTTGTTTTTTAAGCTTCTTTCTTTTTTTTTGTGCCAAAACTATTTCAGTCTTTTTGTTCAATCAACACTCGTATTTACTTTTAGTGACTTCAAAGCCATTGAATTTGGATTGTTTGTCTACTTATTTTCAGGGGCTGTCACTTCAACTGAAGCCTCTTCAGAGTGCAATTGATGCGAAGTCGCTTTGCCGCTTTTGAAGTGTGGGGAGGGAGGGGAAAATGGGTCATACCATTGGTTTTTAGTTAACCTTGTTCAGTTGTTGAAATGGGCTAATTTTTATATAAATGTGAGTTAAATCAAAGTTACAAATTTGAAGTTGGAAATGAATTATGAAAACCTTTAAGAAGATTGAAGGGAAAATAGACTTAATCACTTTAAAAGTTTGCTCTAACCAAACGCATTATTTTTAATGCCAAATCTAAGTAAACTTTTACCTTTGCAGTTTCCCTTTTCAAGATACTTTTACTCGGTACGTTATTTTAGCCAAATTCTAAATTTATGCCAGTCAACATCTTTCTCTCTTACTCTCCCTCTCCCCCCTCCATTTCTCTCCACAAATCTAATTACCTTGAACATCCGTAAAGCATAACACAAAGCTCAGCTCTATAAAAAGCAAATCTCTTGCAATTAGCCATATGAATATGTTAATTACTTGACCAAAAACCAAAAAAAAAAGCAACAACTGACCCATAAACCTTAATTTTCACATGCAACCTGTAAGAGGCGGCCACTAAAACGTGGCTCTATTCAAATTACAATTGTTTTGTTTAAGTTTAAGTATCTAACAGATACCAAGAGATGCTAATGATAGCATAAATCTTGAGAGTGTTAAAAGTGTTGGCAGAAATGAGTTGTCGCCAAGAGGCCGCCGAAAAGCAAGCGCAACTTTTGCCATTGGCAGTTGAAACAAATTTGTAAAGGCAATTTAAATTAATTGCGATTTCAAAAAGTGTGATTGCATTAACAATTTATTACTATATTTTTTTATCTGGTCAGTGGTTTATGTGCAATGCTGCAGTAGGAAGATAAGTCATTTACAGTTCTTAATTGTGCGGTCATAAACAACCAAATGGATCTCACCCATAACAAAGTTTAAGCTGGCCAATTTTTGTTATGGTGCTAATTTATATCTGACTAGTTTCTTTTTTTTGGACTGTCGGTTAAATAACATTTGTGCTCATTGTTGCCGCAGTGGCTGATGTTTCTGAGATTGCAGTTGTATTTTTCACTTGCTGCCGGCTTCTTTTACC
Source organism: Lordiphosa fenestrarum (assembly GCA_035044985.1). NCBI lineage: Eukaryota > Metazoa > Arthropoda > Insecta > Diptera > Drosophilidae > Lordiphosa > Lordiphosa fenestrarum. The sequence continues at coordinate 1,572,712 of JAWNNO010003804.1, read as the reverse complement.
CTTCTCCATCTCATGTTTTGCTGGCGTAGGCGTTTTGTTGTTTAAGCCCCGCTTGAGGCAATTTCTTATTTATTTCAGTTAATTACACAATTTTATGTAAATTTCTCTTTTTTGTTTGGGGCATTCTTTTTGTGTGTGGAATTAATTACTTATTTGCTTAGCCAGCAAACAATTTGGTTGGCAATTAAAATGCTTCTCCTCTGCTGCAACCATTTGTCCATCGACAAGCCAAGTGAAAGGGAATTGCCAAACGCTTTGAAGATTGACCAACAACAACAACCAAAAAAACAGGCCAAAACTAAAGCCATCAAATGCTTATTATGCACAATTTTTTAAGCCATGTGCAAACTGTCAAGACGCCAGCTAACCAGTTCTGGCTGTGATTTTTACATGGCCTAGCCAGTTCTCAATTGAATTCATTTGCAGCATTCCGAGTTAGATTCAATCGATGAGATGTTGTAAGAGTATGGGCACGATTTTTTGGAGATTTACTAAAGCGATGCTAATCAGATTGCCAACAATTCAAGGCAAAAAAATGTGAGGTAGGACTGACGGTTGATGCCATCGGGCAAAATCAATTAAAGGCTTATTGATATTTTCTAAAAGATGATTGCACAAGTTGTCCAGATTATAAGTAGAACAAGCAGTTGCTTACACTAGCATGATTAGTACCAAAAATTATACAATGAATAGATCGGACATGTCATGGAAAACAACATTTTCTTTGGCAAGTATTGTATATTCTTAGTTAGTACTCACATCAGCTCCATTTTCGACAGCGTGATTGAGATGAGCTGAAGGTAGGGTCTAAACATTCACCACCAAAATTTCAACAAATATCAAACGGTCACACTTATCATTTAGCTAAATGTTTTGCTTTGTAATATAAATATGCAGGCTTTTCAACAACAGCGGCATCAGTTGGTCAATCACAACAACTACAACATTGCCATAACTGAACTATGCCGATTATATATACGCCTCCTTGATTATAACACCCCACCTACGTTGCTGTGGAAAGTGTGCCACTTGATGCTTAATCGAGCTTCCAAAAAGCTAAATGCGTCTTTGGCATGCTGTCTTCCATTTGGCATTGATCATCGTATCATTAAGGTCGAACGCAACAACCCACTTGAAAAATTCAGCTTCCATAGTGTCGGAAATTCAAACATAAATATGCTTCGCATTTTCTGGATTATGCAAATGATTTAGAAATCTCTGCAGCTTACACGCAGTGTATAGAGGTACTAGACTGGATATGGTTTCGAGCATCTAAAAGCAAAACGTGACGACCTGATAATATGCAAAATGAAATGGAGCTGTATAAGGATATACACTGCCAAAAAGTGAGAGCAGCAGCGCAAGGAAGGAACGAAGGCAAAGAAGTGAAGATGTGGCTAGAAGCAGTCTTAGGCAGTACAAAATCTTATCATTGGTGTCAAATTCCGCCAAACGATGCTTTTTATTGCAAAATTACGATTTGTCTGACAACAGGTACAGTGATCTATAATCAGTCAAACGTTGCGTTCAGCAGAAGAACTTGCTCCCTGATCAATCATACTTTTTTTTGCCAACCTCCAGTAATACGGTGTCATGATAGACAATTTGTCGTATCATGATAGAGGAGCTTATATCGAGAAAATAGTACGCTCCTTTCAAGTGATACTGCTCCATACAGCTGTTATTGTATATCGATAGGTTTTTTCGATACCGATACGTGTACCTTGGTTCATTTTGTGCAGTAAATTTAAAAATGAGTCTTTTAATGGGCGATACATAATTTGAATAAACTAAAAATTATGTAAGCAATTAAGTTTGATAGCTATTAATCTCTTTCCATTGTGACACAAAGTGGTGCCAATTTCAGCGTCTCCTAATAAAAATGTTTAGCACTTCGTTCAGCAGAAACTGTTCAATGTATCGTTTTTTTCTGATACCTGCTCAGCAATCAATCCTTCTGCTGAACACGGCCATTTATACGGGTATTCCAAATAAAGGTTGATTACATAAGCTTTGTTTTTCGGAAACTTAAAAAACAAACATAATATTTGCAATGAGGAATTAAATTTAACCAATTCCAACGTTGCATTAATGCCAGCAATTTACATTCAGCAGATTATTTCATTCAGTTTTTTCCACCTGCTATAGTTTGTATGATTTCATACGGAGGTTCTTCTGAAAAGTCTTCCAGGCAGTCGAAGAAAACAAGCTCAATTGTTGAGAATTGGTATAACTCGAACTTCATTAACACTGGCCGTTATGGCAGCAATATTTCCCAGCGTGCGCAGAATACGGAATGAGGATTTATGTCTAATAAAGTGAAAATGTTGCGAAATTTGGTCACACTTGCTTGAAAAGCCTATTCAAATAATCGTAATTTGGCCAACACATTTACCATAGAGCACGATTTTGTAATGATTTGGATTTCTCTGTTTGTTAGTTAGTCTATTCAGTGTGAAATGGCTAACCTTACCGAGCATTTTTCCAAAAATTTCGATTAAAGTGTCAAAAAAATGTATTATAAAAAACCAAATAGCATAAAATTCACTCTTTATATGTGCTTTATAACGATTGATGTTTTGTGTGTTCAGATGCTGTTTGTGATTTATTGAGGCGAAGATCTAACTAATCTAATTTTGCTGCAGGCTGCTACACACTACCAAAAACCTAGGAGTTGTACTTAAGTGTATAGATTTAAGTGTCATTAAAACTTCAGAAGCAAAGAAGGTTTCTGATTCGTGTGCCGATTTTGATATTAAATTCCTGCAGTATTTTCGGGAGATTGGGAATAAAACCAATTAAATATATGAATTGAGGCTGTAATATGTTTTGTGTTTCATTAAATAATAGAAAAACTTGAAGTACAAGAACTTTTGAAAACTAAAATGCTGCAGAAGAATCTTTACAAATCGGAATACTATATATGCTTTATGGAGATAAAAAGTAGATATAGCGAAGGTGGGAGTATGGGATATTTAGGCATTTAGGCCCATGAAAAAGGGGAAGGACTAGTGTGACTTCCCGATGCACCTTTTTGAAGTAGAAGAGGTTAATGACTATCGGAATCAATTTAGCTGATGTGAGTACTTAGATTAAAGTACAAGCAAGTTAACTCATACCATTCTATATATGCGAAATATAATTCTTAGATTTATTCAACTAACCTCTGTTCAAAACTAAACCAAAATCATTTGCAAGCCTCTAAAAAAAAAAGCATAAATCTGCCAAATAAATTGACCTAGATGTTTGCACTTGCCAAATGATTTATATGGTTTTCAATTCCCAGAGCATCATTAGTTGACCGCCGAAAATGAACACACATCTCCTTCTAGAGTCAAACACACACAAATTACCTACACAAAAAACCAAACCAAAAATCGAAAAAAAAGGAAGCCAAGACACAGAAAAAATCTTCCACAACAACCTTGAGATGTCAGCGAAAAATCACATGGAAAATACACGAAAATAAAAACACTACTGCAATTGCAAACCACAAATCTATCGTTAGGCAGGAAACCCAAAAAAGGGGGCCAATTCGGTTGCCATTGGCCATTGACATGACCGAAAAACAACTCCAACTCTGTGGCAATTGCGCAAGACTTTGAAGAATTTATGGCTTGAGTACTTGGGGGCAACTCTTAATTAACCGAGTGCAAAGATCCGTTTGATATGAACTACAATATTAAATTCTAATTAACATAAACCGCATAAATGTTTAACCAAACTGTCGGACAAATCACTTTCACTGCGAAGCGAAATGAAACCAAGACCCGAAAAGAAATTTCAAAAACAAATTCGCTTTCATTTCGAGGAGGGAGCTAATCTGAGATGAGCAACTGGCGGGGATGTGTGATGTGAAATCAATTATGAGTTATTAACAAATTAGCCAGCAATTTTTGTAGACAGATGTACAACTCAAACGAAACGCCCCAATCGACATCTGAGATATGTGAAATGCTGGCCAGGTAGACAGGCTGGCATTTCAAGTTGATTTGAAGCAGTTTCGGATATCTCACGCCCGATCTACACTCATTAGCATAATGCTTCGAGTTGATTTGACAGAGTTGTTGTAATAAAATACCATTTCAAAAGCGGAAACTTTCATTGTATCAAACCAAAATAGTTAAGGTGATACAGAAGAAAGATTTGAGTGTGGAAAATGTATGATATAATTTCTATAAGAAAAGGAAAATGTGGCATAATATGTAAATGTTGATTGTGACAGCCACAACAAAAGTTCGATTAATTGGTAGTGGTTTACCAAAAAAAAAGAAGAATGAATAACATTTAACAGTAGCCTGCAATTTTGAAACACTGTGCAGCGCGACCTTATCCCTGGCTAGCTTTATAAGTTTTCCCAAATGACAAGCAGCTTCATGTTAAGTTTTTCTTTTCTCTTAGGTGGTTTTTCACAGCTTTTTTTCTTGCCTTTTTGCCTGGTGAAAACATCAATCAATCATCAATCAACATTCACATCCCAATCTCAGTCCCCAAAAGCCACTGAACCCTGGCCTGGCTAGGGTCTGGTCATACATTGTTGTTGTGTTGTTTTTTGTTCATTTTGGACTCTCTGTACCCAATATGTTAATTTCATGCCTTGGCGTTTATTCATTCAAACATTTTCATGCAAAACGCTTTCGTTTTTGTTTCTTTCTTTTGTTGAAGTCAATGAGCAAACTAATGTGCTGCGCATGCGCCTCTGGATGACAGGGCAGGTGCTCTTGCGGTTGTCATTAAATGCCGGCACGACCCACATTGGTGGCTGTGGCTGAATGTGTCAATTGATTGACAATTGGAGTGTTGGCGTCGGCGCAACATTGATTGACAGATGTAGGCAAGAAAGTCGATTAGTCATATTAGTTTGAATTATTTCGGAACAATTGATCTGCAGCTGGGAATTTCTTGAGGTCGCATTGTGTTGGAGGCGAGCGGTAGGATAAACCCCTAGGACACCTCATTTGCAAACATTGTGTAATGCAGCTTCATTCAAAACTCTGCCTCAAGGATCCTCCCACACAACACTTAACACTTGGCCCTGCTATTTACTCAACTCTGATGCAATATTTTTCCCCCCATTTTTTTCATGGCTACGCATAAGTCAAAGCACCCAACTTTTTAGTACCTGTCAGGCCGCCCCCAAAACATCCCCACTACACTTCACACTACACTGCGGCCCTCCCAGCGGCGTCTCGCCGCTTCATGCCACATTATCAGCCTCGGTCGGTGTGGCCACTTTCAATTTTCTGTAACACACAAGAGAGGAAAAATGAAAAACACTTTTCGCAAGCTCCGCTGATTTGCTGCAACGCAGAAGTTTACCAAAGTGTTTCGTTTTGTTGCAAATAATAAATTTTAATTTGTTTTGTGGGCTTTTTGTGCATCTGAGTGCATCAGTTGAGCATGCGAAGGAAAGAAAAATGCATTTTCTGGCTTTCGATTTCTGTGAAAAGAAAATGTGTACGAGCGAAAAGCGTCGAGCTGAATTATTAATCAAGGGTGTGTTGGGTAGAATATGTGGTTCAGACAGGCTAAACCCACCTGCGAGGTTACTAACCGCTGCACAATGGTCAATGGTTAGCCACCTGGGGGTCTACGACTTTTCGTCCGGGTAATTGCTCAAAATTGTCACGAACTGCACTCTGGGCAAGCTTTTTGGCGGCAAATGCGAAACGTTTGTCGGTCGGCGAGAGACCCCGACAGACCCAATGTACATAATTTGCATGAAGCTCCGTTTCTTGGTAAACTTTGCGTGACTGAAAGCCAGCTATGTGAGCAGTGGCAGTTAAGCAGTTGGCGAATAATCCCCGGACCCCCAGCGATTTAATCTCAAAATGACTTAATTGTTGGACCCGGGCAGGCTTGACACAAGTAAATGTAATTAAAATTAAAAGAACTTCACTTTCAGCAACGGCTTGTGGCGCACTGCTAACCCATAAATTATGCATTCCGCATTGCAAGCAAACAAGTTTTTCCTTTTCCAATCCACAAACAATGGCAGCCGATTCCCTCCCTCTTGACAAATGATACCACTCGCTGTTAGAGTGAGTGGCGAAGCGAAGATGGAGCTGGTTTGGAAATGCAATTGCATGTCTGCGTGCCTTCAACCCAAAACTATGCTAGAGCAATGCTAATAAACTTATGTTTAAATAATGCATTAGACGACTGGCTTCAAAAATAAAAGTGGATGAGACTTGCGAAAAGTGTATGGCCCAAAGTTGGTGGTAGATTTGTTAGCTCTTGGGAAGAAAAAGAATGGCTAGTGTTGCCAACCCCAAAAACAGTTCAAAGTTGCATCCATTTTTATTTAGTTTCCTTGGCTAAAATAGATGCTTAATGCTGAACCTATAGCAAACGCCCAGTAGCTCTTTGATATCACCTACAGAAACTTACCGAGCTCATTTGGAACAAAATATTTATAACACAAATAATTCCTACCCGGAATTTCCTCACCTCGTTTTACTAAAGCCAAAGAAGGGATCAACTTTTGTTTTTGAAAACTAAAGATGTATTCCTTAGCTTTGCATATCTTTCTGCTTCTGTCTTTAGCAGCCCTTCTGACTAAGGATCTCCGATACGAGCTTTATCTATATCAGTCCCCGTCAACTTAAAATCATTTAAATCCAATGTGTTTGAAGTGAATGTACAGGGCTTTTCACTAAATACAGTTACTCCTCTTATAAAACTTGCTTAAAACACCTTAAGCCTAGTTAAAGTATTTGCAAGACTGCAAAATCGATCCTGTTCCGAACCCCTTAAAGAGGCTTTGATTCGAATCCCTTAAGCCAGACCATAAACCGAACCTTTCCAACTAATATTTGAATCGGTTTCTTAAGTTAAATGGCGGTCATATCTTAATTCGGCAAGGTATGTGCTTAAATAGGAGTATAAAGCATAATTCAAGATGTGAAACTTCAGCTCTAACTTCGCATATAAGAGAAGAGTAGTAGAGGATAAATTAAATATTCAAGGACAAGGAGGAAAAGGAATGGGTTCTTGTAAAGCAAACTATAAAGACTAAGGAATATAAGCGGAAGAATGAAAATGCTTGGTAAATTGGCAGGGTTCTTCTCTTGCTTTTAAGACTACTTTTGCCTTATATCAGCGCTAAATAAACTCAAGCACTCTTATAGCTTTTGCACATATAAGTAAGGCAGCAAACCTTTTATAGTTCGCAAAGAGGATTCTAAGCTTGTCAAACATACAATTTTAATTCGAACCTGGGTTCAAACCAACAAAGGTAGTTTAAGTAAATATTTCAAAATTTTCAGTTAATTTAAATTGGTGAATTGGTAAAAAATCAAAGGCAAACGCAATCATTCGACGCACAACAACAAATGTTACATATAACGAGAAAGCAAAGCTAACTTCGTCTGTGCCGAAGTTTTTATACCCTTGCACGTGCTCGCTTAAATATTTTCAAAAAATACTCTTTTTCCCATTTTCCGACCGGTCGTTTGTATGGGAGCTATATGATATAGTCATCCGATTTGTCCAAAAATTTGTTTAATTATGTGAAAGCATGTGAAACAAAAAAGCACAAAATTGCAGTATGCCACCATTAAAAATAAAAAAGTTTTTCTTACTAAGACGGTTTTTCAGACCTAACTTTTGTATGACAGCTATACCATATAGTTGTCCGATTTTAATAAAACTTGGTAGAATTGTAAAAGAACATAAAAAACGTACGATTACAGAGCTTGGAGACGTTTGCATTGAAAAGAACAAAGTTTTTCATACTAAAACTAGTTTTCAGACCGATTGTTCCTATGGGAGCTATGAGATATTGTCATCCGATCTGGCCGGTTCCGACATATTAGTAGTGTGCAGCAAAAAGAAGACTCTGTGCAAAATTTCAGCTCGATAGCTTTAAAACTGAGAGACTAGTTCGCGTAGAAACAGACAGACAGAGGGACAGACGGACGGCCTCAGCCTCAGCCTCGACTCAGCTCGTAACCCTGATCAAGAATATATATAGTTTATGGGGTCGGAAATGAATATTTCTATGCGTTGCAAACTTCTGTGCAAAATTATAATACCCTTTGCAAGGTTATAAAAACAGTGCATGTTTTGAAAGAGAAGAGAAATCTCATACGAAATTGTTGTAGGAATGGCTATGCGTTAAGCAACAACAAATGCGGCTGATGCGTATGGCATGCGGGCACCGCTGATCCAAGGAGTTCGTTTTAGCACCTTTATGTTTCTCTCGTTCGTGCCATGCGCGTACATAATGCATTTATAGTGATGATTTAACGTACAAAAGGCTTGAGAGAAGGTGAACATTTCTTATATGAAAATTTCAGACCAACAAATTTCAAAGAATATTATCAAAAAGCCGGGTGTGGTGCAGTGGCTAGTGTATTTTCCATCTGTGCCAGAGGTCGTGGGTTCGATTCCGCTTCGGAACCTCTAATGAATAAGTTTTTTTCTTTAAATAACTTATACACCTGGTTACCTTGGCGCCAGCAGTGCAGGTAACAACTAGCCAGGAAAAAGCTTTTCAAAACTCCTTTGCAGTTCGGGTTCGGCGTTAAACTATTGGTCCCCTTCTCTTGTGCTAAAATTCAAAGTACACAAGCCAAGATTAAGAGAGGCTCGACTCGCAGCCCATTTGAGGGATAAATGGGGCCGCACAACAACCAAAAGATATTTAAGAATCCCGCAATACAAACATATAGCTATTTAAGTCTTTCACTGAGTCTCTCAAAACAATCTATAATATTTATATAACACTTTCCTTTCATTTTGATGATTGTTCTTGCATAATAAAAACCCAGCCAGCCAATTCATTGGCTCTCAATTATACAGCCTAAAAGTATCATGAAGTATTGTAAAACGCTTATCGCTTGCGATTAACACTAAAGTCTCTACGAAAGTGATTTATCTCAGAGCCAATCCAACGAAACTGGTTGGCAATAATTTCTTGTATCTTTTGACAGACAAACGCGCCCAGCCCTACAACCTGTTCATTGTGGTCTCGCATTTCATTGTAATTTCTTTTCATTTCATTTCATTTTTTTTGCGACTCGCTTGGAGGTTCTGCCTCGATTTCGTTGTTGTTATGGAAAGTGGGTCAATCGAAAGAGATCTTTATAAATACTTTCGTACGGTTGCATATTCATCTGAAAGATATTTATTTCGAGAGTGTTGAGGTGACAAACTGTTAATGTGTTGAAAAATGAAAGTTGGGCAGAGCTTCAGCTTGGGGAATATAATGGGGGGCTCTGAAGGGCTAATCATGGCACTTCGACAATTGGCCCATTAAATGGGCTGGCGCCAAGGCAAGACAACGGACTAAATCTAATTGTGATCGCCTTTCAGTTGCTGCTTATAAAGCACACAAACAAATAAAATAATTGACGGCTAATCACCTACCTTTCGTTCAACGCTTCGATGCGATTTAATTTGATTTGATTTGATTGGCTTGTTGGGGCTTCCAACTGGTTGAGAATTGAATCAATTTGGTTTTGGGGGGAAACGAGCGGGAAGAAAATTGGGCAGATTCGCTTGATTGGGCAGGGGCGAAGTAAAAAAGGCAAGTGAGAGTAAAAGTGTTAGCCAATTGGATGGGGAAATAGTGTGTGAAGTAAGATTATGTTGACGCCAGAGATGACGTAAAGGGAAGAACCAGTGCAAAGCTGAACAATCCAAAATAGGCGATACAACAGGTACAAGGGTCAGCCTTAAGAGGAAAGATCAGTTTGTCTCTGTAGTTGTTTGCAGGAATACCTCAAAACCAAGAGCCCGCCTTTGATCTAACCCACAAACAATCTCTTTAAAACTAATCAAAAATAGGTCACTAAAAAGTAACTAAAAACCTACGACTGCTCAAGCCAAGTGAAGGTAAAATTTCTTCAGTTTTCGTTTGCAATTACTTTTGATGGACTGAAAAACGCTGTTGAAATGTTTTCATCTTTTCTGTTTGCAAATTTCTTAGAACCATTAAGTCACGGCGGTGGGGGGCTCCATTTCATCTTCCGCTGGCACTGCCCACTCCAGCCGACTCAATTATTAAATCATTAACTCAAACTCAGATTTGTCTTCCGATCGTCTGAAAATTTCAAAATTTTGTTGCCCCCCCCCTCTCTCTCTGTTCGAACGAAAAGAAAGTAAAAGGGCTTTGGGACATAACTCATCTCGCTGGTTATTGACAGGCAGGCATAGAGTTAGGAGTCATTAAAACTCGCTTGGATGACAAAACTCTCATTTTGTCATAATTTCAGTGGTCTTTGTCTGTAAGTTTTTTCCTCCTAATTGCAAATGACGATTGCCTGATGAATGTTGCAATTAAACCGTTTCTGTTGTTTGGTAAATATCTCAAGGCAAAATGGCAATTTTCACCCACCCGTACCCAGGCACCAAAAACGCAACTGTCAACTTCCGCATTACTCATACGCCGCGTAAAACGGGTTTTGTTCAGCTTTTACAGCTGCATCTTCTTCACACAAATATGGCCAAAAAGTCAAACGATCCTCGTCGAAGCATCCACGTAATGCAATGGCCAAGCCCACACCACACCAGACCAGACCAGGCCAGGCCAACCCGGTGGAGAGTTCACCAACTAAAAAAAAAACTGGGCAACTTACTAACCAGTTGGCTTGGGCTGTTGCACTTTCGTTTTTGTTGCAGTTGTTGCTGGTGTTGCTGGTGTTGTCTGGGTGAAAAGTTTATTGCGCGAAAATGAAGAAGCGTTTGTTGCCAAAACAAGATTTTTCAACAAGTCTGCGAGCTGCAGCCTGGGATGTTGCAAGCTAAGCGGCGAGTTGCCAGTTGCATAATTTGTTTTTCTTTGCCTGCTGCTGTTGCTGCTGCTTGCGTGGTGGGAGTCAAAGCAGTTTTTTACCTGTCCATTGATTATTGGACTTTAATTTTGTTTGAAAGCAGAAAACAACAAAAGTCGATTTACTCACATTTTTGTGGTTTTTGGCTAAAAGAAATTGTTTAAATTTTTGTGAACTAAGATTGGACTACTTTTAATAGGAGTTTTTTGGGATATTTCAATTGGAATGTTTGGCATTTTGGAATGCAAACCTTAACCACCATTTATGGTAGTTTTACGACTTTTTGTTAATTGAATTCAAAGTGCCCTTTAAAACATGTTTTCTAGGGTCTTCAAAAGTATCTTAAAGACCTTGAACAATGTAGGACCTTGCTGACTGTTTTATAGGCGAAGCTGTTAATATTTCGAAGAGAATCTAATTTGTTGTTTAGTTATGTTAGAAAAGTGATTCGAATACATTTCATATACATATATAAGCAGATTGCTTTCCAAAGTCATGCCTCTCTGTCCGCTCGTCACAGCAAGCTGATCGATGTCGGTTTGCTACTAAAAAACACAGTCTTAAAACAATTGCAATTATGCCTTGTGGGTTTCTTCACGTGTGACCAGCCGTAAAGCTTAAGTTTAATTGGTCAAAATGTAAACCATATGAATATCCCTCTTGTTTATTCGCATGAAAAATTGATGCATTAACAATTGATCTGTCCTGTGCCGCTGTAATAGTGTTATTTTCACAATGTATAAAAGGTAACTCTCGTGAGGTTGCAACAAAGAAATTCTTAGCTGAAATAGAAGTATAACTATGACCCTGTAGATTTAAGAAAAGTAAGCAAAACAAAGACGACGAAGTAGTTTGCCACCGTCTGCTGAGACCGATAATTGATTGGTATTTGGTAAGAAGAGAATACAAAAAGCTGAAATAATAATTTTAAGATCATCCTTACGATGTTTTGTTTTCTTAACGTATTACGACAGGAGACTAATTTTGTTAAAGTACTCTATATAAATTGCTAATCGAAAGTAGCTGTAACTGTTTGAGGTATTGTAATAAAATTTGATTGTTTTCTAAGTGAGTACAGGGTTTTATCTGGTTACTAAAACAAGACCTAGTAACTTTGTATGTTTTCCTGTTTGTGTTAAATGGTAAATTGGTAAAATTGTCGAGAAATTTACGAAATTTAATTTTTTATATGTGCAAACGGAATCGAACTAAGTGTAAATAGTAACAAAGATAAAACCTCAAATACTCTCAAAGTGTAATTTTGTGATATTTGTAAATGTGTCATGAAAACCACAGTCTAGTTTGTCATGAACTTCAAAAAGAACAAGACGGAAGAGTGAGAGTCAAGAGAGTTGCTTTGACATCAGAGAAGGCGAGCAATCGACGGCAGCAGTTTGCATTACACATTGCATTCCAGCGTGCTTCTAAGACTCCGGAACAAAACACAAGAGCGGCGGGTTAAACAAGTTAAGCTACAGACTAGTTTGTAGTTTTTTAGCACATCGAATCCCTGAAAGCTGCTGAGACAGTAGTTGAAGCAGAATTTTTGTAGAAAAAAGGAAAAGCTACAAAAAATTGTACTGATGTACTGAAATCGACCAATGGCTTACCGGGAATCAGTTGAGCAGTTCTGTGTAGTGAGTTTTGAAACAGATATAGATTTCTTAACGATGATTAATTGTAGTTTTTTAGACCATATTTCCCTCCTCTTTTTTAAATTTTTGATCCTTTTAAAGTAATATAGAAAATATCAATCATATGTATTCATTGCTGCCATACAAATTTAAGCAGTTGCCACTTGTAAAAATATAAGAGCAACAGAGTGAATGACAAAGTCTGTTGGCGATGGAATTTGGTGCCCTTCAAATTGCTATACAGGCAACAAAAATTTGCTTCGTTGTGTGTAAAGTTTTTTTTTAACTGTGAATTGCAATCGCGTTTTAAAACATTCAAAATTGCATGCCCTGGTCGGGGGATATACACGATGAAGCCAGCTTTATGAAGTTTCTTAGAATTCTACCAGATCTACCAATCTTGTTTCTCTCGCCCACTAATAAAACTTCATGAAGTATCAACACTGTAAGCTAATAAATTGTTAAGAGTGATTGAAGCTTTCCTGGGTCCCAATGTGGACTGAATGAAAATTGTTAAATATTCTCACATTTCTCTATTAAATTTCTTTTCACAATATCAACAAGTCCCTCTCTCTCTCTCTATGGATTGTCCTTAACCTTTCGATCTGCAGCTGTCTGCAGCTTTTGTTGGAATTTCCTTTTATGAAACTTGCACAATTTCTCGTGTCTTCGAACCAGATTGTTATGCTTGCCTCATCTGTCCTCTATTGATATAACTTGGCGCTGTGGCCATGGCCAGTGATTACAGCAATAGCAACAGCCAACAACAACTAAAAACTAACAAACAAAATAAATCCAAATCATCATCTTCCTTTTGTTTGAACAGGAACTGGTTGCAATTTCTTTCATAGTTTTGCTATTTCTTAACTTTAAGTTGTATTACCTTTTTTTTTTATATATATAAAAAAAACAAAACAAAAAAGATACGTGTGTTGTGCAGTTGGCTTTTTGTGTCGTGTAAACATGAAATTGCCGCCAGTCAAGTAACATCTGTTGCCTGCCCAGCGTTCCAGCCACAGTTGAATGCGCAACCGAAAACTGAATTCGCATCCCGACAGTAACAAACAATTTGCTGTCATCGAGCATGTTCACTGGGCACAGCCTGATTTTTTGGGGGTTTTTGTTTACAATTTAAAGTTGTTGGCTTTCACTTTGGCTAGGAACGGGCAACGATTGTGTCAGATGGAGGGAAACAAGAATATGTCCATAATTTAACTAATTATTAACATTAAGCATTGCCTTTGGCTCAAAGTGGTTATGCAATCCATCGTAACTGTGGCAAAATCAAACTTAAGAAATTCTCAACCAATCTCAAATGACTTGCGGATTTGATTTTTCTCATTGTCTTGGCGCTCCTCTTGTCTCTCGCGTCTGATTTCTTGACCACTCCAAAACGAACAGGTTTATAATGGCTTAAACGTTGTCTCAACGCTTTATGGCTTTTACTCTCACGGCTTCCTTGGCATCTTCATTTAATCGGCAGAAATATTTATGTAAAAAGGGAAAGTTCATTGAGGCGACGGCGTTGAAAATTGGTTACATATTTTCTTAATACAATTAGTATGAAAATATTTTGAATAATTGAATTTTTAAATAAGGGCGCTTCAGATTTTTGAGTTGAAAGAAAGTCTTATGCAAGATGTTAGGAACAGCAGCTGAGCGCAACTGAGCAACAACTGGCAAAACTTTCTTTGAGTTCCATTTTGGCGCAAAACTGTGTCAAGCAATAACAAAAAAATACAACAAAAAATTCACCAACTCGACTGAAACATAAATATTTGCATAACAATCAATGGAAATGTAAATTGTGTGTGATAAATATTGCTTTGGCACATATTTGGTTATATTGTTGACGTCGATTTTCTATGACTTTGGTTTGCATTTGATGAATGGCGGCTGCAACTCTAGAGAATATCAATGAATTAAAATTGTTTGCCAGTTAAGTGGCAGCTAAATCAAAAGAATTAGATTAACATGGCTGTAGTCTTTAGAATTAGGTATTTTAAGTATTTACGGCCTAGTTGGATAAAACTACGATTGGGGTTTTAAACTTCTTTAAAAGATTTTTTCGACTAATTTTTATGGACATGCAAATATGTTGAATTGATCCTCTATCATTGCTTAACCTGCTTCAAGTCGTGGAAGCACTAAAAAACTGCCTGCCTTCTCTATAAACATTATAAAATTTAATTCTATATTTAGCATATTCTTTTACTCAAGACCAAGAAACCTAAACTTCAGTTTAGTCTGTTAATATGATTCACTTGCGCATTCTTGTTTCTTGTCAATATTCAATTTAAATGATTTCTAGCTAATATTTGCATTGCTTCAGATATTGTTAAAAATATATTGGAGGTACTCAATAGTTATTATTATATTATTAATGGGAAACTTTGTATTTTGCTGCTACATGAGAGCCAAAGTTTTATTTCTTACGAAGAATTTCTAATGTCTCTGTAGCCTAACTCATAAGCTGTCAGTCGCGTGTTTGATTCTTGATGCTGTCAAACTATTTTCCCAAGACTTATTATAGTTTGTGTGTAGGAAGAGCAGTTGATTTTGGGCTGTGTTTTAATAAACAAATTTTAACAATTCAAAAGACCAACCCATTCGATTGACTCCAGCCGAAGTGTTGATCACAATGGATGAGTCCCTAACCTGACCGGTGTAATTGAATTACGTAACTTTGATCTCTGTTTTAGCCTATCCTAGGTAGAGCAAATCCCTATAATCTAACTCCACTTTGAAATGACTTACAAAAGTACAAGCAAAAACAAAGGCCACACCACTCCCTTTTTTCTAAGCTGTTATTGATTTGAGACCACTGAAACTAGATTTTATTAACTTTAAAGGGTCTTAATATCAGGAACTCTCAGGTCTGCATCTTAGCGCACAGGACTATTAAGCCCTCGCGAGAGCTACCAAACAAATTATAGCAGGAATGCAAACCGCTCAGAAAAATGGACTGGTTCTGTTCAATAATATTGTAAACCTCCTCTTCGGTTCATTATTTAGTTTTTTAACTAACTGAACCGTGATTTTGGTTCGGATCAGTGTTACACACGTAATTTGTTATAGATATCCGTATTCGAATATTAAGTGAATCTTAATTTTTCACACACTTTCCAAATTAAGCTCATAGAAATCATTAGAGTAGCTTTGCAAACGCCAAATGTCCTAGATAGTAGTGAATATCGTTCTATAAAGGAAATGTTACACTCAGGAATGTAGTCTGATGAAAGGTATATTAAGAGCTATGTGAACAATATGGACCCTTGACATACTAAAAAGCTACAACAACTTAGTAATGCTAAGAATCAATTCAGTGTATACTTAGAGGAATCCCTTTTAGAGGGTCCATCAGTGAATTGTAATTTAAGTGAAATCCAAATAAAACTCTTTTAGGGAATCTGTGAGAGTTCGACTCTTAAAAGCATCATGGTCTGAAGGTAAGCGTCTTATGTCCTTAAAGTCTTTAATCAGCTGAACCCAACCGACCCGTTTAAGTGGTGATTTTTGGTTCAGTTTAGTCTTTCAAAAACACAACACCCGTTCGGTTTGTGCTTTGTTTTATCATTGGAATTAGTGGATCGGTTACTGTTTGGTTCGGTTCCGCTCAGAACCAATTGAAATATAGTAAATAATGTGGCCAGAAGAACTTTACACTTATCTAGCAACAAGTTCTAAAGCCCAGTGAGAGATTATTGCATTAGAATGTGGAGATCAAGGATGGTCGAAGAATATTTTTCTTTACTTTATTAGGATTATGTCCCAAAATCTATTTCCTTTTGTTATTGTACACAACTTTATAAGCCTTCTCTTCTTCTGTGAGTTTGTTCGCTTTCGACTAAGACTAGATTTACATGGTGAAGCAAACATTATGAAGTTCTCTTAGTAGGCGGATTAATCAAGGCAAATTGAATACGTTTTATAAAGGAAAGGCTTAAAAACTCACCTAATTCTCTGGCCTACTAAGAGAACTCCAAGAAGTTCGCTACACCGTGTAAGTCCAGTCTTAGCTGCCCTTCGGTTTCTGACGATTTCCTTTTCGTTTCAATACAGGACTAGTCGTAGTTACAATTGTAAGCAGACTGACAGGATAATATCATACTTTTTGTACTTCAAAAAAAGTAGGGCCTTCTTTTTGTGTGAATCCCTTCAACCCAAGCTTCCAAGTACTTTTAGTAGGCACTTTACAAAGTTGTGCCACACTTCTATTTCTTAAACTTTACACTTGTAATTTTGTTTTCATTATTTTAAAGAACTTTTGTTAAAAATTGTAACAAATTGTCGCAAATTGTAACATAATTTAGTGCTTTCTTTTTAAGGATATTTCTAACTTACCCCATTATGTAGCCCCGCATTCGGTGGTGGTATAAATCCTTGAGCATTTGCCGTTACCATCCACAGGCACAGAGTGCCCCATATAGCCCATAGCAAGCGCATGATGATTCACTGTACAAAAATTTCTTTTTTTTCTGTTTGCAAATCGCACACAACTTTTTCTCTTAGTTAATATTCAAATCCACAAATTCCAATCTAAATTCAATATTGTTGCACTTTACTTTGATTTTGATTTTGTTTTGTACATTCGAACAACAAACACTTTACAAAAGGGGGGCGCGTCAGAAATGTCACACAATCTACTTCAGTTGTTGGGCTTTTCTATTTGCTTTATGCAAATGTTGGAGTTTCTTATGACAATTTTTTATTTTGTATTATAAAAAATTCCGTTAACGTTTTGGGGGCTAGCCGCAGACACGACTTGTCTGGTAAAAGTTCGATGCTTAACTGAAGATCATTAAACGTTTGGTAACAATTTAAGCCAAGCTTTGCAACGAAGATGCCAAAAACGCCAGCAAACGGCAACGACGATGAGCCAAACGAACGCGCAGGGCCAGCAACATGTGGCCAGACACAAATGTTGCCAACGCTCAACGAGTCGCACGAAGAGAAATGCATGTGAGAGTAAGAGAGAAAGTGTGGGGGCAAGTGAGAAGAGTTTCTGCGCTCGGCTTATCGAATCCAGAAATGATTTTGAATGCCAAAAGCCACCAGCATACGATGCCAACTATTGCAATTCCGATTTCAGGGATTTTCATTCAAAATCACGTAATTACCAGAAGCTGGCGTACTCGGAAGTGCCAGATAAGAACACGATGGACAGTTGGCCGGCGTATTTCGTGAGTGAAGAATGCCCAGTCAAAACAAAACATTCCATGCGAAAATGATTCAGTTTCTCTTGTGTTAATGTCATGATTAATGTTGGGCCACCAGCAGCTATGAATGTCGGTTGAGCAATTCCCGCTGCGACCATCTCCATCTCTAGGGGCGATCTACTGAACACCATTTTACTCACACTTACATCATAAATGGATCATCAAATTACAATGGTAAAAGGTAGCTTGATTTGATCGCTTAATGAGAGGATCACAGCTTGATTTTGATTTAATGATCATCATATTTGTTGGAACAAAAATGAATTATGGCAGAGTGATTATTTATGGGGCCAAAGGAACTAATTTGTGTGTAATTAGCTGTTGATTTCAGAGTTCCGGCCGGAGTTGTGATTTATTTTGCGCTGTCAGAGATAAAGTTAAAGAAATTGCGCTCTCTGCACCAGGAAAATCAACAAAAGTTCTGCATAAGCAAAATAAATATCAAGAAATTTTGTTGGACATTTCAGGCTTAACCCAACAGCATGAAATCTGTATCGTTGACTGCCTAAAACAGCCGAAAATAACCAAAAATTCAAGGCAATAGACAACAAATTACGCTTAAAATAACTTATCCTAAGTTTAAGTTTGTTAATGACATTAAGTCTTCAACTCATATTGGTTTGAAGCAAAAATCTGTTAAAATTTGACGAATTTTGTAAACAAACTTGAGTAACCACAAAGAGAAACAAGTTAAGCCCAACCTTAGCTAAAAACCAAGGACGCTTATGTCTTGTGTGGTGTTATCAGGGCTCACTTAAACTCTTCGTTTTGAAAAGCTTAAAGAAAATTGTGTTTTTATATTAAGCTTACCTTATTTGGACTCAAATAACTGTAGAGAACCCAGCCTGTTGTTAAGCTTAACAGCTTGCAAAAGCCCAGTGGTGCAGACGTTACAACGTTGCATTAGAACGTGGACGTGGCGAGCTCGAGTCGATATGAAAAGTTTGGTAAATTAGATGAGAATAAAGTTTCTGGTTGGAGATTGGCGTCTTTTCAATAACAGGTTAGAAAGGAGTAGAAAAGGGCCTCAAAGTAGTAAATTCTATAGGTGAATACCACAACCAATTCCTATAAAACTTTTCCTGATACTTTTTATACCCTTGCAGAGGGTTTATTGAAATTGTCCAGATGTTTCTAAGGCATAGAGAGAAGCATTTCCGACCACATATAGTATATATACTCTTGATCAGCATGACGGGCTGAGTTGATCTGGCCATGTACGTCCGTCAGCTTAAAAAATTATCGCGACCAAACTTTGCACGAAGTCTTCTAAAACAAACACGCTGCACATTTGTCGAAACCGGTCGGATCAGATAACTATAGCATATAGCTGCCATAGTAACGATTGGTCGAAAAACAAGTTTTAGTAGGAAAAACTTTTTTGTTTATAAAGCAAACGTCTCCAAACTCCGTATTTACAAGTACAAAACTTTTTTGTTTTCAATGTAAACCTCTTTAAAATTGGCCCATAATTATTTTATAAGCTTTTACACAATTCTCAAAAGTTGTGCCAAAATCGGATGACTACAGGTTATAGCTGCCATACGAATGATTGGTCGAGAAACTAGTTTTAGTGAGAAAAACTTTTTTGTTTTCCAAGAAAACGCCTTCAAACGGTGTATTTCTTAGTTTGCTATGCTTTCTCATAGTTCCACTTTGTTTGGTTGAAATCGGACATCTATATAGTAAAGCTGTCATACAAAAGTAGAGTCAGAAAAGTAGTCTTAGTAAGAAAAACTTGTTTGTTTTCAGTGGAAATGTCCTTCAAATTAGTTCCAAAAACGTGCTGCAGGAGCTTACAAACTTTGGCTGAACCTTAGTTAACTCTCTTCCAATTTTATTGTTCCGCTCTGCCAAATTTAACAATTTTCCTATCAAAGGGTTCAATGTGTAAGGCTATAAATGCTTCTTCCCTCAACTCTTTTAACCCAAAAGGTCAAATTCAATTGAAAAAATCCGTTGTTACACTGCCTTTGCTCATCTAGAGTCCTTTGTTTATAAAAAAGTTTGATGTATATTTCAAAATTGATCAATTATAAATTCTGGGTTCGAATGCGTCTGCAGCAATCTACACTCACCAGCTCTGCTTCTTCAAACCCTGATCACTTTAATAGGAAAATTGATTTCCTCTTGTGCAACACCTGCCTCTAGCCTCTAGCCAAGTCATGCTCAATCTGAAACTCCAAACGCAGTCGCTGTGGCCCTTACCAAAATAATAAAAAAAAAACCGAACCTAGGCCAATCAACAAATTATTAAATTTTCTGCTTTCCACACAATTATCACAGCAATTTTCTTCATCTAATCAATAAATTCATCAAACCAATCAGACAAACACTTTCAATTTAAGAAACATAAGTTGAATTCTAGGCTGGATCCCCTTTTGATGAACTCAAGATTTCAGGTCTTTTCAACAACTTTTGTATCTTTTGTGTGGTTGAAAATTGATTTGAAGCCTTTCTTTGTTGAAAGAGAAATAGCGTTGAATAAAAATACACATTTTTAGCCAATTGTTTATTGAGGTTTCTTGTCAAATTAATATCTAATTACCGGGTCTGCTCCCACACCAAAATTTGTGTTTAATTGCCAATTTGGCAGACCATTAAGTTGTACACATAAAGTCAGGTTAAAAAGTTCAGGCTTACAAATTGATCCAGACCTACGATCAATTATAATTGAGAGATAACACAGGTACGGCTATGCAAAGTTGAATGGAAAGGTAAGTAATTTGTACTTTCATCTGGATAAAGAACCAATTCTTAGTCAAATTAAAGCTGCAGCCATCATTTGTCATATCCAAACTTGAGTCTTAATTCAGTTCCCACAACCTTCCACACTTTGTTTATGGATCTATTAAATAATCCAGATAATTATCAAAAACCTTCCCCATGCTGACAAATAAAAAGCCTTGCATTTATCTTAAACTTAAACTGTTCAGTTGACCTCTGTATAAAAACCACTTGCAACTCATTTTTATGGCCTAATATAAAAAAAAGGGAGGTATGCGTCTGTTCAACTACCGCACCTCAAAAAAAGGTAATTGCATGATTCATGTGGGGGAAGTAAACTAAAGTTGTATGTGAAAATATGCAAAAAGGAATATATCAAACTTCATAAAACAATCGTTGAATGGTCAGTCAAAGTATACTAAGTATCTGCCAGAGATTAACCAATAAACAAACGAAAACCAAAGAAAAACAACCGAAAAATAAAACCCCGAAAAGACTAAACGCTGTACAAATAACCGGCAACAACAAAATGCTTGAGGGAGAAAGACTTTCACCTGGCGACGAGCAACGATCGGTGCAAGAAAAAGAAGACCGACAGGCAGACAGACAGACAGACAGACAAAAACACAAAAATGAAGCGGCCTTCGAGTGATGCCATGGACCTGAAACGAACCGAATAAACCAAACCGAACCCCAACCTGGCCTGGCCTCCACCTGGCAACAAGTGGGCATACAGAAGAAGCCACTGCCATTGGTGGGTACGTCAATAAACCTTTGGCTCAATGGGGCTTACAAGCTGGTGCTTATCACTCTCATTGGGAATCTTCGTTTTATATTTGCTGTGTGCTGTTGTTTTTTGTATCATTGGGCTGCGATGTGATGATCGTGAGGTAGCAACTTTTACTTTTCATTCAAGAATGAGACAGCAAGCGTGGTTTTCAACACATTCCCTTTTTAGCGGTGGGATTAAGTCATATTTTTTTCTGAGTTGTACTTAGAATTCTGCTTTCCCCCTGCACCCACGCAAAAAAGAAAAACACTTAACATCTCAATTGATTGAAAAGTGAAATCAAGACGTGTACTGCGGTACAGTTGTGTCTGCCCCTTCAAACGTGTTTGGCTAAGCAAATATTGAAATTATCACTAATTGAGTTACTGTTATTACTAAATACGAAGATTGATGAAACAACCGAAATTGGCAACATGGGAAATTGCATAACATCGAAAGAAATAGAAAAATGAACAAACTCACGAGCAGCCAGCCCTCTGGGCATCACAATTGGTGTCACATGGAATCATCACAGACGACATCGGCGAACGAAATGGCAGCAGATGGAGAGAAAAGTAGACCGCGACAACAAAAACGTTTTTGATAACTAATGAGTATAACCGTTTCCGTTTGCAATTATTGGCAGGGGGCAACAAACACGTAATATACTTTTTTAGTTGAACTTATCGCATTTGTGATGATTGGAATTGGATTTATGAAGAGGAAGTTAATCCGAGTTGTATTTTCAATTCCGGTTATTGTGGTTCGTAACTCCGTACTTGCATTTGTAGAATAATGCAACAGCTCGAAGAACTCTTAATATTAATTAAACAATAATCTGCCATACTGCATTTCCCTGTGTATTTCTGCGCATCTTCAAAATTGAGAACAAAACAGAAAGAATATACAATACCCCCCTCTGCTGATAACCATAAACTTTACAAAGAAATTAGTCGGTAATATTCTTTTAAAGTATTTGAACCGAAACTTGTATTATTTTATGTTGCTGCAATTTAGATGCTGTCTACATTTTTCGGTTGTATAAGAAGATTTAGAGATCAAGAGGTTGGCGGTACTCAAACCGAGAGTTATTTCATTCCTATGACGGAAAAGCTTTTTGGGAAAAGAGTTTCATCTATGGGAAATATATTAAGTACAGATTAAACGATGTTTTGAATTTTAAAACTACCTTCTCGATGAAAAATATTTTTATAAGCTTTTTTCTATAAAATCCATATTCAAAAAGAATAGCCTATATAATTTATAAAAATATCGATGAGCCCCTTTGGAAAATCATGTTTAAGAATAGACTTTTGCGGCTCTTTCATTTTTTCTTCGATAAAAGAGATAACTAGTAAGAAACTCGGTCAATTCCGACTATAATATACTATACTGCACTAGCAACTGTAAGTTGCGCTGCAGCAGCAAACATTCTTTTGCTCATAACTTGACTATTGTTTATCAGATCTTGTCCCATACATGTCCATAACCCATATCTCCCACCATCTTTGAGATCTGTACCTTCATATGCTCAGACGAACATGGCTAAATCGACTCGGCTGTTGATGCTGATCAAGAAAATCTAAACATTATAGGGTACAGCGCCTTGTGTAATATTTTGTGGACCTAAACCTATATATATGAAAAACTTTAGATCTACCATAATTTTGTTGACAGATAGTTAGTATTTCTTACGCATATTAAGGAGTCAGTATTATTTATCGATCCGCCAAAGGGTTGGTAAAAATCGACTGTACGATGGTCGAAGAATTAGTTAAACAAACAATAATGTTAGGCAGCAATGGCCGCAGTGGCGATGGGCAAAAATTTACTCTGGGTTTGTTGATTTTTCTCAACACTACAAAATCGATATAAATAATTATATTTTTCAAAATATCGATATTTCCAAAGTCCAAGTCTTAAACTATAAATTTAGTCTAGTCTAGTCTAGTCCAAACGACTTCCATTGCTAAACATATTGCAGGTTATACCAGTTAAATAGTGAAATTAATGTTTAATAGACATAAGGAAGGTTATGTTGAATAACAGAGCATTAACATAAATGTTAACTTATCAACAAAATGCTCGCAGATAGGTAGCGCACTATATTCTGAAAAGTACGAATCATTTTTTGTATAAGCTCTATAGCTCTGGCATTTATTATTCGATCCTTAAACGAATTTCAGAGATTATAGGTGTTGGGCACATACACATATATATAGATATTGCAAAATATGTAGAAATTATTCAGTTTATTTTATTGTTGTTGCAATATTAGTATACATTTAAAATATGTTCCCTCTAGCTCTTCTAGACCCTGGCATCTAGGTATTCTTTCGAGACCTGCACGAGAAATTCCGGAAACGTATGATTACGAGTAATAATATTTGTGTTAGGAGTGCAATTGATTATTTTTTTAATTCTTTCAAATTGTACTGAACTTTTAGGCGCTTATCAGTATCAAAATGCAATTTTAGAGAACTTGGACTACTTATCCATATTAAATCTTCAATCTTTCCTTCCACTTTTCCAAATTCGATAAGCTTTCATTTGAGATTTTTGGTTCGGTTTCAGTTTATGAGCACGCACTAACGGTTCGGTACGGGTTGTTAAGTTGGTATAGCTATTAAGGAATTTCAATCCTTCCTTGCCAGTTCTGACCAAACTGAAGGTGTAATTGAGCAAAACAATTGGTGACTCAATATGATTGCCATTGAAAACTGAAGTCCACATCCCCAGGTCCGCCTAAAACTATGCCACACCAATTGTCAATTCCCAGTGTTAACCCTTAGGCCAGTTCACACAAAGAATTAATACAGTTTTGCATTTTGAGTACATAATTTTTGTTCATTTATTTTGTTGTTGTTGTAATTATTGTAACTGATTACATGTTGTTGTTGTTGTTTTCTTGCTCTATACAATTAATATGGTTCATTAATTTAAAATTGATATATACTTGTTGTTGTTGTTTTTATTGTATAGAATTAAAAGTACATTTTTAAATCATGTTTTTCGTTTTTAATTTAATACTAAACTTTAAATTCGAACACACTTTTTGTAAATCAAGTTTATGATTTTTTGTTTTTGCAAAAAAAAAGTTAGTTAAACATTTGTCGCACTATATATAATATTAGGGGATATAGTCAGGAGTGGCAGACAAAACTTAAAAACGAAACAAGCAATGGGAAAACACTTTTGCAATTTGTGTACAGTGGGGTGTGCCTAAAAAAAACTAAGATTTAATTTGAATAAAATTGCATTTTTATATCGTTCTCATACGGTTACATAGTTTATAGTTCTGGGTGATATATTGGCCATAATTGTTGTTTTATTTGCACAAAAATTGATATCTTCTATTTATAAATTGTATATACGTATATAATAATATATAAAGGTTTATTGAATATGTATTTCGTTTGCATTGTTTTTTTTTTGATTGGGGGGGATGTGGCTAATAGAGTTGATGACCATGCAAATTACAAACTTACTTGTATGTTGGTAGACTAAAAAGTTGATGGGTTTCCGGTTGTGTTTTGTTGGTTCCAGGGAAGCAGATAAAACATGCTCAAACTACAAATCTTAACTTACACATACAATTACATGATATAGATACATTTGTTATTTGTATTGTTTTTGCTTTTGCATATGTAACTAATAACAGCCTTGATACTGTTGCAAAAAGACATGGAAGCTGCATGAAATTGTTACAGGGGTTTTTCACTTTCGTTTTTTTTTTATATATTGCGTATATGATAAATACTTAGTATAAATATGTATCTGTGTGATGTGGGTGTGTGGGATGAGTTGTGGTTTGTGGGCTTAGAACTAGTATATGTTTTTTGTTTTTCTTGTTTTTTGTTTTAGTTCTGTCATATCTAAGAGACTATAACTAGGTTATGTTGTTCCTTTTTTGAGCTGGCTTTTACTGTGTAGATTTGTTCGTTAAACATTTTGTGTTTTTAAATTTAGGTTAGAAATACATATATGAAAACTGGGGAGGTTAGAGGGAGACGCAAGAACTCGTGAAGTCTATGAAAAAGTGACCGAAAAGTTGAAAAGATTGCTTTAACTATTTGTGTATTGAAAGCAAATTGCATTGTTTTTGGTTTTTTTTTTCGATTTCCATACAAGAAAAGTAAGTTTTATTTAAAAAGTTGGTTGATATTAGTTTTTTACCAGAGGTTTTCTTTAGTTTTCCCACATTTCTTGGTAACTCTGTGCCTTACCTTAAATCAAAAGATATTTTTTAAACATTTTCCAGATTTTAAGTGATTTTTTTTTTGTTAACTTTTGCTGAACAGCTTGAACTTAGCAAAGTATAAGAGTGATCTTCTGAAATTCTACAATTTTGCCATTTTATTATGTATTTTTGATTAAAAATTGTGGTATTTTTGAGAGTTTTCAAAAGTTTTGATAGTTGTTGCGAAGAAACTAACGAGAATCAGCATTGGTTCATAATTATGTTTCAATATTTTGAATTGAAGATATTTAGAGAAAAAAAGGGGTCGGCAATGGGAGCAGAGAAGTTGCCAGTTGCATACAGCTACAGCAGACCCAGCCACATAAGCTTGTGTTAGTGACCCAGAGAAACAACTGCCCACACTTTGGTCCTCGGCCGCGTCTGATAAACAGAGAAGGGGCAGAGTCCTTAAAAAAGTCTTTCTACTTTGCTTTAGTATTTAACAGGGTTTGTCACGAATAGCGAGGGTATAAATTAAGAATATACGAAAAGAAATCTACCTACTACATCGATCGATGTTCTCTGGCATGCGGTTCGGCTCGTGTTCGTGTGAAAAGCACAATTTTTTCGGCTCCTGCGGGCCAGGCGTGAACTTAGTTGATTTATAGCAACAAAGCTCTCTGGTTAAATGTGCTCAACGCATTGAAAGCTTTTCACCGCTGACTCTCTTACAGTTTTACCTATAGAAACCAATATTTCAATGGCAAATAGCTTCAAGTATTATTTATGATAAAAGAACGACAATTGATATGCATCTCAAATGTGGCATAACTACTTTAGTACTTAAAAATTTTGAAGGAATTTTCAAAATATCTGTTATTTTTTTGGAGCTGGTGATCTATTAGAATATCAAGGCTCTAAGGTGATACTTGTGGATTTCTGTAATATTTCTAAGACTATTGAAAGGGTATTCTCCCTTATATCACGACTTTCTTGCGTCACTTTCGAATCTCCAGCAAAGGACATAAACTTGCCACATCTTCATTAGAGCGGCATTTCCTTAAATGGAGGGATAGGGAATACTTTTAGGATCAGAAGAATACAGTTATGGCAGTAGTGAAAAATTATACAGGAATAAAATACTGCAAGTGGGCTGCAGGAAGGTTAAAAGGAAGTTGCGTACGCGTAGAGGGGAGCACTGCCAGAGTATAGCCGCTCTCATACAAATACAATTAACACACGCACACACACACACATATCTAACGTACATATACATACATAGCTTATATAACAGTATTTTTAACTCTACAAACTATTCAAGGGGCTCCTCCCCCTCCTCTAGATCAGCGCATCGTTGCTGCCGCTGCTGCTGCTGCTGCTGTGGACGCCACTTCTAGCTCCAGAAGTCCATCATATTGACCAGCTTGCATTTTTTGAGCTCCAACTTGGTGGGCCGGGCCCGGAGTCAAGCACGTCCAAAAATGGCTCTGTCGGAGACATCACCTGTGGACTGAGAATGTGACATGGCCGCATTGGAGACACCTGTGGCTGGCGGACCCACTCCATTACTGCCCACATGGTGCTGATGGTGATGATGATGGTTGGTGGTGGCTGTGGACGCATTGTGATGTGTCACATTGTGATGGTTGTGCGCCAAAGTGGAGCTGCCATATTTATTGGATGTACTGTTGCCGTTCAAGTGTTTCCTGGTGGCCGCCGAGGAGACATGATGGGTGCTGCCACCGCCCACACCGCCATAGATGCGATGCAACGAATACTGCTGCACTGACTCCAAGTCCGAGACGCTCGAGGTGATCTTGGAGCGTACGGCCACCTTTTGCATGCTGTTGTACTTATCGCTGGCACTCAGCTTGATGTCGGGCAGGTGACCATTCGACTGGGCATGCTGATGACTCTGTGCCGGTCTCGACGACTTGGTGGTGGTGATGGCGGCATTGCTCACCGCCGTGGTGCTGGTAATGGAGGCCACCACTGGGCCACCACTGCCTGGTGAGATTTCGGCGAAATTGTAGCAGGACGACTTTTGGGACACACTATTCAGGCCCGAGCTGGAAGAGCTGTTGGACATGCGGCAACTGCGATGACGACTGGAGGTGGAGGGTTGCAGGAATTCGTGATGAGCGGCCTCATCGGGTGTCATACGCTCCGCTGGATCCCATTCCAGGCAACGCTGCAGGAAATCAATGAAATACCGATCCTGACAATGCAGAATCTGTGCCAATGACTTGCTACCGGGCACCCGTTTGCGTCCCTTGGTGTTGGTTATGCAGCGGGGGGCATCGCGCGAGTCGAAGAACAGACGACGTCGTCGTGCCACCGAGATGAGCACCTTGGGTGGCAAACCCAACACCTCCATGATGCAGGCCAGTTGTTCCACCTCATTCTCGCCGGGGAAGAGTGGAAATCCGGTGTACAATTCGGCCAGAATGCAGCCTGCCAGAGGGGGAAGAAGAGACAGAGAGAGATGGGAAAAGGTTGACATGTAATTAGTATTGATTTTCGTTTGCAAATTTTTCACTGCAGTCATTTGGTTTTGGTGGTCAGACAAGCGCATTGACCTTGACTTGAAATGGTCACAGATAATTTATATTTTGGTTTTTTTTGGATGCCAGCATCTGACTCAGACCTAACCCCTTCCTTGCCTTATACTTCACAACAACTTTTCGCAGTAATTTCCGCAAAGCTTGGCAATTTATACATTTTTATTAAGAAGTAAGGCTCTATTTAGTCCTACCTTAGTCAGAATTTGTTGTTTATACGGTCACTCTATCTATAAATTCTGTGTAATTTGACCTTATTATGATAAAGTTAGGCCTCTTTTAGCCTAGCCTTCTGAGAAGTATTTGTTATACGGTCACCTTTTCTATAAGTATCGTTTAATTTGCCATTTTTATGCAAGAGACCCGATTTTTAGCCCAACCTTACTAGAAATTTTAAATATACGGTCACTCTATCTATAAGTTCAGTGCAATTTGACATTTTTATGATAGAGTTAGTTCTTTTTTAGCCCAGCCTTCTGAGAAGTATTTGTTATACGGTCACTTTTTCTATAAGTTTCGCACAATTTGCTATTTTTATACAACAGACCCGATTTTTAGACCAATCTTATTAGAAAATTTGAATGAACGGTCACATTATCTATAAGTTCCGTGTAATTTAAAATTTCTATGATAAAATTTTTGACTTTTTTTAGCCCATTTTTTTTCAAGAGTTAGGCGTTTTTTAGCAAATCTTACTAGAAAATTTAGCTATATGGTCACTCTATTTATAAGTTCCGTGAAATTTGACATAGATATGATAAAGTTGGGCATTCTTTAGCACAACCTTACTTAAAACTATTTTGTAAACTGTCACTCTACCTATACGTCGCGTTCGACTAGCCCAATTTCACTTAAAACATTTTGTTATATGGTCACTCTACATCACACCACAGAGCTTTTGAGCTTTAAAATCACTAAATAGGCCCTATTTCTTCCCTAAGAGGTCAACGAATTAGTTATAAGAGCTATAAGAACTGTTTTGAAAAGCTGTATTGAGAATATTTTGCAGCCATTTCAAATAATTCATTCTTCTACCTGCCCACTTACAGTTCACTCAATTTGCTAAAAGCTCACATTATTCCACATATTACCCGTAACCCATTTTCAATTCTCGACTCACTTGTGCACTTAGCCGCCCAAGACAGCAGCTAAAAATAAACTCGCTGGCTAGTGTTTATATTGGACTCTTCACCTCTGTGTCCATGTTTGCCTTTAATGAGTCTTTTGTTGAGACCACTGGCGATATTTTTGTGCCGCTGACCAGACGTGGCAACCGTGCTGGGCCTGGCGGAAATGGCTGTTAAAAGGATGTGCGACTCGAGGGGGAACGAAGCGGCTAGCAGAATGAAAATTATTGTATACATAAACTTCAAGTGGGGCACTTGTTGAGTCGCAACCTTCGATGAAATCAGTGTGTGAGTGTGCGCTTTGTTCGAGCCACTTGAAGGAATGAAGGTAGGTGGGTTGTAGGTAGGTCATTTCCTTCCTGCTGACTGCCTGTTGCTGCTAATTGGCCTACTGCGTGTTTTTACACTTAGTTGAGCTAAGTTTAGATAGCAGTTCCGGGGTTGTAAAAAGGACGCTAGGCTAAGGACTTTGATAAATTAAACTTGCTTTATTTGTAGCTCAAATCAAGTGCTTGACCTGTTTACACCAGCAGATATTTAATTTTCTGGCCATAAATTTGCCTGCCTGTGAAAAATTCATTGCCTTGGCCAACTATTTTCAATTACTTTTTGCACCCAACTTACCCAAGCTCCACATATCAATTGCTGTGCCATATTGCAGTCCAAGTATCACCTCCGGTGAGCGATAGAAACGTGATTGTATATATGTATAGATTTTGCGATCCACATAGCATGAGCTACCAAAATCAATCACTTTGATGGAGCTACTGCCACGTTGTTTGAGCAAGATGTTTTCCTGGAAAAGGACGAAGCATTTTATTAACTTTTATCAAGTCTAGCCTTGCTTTTCTTAACTTACCGGCTTGAGATCACAGTGTATTATATTCTCTTTGTAGAGCAAACGCAGGCATTTCACAATAGAATTACAGAATCGTCGTATCAAACTCATGCTAAAGCCATTGTAGTTATTCTTCTTGATCAACTCATACAAATTAAGACTGCAAAGAGACAGAGGGTTGGTGGAAAAGGAGTCAGTAAAATTCATTCAGGCGTAACAAACAACATTTGGTTTGGCTTGGCAAACGGAGAGTCCAAATGCCGGCCGCTTAAAGTTGCTTCAGACAAAAACAATACACCATAAACATGCATTGAATTAATTTGGCTTGCATGTCGACAAGAAATTTTGGGCCATAGAACGATAACATCCAAATGTTGACAATGTCAGAGCAGTCAACGGAAAATAAAACAAAATATGCAGTGCCAGACAAATAAGCAGAAAAAGAGCTGCGAGGTACAGTGGTAATGAGTAATGAGAAGGAATCCGAATGGAAAATTCTAAAAAATTCTACACAAAAAATTTATAAAATTAAAGTGGGGCTAGATATATATTAAAGCGGAACAAATCGAAACAAAAACCCCATTTAAGCATTCTTAGTTCAACCAAAGAAAGGAATTTCAACGATATCTTATGATTTCAGCAAACTCGCAATTTCTAAATATCTGCGTCGGGGTCACCATAGGTAGGGGAGATTATAAACCTAAGAAATGGCCTCAGAGTCACCACTTAGACTTAATCTATTACTTTTTAATCACTTTACACCACATCAAAGCACTTCTATTATCGTCGCGCGTCGGGGTCACCATTCTTTTAGACTTCAAATCATTTTAAAATGAAGTTAGAATGAAGGGGATGGAAGAGTTTGCTTCCACCTACTACTTTTATTGTTTTTTCCCAGATTTGATGTTCAAGCTAGCATTTTATAAAATCTTTTCAAACTTATGTCGAATTTGAGTAAGTTCCTAATGGTTATAACTTGCCTTCTGGCAGAAACTTTGTGGTAATCTGATCGATCTAAATCTGATCTGATGCACACTTGAGCAATCAGTGACTTAATGCTAGAAGAGTTACACTTTGCTTCAATGATACATTGGTTTTGCCTGCAAATAATGAAGCTTTTTAGGGTAACAGAGTCTCTTTAATTGAAAATGTGGCACGTACTCTGATATTGAAATGAAATGATGTTAAGTTTTTAAACTTTGGTACGAATAAGGTACTTAATGTACTTTTGTACACTTCTGTACAACTAAGTTTTCTTTATAGCGAATTAATTTTCAGTATACTGCAATTTCGTAGTTGATTTGTGTCCCCCTTGATATTCACTTTATAGAAGTTTGGCCTTTTTAAGTAATTTTATTCAACTTCAAAAAGCTTCAGCCCGCTACACCCTTTTTTTCACTAATTGGTTAATTTAAGTTCTCAGCTGAGTTTTCACTTTTGACCATATAAACAGATCTTTGAGTAGCTATTGCCATTTAAAATTTAATTTGACGATTCTAATTCACGTAACCACTCAGCTGAGCTGTCATTCCTTAGGGTTGCCGGATTGAAGTTTGCCAGCGTTGCCACATTCTGCATAGTTAAACAATCAATATGCATTTATTTTCGATTTTAAACTATCGGTTACATTTCTTTGAGTATGTCAAATCATTTCATTGCTGTTTCGTTCTGTTTTTGAACTACTATTGTGTAGTACTTCTGTAATCAGGTTCATTTTGTTCTTTGTATCCTTTATTTTAACGTAATTAAAGCCTTTTGAAAATTTGAATTTTCTGTAACGGACTCAATTGAGCTTCTCCGGCATATGTAAATGCCAAAATAAGTTGATTTTTTAACACTTAGGTCTGAAGTAAACTCAGCTGAGAGATTTGGTCGTGCAAATAGACCTTAAAACTTTTAGGTGGACGTCGGGGTCACCAGTTTTTAAGTATCAATTGATAAATATATGAAATGTTTCTTATATGTTTGAAACAAAACAAAACAAATTTTATTTTGACAACTGAAAACACCCGTTTGATTGGAATTATGCAGTTTGGTAACCGTTTTAATAAAATAAGGCCAATTGGGACACACACACACAAGGGCTTCTGTCTGTTTCGGTGCTTTGTGGGAGCTTCCAAGCATGGAGAGACGGCTGCTGGACTGGCTGAAAGGCAAAGATAGATGTACGATCTACCAGCTGACTTTTTTTGCATTGTGTGTCCCTGTTTAAAGTTATGCGAAAGCATGCGGCTCATACTGCAAGTTTTATTCATTCTGAGTAAAATATTTTTCTAAATTTGTACACACCTTATACCACAGTCGACTCCTTCCATTACTTCTATTCCCTGTTTACGTCAACCCTTTTGGTTGTACATTTTTTGTTTTTGCACTCGCATTCGCAGTTATTTTGCGATTAATTTACTGATAACCAAAAAGAGTTTTATTTACCCTTCAATGTCATTGCGAAATTCTACGATTCTTGTTTTGGTTTATCATTTGCAAAAAGATACCAACAAAAGTTTGGTCAATTGTGGCTGTCATTTGTTGCGGGGTCTTTTGATTGATGATGAGTTGTTGTTGTTGTTGTTGATTTCTTTTTTTTTGCGGCAACTTCCCCTGCTCCTGGATTACTCTTCTCTATTGAACTGTGTTCTATTAAGCTTGAATCCATGATATTCCAATAACTTGCACACATGATAGATGCTTTTGACCCGCATGCGAGAGCAAAAGTAATAAGTGAGGGTGCCTGGCAAGAGGGTTGATGGATGTGAAAGCTATTTAATAGGTTGTATATCAAGTATGAATAGAGGATAAGTCAGACGCATTTTTTTTAACGCTCTAACAATTATGCATGCTTTCAGGCTTAAGCGTCATGTTCTACAACTTGTTCGTGGGAGTAATCCAATTAAAAATGATGTTCCCCCTTACATTTGCACACACTCGTATTAAACCCAAACCAGCTCCACCTCCCAACCCACTTCACAGGCTGTTGCTAACGATGCCTAAAAGCGCGCTAAGCTCTATTGGGTTAAACGCGGCTGAAGGCCATAAAATGGATGACTGTCAAAACGCTGAGTGGAGGAGCACAGGCAGACCGCAAAGGTCACATGGGCTTTTAATTTGAAAACTTTTCTCATCGGCGGCAACGATTTAAAGTTTTTGCTTTAAAGAAGGCTGGCAATTTGTATTGATTTTACTCTCCCTGAGTGAAGGAATCCAAAAATAGACGGCCATAACAAACCAATAAGAAAATCATCAAAATGTCATAATTTCAATCGGTGATTTGGCAGAATCTTGTACATATATATGCATACATTCAACTATGGGTTTGAGTGTGTAACTGCATTATGACATGCCAATGCCAAAAAGTCCATGAACTTGAAAAATTGTTTATGCCTTTTTTCGTGCTGAAATTCCTTTGGTAATTTGATTGATTTACTTCTGGGACATGCAATTGTAACAAGTCACTAATGCAGGCATTTAGCACACCAGCAAAGAACCGTATCAAAGGCTAAACAACAGCAACAACAGCAGCATAAAGTTAGTTGGTTGTTCAAGGTTTTTTTTTAGCATAAAACGAGGGTTCCTATAGCATACTTTGGGGCTGTCAATTGACTCATATAAAATGAACACATTTCCAGCTAAGAATTGTGTCACCTTTGATGGGCGCTCAACCAACTTTCAGACAATAGTTCCAGCAGTTTGTGTGGCAAGCAGAGGAATGAAATTGCTTTTTTTTTGTGCTCTGTTTGAGAAAGTGAAAAGTTTGTCCTGGAAATTGATTGACTGGCGGAGGTGTCTGAAACCCAAGAGAGAGATAGCGAGAGAGAATGCGAGACTTGAAAAAGATTTGCATGGAAAATTTATTGCTTGTTCGAAAGCGGCTTTATGCAGGGGCGGAATTCATTGGGGAAGTTTAAAAATGTTGAAAGAAATTTAAATTTATCTTAAGCATTTTCAAAGATTTGCAAATACTTTATTAATTTTCTCATCCTCTTCCACTGCTTCGAGTCCAAATCCCATTTTAATTTCCCCTTAAATACCCATAAATATTCATGGCCAAGCGACTTAAAAGCATAACTACAACAGGGAGCCCCTTTAATTAGTCAGGCTGTCCCCAAAAGGGAATCGCCTGACCTTGATTTTGGTCTCGGCTCAAGGATCTTAATCTTGCTATTTGTGTTGGGTGGCTTTTTAATTAGGCGAATGCCGCAAATAGCCTAGTTGATGGCACTTTGGTGAGTGCCAAGGAAAAAAATGTAAACCAGCACGAGGAACGTGGATTTTTTGCATCATTTATTTATGCATCCATAAAATTATATTTTTACTCTCGTTTATCCAGCTGTCATTCCATCTGTCCGACTGCCAGGCAAATGTCAATTAGCAGTAATTACTTTGCCCTGGCAGCTACCCAACCTACAGTTCCTTGCCAGGTTTATTCTCTTGGTAACTCTATCCGCAGGCTAGTGTCCTTGTCGTTTTGCTCTAATTGCAATTTACACGCGTTAAGTGCAAAAATTAATTAAAAAAAAGAAAAATAAAAAACAAATACACAACCCAATTTGCATTTGCATGACCGCCACAAACTCGACCACGCCCACATGTCCTCACACCGCATGTTGCATTTTAATTAAAAATCATTTCATGCTGACATGTGGTGTCACTGCCAGAAACTGATGTGGATGGTGATGGGTCCATGTCAGAATCCTGTTTGAGTATGTCAGAAATAGTCAATTACATGGGAGAACGATGAGAGGATGGACAAGAATATTGATTAAAGTTTGCATGGTAAAAGATGTTGAAAAGGAAGAGATAAGTGAAAGTCATTCCAATTGCCTCACTCACTCACTCTTTTTGAATGGCAATCTTTAGGGGATAATGTGGAACGAGTAAGCATAATTTCAAATGAACTAATCCACTCTAAGAATTCTGTGTGCTTTTGGTAAAGATTATAGAAATATAGGCTGTTTCTGAACCTGCCGAATCGTAGCGAACTGAAACGTCGTCCTTGGGAAATTGCTTCACCAAACCAAAAAACCACAAACAAAAACAGTTCGGGTTAGTTGACTAACCAGTTTTAAGACCTAAAGCGCTTACCTACAGTTGAAGATACTTTGTAAAACTCGGGATATTTAATCGATTGTCTAATTAAATTCTCATAGACGATGTCTGCATACTTAACTATGAAAATTTGGGACATTTTTATAAAGATTTTAAAGTTGTTCGAAATATTTTTGGAAATTCCATCTCGAAAGTGTGCGAAAAACTATGACATGGATTCGTAAACAGAACCTCGGCTCATATAATATATCTGAGAAATTAAGCAAGCTATAAGAAGGCCAATGGAGCGCCCCAAAAGAGCAGAAAAATGCCCTAACATCATTGGATGTTAGGGACACACTGTCACTGTGCTGCGGTCACGCTGTGAAAAGAGCCCTTGAAAATATCTCTAGAAAAGATCTATAGAAAAGAGCTTTAAACAAGAGCTAAGGAAAAAAGCTCTAGAAAAGAGCCCTAGAAAAGAGCTCTGAAAAAGAGGTCTAGAAATGATCTCTATAAAAAAGCTCAAGAAAATAGATGTAGAAAACAGCTCTAAGAGCTCTAGAAAACTGCTCCAGAATAGCTCCAGAATAGAGCTATAGAAAAGAGCTTTAAACAAGAGCTAAGGAAAAAAGCTCTAGAAAAGAGCCCTAGAAAAGAGCTCTGAAAAAGAGGTCTAGAAATGATCTCTATAAAAAAGCTCAAGAAAATAGATGTAGAAAACAGCTCTAAGAGCTCTAGAAAACTGCTCCAGAATAGCTCCAGAATAGAGCTATAGAAAAGAGCTGTAAACAAGAGCTAAGGAAAGCAGCTCTAAAAAAGAGCCCTAGAAAAGAGCTCTAAAAAAGACGTCTAGAAATGATCTCTATAAAAAAGCTCAAGAAAATAGATGTAGAAAACACCTCTAAGAGAGCTCTAAGTAAGAGCGAACGAAAAGAGCTCTAGGAAAGAGTTCCAGAATAGCTCCAGAAAAGAGCTTCTAGAAAAGAGCTCTAGAAAGGAACTCTAGAAAAAAAGGCCCCAGAAAAAAACTCCAGAAAAGAGCTCTAAAAAAGAGCTCTAGAAAGGTGCTCTAAAAAGACCTCTAGAAAAGAGCACTAGAAAACGGCTCTACAAAATAGCTCTAAAAGAGCTCTTTGCAAGAGCTAAGGAAATAAAAGCACCAGCTCCAGAGCTGTGGAAAAGTGCTCTAGAACGGAGCTTAAGAAAAAAACTATACAAAAGCTTATTTATTTCGTTGAGAGGAGAACTGTTGTTGTGAAGAAAGTGCTTTGGTGGGGCAATATTTAAAATTAGAGTTGAACACTTAAAAAAGGCACAGTGAAGGGCTTCGTAAAGAAATCCATTAACGAATTCTTGAAGTGAAACACTCTGCAGAAGATGTGCTCCGATTTTTCTTTACTTGGGCGAGTGTGCTTCTTTTATCTTGATACTCTTAACTATATCTTCAGTACTATATACTTAATACTCAGCTCTTAACACTATATACCAAGAATGGGATACTAAGCACTCGATTCTTAGTAATCGAAACTATGCAGTAGATTTTGTGACCTCGAGTTCGAGGACCTTAGAAATCGAGATATCCAAACTTTAACCAATCCCAAACTATGCCAGTAGGAGGTAGGTCAATACAGGATTTTTTGATTATGGATTGATTTGAGTATGCACTGTACGATTTTTAAGTATTTCCATACTTGATACATAAATATTGGTATTGTTTCCACCATTTTGTATTCGATTTGTATCATTTTAAGATTTGAAGCTGCCAGCCTACAGTTCATTTCAACCAAGACCTTATAAATGCACAATGTCTTGCCAAAGATCTAAGCTGTCGCATCCCATCATTCCTGACAGCAATCCTGAATCTAACTTTCAGCTTAACCTCTAGGAGGAGAAATTGTTATGTCAAATCATTGCGGTCACTAACGTCATTCCGACCCAACTATGTATGTATTGCACACATCAAGGTCTGTTAAGTTCTTCTTTCTCTGCTCGTACGTACATATAGAAATATGTATGTATGTGTGTTTACACACAAGGAAACCTAATCTATGGTCCTAATGTGACACACTTACAGCTTGTCAAGTCAAGCAACTTAATTTGCTAAAAATACTGTGGAAGCCAGACAGACAGACACCGAAGGAGGAACTAAATTGACGCCAAGTGACACATTTTCACAACGCACACTTTTTGACCCTGGCACCTGCCATGTCCATGCTCATGTTTATGACCATGTCCCTGGGCGTAGGGATGGATATGAGCCACGTAATTTACAGCGACAGCCTTAGAATGAGAGCTGCCAAACTGCCACAAACAGGCAAGATGGGTGGGAGCAGAAGTCGAGGGACAGGGCGGTGGCGTATATTATGGTCGCATAACCATGCAGAACCATATTGTGCAGATGACAGGGCTCTTTTTTGGCCAAGATGATGACGATGCTGCTGCTGCTGTGCTTTTGGTGGGTCATAAATTTTCGCTTAATGTTGTGTGGGCAGGAGAAAAGGAAGAGCCGGGGCCAAGGCAATATGTCAGGAGATTTCAGCTGCCAACAGAATTTCAATTTCAATTTTTACAAATCCAAGCAGCAGATTCTGCAGAACGGGACATGATTTCTAAGCGCAGATTGTCTGCTCTTTTCATTAGCAGACCGAAAAGTATGCAATGCCCAGAGTTTTCCTTTTGTGTGTCTTCTTTATTTATAGCCCACCGACTGACAAGCACTTTGACTATAAATATTTAATCGATTGTCACTCACTGCTCCATTGAGCATTCCGAAACTGCACGACCTCAACCATTTACTACTAATCCAATCACGCCAATTTAATCTGTAATCTCCACTCAGTGTGCCTCCTGCTCCTCCGCCTTCTTTGGCTTCTATCAAGCAAATTAAATTGCGTGCACGTAAATTTAATTACGTAAAACTTGCCGTACAATTTGTTTACTCGTTCACAACAAACTTTAAAACTTTTGTCCGTAGGGTTGTCAATGCGGTTGCTCACGGCCCCTCTCCTCTTTCTCCGTCGACCTGGACCAAGGTCCAAAACTTTGGAGCTGTGAAATAAAAAGACTACACACAAGTGCACACTCGAAGGCAACAACTATTTTGCAGCTAATTAGCCGTAAAGTAAATAATTAATTAACTTTCCGTGGAGTCAAAAACAACAATTTAATCATTGATTTCTCCGTGGCTCCGGGCTAGCGTGCCTTTAACCCATTCGAAAGTCTGTGCTTAAAAATGTCAAAGTGAAATTGTCGGGTTCTGCTGGTTGGGTTTGCAATTAAGACAAATTAGTCACCGCCTGACGGAAATGTCAGGATGGTAGGAAGCGGGTGCAAAGCCTAAACTCACGACCTTCGGAACACTTTGGGTTAAGCAAAATCGCGTGCTACCATATTTGCGTTGCCTGCTGTCTAAACTTTGACATATGCAGTCAAGGGGTAGGATCCTGCCAATCAATTAGAATGAACTGTATTCAAAACATATATCAAATCGGAAGCCAACAGGTAAATATAGGCACATACACACACACGCACACATGTGTGTGTGTTTGGAGGGCGTGGCAAGTAGACCGCACAACATTCAACATTTTAAATTGAAATTGATAGCCCAACAACAGCGCCGCCTGCGGCCTGCCACACTGCCTGCTGACTGCGTCTGTTTGCACTTTTGTGGCATGAAAATTACTGAGAGTGCAGGAAATTTAAATAGAAATTTTGTTTTGTACTTGGCCCAAAAGGGGAAATCACTTTCAAATGAAGTTTAGCATATACAACAGATAGGAAGGCAAAATCAATTTAAATAATATAGAAATTTACTTCCTCACCCATTAGGAAAGGTAAGGTCATACAGGCAAATTGTTTACGCAGATATATTTGTCCATTGTTATTCCCTCTAATGGGTACTCCAAATAGTTTGCGCTCAAACAAACATTTTTATGAAATTTTAGGTCAAATTCGATTAGTGTCATAAATGTGCTCGCTTTCTGATCAGAAACTTTACAACTTTAACTTTTGTCGGTAGGAAATGGTATCCTAGCAGTAACATTTCTTGAAAAGTGGTTTTGAAGCCGTCTTCTGATCAGTTTCGACTCATTTTCGAGACATCTTCGAGTCTCTTTTGAGTCGCATTTCAGTAAAACACATCACACAAACAGTCACTGCATATGCCTTCAATCCCTTTCAACTCCTTTTTTAATGGCACATAATGGTTATCTCTTTTTATAATCATTAAATGAGTTCGAAGAAGACTCATCAAGTTGATTTTTGATAAAATTATCTTTTATAGGTAAACAGCAATTGTGTATGCGTGCCTGAATGCTTCCAAAGAAGCCAGTAGATGCATTTTATGAACTTTCTGATAATATTCGAGTGTTTTCGAGTCTAAGTTCTCATTAAAACAGTGATAAACTCTGTCGAAAATTATACCCCAGCGGTGACTAAGCCACTAAATAAATGAAAATATCGCTGGACCAACGGAAGTTAATAGGTTAAGTTGAGTTTTCGCTTACTCGTGAAATGTTATTCACACCCCACTTAAACTTCAGAGCTCCAGTAAGCCCTGCAAGCTCCAAACTAGAAGCAAGCTAGAAAACTGGTAGCTCAAATGTACATGGTCCTTCGAGCCGGATGAGGATAATCAAGATGCCGGATATACAATTTGAGGTCTTTCCGTTCATTTGATCGTTGGAAAGCTGTTCCCTTGAATTTATGCACAATATAATTCTGGAATTTCTTATTAATTTAAGTGACAAAGGTGACATTTTAGTGTAAGGATTGAATAAGGATCCAAGAGTTCTTCGAAAAGATTATGTATTATATATGTAATACTTGCTGATCGGTGAAACAAAGTTCGAAGGTCCTACAGAAGTATTACGAAACAGCGGTGGATACAGAAAAATTCATAAATACTTGTGTCAAAATTGATGAATCAAGGCAATAAGACAGTGAAAGCGAAGGGCTTTACCAATAAAATCTTTTCCAAAGAAGGTTTTATGGGCAAGGAATGTTCCAGAAAATTAAAGTCACAGGGATTTTTGCTACTTATCCTAAAAAAGTTAAATTATTATAGTTGACAGTTCATAAAATGAATAATTTGTTTAATTAAAGCTCGATAAGTCGTACTTTTTATGACTTTTTAATATCAAATGAATCAGAGCCATTTATTCAGAATTCATAATGAAAACCCTTTCCCCTTTGGTTGCTCCAATCAATAAAGCAATTAAAAACAATCGTAAAAGAATTATGATAACCACTTAACTATTTTATGGCCGTAAAACCAAAGGGAAGATTTATTAGCTTATGACAAACCAAAAACCGAAAACATATGAGTAGAGAATCAAACTTGCCAAAGAAATTGTTGATAAATTCCCACGCCGAAAACTAGGCAATAATACGCACATATGCGTGCTAGGCACTTGGCGAACCAGGCAAATTAATATTCCTAATCTAATTCCCATTCATATTATGACTTACAAACACGCAACGCCTTTTGCGTACCACAAAACAAATTGGTGGCAAGTTAATAGAAATGCGAGTTTAATTGACAGCCGACTTACCTCATCAACTCGAAGGTAATGCACAAATGTTTACGAAAATATGTATAGTCCAGCATGTGTATAACATTATGAGATCCATCCGCATCCTTCTCCCGCAGCTCATCCAAGATGTTCAGCTCAACCACAGCCTGATTCAGAAAACGCTTCTTATTCCTAATGATTTTAATGGCCACATGCGTATTGGTTTTATGATCCAGAGCACGTATGACCTGGCCAAAGCTGCCCTTGCCTATGACCTCCAGAATCTCATACCTGAAGGCTATGTGATCGTGCTCGATCTGCAAAAGAAGAATCAATGTGATTTCTCTAGAAAGATTTTTCTTGTTGCCAAGTGCTTACGATCTTGTAGTTTCCATTATCATCATCATAGCCCAAATTTGTGGTATTGGCTGTTGGGGCGGGCTTGTTGTAATTCTTGCTGGCATGTTGACCAAAATACCACACCTCCTTGTACACCTTCAGCTCCTCGAATTCCAGATCCGTGAGATAGTTGCGATATTTCTTAACCAACTCTGTTGAGGAAAAATAGTTTGATAAAAATGTATAATAAAATAAATTAATAAAATCATTTTAAATTAAGCAAATAGAGCAAAGTACTATGTTAATGTGTTAATGCACACCAAATTATTCGTGTTTAATGCCCTTCAAAGAATGCAAACTTTATTTTCTTAAGTTATTATGTATTAAAATGAAGCCATTGCAAGTCTGCCATAGTAATTCGACACTGCATATTCACTCAAATATTTGGGTATTCAAAAATAATGTCAGACAAATCTAAAATATATACTTGAGCAAAATTATGATTTTCATATAACATAGCATACTTTGAAGGGCATTAAGCATGATATATTTTGTGTGTATAAGAGTAGTGTATGTGTGTGCAAACCTGTACCAGGTTTGATGATACGTTTGATAGTTTGTCACTATCAAAAAAGTTGTAAGCCTGCAGGTCTTCGTATGCTGAAATCTGCATTTCTTGATGCAGACCCAAAAATGTATATATATAAGAAAAGTGGTGTTCCTTCAGGAAGCTCCGAAAAGTATGCTACGTTTTTTACGTTAAACCCTAAATGTATGAAAAATCTTGATATTCTGATAGATCCGCCATTTATTATTCGATCTCGATGAAAATTTGGGATTAATGTTTTTAAAAATGGGCGAATTTTACAACAAATTCTATTGCGGGGCTGGGAGGGAGCTTGACAGATATGTGTATAAACCTGCTTATTCTTGAGCTGCTTTTTTCTGCCTTTAACATACATATTCTCGAATTTAGTAAAACCTTATGATTACTCTACTAAAGAGGAGCCTTCTATTGGTACCGAAGTTCCTTCTACATAAATCTCAGAACAAAACGCAAGATCCCAATGTGCAAAAGATTTCAAGGCAATCTGCTGTACTAATATCCCTTTCGATGGACAACCAACAGTGGCTTTACAAGGACCGAACCCTTAATTTCACAGCTGTATAAACCGCGAAACCTTTTGAAAAGACAACATTTTTGAAATATCTAACTATAAAGTTAATCTAAGCCAACTGACTAACGAACCTTTCATGTTTTCATTTAATTTAGCAATAGAAAGAAAACCAAGCTTTCGAATTAAACAGAAATTAATATATTATTTCAGGTTTAAAACATCAACAAAAACTTTGCAGTTAATGAAATTTCCAAGTAGCCAACAAAACAAATGGTACTCTAAAATTTTAGTTAACCCTGACCTTCATGTGTGCCATTTGAGTGAGGTTTTTCTGTATATAAAATTAATTAGCAAGCTAACACACACACACACATACGCACATACCCACTGTGGGGTGTGCTTCACACACTAATTGGCATTGGAGGTCACTGATGCAAACGCATACCGTTGGCAGCCTCCACTTACCTGATGGTGTCATGGGTGTATTGCATTTAAGCTCAGCAGCACTTCCTGTGCTGCTGGCCGAATTTCCAGAGCTGCCACTGCCGCTGCTGCTATTGGATTTGGTGGAAGAGCCGCGTTCGTTGCCGCCCAAGCCATTGCTGCTGCTATTTGTGGTCGAAGAGGAGACAGGTGAGCCGATGTTGTTGTTATTGTTGTTGATGTTTAACGCCATGGTTGAGGACTCATTCACTGATGTCACATGATTGTTATGAGCATCCAGACGTCGCGTGCCATTGCATAGTTGTGGTAAGTCCAAACGGGAGCTGGATAGACGCACATCGCGTCGCAGCTTCTCGTTGTCCAATTGTATCTGAAAGTTGAAGTGGAGAACGAGAGGGATGATAAGTGAAAATTACTGAAATGTGTGGCCTACTTTTGGGCTGCTATTTGTATCTGCAGGGTGTAATGTAAAGCCCCAGACTTTGAAACGCCAACATTTGCATATTTTTTGGCAGCATTTTCGTTTTTTTGAAAGTCTTTTAAGTGTTTTCATGTTTCATGTTGCTTTTTCTACAAATGTATATTTCTACTGACAGCGAACTCAAATCTATATAGGTCCCAGGTCCTTTGCAATGTGTGGATGCATTTCAGAACAGGACTGTAATAACAGCATCAAAAACAATGACAAATCCAGCCAATACACTACTACGTTTATGCTGGCAAGAAATCACGATTTCTTGCGCCTGAAAGTATGCCAGTTTTATATATTTGAATGAGATAGATGATTGGCTGGGTCAAACCTAGTCCACACTGTACATTCACTCAGATTGTCTGACTAGTTATAGATGTAATTAATAAATAAGGTTTAGGGAAAATATAAAATATATAGTTTCCTTAATGATGTAAGAACACAACATACTTTAAGGGGCAAATATCATGTTTTTAAAGCAAAGACGTCTTATATGAATACCAAGTCGTTCAACAACTGGCAGGTCTCGCCGAAACCGCTGAACACCCAGCCTATAGAAGCTGCAACGCTACAAAGAGCACTCGACATACAAAATCGTCCAAAAACTAGACCAACTGATGAGACTGCTCGTGGCGCAACAAAGGCAAACAGCTCCAGTGAACTACAATGACGACTTCTCCGCCTTGAAGTGAAGCAAAATGAATGGAGATGGTCGATTTTATGGCCAATGGGCCAAAGCATTGAATGACCCCACTAGCAGACATGAAACCTGCCTCATTGCAGTTTCGATATACCGTTTCGCTATGGTGTTAGTAATAGAAGCCTGGGAGTTGATGACTGACTTGGCTTATGAAAGATGAGCGAAAAATTACAATGTGCATTTGTAAATTGGTCTGAAAACATTCAGTGTAAGATGCACAACTTTTTTAGCCTATCGAACCAAAAATATTCCATCACTTCTGGACTTTTTTTTAACACTTTTTAAGATCGTTTTCGGGGAACCTTTGCTTTGAATTTGGTTTGTTATAATCGTAAGGTTCTTTGCTTTAAAATAAACTATTCCACTCAATTGTATGATTTTTTTTAGGCGAAGATATGCCGATATGAAATATATGTGCTCGAAATGACAGAATTGTCTACTACCGGGTGGTGCAGCGGGTAGTGTGTGTGTCCTGCAAGAGGATGTGGGTTTGAGCCCGACTCGAGACTTTTAATGAAAAAGTGGTTTATTTTGAAAACTTAACAATCCGGGTTTCTTGACCAGCTATTGGCGCCAGCTGTAAAGTAACCAGCCATGAAAAAGCACAAGATAAAAGATTAAGAGATTGTAAAAACAGTACAGTGGGCTAGTCTTATGTTTTTCTTTCGAATTCAAACATTCCCAATGGCTTAAACTCTTAAAAAAATCATAGTAATGTTTCAGTTAGTATATTTTAAAGATAAAAAGTAAATCAAAAAGATGGATTCCGAACCAAATGAGCCTAAAAATCGGCAAAATAGACATTTTAAGCAACTTTAAGCGCAAGTTACAAAAAGTTCGAAAGGTGATGGACCGTTTCCAAAAACAGGTTCGTGTTCTGCAAACGAAAGTCATCTAGAATCGGCATTAATGCTTCAATATACTGAAAAAAGACTAGGATTGTTGGCTTGTTATATTGATTTGAACTACTGTTTAAGCGGTTCACAGACTTACGACATAGCTTCGGATTTTTTCCTGAAATTCCGAGAATATTTGTCAAGTAGTTTTGTTCAATTTCATATATTTGTAAGGATGTAGAGATTTAAAGCAGAATTTCTGAAATTCATGGTACCGCAACACAAACTGACTATAAAAC
Organism: Lordiphosa fenestrarum; assembly: GCA_035044985.1. Lineage (NCBI taxonomy): Eukaryota > Metazoa > Arthropoda > Insecta > Diptera > Drosophilidae > Lordiphosa > Lordiphosa fenestrarum. The sequence goes on along the minus strand of JAWNNO010003804.1, from coordinate 1,528,136 downwards.
TTTCTTATGACTCTTTCCCAAAAAACAAAACTCTAAAGCCCGTAAGCAAAATTAATAAAGTTGTTTTGATATCTTACCGGCATTTCACATCGATCCAACATTGTGTTGATTTGTTACAAAAACTTATCCAACGAAATATCAAAGCACCCAGTGCTCCTTCCTATTTCCAGTTGGTGGTTAAAGTTTCTCCTTGTATAACTAGTTATTGTTATTATTATTGATAATTTTTCGGGTAATATGTCTTCGGTGAACACATTTGCATTTGTTTTGTTGTGCAGCAACTGTAGAAATAAGAAAAGTAACCAAAATTATTATTGTTATTAATATTTAAACCCTTGACTTTAACCCTTTTGCCGTAACTAAGTAAGTAAGGTAAGCAAGTGCACAATCATAAATAAACAGTTTGGGGCAGGAAGGAAACGCCTTCCCGAAAAAAAGTATCAACAACATGTCAAAGACATAACCATAACTAACTCTGAATTTTTGGGAAACCAGAAACTCATCGAATGTCAGTCACCGGTAGTTAGCAGTTTTCATTGTCAAGCCGGGGGGCGGCAGCGGCGGCGGCGGCGTCATCAAAAGGCCAAGTAAGAAAAAAAAATATAAAACTTTATTCATATTTTTTGTACGAGGGTCGTAAAGTCAGAACCCAACGGCCTGTCAGCATAAAAAAAATACGAAACTTGGAAACCAAAGTCATGGCCAATTACTAGCTATTTGTGTGTGTTGGCTTTTCGGCTGTGCATTTTGAGGGAAGTAACCAGGTGGAGGTGATAGTGTGTCCCTTGCACTCAATATGCATAATAATCCTAACCCTTTTTGACGAACGGGATGGGGGGAGGGAACATTTAATAGCCAACCCTCTAAAGAAGGGTGGAAGCATTGAAAAGTTTTCCTATTCTGTACACTTGGAAAAAGTTAAATCTATGTTCTAATTAGCGAACTTGATTTGAGAATTACGTTCTCGAATTTATTTCCTGCTTTCTTCCAAGTGTACTTCTCATATAGATTTCATTTCAATCATTTCCTTTTAACCTTTTTGCTCTTTCTCTCTGTCTTTCTGAGTTGGCATTTTCACTCCGACCCAGGTTAAAATTTATTGGCTTTTTAAAACTTTTCTGTCATAAATTCATAATTTACAGCATTCGTTTTCCTCATCAAACTGACAGTTGGCTGTTATGTTTGGTGGGAGTTGTAGGGTTTTCTTGAGTTTGTCTGCTGCCTTGTAAAGAGACGTCGTTAGCTAAGCTTTGCTGTTGCCCTTCTTTTTTTTCGGTGGCTGAAGCTTACATTTGACTTTTAACTCTGGTCTGGGTTTTGCAATTTTCTGTAGAAAGCAGCGCCGTATGAGGCAAGAGTCAAGCGTCTCGTAATTTGATAAGCGAAAGTTTTTTGAACCCCAGACGCTGCAAGGCTCTTTCATGAAGTTTATATATAGCTGCGGGGTCGGTTTCATTTTTAAAATGACAAATCAATTGTACTCAATTGCAATTCGTTTGAACAATTACACGCCTCGGAAATCGATTTTTTTTTTGTGCTTGCATTGATTTCTATTTTGTCAAATCATTTGTCATTGGTTTGACACCCACCCAAAATCAAAAATGTTTTCAAATTGATATCCACCACTATTTCTATGAATGACATTGAAACTCAAATGTCAGACTCAAGTTTGCGAGAAGATGTCTTGTGTTTGGGTTGTTTTGGCAATGAACAAACATATTTTGCATTGAAATAATTGTCTGGCGGAGCATGTATTTATAAGGCAAGCCTCTTAAGAAAAAAACCTCCAAATGACAAGCTTACAATTAGATTAAATCTTAATTCAAATATTCGGCCAATCGAATCAATTGATCACCGATTCGGATGCATAAGCATACGAGTGGCATAAGCATATTGAGGCATGTTTGTACAAAAGATTTGGGAATTCAATATTGGTGAGAAACTTGAGTGACAAATCAAGACTTGGTGTTTTTTTCATACTTTCTCAAATTTAGGGATGATTTGCCCTGGAATTAGGATAAGAAATAAATTGCACGTTATCCTAAGACTAGCATCGAAGTTAGCAAAGCAAAGGAAGGAACATTTCTTAAATTTTAGAAAATTATTTAGACATTCGCCCTAAAATGTAGAAAATTGAACTAGAAAATCGACTTAAAATTCATAAAAATATTAAAAAGACGGCTCCAGCGAAACTTCCTCCCCTCCTCCACCTTTGAATTCCTTAATTTTATCCCCGAGGTTACAAGTCCGATTCCCAGACGAAATTGAGTTATCACAAGAAAATTACTACACAGAAAACAAAAAAGGATATAAAAAATGTCCATTGGATGATTTCCCGCATCCATTTGGGAAGGATATGTCTTAAATATTTTTTTTAATCATCGAAGGAGCTTAAAATCATCCAAAGGATATACAAAAGGATCATCGTTTGGATGATTTTTTAGCTCCAGCTGGATGACTAAAAAGATATTTAAGACATATCCTCACCAAATGGATCTTTTTTGGATCTTTATTTATTGTGTACTTATTTTTATGTATTTTTCAGAAAGATAACTTTGATGAACAAATTGAAAGAAAATATCCCAGAAAAATATATGTAAGCAAAGGCAAAGTATACGCGATATGAGCGTATTTCTAAATGACTTCTACATTTTTCATACAGCAATCTGAATACCCCACGAAAATGGGAATACATAAACATTTAGATATTGAAAACCTACAGGCGGGTGTAAGAATTCTAAACGAAAATTTTAGCTCAAAATCTGTAATGAATTGGTTTGTATTGGATTTAGAAAGTTGTGCTTCTGTTTAGGATATCAAATGCTGAATGCTAGGTATAGAAAATCTACACGAATCGTTTTGTTGCTTTTGTTTGCTCACCATCGATTGCCGCTTCCCTTTATTACCGAAATTTGCGGCAATGCCACGCGAGTGCTTAATAGTCCTATGGGCTGAGAAGTCGGCATGTGTATTTAAATAGGCATAATAAGTTTATAGGTAATAATTTAAGTTGTAAGCTTTCCAAAAGGAATTCTTTCCCCTCCCTTACTACCTTTCTCCACCATACCGTTCCCTGTGTGTGTAGAGCGGCAGTGTAAAGCGATTAGTTCTACTTTATACTTATTATTTTTGTGTTTGGGCTGGGCCCTAAGCGCAGTATGTAGAAAAACAGTATAAACATAAATATTCTCTGTCAATCGTGTAGAAAGCGTACAGTATCATATAGTTTTTACATACTTATTTAGTATTCTCTGTGCAAAATCTAGTTAGAAACTGTTTTTCTAACACTAAGCCCAAATTTATTTAACTTCAAAACAAATTTTCAAATTTATAGAAACCCATTTTTTGAACTATAATAGAAGTTGTTTAATTTACGAAAGTCTTAGTCCTATTTGTAGATATTTTTTCCAAAATTAATAACCATTTTCCTATTTCAAGAATTTTTGAGCGTGCCCTAAAAAGTTAAAGCTAATGTCTTTGGCTCAAGAAGGTTATCCGAAATGGTTTAATGGCGCCAAATAGAGTTATTCCAGGTAATAATGAATGCTAACAATTCTTTTAAATCTTATAACTTCTTAGAAACTGTTTTTTGTCCATTAATCTCCACCCCTGAATCTCCAACGCAAGCATTTTAAATTAAAAATTATCTAATTCATTTTATTTGCCCCCATTGCATAATTCTCTAAATTTCGCCTTCCTCCTCTGCACCAAGCTTGACCCAAACCATTAAAAGCTAAATATTAAGCCATTAATTTGAAAAAAAATATCTACTTCAAGTGTCGGCGAAAAGAAGAAAATTGGCCACTCAAACTAATTGAGTCAACGCAGCGAAATTAAATAAGCGTAAAAAGGAGATGGGCAATAAAAATGTCCAACAATTTTGATGTGAATAATTTGTCAATTTATTAACGAAATTTGTATTTTGACAGGCGGGAGAAAATCAAAATCATTTCCAAGTGCATTTCGGTTCGTTTTACGTACGGTTTTGTTTTGTTTAATAAATGTCTATTGCTCGCATTGAGAAATGAGGAAAAAACAAAACAACAAAACGTGACATTTTGTGGTTTGACTCTTGACACTTGCCATCAGAGTTTTGTGTGGAGGCAGAAGAAGATTTATAGTTTTTATGCAGTTGACTGGGCAAATCTTTTATGTAAATACTCTTTTTCAACCTTCGGTTGCAGCGGCAGCAGCAGCAGCACAACCCAACAGCTGCAATGAAATGTCAGAAACTTTGTATTTATTTTCGGGGAGGTGGGAGTGTTGCCATTTGTAACCCACAAATGTCGTACGAGCTTTTTTCTACAAAGCTAACTCTGCCCTCAACATGTCAATAAGGCGTCTGTCTGTCTGTCTGAGTTTAACTCTGCCTATTGTACGAATTGATTTATTGAAATGTTTTCTTCTTTGATCGAAGCACTTGAGTGTCAAAAAACTTGGGGAAAGAATGAATTGAATATTTTTTGATAGATCCATAATGTGTCTTACGGACGTGATGTCTGAGGTTGCGAATTGAAATCTTTTGTTTGAGGAATTTAATGGATTTGTTGGGTTTTTGTGGCCCAAAAATGTCAAATAATTATTGACACTTTCAAGATGGCAAAACGAGGTTAAAAAACACATTATGATGCTTTGATCTTTTGATTTTGAAACATAAATTTGATCGATATTCTAGATTATTTGGATTTATCTTAAAATCTTGTTCTTATTTGAATATTCTGAACTTCAACTCTCAGTAAAGAAGTAGGCCAAGCCAAACCCCATTTGGCAAATCTTACACAGTCATTTCCAACTATTTTCCTTGCCTCATAATCCACTTTTATAGCCCCACACACTCACTATAACTCCGCTTAACTCAGCCCAAGCATAACAAATTTCATAATAATTTCATAAAAGCTTCAATTTACCACCACCAACAACTCATTTGCATGCTTTCTATAACCTAATCATAATTTTATAATAATTTTGATGGCAACTACAATCCAAATGTGTGCATGTTAGGATTAAATTTCTCAAGCAAATCGATTCGATAAGCAAGCAGCTTTTTTTTTGGTACACGTGGCCCAGTTAAAGGCACAGCACAGCCTATAACTGACCTAACCCTCCTCCGTCATTTAATTATAGCATCATTTGTCACAAATTTCGGTTAAGTATTACCTCGCGTGGCCCAGAAAGAGAGAAAGACCGAGAGGCACCTAAAATAGCAAACAAAACCAGGCGACATGCTATAAACATTTCTCGCTTACATTTAATTTTGTTCAGACATGAAATAGCATAAGTGAAATTTCATTTAGTTTTCATTTATTATGATGAAAAGCAGGCCAGGCCAACTGTAATTTGGTTCCGAATGGATATTCGAAGCGGGACATTAAACAGCTTAACTAGCCTAAACCATTGACCCACTAACCCTCCACGATGGGTTACAAATAATGACCTCTAGCACAGGGCACAGGGCACCGGCACCGGCACAACAGCGGAATGTCAACCAAATCGCATATGTATGAGTATATAGATTTCAACTGGTAGTTGGGGTGTGGGGTGTAAAGCAAGGTTTGGGAAGCGGAAGTGGGACAAGTTTTGCATGGCAGATTTAGGTAATGGCCAAAGAATGGTAAAGAGTGCCATATGGGCAGCAAAGTGTTAAGCTGCGTGTTACACTAATATATTATTGTGCTGGTAGTTAAGTCAACTTTTTTTATGGACTACTGAAAACAATTTTAAGTGCAAACCCGTTGTTCAGAAGGATGTAGAGGAATAGAGTAGAAGTAGAATTTTGATTGTAAAATTTGTTAAATTTTGTTCGAGATTGGTAGAAATCTGTATAATATTTACTACTTAATCCACACAAATTTTTATTCAATTGAGATTATCTATAAAGCCAACAATTAGCCCAAAGAAATATCATATTCTAAAACTATCTAAAATTTTAAAATATCGCGTCATATAAATTGGTATCGTTAAGCAAGAAAATCAACTGTAAGAAAACCTTTACCACTTTCATAATAATTAAGTAACAGCACTTCCTATAAGCTAGAGCTGGCCATGAAACTGATTTTATAATCGATTAGTCGATTAGTTTCATTTTGGAGAAACATCGATATCAATTTATTTAATAATACAAAAAACGAAACGAGAAAGCTAAGCTAACTTTGTCTGTGCCGAAGTTTTTATACCCTTGCAAGTGCTCGCTTAAATATTTTCAAAAAATACTCTTTTTCCCATTTTTTGAACCATCGTTCGTATGGGAGCTATATGATATAGTCATCCGATTTGCAAAAAAATTTGTAAAACTAGGTAAAAGCATGCAAAACAAATAAATACAAAATTGCAGGATGTTTCCATTAAAAACAAAAAAGTTATTCTAACTAAGACTGTTTTTCAGACTTATCTTTTGTATGGCAGCTATGGCATATAGTTGTCCGATTTTCATCAAACTTGGCAAAATTATTAAAAAGCCTAGAAAACCTATTAATACAAAGTTTGGAGACGTTTCCATTGAAAAGAAAAAAGTTGTTCTCACTAAAATTAGTTTTCCGACCCATAGGAACCTATGAGAGCTATTAGATATTGTCATCGGATCCGGTCGGTTCCGACATATTAGTAGCGCGCAGCAAAAAGTAGAATCTGTGCAAAATTTCAGCTCGATAGCTTTAAAACTGAGACACTAGTTCGCGTAGAAACAGACAGACAGACAAACCTCAATCCACTCAGCTCGTCACCCTGATCAACAATATATTATATATACTGCGCAAAATTATAATACCCTTTGCAAGGGTGTAATAATGTTTACTAATTTTTTCCGATTCCATTCAAACTTTTACGCGATTTTAATAGATTTTTATCAATATTCTTCTTAAAATATTAAAAAAAAATCTACTAAATTAAAATAGCGTTTTTGCCACCTCTAATATGAGTTGTACCTTAAACTAAGCAGTCATTTTGTACTCTTGCACAACAAACTAAGTTAACATCATGTCAAGCACATTGCCAGCAACAGTTGTCACTGTGTGTTTTTTTTATCACTCGCGCTTTTGACACAAAAACCTTAATACCCCAAATCACCACCACCCACCCACACACTTTGTGTCCGCTTTCATGCTGACCTAAGCACCACAGTGCGTATGTGTAATGGTGGTCAATGCTCTGTTTGAAACCCCCTAACCGTAACCCCATCATTCCACATTCGGAACATTAGAAAAAAAAACGAAGAACAAAACAACAAACAATTTTAATAACTTCCGTTCTAAAAACACTCGGGCTTGTATAAATTTCACAAAGACAATGGCAGATAGGATTGGGACTGCCAGTAGGGGGCTCGGCTTAAAAAAAAAATAAGTGCAGCAGGTTAACGGCATGGCTTTTCATTGTATTGTGTTGTTGTTGTTGCTGTTAGAGGGGGAAATTATGCTTTATTGAACTTAACTGGGAAAATTGCACACACTGCTCTGAGTGAAGTTGCTGTGATTGTTGTTGTCGGAAAATGACAATTAGCTTGTTTTGCTTTATTTGACAGTTGACTGCATTTCTTTCTCACTCACTCAAATAGGAAGTCTTTATATGTAATTCCCAGATTGAGTAATGAAACAAAAACAACAAAGAAGAAAAAAAAACAGCTGCAAGCTCATTGCAAATTTTCGGTTAATAGGTCTGTCGACGTTTTGTAGTCAGCAATGGAAAATGCAGGAAACAAAATGAAACTGTTACAAAGTGAACCAAAGGGGGCGGGAGGCAGGCGAATGTTTGTTAGCTTTGGATTGGAGTGGAGGCAAACAAAGAAGAGTTTAGATTGAAATGTGAGTTGTCTGATCGATTGGCCTGGGCTTTGGCAAATCTAAACTACTTACAAATTAAATTAACGAATAAATTGTTGGGTTGGGTTCACTATCAATAACCTTAACCTTACGAATCAAAAATTCTACATTCATAATTTCCACTTATTCAATTCACCGTCTCTATTTAGACTATCTGCATAACCTTGATGTTCATTAACCCACCAACCAACAGATGCGTCAAGTTCAATCACAAGTCCAAAATATACATACGAACTACAACAAAAAAAGTATCAACTAATCAAAATGTCACACTTTCCATACCGACGGGAGAAAAAACAGCAAAATCTGCTGACAGCTGACAAAACCAAAGCCAAGCAAAACCAAAAAGCCAACACAACAAGTGAGTGGGGCGGGGAGGCGGCGGGAGGCAAACTGTTACACTGAGCCATGGAATACTCAAGCAATTGCTGGCGTACGTCAAGCGGCGGGAGGGACAAAAAGAAAGAAAAAAAAACAAAACCGTGCTCAGATTACAACAGACACACGAGGCATAGAGTGACGACGACGCCGTTGACAACGACTTGCGACAATTGCCTCAACTTTTGGCGTTAATGAACCATGAGCACACTTTTGCCGAGACGATGTGTGATGGAAGCTGGGCCTGGGCCGAACAAAAAGCATTTTAACACATAATAATATGAAAATAATTGAGGCAATTATTAAAAGCAGTCGCTCAAGTGCCCGAACCGAGGCACGATCAACGCAATTAACGTTATTAAAGAGACCCCGTCGCCTCGACATCTGTATGACAATTGTTATATAAAGAAAAGTCAACGAAAAAGAGAGATTAATTTTGGTGGAACCGGTTGGAAATGTCACCTAATTAAAAAGATGCACATGTGCAATAGTAGTTCATGAATAAGTGAACCAAAATGAGTATCTCACTGAATTTAAGTCTTCAGATATTCCTCTTCCTGTTTTATATTTCTTTTATTATAAGTTCATTCAGCATTGAACAACTGAACAAAAAAGAGCACTAATTTGAGCAATATGAAGCCAGTGAGTGAAGAACTGAATTAGAAGAGGAACTCAACGATGATGCATACTTGATAAGTCAACAACAACAAATCTACTCTAAAGACTTATTTGATATAGTGTTCAAGTTTGCCATTTGGTAGAGAAAGAGCAGGGTGAATGCACTCGAAGTTGCTTTTTGTGTGAGTCTCTTTGTGTATTTGCGTAAATCGTCAACTAATGCAGCACTAGCGCATAGGCTGTGGTCACCCCTTAGTCATATATATTTGACAAAATGGACATAATAGTTTAAGTACTTAATTTAATCCAATGTATTAGTGCATTTCGTTTGCTTAAGCTAAACAAACTTACTAAAATACGTGCCCTTTAAGTAAAATGGATAAAGTAAACTGTAAAATGCTTATACTAGCTTGGTCAACACAGCTCTAGTTTCAGCTACCATTGCCCACTCGATTACGTGAGCCATAAAAGTCCTCACAAACTGCTAAAATCCCCTAGTGTGTGTGTGTTTCCAACTTGAGGTGCAAAAACATCAAATGCATTTGGCAAAGCATCTGCGCTCAAGAACCGCTTTAAGTTTGGTGGAACTTACAAACATATGTGTGGCCTTGCCAGGAACATATAAAAATATTTCATTGTTGGGCCACACCATTAAAAAAATGCTTTTTATTATGATTTTTTTTTTATATGGTTTGTTTTGGATTATGAGAACAAGCAAATTTCTTTGTTTATTTTGATTTTTTGTTGTTGTTGTTTTTTCTGCGGAATCAATTAAAAACTTGACCCAGTTTTTTGGGTGACTAAAACCTCAACACCTGGCATACACTTGGGCACTTTCTGGCGGACGGCGATTAAGGCTGACGATTATGTTTGACCAAGCCTCCGAAACACAATGTATTTTTAAATCAAGGCCATAGCAAATCCCATTCACTTCAATTGCAAAAAAAAAAAAAATTCATCATCAAACGTTTTGCCAATCGTCATGAAAATTAACTGAAAACTTTGTGAAGCGCAAAGCAATTAGACATGCAATTCTTGAAAGTCTTATGGGATGTAAGTAGTGTCAAAGTTTTCGTTAAGTTAAATGAAAACGAGCATGGCCCTGCCCGACTTCGATGTATCCGATTCTCAGGGGATCTAATGTTTAATGGCGTTTTCTTTTGTTAATTAAGCTTATGAACATAATGTTAACAAACAGCACATGCTGCTCCGAAAATTTGGCAACGTTTTGTATATTCTTTATGACTATGATATGTATTATGCGATCTATCTGACAGTTTTATAGGTTATTATTAGTCAACATATTACCTCTATATAACTTTATAGTAGATGTTACACAATTTTTTTTGCGGTGGCGTGACCAAAATTTGAAACCAGCTTGATACACTTGGAGCAAGAATAATCGGTAGTTATGCAAATTTGCTAGTTTATGAAAATACAAATGCATTTACACAAAGAAAACTAATCTAAAATCCTGAACTCAAATCTATTTTCTCATGAAGTTTGCCAACTAAAATAAACCACATTGAAGTACTTGGAAATGAGATCGAGAGTCCCAGAAACAAGATTTAACATCTCTCAACTTATCAACCCTTTTATAGTTTCAAGTGAAACTACAGTAAAAAAATCCTTTGATATTTAATCGAAGGAAAAAACTGATCAAATTTTGATTTCGGCAAATGCTTTATATAATGGTTTATTCTTTTACTTGTTTTGAGATAACAATGACTGAATTTGGAACTGAGGTTTGAGGCACCGACATGCTTGTGGTCAATGGCGCAGTGAGCTAAGACGTCGCCTTTCGAGAATACTTAATTTAGTGAACCCACAAAACAACTTATAGAAATAAACTCTTACACCAGCATCTCCTCTTCTTTGTTATAAAGAGTTGTGAGTACACAGATAAGAAAAAGGATATGAAAAAATATCCATTGGATGATTTCCCGTATCCATTTGGGAAGGATATGTTTTAAATATCCTTGTAATCATCCAACGGAGCTACAAATCATTCTTTAGATGATCATTCAGCTCCGTTGTATGATTAAAAGGATATTTAAGACATATCTTTTCCAAATGAATCCTTTTTGGATCTTTTTTTCTTCTGTGTTCAAATGATGTTTTTTTGGAGTCTGTTGTGTACTCAAACTAAAATATTCTGCACTTGTTTGAAGAAAGCTTTTCTTAAACTGTTTAGCAGACTGAGTGTACCAAAAATTTCATATTCAAGAACATTTGTTCTTAATTTGATGATACAAACAGTTTATTTTTCGGTTTTAGAATGTCTTGTACTTAATTTAAGTAACCAAACATTCATTATTTTAAGTACCAAATGGCTTAAGTTCAATTCCAATCGATTTAGAACTCAGCCATTCGATTTTTCTGATGTTGAACCTTGAAATCTTCATTAATGTAGGTGTTATTCAAAGTTGTTCAATACAGTTAAAGAAGAATTCCACCTCAATATTTTTGGGTCAAATTCGTGCTTTTGTTTATTTTCAAGTAGTTTTTTTTTTCCCTTACTTTAACTTTTACTCAATTCCTTACACGTTTTGTATTTGTTTTGTGGTCGCTTAGTTACACTCAGCTCATCTTACATGCCTACCGGCGTACACTTGTTTCTTTTTTTACTTGAAGAGACATAGCAAAATCAAAACCACAAGCATCACAACACAATTGACATTTGATTGACTGACAGTTGTTTGTCAGTTTTTTGACAATTAGGCGGTAAAGTGAAATTGCTTTCGATTTCATTTCCAGAAGACAAAAAGAATTAATTGAGGAAAATGAAAAATGATGATGTGTCTGGAGGAAAAAAATATATATTTATACATATGCATGTATATATTTAGAGCCGTCAAAAGAAAGCTTGAGAAACTGGGTCACAAGTGGAATGATATGGCAAAAATAAAAACAGAAATCAAACTAATTAGAAATGTTGAATTTATCAAGTCATAGATCAGTTCTGTTTGCTGTGAGTTGTGGTGCTCCAATTTGGGTTCCGATAAAGAAGCAGATGAACGACTAAACAATTGCTTAAGGTTTGATGTGCATATTTGGGTTTTTAATGGCTAATTTTCACAGTTTGTTTTTTTGGGAGTTAACATGGACATGACACATAATTTAATTTATGTGTGTTGTTGTTGTTGTTGTTCATGCTGGCGGTGTTTTGTTTATTAAGCCAAATATGGGAGGTTCAGTGAACTTGGTTTTACTCTAACTAAACCAATTTGGTTTGCCAGCGTAAAAGAGTCATCAAACTGTTATATTTGATATTTTCCTTCTCCTTTTTACCGCAAAAACTTAGTTAAATAATACCTCTCTCGGCTAATTAGCCAATTCATTTCAAAAGGAAAACAAAAAAACGTTAACAAGTGAAAGTCCTGCACACAATTTTCCATCAAGTCATAAACGCAAATTTTTCAAAACAAACAACAAAATATGCAACTATCCACCTGGCGGCATCGTGTGCGTAATAATATTTGTCAAGATAAATTGCATTTTGAGCTTGTTAAAGTGAAAACAGCTACACAAAATCTGTCAGAGCCTAACGGATAATTATATATTACACGCATTTATTGGTGCATAAAATGCAAAAAATTGCGACAAGATCATATCGGGAGCCAACCACATATAGCAAGAGGTGGCGGTGGTTAAACCAAACCAAGTTTGGTCAGCAAAGAAGCGACAACGAACTCAAGTGCATTAACCTTAACAATCAGAGGCACTTAAGTGCAGCACCAACAACAACAGCAACCACAACGAGGCATGCGTTTGGCGACAACAACAACAGCAACTACAACAGCAGCAAACATTGGCAAATGCAACTTGTTGGCTTGGACCATGATCTTCAAAAAAGCAAAAAAAAAAAGAGCTCGCCAGTCCAAGCAAACAGCAAAAAAAATCTCACAAATAAAAGCCAGTTTAGCAAGTTTCACACTGAAGACCAGACACAAGAGTCTTTGGGTCCCTGAACGACAAGGAACTTGTTAGGTCTAAAAAAAGCCCATTTAAAGGTGTTCAATTAGTTCAATTGGTATTAGCTTAATAACTTTTAAAGTTGATATAATTAAAGAAAGCTTATAAAAAATTCCTCAGTAGTACTATTTTACATTTCAATAAGGCAGGTTGCGGTCTTTAAAAAGGAGTTAAGGCTTACTCTATATTTGACACAGAGAATTGGCTGCCTACACAATTGTTTTTTGAAGGCATTCGGAAAGAGCCGGTTCGGTAGGGGTTTTCCGGGTCCGTTGGAACCTTTTTAACTTATTACTTTCTGAACCTCATCTGTTTTGAAAACGGTTCGGTTCAAAAAATTACTTTAGCCATGTAATTAACATCTTTTAGAATTATTAGTTTATGATTGAGTCAAGATGCATTCTTAGAAATGCAAAATTAAGTAAAAGTGTGGTTTAGAATCTTTCACTTTCAAGGTAGTGAATTGAAGAATAAAATAGCTGAGTACATTGGAAGCCCCCTCGCTAATATATATAAAACCGAACATTTTTACAAATTTAAGTTTGAAACATTAGATGTAATGAACCAAAACCTTAGGTACGACAAGCTAAGGAACTGGTTCCAAACCAAGGACCGAAGCCTCAGCTGACTTATAGAATCTAAAAACTGCTAAAAAATCGCAAAACACTTACATCTATTTAAACTGTTCTAATACTTACTTGCCAATACCAAAGTCCAAAGGACCAACAATTTTGTACCCAAAACTATTGAACTACACTGGTTTTAAGGGAGTTTTTTCTGGAATTCTTTGCAAAAAGGCTGGACTCGAAGATCGTTTCAATTTCGTTACTAACAACACACCAATAAAAAATCGTCTTAAAGTCTATGGTCCCTAGTTGTTGGTGATGAACAAAGTTGATACCTTTTGTTAGGTCATCAGGTATTTGATACTTCATTTTTAGCTTCCGGAAAATCTAACAAAATGTCATTTTTAACTGATGTAAGTCAAAGCAAAAAATACTAATGAGAGTACCGGAAGATACCCAATATTTCTGTACAGATTTTCTGCAATGTTTGAGTTAATTTTGCATTGCCGTCTCTTAAAAAGCTTTAAATCCTATTCCCTTTCTATCAAAGTTTTTTTGATTATTTGGTCTATTTTATCCACCGCTTTTTCCCAATTTTCCTGTCTTATCATTCAAATGTCTAGGATAATTTATTGATTTTTCTCCAAGTTTTCAATTTCAATTGAAATCTTTTCAATTAAACTTTTACAACATTGAAATATGTCTTTGTTAATTTATTTATATGATTTTAAAGTGCTGACGACAGATCTTGACAGATTTTGTCTTTCAACTATTTGGCTCATAAATTTTTCACAATTTTTTTATCTCCTCGTTTATTTGGCAGCCACTTTTTCAGTTGGTTTTGGGAAAGGCTTTCCATATGGAAATTTTTGTTAGTTGTTTTGTCGTTGTTTGGTTGAAGAAGAGGCGCAAAGACAGATTAAGATGATAAATGGTAGGAGGCAGTCGGTTTATGTGGTTAACTTTGCATAAAAAGTGCAGATAAATGTCAAAGAAAAGCCGCTTGAATAAATGCATTTTGTTTATATTATCTCCTTCTTTGACTTGCTTTTTAAATATATAATCGATTCATTTATTCATGCAAATAACTTTTTAATGTATGTTTAATATTTTTATTTATTTAAAAATGGGTCAGTGTGGTCAGCCTTAGCTGATTTGGGTCAAGTGTGTGCCGCGAATATAAAAACAAAAAAAATGATAATGCCAATCATCATTATTCTTGTCCGGGCAAATGGACAGTAAAAAAAAAACAACAAAACCCAAGAAATGGCCAAGAGGAAGTGGTTAATTAATACTGAAGCCAAGAGAGCTGGAAAAACTTCTTCCACTGTTTGTATTTTTAATTAAAAAAGAAACTGGTAGCTCTTCTGTTCTGTTCTATGGATTTTATGTGACCACAGCTCTTCTTAGTTTTTTATGCACGAGTAATTTGGTTACATTTGAGTTGGTTCTGGGAGTGTTACAAAGGGAACTGATGATGCCAGGCGGTTAGAAAAATGAATGATGCATTTTGAAGGTGGAAAGAAAACTCACATTATGCTAAGTTGTTGTTTAAGCTTACCTGAAATTAAAAGAAATTGAATTAAATGGTAAATAAAAGTTCAAATACTTATAATAAGTCTTTTAAATATATGAGTTTAGATTTCTAAAACTCCCAAGTCGGATTCACTAAAGAGTTGATTAAAATGTCATAGCAAATGTACTAAATCCGCAAGGCAAGGTGAAGCTAAGCTGTCAAAAATGATCTGTGATGGGAAAAGCTCTTCCATAAATTCAGATGTAGGCCAGCAAATAATCGTGTTACAGCAATTCGTATGTGGAAAGACTTTTGGGCTTAAGTCGATAGCAAAGTCTACTGATGTTAAAAGTGTTTAAAAGCCCTCTTCTCTCTTAAAAATAGAGCTAGAAGACAAAAATAAAAGTCAGAACCAAAATGTTGCCTTCTGTGAGATCTTTTTTCAAATTTTTCCACAAAATAATACAAAAAAATATATTTTTCAATTTTTGAAACCTCTCAAATCTGTATAAATTTCAAAATTTGAACATAAAATTATAATTGAATATAATGTGTTTAGAAATCATTATAATGAGATCACAAAATTCTCCAAAGTGATATATCGATTTTTTGTATATCGATTTTTTGGTTTATCGATTATCATTATATATCGATTTTTTATGGTATATCGAGAATAAAATGAATACAGTGTTGGTTTATTGTAGATCCACTGAAATGTTATTATCTTCTTGTAGTATCCATTGTGTGGTGCCCCATGAAAATTATCTCAATAGGATCTAAATAATACTAATATCTGAATTTGTCAAAATTATGCTATGTTTCATACTATAATTGTAGAATTAAGCAGTATTTAATCCGGGATTGTGATTCGCGATATGAAGTTAATAAAAGCGTTTTAGCTAAAGTTTGCTAAAAACATCGATTTGTAGGTATGAAACGAAATATAATAGATTTTTAATAGTTTTCCTTCATTTTCATAAGTAAATATATTTAAAAAATGTATCAAACTTAATTTCCATGAGGTTTTTCTTTAAACAACCCGCATAAATCCCTACAACAAAGAAGAAGGTGCTCTGTATGGCTATTTTTTTCGGATAGATAGTCCTTTTTGTAAGACTTATAAGATGTTACGATTCGATGAAAACAGACAGTGCGATTAAGATATCAATTATAAATTACATCACCATATTATAAAATCGGAAAATCGATTTTGTGATTCCAAGTGACCCAAAACTTTGTAATTAAATGGCCCATAAAAATATATGTTTTTCTAGTATCTCTCCAATTGATTACCCCTCTTCCTTTTGGTCGTTTCGAACTTCCGTCTGCTTTCCTGTTTAGTGGCAGCTCCGCCACTCCCCGCCTGGCCGCATAACTTGCCACCAAGCCACAGTAAAACAAATCCGTGGCCAGAGCGTATTGCCGGCATTTTAAGGGCAACCAGGGTCGTCTTGGCTATTTATAAGAACTTTGTTTAGTTTTTGGCATGCAATAAATTTGTGTTTTCTGGTCACCAATTGCAGCAAAATAAAACGCCTTGCGTTGACAGCTGTCACAGTGTGTGTGTGTGTGTGTGTGTGTTTCTCTTTTAGACTGCAAGTATCTCAAAGATTTTTCGCCATCCACTTCAACTTGATATTGAGCGATTTCCCTGTTTATTTTCCGATTTCATTTCCATTGAAAGCGACAAATGTTTTCACTTTTCAAATGCATTTAACAACCACGCCCGTTTCCTTTACACAATCCAAGCCAACGCCAATGCGATTGATTGATGGGGAGACGGAGACAGACTTAATCAATTATTAAAACTGCCATTGTCAATCAGTCAAACTTACATCATCATCATCATCAGCAACAACATCAACTTCATCTCGGACAGACAGAGTCAATATCAAGAGAGTTGCATTTAATTACAGACAGTCGATCGGTTGCATCAATCTAAGTCAACGAACTCAACCCAATTTCCTATCAATTGGCTTTTTCAATTTTGTACATTGTCATAATAAAGTAAAAGAAACTCAAGATTTAACAACTGCCTGCGAGCCAATCAAGTTTTCTGTATTTTGTTGTTGTTTTTCTTTTTTTTTGACCATTGACCAGCACCTCGACGTGGAGTTCGACTTTGTTTCGCCTGCTTAAACATAGTGGAGCAGCAAGCAGCGAACAAGGAGCTCACTTCATTTTGCCATCAGCAATTTCCACCAATCCGAAAAGTCTCTGACCTACGATAAGTTTCGCTCTGCGCTTGATTATACAGCGAATAGACTTTCGTATCTTCATGGAGAAGGCAGAGATAATTGTGAATGAGTTTTGTATGACTTTTTTGTTTTTTTGTTATAGGTTATCTTGGGGTTGACTTTCAATGGTAATTTTTTGAAGATGTAAAGCGAAGAAAATTTGTGATATGCTAATTAGTAGATGCAGTTTGTTGGACTTCCATTATTTTTATATTTTTAAAAGGTTTGTAAAAAAAGTTGACAGCGGTGGGCACCAAAATCATGAAAAACGATGTCGGCTTGATTTTTGTTATTGTTGACTTGCTGCAAACTCAAATTCGCTGACCACCACTGCTTCACAGGGTTGGATTACACTAGGGAGCAGATGTGCCTCTACTCTTTTCTGATTCCTGGATAGCCCAGCTTTCCCAGAGCAGTTGTGCATTGCTTTTATTCCTACCAAGAGTGGGTATTACAGGTAGGATCCCGACATCTAGCGCCGACGCCCACGAAAACATCCAAACGATCAGAGCCAGCCCCGAAAACCCACGAGAGTACTCGTACCCCAGCACATTTAGCTTAACAGCTAGAAATAGGATTCTCTCATAGATTATCATAAAATGAATAAACATAGAATCCTTTGACTGTTGTTTAGGGATTTGCATAAGAAATATGGCTATAAGAAATCATACATTTGTGTAACCCTGGGAAAGATATCCTTACTAGAGACCTGCACAAGTGATTGCAGGATGCCGGAATCATCAGTAAAAATACTAATTTTTACGATTACAGTTACTTTTTTTGTCATTCAATTAATTCGCATCGCTGTTCACTCTAAATTCTTATTGGTTTTAGGTTTAATAAGAAAAAGTCACAGTTTTCTCAATTTTTCTGTTGATTTTGAAAGAAACTTCCTAAAACAAATAAGTCGAGTGCTAACCAAGTACCTTATTTTCTTATTTTATATGCGATAAGCTGGGAACACTACACGATGTTCTTTGTTTTCCATCGATGATTTTCTCAAAAACCTCTGCAAGTTCCCACAATCAAACTACTAGCCAAACTGTTCGTTACGCTCTATTGGGCAAACTCTTTTCCAGTTTTAATGCTCTTGCTTTATTTTCCGACCCTTTGACAAGAGTTTTTCTGTTTTGTTTTTGGTTTTTTAGTTTATGCACTCCTATGCTCCATTTGTTCTGGTTTATTCAATTTTATTTGTGTGTTTCATTTTCGGAATCGGAAGTTGTTTTGTTAATTTATGAGTTGGTCGGTCGTCTCCCCCTTGTGCATTGACAGGAAATGCAATTAGTTTCTTTATTTTCCAGTATTTTGGGGGGGCCACATTCCACATTTTCCACTCTTTTTTTTTGTTGTTGTTATTTTGTGGAGTGTCATAAATTGGCGTCAATTTTGGTTTATGTGTGTGTGGGCCTCCCCCTTACAAATTTGTTGACCCACATGTCTTTTATGACTTGGCCATTTAAGTTCTTCTTTATTTTGAAGATGTAAAACTTTTATGGCACTTTTGACAAATTTGTTGAAAATTTACAGCTGATAGATGGAACCGTTTTTGGGAAAAACTGGCAGCAGATGTGAAATTGCTTCATTTAGAATGCATTTGATTAAAAATAAACGCAAAAACTTGTTACTTACGTGTCGATGCGGGGAATTGGCGCGTGAAAATTGTTTCGTTTGTTTTGCGAAAAATTCAATTGGAAAGCCGCGTTAATTAGCGAATAGAGCACAAAATAAATATGAGCAATTCATCAACACTCACACAAACAATTTCTCTCAAAACAAAGCAAATTATTAGACGTGCAGAGATATATCGATTTCACTGGAAACTCGTTCGCGCAGGCGCTTTTCATTTTCAATGTGCGCAATGACAATTTGGTCCCACTTGCAGAGGAGTTCTATTTTTTGTTTTGTTTTTAGCAACTACAAAACGAAATTCTCACAAATTCCTTTCTCTCTCTTTCTCTGTCTGTCTGTCTAATTCTCTGTCTGTCGGTGCAGACTAAACATAACTTGGTCACTGGGTCGTCTTGTCTGATCTTTGGGGGCCACACGATCTGATCTGATCTGAGCTGATCTGCACTGTTCTGCTCCCTGCTGTTCTTGTTTGTGGCTTTGATTTGTATTTATTTACTTATGCATTAGTTGCCTCGACCCACCACTCCCCACTCCACCAATTGATTGTTTACCAATTTTTGTGGCGGGAAATTGCAGTCTAAAGATATTTTTCCAGTTCTTAGTCAATGCGGATTTTTTTGGGGGAAATTCATTGTGTGATTTAATTGGGTTAATTGTGGAGGTTGCTGATGGCTTTACAGGTGTATTAAGTAAGACATGCAGTTGTGGGGGTGTAGATTTTTGGTTGCATAACAAACAAATATCTAAAATGATGTTAAAACTAGCTTAAACTAAGTTCTCATTTGAGTTTTTTTGGCTCATAATAATAAATCACTGGGAAAACACAAAAAAACACTCCAAAAATTACAACTTCAATGCAGGCGTCCAGTGTTACTTTCATAACCCCTAAACTTTTAAATGTTTATCGATATTTATAAATCAAGCACAATGATTTGACAATATTTGAAATTTGTTATGCAGATTTGCTTAACATTTCATGAATTCAAATACAAAATTCGTGACTTACTTATCACTTTCCCATCTCTGTTTAGCCACACACCATTTACCAACTGTGTGGCTGACCGCCTGCCTGCCTGCCATATACTTCAGAGTACCCCAGACTCCAACTTTAAACTCCCCCAAGAATGTTAATTAGTTCTGGCTGTTGCTGGTGTTCCTGCTGCTGCTGGTTGGGGCTTGTTTATGTGGTTGTCTGCTAGTTTATGCTGCTTAATTTTTATGCTCTGCGTAATTAAATTCCTGGATTTGGGCAGCAGCTGACTGCAGCATAACTTTGGCAGCCACAAAATGTTTTTACGACCAATCAACGACATCCATTTTTTCAAATGCATTTCCAGTTAAAAATGCATAAAATTTAGGAGAAACAAAACCAGCAACAACAACAACCGCAACAAGTCATAAAAAGTAGCTGAAGCGTGTAGAAAATTAGAACTTGCCTAAATTACCAGACGAGAGAGAGAGAGAGATGTGTGAAGATCTGGCTGGGCGGCTCACTCAGCCGGGAAGGAAAAAGAGTTTGACATTTCCACCTCCAAGAATTTGGCATAGATTTCACTTGAGATAACAATTTGAAAATACCTTAAAGCAATATATATTTTTAGATTGGCACACTTAAACAAAATACAAAAGCAATTCCCTACGATTACGAAACTTTTATCTACAATCTCACTTGGTCTCGTCTGGGCACTTGAGATTGTTGTAACTTTTTTTTGCTAACTAAAAATAAATAAATTTAGATATATGTGTATAGTCGTAATCATTTGCCATGTGTTAGCTAATAGCTGCAATAAAGAAAAGAAAAAATGACGTTGCAATTGCTTGCAAAGGGGTAAGCAGCATCTGGTCAAGGTTTGCAAATTCTTTAAGATGAGGAAAACACAGTAAATGGAACTCAAAAATCATTTGATTACATTTGCTATGGCTTATTAATAAGTATATTTGTATATTAAACAGGAAACAGCAGGAATTTTGCATTTTGAAAACACAATCGCATAGGTAACGCTTCGTGTACTTTCAAAACAAATGTGTTTTGTAAATAAAACGTGCAAAAATATTAAGTGAAGAAATAATTGAAGATGAGGTGATGCAATGCATTTCCCTTACAAGTAAAAGCCAGAGCTGCAAACTTGGAGTGAAGACTCCTTACTTATTTGGTAGAAAAACGGCTTAAGTCTTAGATTAAATCAGTGGTGGGCAAACAAATATGAGTTTGGGTGCAAGCCAAGCGCTACAACAGAAAAAGCCACCCCTATTAGCGAAGCTGGAATCATAAATTTGTTTTTGCAAATAAATTTGTTTTTATAGCTCGCTTCGAAGCCAGACACTTGTCCGCGGCGGCGCCAATAAGCGCTGCAGTGGTGCCAATTGCTGGCAAATAACTCCCGGAGAAATGGAGCCAGAGCTTTGCCATCACTGACTTAAATATTAATAACAATCAGATAAATTAAAGATGAGTGATAAGGAGATAAAGTTGATAGAGATAAGATAGAGATAAAAGGATATCCTAAATATACACAAATACTAGAAAGACTAGAAGAGCTAGAGCATCCACATTTGGTTGTTTGCAATCAGATCAAGCTCAAATTGTTACCACTTCCCCTCCAGCCACCTCAATATGAAAGGTTGAACAACTTTCACAGTTGTTTAGAAGTCTAACTCTAATTTTAAAATCACATTTCTTTTCGCAGTATCTAAAGATAGGATAATAAATAGCGGAGTTATGAAAAAAAAAATAGAGAAAAGTTAACTTCGGCTCGGCCGAAGTTTGTATAACCTTGCAGCACGTTTTCTAACTAATTTGAAGGACATATCCACTGAAAACAAACAAGTTTTTCTCAATAGGACTTATATTCTGACTCTCCTTTTGTATGACAGCTATACTATTTAGATGTCCGATTTCGACCAAATTTGGCAGAATTATGGAGAAGCATTAAAAACCAGTAAATACGGAGTTTGGAGGCGATTGCATAAAAAACACAAAAGTTTTTCTCACTAGAATTTTTCGATCGATCGTTCCTATGGCAACTATATGTTATAGTCATCCGATACAGCCGGTTTCGACAAATGTGCAGCGAACTTGGACCAGAAGACTTCGTGCAAAGTTTGGAGGCGATAGGTTTAAAAATGACGGAGGAGATAGCATAGAAACAGACGGACGGACATACGGACATGGCTATATCGACTCAGTTCCTTATGCTGATCAAGAATATATATACTTTATGTGGTCGGAAATGCTTCCTTCTATGCGTTACAAACATCTGGACAATTTTAGTATACCCTCTGCAAGGGTATAATAACTTCTGTCAAGGGAAAACCCTTAACACCGAATCGAAATGCAATGCTAATGGCAATACAAATCTCTAAAAATCTGAATTAGGTTCGGTCGTCAGGAAGTCTAGTGAAGTGAAGCTTGTCAACCCTAAGGTGTGTATATGTTCCCCTTGGATATGTTCCCCTATTTTTGATGAGTCCAAAAACGATTTAGTAATTATAATCCTTGGTAATATACCAAGCTAGTGTGCTAGTAGTGGCATTCAAGTTTCAGATTCGGCTTCGGCTTCAGTTTTGGGAAGTCATTAGCTAGAAATGTTCGCATAATACTTAGGTTTGAAGGACCCAAACCAGTTCTCACAGATTCGGTTCAGTAGCAGCTTGCAGACCAGACCCAATACTAGAAGAAAATAATTTGTCAAACAACAACAACCACCAAAAAGAGACATAAAAAAACCTAATACTTTCGTTCTCCGCCCGAATTCGTGCGGCCTTCCATTTTTCCAAGTGTAATTTCAAATACTACCACTTATAGCACATATGTTAGTCAGTATTTACCATGTGCTATCTTTAGCTTAATTGTTGCTACGTGTATTTTAAGAAAAAAAATGTTTGCTGCAGGTAATTGTTGCCCATCTAAGCGAAGAGCCATAGCGCTTGGGCTGTGTGTTGTATAATGTCAATTACTTGTGATTTACGACAGTTTAATGATAGACAACGACTCTGACTGCGTGTGAGTGTATCTGTGAGGAGTACGTAGCTAAATATGCATGTTGCGAAGTTTTAGCATGTGATGTATGTGATATTTTCAGTCAATGGTACAATATTCTTCTGCCCAGTGTTGCATGAAATTGGTCTTCTAATAAAAAGGCCATACGATGGAGGTCCAAAGAACTGCTGCTGGAGCCAAATGTCAATAACTTTCGCGGCCATAAAATGAAAACAAACAACACGACCATGTGTAGCAGCGAAATGTTTTCGGCATTTGGTTTTTTGGTTTTTGGTTATTCATGAGAAAATTTCAAAACAAACAGGTGTTGGCGACTCTTGCGGTCGCACTAAATAACAATTAACCCTATATGGTGAAATGGCTTTGGTAAACTGAGCTTAACTCAAAGCTAAGCTAAGCATCGGGGATAACTTGTTTTGGTTTGGAAGACAATGCCAAAATTTCACTCATAAAAATGCTAAAATTATGTCGATAAAAATTTTAATCGTTCTTGATTTTAGTATTACGGCAGGTATTAAGTAAGCGGTTGTAATTAAATGAATATTTTTAGCTAATCTTTTGTAAATATTTTTCTGATAGAGAGGGAGAGATAATTTTTACTTGAACCTAGGTTCATTGACCTGCTGAACTCCGCTTGGTGACTTTGTAAACTGTGAACCGAACCTTAGTACGGAATCTGAACCAGTTTCGAACATAAATTTTCTGGACATTAAAAACCAGATGTGCATTGGAACGAACCCTTTAGTATTTTTTACTTTAAAGAAAGAGTCAAAGCTTATTTTCCAATTGTCATTCATGAAATGCCAGTCGGGTGTGGTGCAGAGGGTAGTGTGTGTGAGTGAAGATCTAATGAACGAGATTTTTTTAATGATTTAGGAAAATTGAGCATATTTCTCAACTTTTTGGACCATCGTACACGTCTGCCTTCAAAATATATTAAATCTTCATTAAAATTAAACTAATATTAGAATTTTTCGAATTTTAACCATCACCTTCCGTCTTTTACCGAACTTCAGTATAATCAATGTACTTTTTGGCAAAATTCCGAGCTTCTGCCTTCCACTGGTTAATCAGAAGTTCAGTGGGATTCGAGGTCATCAGAGAAATCGCTGTCGTCGATTGCTAGCCTGCTCCGGTGTTTCTGTAAGTCTTAACCTGGACTGCCGCTTCACTTGCTTATCGCAGAGCTATTGAGATTGATGCGTAGTCTCAGCAGCTCTCTTGGATGGCATGTGTGCAGAAAATTGCTGCCTTCGATTGCTCGCCTGCTCTGTTGCTTAGACTTAATTTTGAGTTTTAAACACTCCAATTGCATTTCTTGTGATGTTGGGTAAAGCAAGGTTCATTCTCCCAAAAACCTTGAACCTTACAATACCAATCTAAGCTTTATTAAAAATGTATTAGCTTTGCAGCCCTGCTTAAAATAGCTGTACAGACAACCAGCGCATTTTAAGTTCAAATTTAATAATAACCAACAAAGATCTTAGACCTGTCACAATTGAAAGTACTATATCACAAAAATCAGTAATTGAAACGTTAAAGAAAGCTAAAATAATTTTGAGTTATCGGAATGAAAAAAATGAACTACCTTATTCACTTCATTATCTGTGTTTATCTGTTTGTTCTACTAACCCATTGCTACCCAACGATTGATGGCTACTTAAAATTCTACTCATTAACTGTTACAAACTGGCACCACCTCCACAGCAATCGTAAATTCTTGCCATGATATTCCCCGTCAACCCTTTCGCTTGGTATCGTAAATAAGTTTAACAATTTCAACACACAAATGCATAATGCAGCTGAAACTTATCAATACAAGTCGAGTCTTTAGATATTACCGACGACGACAACTTTGTGACCCAGTTTCTCCACAATGTGACTCTCTAATCAGCCATAAACTTTGTGGCTTGATAAATCATAAGTACAACGAAAAAAAAGAGAACCAATGCAATGCAAATGGTTTGAGAATGTTAAAGAATCAACTATCTGCCATGGCACAGCGTCACAGTAGAGTGTAATAACCTCTCCACTTCAGTGCTGGAAGCTTCCTGTCTATATGATAAACAATAGGGGGGAATGGCTCTCCAATATGTGTCAACTTATTGTCTGTTAAACTTTACAAAAAAAGAGACAGAAATATAAAAACTCCCTCACAGTTTTCTATGGCTGCCGTGTGTCATTGAGCCGGAGTATTGTTGGGTCTTTCCACTACAAAATCCTCCCAGCTTTAAAAGTTTTTTGCCTAGCTTTTTTTTATCTAATTAAAACTTTATCTTGGTAAGCGAATTTCCTCGCTTTGCAAGCTTTCGCACTCCGCATGTGTTCCCTTAAACATTTTCCATCTCGCTCTCTTTCTCTAGCCATATTTTATGTATTTCTTTTGTTATTCTACACAATTCGCGCGCGTAACCTGTCAAGAATTTCAATGAGTTCGTTTCCCTTTCGGTAGTCGGTGGTAAATCGCAGTGGTCGTTGGTTTTAGAATCACAAAAAATTAAAGCAGAACCTGTTGGGTTACTCATACGTAGCCAGAAACTGCTGCCAGAGCTGCTGTGCTCCAAAAATTAAAAGACAGAAAAAAGAATATTTACTATGGTATGAAATGCGGAATAACTGCTATAAAATAGAAAATCAGTACTTGTTTTCTGAGGAATCTTCGATACACGCAAGATTGCAAAACTCTGTACATTTCTACTAACACTGCCAAGCTGAAATACAAGAAAAATAGCTTCGAGCTAAAGTTTCGGGCTTATTGTCGGATCTTATTGGAATTGATTGGTATATAAACATATTAGAACTAAGTAAGTCGTGTATTATTTGTACTGTATAAGTCCAAAACATCTTTAGTTGGTAGGATTTATAGTATATTTGATAGTTTTTGATCAATTTTTTTGGTATTTTACTATATGTTTGGCAACACTTTATCATGTGAAAATATTCCCTAATTATGTTAAAATTTTTAACTCTGTAGTAACCTCTGCGAAATCCAAGCCAAGACCATTCAACTTTAACCCTAACCCCTGACTTTTGGTTGACTCTTTTGCATAAGCGAGAACCTCTCAGCCATTCGATACGCCCCTTAACACATACAATTAATTATATTTTCCACCGTTTTTCCATGTGGTTGTTGTTAAAGTAACTCGAAACTCACCTTTTACAAACAGAAATGTTGATTCTTTCGCAATTCCTTTAAGACGTCTGCGAATAAAAATTAAAAAACACAAGACAAATGTTAACTGAATGCCAGACAATAATATTATTAATTATTACTCTACTACAAGGCTATTAAAATTAATCAATGTCTGTCCCATTACAACTCATTATCATGTAGGAGACAAGTAATAAATTGTGGTACTTATTCTACCAAGAACTACACCCACAACTACTACCAAAGTAAAAACCTGTCAACTGTAACGCAAGACATTCAACGACAAAAATGCATAAATTAATAAAGAAAGAAACACAAAAAACATAATACCATGAAATGATATTGACGACAGTCATTGAGTTAGTCAAGGGTGTGCACATGGTTGGTACGTAGAGTTTTGCCTACAGCACGCAGTTAATTTCATGCTCAGTTGCACGATATCTTTTGTAATTGATTGAGAGAGAGTGGGGGACACAGCAATTAGGGGGTAAAAGTTCTGAAGCAGTTTTACTTATAGAAATTAGTTTATACAAATAGTTAGAGTTCACTGCGTACGAAAATATTGAATTGTTAAGGTCATTAATTAAATGAGTAAAAAGTTATGGGTGGTGCAGCGGGTAGTGTGTGTGTCTAGAGTTCACTGCGTACGAAAACATTTCATTGTTATGGTCATTAATTAACTGACTAAAAAGTTATAGGTGGTGCAGCGGGTAGTGTGTGTGTGCCTGTTGTGGAAAAGGTCGTGGGTTCGATACAGCAACGGTACACCGGTAAAATGTATGAAAGTTATATAAATTTATAGGTACTAATGACGCATTTCTATTCATAAGCCAGATATCTCTTGGCAAACGTATAAATATGCCTTAAATACAAGTTTTGGAATGCTTTGGAGCTTTGATCTCTTGATATTTTATGTTAAAAGTCGAATATGTCGGTTGTTTTACGATAAAATAACCATATTGAGTTCTTTTGTAAAATCGAAAGAAAGGAGTTAGAAAAAAGACGACGAAAGGCATTTATCTGCAATCCCGAAATTTACGTATGAAAAGATTTAATTTCATATGTAGAATCCAACTTGTTTAATTAGTCGATCACTAATACAAGAAAATTTTCCACTTTTGTGCTCAACTACTTATCACTTCATAACAATTTAATACTCAACAAAGCACTAAGCTCTCCATTTACCCCCACTTCTTCTTTGCTCTATTTGTGTGGACAATAACTAATGTTGTAATGTACAGCAAGAATAACCTCAAGTTCGTTAGCACCCATGAGAGATAATCCCCTTCCGTTGACTACAACAAATTGCCAATCAACATACAACCATTGTTGTTCTCCTTGTCGTTCATTGACCCCTCCACCTCAACCTCTGTCTGTGTCGGCGGTGTCCCTCTTGTAACAGCTGATGACACGCACTTTGCGTGTTTATTTAATAAATAAAAATTTGCATAAATTTGCCCATGTACAAGCCGAAAGGCTGTTGACAATTTTGCTTTCTTCCCTCTCTGTAAAAGCTTATATAAATGTAAATAATTGTAAGCCAAATCAAAGGATTCAATGGGAAAGCAAGGTTAAGTTGGGTCAAAGGGCGGCATAACAATTGTGATAATTACAAACAAATTTATCGGTTTCATTTTCATAACAAACCAAATACCATCGAACCTCACAAAGAACATTGAAACGAACGATACATTCACAAGGCGATAAGATATTCATTTTTATGTGTGTTTGGATGAGTAGACGAAAACAACCTTGTTGCGCACTCGCATTGCAAATTGAAATCGATTACAAAACTGTAAAAGGAAACAAATAAAATTCACTTGAGACCTCACATGGGGTTTTCATGCGTGAAAGTCAACCTCAGCCTTGTGTTGGAGGAAGTGAAATAAATCAGAGTGAAATGTAAACACAATAAAATCACAAACACACAATATTCAATGAGGCACTTTTCATGCTTGCCGCGATTTGCCAACCAGTAACACATTTAAGCTTATCTAAGATGAGCGCTTTATTTATATTAAAGTCCACCATATCGAGATGGTGGAGCTTGTTGATGAGCCAAAAAACAATGCAAAAAAATTAATTAAATTTAGGAGTTATGTCAACCAGTTCTGGCTTAAGTTTTATTGGCCATTAAGAGTGCGTTTTACAACCAGATATCAATTTCCGCTAATTTACGCTAGTTTAATATTATCTACCAGCCCCATAAATCATTTCACTTTTTACCAAACCACCTGACTGTCATAAGCAATTTGCATTTCGCTGTGTTGAGCGTTTTCCTTTCTGGAAAATGTTAATTGAAGGCTACTAGACCAGACGAGAGCAACAAAAGCGGTTTTCATTAGCTGACTTGGCTAATGTGCATATAGTGAACATCGAATAATTAACAACTCTAATGGCTCTCGATATGGCTGTAAGGCTTTTCAGTATGCCAGGGACAAGAGATGTGGTGCGGAAATTCAGGCAAATGAGCGCTACTGGCGAATTGTGTTATGTGTAAATATTAATATTGCTGAATACTGGTTTCGGATGGAAATTGTTGGGATTAATATTTATTAAAGTCTTTTGAAAGGTTTCCAAACTACGAGATGTTGATTGAAAGGATGCCGAAGCGGAGTGGTATTTTCCTATTAAAACTTTAAGCCCCACTTGCTACAATTTCTCTTCAAGCTTCACAGAGAAAACAAGTAAGGGCGCTGCCGTCGAGTGCCCCGACTACAAAATACCTTGTTCTTTTGTTTTCATTTATTTGTTATTAAATTTGAATGTAACCGGTTTTTGTTGCTGCTATTAATGGTCATCCTGAAAGTAGGCAACATTATTTTGTCCTTTTAGCAGCTATAGCCCTAACTGACGAGGCGGTACCACACAATTCTACAATCTTAGCTGTTTCGCTTATAACTTCAATGTTTTTAGTCCGATTTGATTGTATTTTTCTGAATAGATATGTATTGAGCTTGATGTATATTAAACCACGAGGCTCTAGCTTGAAAATTGTGAAAAATTTGTGGTTCTATCTTTATTGTCTCTGGGATCGAGACGTTCATACAGAAAGACGGACCCACGGACCTGTCTATATCGACTCGTCTATTCATGCTGATCAATAATATACATATATATTTTATGGGGTTGAAAAAGTTTCCTTCTCCCTGTTACATAGATTAACACAGCTTGATGATCCATTTTTAATGGATACTGGGTATAAAAGCGTATTAAAAAATATACATTGGATGATTTCGGTATCCATTTAGAATGAAACTTTTGTAAAGTCCATTTTTGGATAGTAAAATATCCATTTAATGTTAAATAGATCTTAATTTTTCATCCAATGGAGCTGAAAATCATCCAAAGGATATCAGAATAGATAGATATTAAAACCTATCCATTCTATTAAGATCTTTTTGAATCATTCGTTTTCAATGAACAAATATTTAATTTTAAATGATGAGCATTGAGCTAAAACTCTATTCCAATCGTTGTTTGTTAACTGTTAAACCTCTTGGTTTCGATTCCAAGACAAGTCCTACCAAATATTTGTCTTTGTTTTTCTATAATACTAAAATTAACTAGGGCAGTTGTCTGGTGTAAATTTGAAATAATGGGTTGGGTTCATAAATAAGTGAACAAAACTGAGTTGCTCAATAAAATAGTTAAGTGAATAGGCTTTTCAATTCTCCTTTTTTCTTCAGTGTATATTGAATAATTGACACATGTTCTTTGTCTTTGCTTAGTGACTTTGATCAGCTGTTCTTTGCTTACCGTTTTTGTTTCTTCTAAATGTAAGTTTATTCATTTTATTTTAACCTACACAATCAACTACAACTCTTACCAATAAAATCTGACATTGAAATTTAACAAAACTGCTTCAAAATGTGTAAGCAGAGTTTTCAGCTAAGCAAACTGTTTTTGAGAAATCAGAAGTATACAATCTTTTCAGTAGTTTCAAAGTAGTTGGAGAATTATTAATTTATGTCAAAATCTCCCCCAAAAGAATCTAAAGCAATTTGGTTTATCATGTGCAGCTTTTATTAGTCAACACTCGGAGTATAATAGGTAGTATATGGATGCATTGTTATCTGTCTATTGTCAGCTTAAGAATGCAAACAATGCCCTCCATCTCTAGCTTGCTCAACTCAACTCAAACCGCCACCCCGCACCGCAACCCACCGCACAGACACCAGATACACCAAAATTTGTGCAACAATGTGAAAACAAAACAACAACATCAAAAAACAAGAAAATCACGGCTACTGTGCAGCAGCTGCTTGTTGTGTGTTCTAGTTGATAATTTATTTGAATATTTGGCATAATTATACCCACAAAAGAATGAATATTTCGCAATGTAAATTACATGTACAACAAAACTGGTCAATAGAGACTTCAAGTTTCACAAGCTGACATTGAGCAAAATATAAAATGATTGTTACTAATTGGAGAGGCCAGAACCGCCGATCCGCTGGCTCTTTGTTCTGGCTAAGATAAATGATAGGCGTTACATTGAATCGACTGGCCACTTAAAGTCGTTCGTTCTTGTAATTCCGCTGAAGACGCTCTTCTTTGGAGTAGTCAAACGGTAGCGGCAGATGCATTAATCAAAAGGTTTGGAGTTCTGCGTTGGTATTATGAAAATACAAAACCACTTTTTGTGTAGGCTCATACGTATTAGTTACACGGGTGGGGGGGCGCTCCGAATGATTGAAGTTGATGATGTAAAGCAGTCGAGTTGATGATGGTAATACGTTGAAGGGAGGGGCTTAAGTACTCAAAAGAACTGGGTAGGGTCAAGGTAAGAGCATATGAATAGATGAAATTGGTTTGGTTGGATGGTTGGGTGAGGAGTTATCGTTAAGCTGGTATTCAACACTTGGGCTAAGATTGATTTTTAAGTGGATTTCATGCACAACAACAAACGAAACTTTATTGAGTTCACACTGGAAGAAATGCTGTCATATAAAAAGGTTTTTTGAGAACTGAACTGGACAATCTCCAGCAACAGTTGGCAGACTCAATTACATGGAAATAAATATGAGACATTGATATCGTCCGTCTACAAATATATTTATTGCGACTTAGTTGCAAATCATGGAAATGCTTTATTTAATTACAATAAACATAAATTGCAATTAATACCCAAATCAGTGGACTCATATTGCGACTTTGGAAAATATGATGTGTCATAGATAAATTCCCTAGTTGTGCCACAATTTGTTCAGCTGTATGCATTTTTGTTGTTGTATTATTTATTATATTATCGCGCATTTTTTGCGCCTTAAATGCAGCTTTTAATGTGTTTTGCGTTGAGGAATTTGCATAGCAAATATGCAACTTACCTTCCAACTGCTGATTGTTGGGTCTTCAGTTTCTCACTGTATGCTTTACTTGAGCATAGGGATTTCTGTAAAAATTAGAAGAACAAAAAAAGTAGAACGCATAAGTATTAAATAATCAATCAACAGCAAATCCTTTTGGAAACCCTTTTTGACCTCAATAAGCTCAATGTTGACCCATTTCCCACATATTAAAATAACACTTCTTATCGGTATATTTACCCTAAGTAAACAGTTTACACAATTTACCACTAACCAAATAGTAAAGAAAAGTCTGATAGATCTACGTCTACCCCCTTTTTTTTGGCCTTATCTCTAAACGAGATTTTGTAACAATTGTTTGGTGTGTCTCTGATAAGCACAGAGCATGGTAAAAATAAAATCTAAATCCGTAGAAATTATTGTATTCTATTATTATTATTGTTTTTTTTTTTGTTGGTTTTTGGGCATTAAGTGAATCACTTGT
The DNA here is from genome assembly GCA_035044985.1 of Lordiphosa fenestrarum. Lineage (NCBI taxonomy): Eukaryota > Metazoa > Arthropoda > Insecta > Diptera > Drosophilidae > Lordiphosa > Lordiphosa fenestrarum. Next base: position 1,496,459 of record JAWNNO010003804.1, on the reverse strand, counting down.
CAGGCGGACTGATAACACATGTGAATCCTAAGTGATATGGGAGTTTCTAATAGATAAGCGCAAACTATAGTGTTTTATTTCTGAATATTATCAAAAAAGTTTAGTTTATTATTTTATGACAACTGTATTACTTTGTTGCACAAAAACCATAATATTGATTAGGTGTTACAAGTTGTTATTTGTCAGGTAACTTAAGCGAACTAAGGCGGAAATAGTTTCTTAGTAGGCGATTGCTGTTGCAGTGCAGATCCGAAATAGCTATACAGACAACCAACTCGTTCTTTGTCGAAGATAAACTTAAGCAAGCAAATTATTTGAGTCAAGCAACTATAGCGAAGTTTGTCTGATTTGTACATTAATTTGTTTTAGTTTTCACAAACACGCCAAATTAATTTGCACTTAAATTTGTCTGCAAATAAATTTGCACGCGATGGCATAATTGTTTGGGAATTTCAAGGCAGCATTAGCACAAATTATCTAAAGACAGCGAAGAACATATATAAGATATTAATAATCTAATTGCCTTAAGTATGTCAGTAGCCAAGAATAACTAAACATAGCAATTTTGCAGTTATACTGTTTCAAGCTAATTCTAGTTTTTTCCATTCATTTGTTAGTTAATATTTCATTTTACGCAGTCATTTGCTGGTTTATGTTTATATAATGATAAGAAATCGGTTTTTAATGTATAAATAACATCATAATGTCATAATATTAAAGTTACTCAGACAAGCATCACAAATTTGTCGACAAACTCGTTGGCAGTTTGCTCACCTGGTGTTTAGACCTAGTTTGGTAGCAAACTTGGCTTAGCAAACCGTTAGGCACAAACGTTTGGTTGTAAATTAATTTGGCTTTGACACAGAAATGCAACTAACTTTAAAAAATTTGGCCATTTTCGACAAATAAATTTGCCTGTGTGAACTTAATTGTAGCACATAAAGTTTCCAAGTCATGGTCTCTGAACTGAGTGTTCTCTTTTAACAAAAACTGAATAAATTGTCCTCGTACCTTCCCATTAAAATTTCAAAAGATTTATGAAATAAGTGTTGGAAGTTGTTTACAGAAAAGAAGCCATTTATTAAGATGCAGGATAAGCCAGAGACAAATTTTCCAGCTTAATCTGAAGTTCCCCTTCGAAATCATGTTCATTTTCATATTTACAAGACGGAGAGAGGTAGCTAGCTGTATGAGAGAGATAGAGTCCGATCAGCTAAAGCTGTAAGCGGACTGGACTACTGTTCAGCTTAAATTGAGGTGTGTTTGTGTATGTTGCCTGCTGAGCTTTGGCTAACTGTTTTCCAGTATTTTACGTTAATTTACGCCAACTTTGCTGAATGGCTTTTTGTTGTCTGTTTTGTTGGCTGCGGCTGCTGCTGCTGCTGCTTTCGGTTTCATTATGAGTTGGAAAAAGGAAAACCAGAAAAGAAAAAATCATGCAACGGCTAGGTTTTTGGGGTCTGGTCTGACAGTTGCACACTTTTGTGTAGGATTGCAACAGTCAAGCTAGTCTGCGGTTAATCATTTATTTGTTGCTGTTTCTTATTGTTCAATTAGCAGTTATGGACAAATCTTCTTCAAATCTCTCATTTCCTTCCTTCCTCTTCTTCCTTTAACTTTTTGGTGTCTTTTTTGTGGTTTTCTGCGCCTCGCTGAACTTTATGCGATTTGCCTAATTGGATTTTCCTGCTGGCTACCATTTCCAATGTTTGCTTTGGTTTGCTCTGGTTTTAGTTTGAGGTTTCAATTGGATTTTGAGTCTGTTTCGTAAGAGATAGCGCATAGTCATATTATTCATTTAATCGTCTTACGTATTTTGATTGCTGTTTATGTGGAGAGCCTCTTAAAAAAACTGTATTTTATTTTTATTGCTGGCCCAACATTTCGTTGAATTAATAAAATGGATTGAAAAACAGCCATTGCTGACCATCTGTGCAATATTTATTTTTTTTATTCGTATTTTATTTTCACGCTTTCTCTTTTTTTTACTTTGATAGAAAAGTTAAGTAAGTTTAGTAAAACAATTCCTGACTCATACACATTATTAAGAGAAGAGGCTTGGTCTCGGTCCCAAAATCAACAAGGAAGCCATAAATATACGAAATGAAATATTGTTTAAGCATGCAAATTATTTAAACAAAATATTGAGTCGGGCGGCATGATTTGTGAGCCTGGAAAAAAAAACACAAATTTTTTTGTCGACACTTTCGTTTAAATCGTCTTCTTTTCCTGCTGATTTTCAAGAGGAGCGGCATACAAATTTTTTTTTCAGGTTTCTGAATTGGGTTTGTAAGCTGTTAATGTATTGCCAAGTCGTTAGGTTTATGGCTTCATTTGTTATATGGATTTTCATATAATTGTAGTGCCAGGATAAGCCTGATAAATAGGTGTTCGAATTGTTAAGTAACCACTTAAACAAATGTCCTGGTGATCAACCATAAGCATCTAAGTCTAAATTTGGGAGCCCATTGGTAAAGTAATAGTCTAGTCTATAGAACAGCTACAAAAGAAATACACGACCAGCTCGACCTAGGCAGTGAAGCTTTTTTAAGGGGCTATTGAAGCGGATGTGGTGCAGCGGGTAGTGTGTGGGCCTGCTGTGCAAGAGTTCGTTGGTTGGATCCCACCTCGGGTAACGAACAAGCTTCTTCTTTGAAAGCCTTGTTGTGATACAACTAGCTATGAAAAAGTTTCTCTAACTTGCCGTTCGGACTCTGCGTTAAACTATAGGTCCCTTTCCCTTGTGCCTAAGTCCACAGGAGCTGAAAATCATGAACAGGATGATCATTTTTCGTATCCTTTATATGATTTGCAGCTCCGTTTGATGATCAAAAGGATATTTGAGACATATTTAGTCCAAATGAATACGGGCCAATATCCAAACGTTGTTTTTTTAGTATCATTTTTTCTCTGTGCAATATTCAGCTCTAAGCTCTGAACATGGCATCTCATTATATTAAGGGTCTAAGAAAATTACACATTTTTTCTAAGAGACTTTATCTCGAGATTCTCTGTATATTTCAATGTACTTAAGATTGGCCAGGCCATAATCTTTAACTCTTTTGTAGCTGCATAAAGGTTCTCCAGAACTAAGTACTCACTAAGTAGTCAAGTCGAACCGGTACATTGTTAAGGTTCGTTTCGGTTTCGGTTTCAATTCTGGCTCTAAGTTTGAATAAATTCTTTTCAGTATACGGATCAGTTTCTGGATCCAGTTGATTACCTGCTACTTTACCTGCCAAAGGTTCTTTGAACTCGTAAACAGACAAAGACCGACCAAAGTTATGATAGGTTAAGGGCCCCCAAGACGGTTCCTCCGGACTAAACTATAGCTATTAGAATATAATCTTTGTTTCAAACGTATACGTCCTAGATATTTTATAGAAAAAGAAGGTGCGTCTATGCCTTCTACTCTTCTTCACACCTTCAGTTTCCACAAAAGTCGTCGTCGAGGAGTGTTGCATACCAACAATGACGCAGTGACCCGAAACGCGCCGACTAAAAGCGAGATGTTCTCTGTTTTTTGGCACAGAATAATGCTGGCATGTTTCTAAATGATCATAGACTAGGTGGAAACAGCAAGGTGGTGTCATAAATTTATACATGAAATAGCTCCGCTTTAACCTTCACTCGGCTAGCAACAAGCACTTTAATTTAATGTTTATTAAAACAAAAGAGATTTCTTTTTGGCTAGCAATATTTTCTAAAAATAGTTGCTGTACTCTTCGACCAAGCCAAGGTCCCTTCATCCAACCTGCTCATTCTCAGTAAGCTACCATAATAAGACTTCCAAACTGGTTGAACTTTTTGCACAAGACTCAATTGTGTTGGCATTGCGCCTGGCATTTGGTGCACATTTCTGCCGGTTTCTCTTTATGGTCAGGACAAGTTCTTGCAAGAGTAGAAATTTTATTTGAATTGCCACAACTTTATTGTGCGAAAGATTATACATTCAATCAAAATGGTTGCACTTCAACGAAGCGTGCCACAGACAAGAGAGAAACAAAAAACAAAACACACCTAAACATGCAACACAATACGGAGTTAAAAGTAATTTAAAGTCGAATCGTAGTCATTATTTGGATTGCCCACATAATAAATGATGTAAAAAGTAGGCGGCCTGGCACAACGAGCAGGAGAAAACATTAATGTTTCATACACGTATTTCTCACTTTAATGGGCTGGAATAGTGTGTTGAAATTTGCAATGCAAAGCAATAATCCTTAAATTGAAGTAATAACATTACCCAATCAATGCTTAACTAGTCAACTCATCAATGACAAACTGTCAGACAGAAAATGTTAATAACACTGGCAAAGAATCTTATGACAAAAGTGTAAGTGATAATTAAAGAGAGAGAAGAAGACTCGGAGAAACAGGTAATAATGCTGCTGCTGTTAATTAAAACTTAATTACCAGTTTTGAAAAATATTTTGCGATTTCACTTCTATTTTTTTACTTGACCCACTTTGGATATTTACTTTGTAGAAGGAACAATTATAATAAATTGAAGAAAAAAACTATTTGACGCCCTCATGCGTGTATCGCTCTGCCACGATGATGACGAACGACGAACGAGCGACAACAAATGACCAAGACCCAAATTGTGCACTTCTACTGAAACATAGAAGACAAAAGGAAAACATTTCATTTTGCCACTAAACTTGGACCCGGGTATTGAGTGTCTTTTTCTGCTTTCGGTCTCAATTACAAAGCGACAATTAAAATATGGCCTCAAACATGCAAAATCGAGTAGATTTTAGTTCACCCACGATAAATGAATTTAACAATTTTCAAGTTGGAAAGTTTTTGAAGGTTAATAACAAAGGAAAACCTCTAACTGTAGCTGCTGTCATGTCAAAAAATCTGTTTTGTTAATTAAATAATTTTAGTTTTGGTTGTTTTTGTTGTTGTTGTTGTTGCTGTTATGTGCGTGGTTGATGGCGTTTTCCATCATCAATTTCAATTGAAGGTGTCAAGCCTTGTGTGAGGCCTAGGCCTACTCTATGCAGAGGTTACCATCTAAAATGGAAACTGACGTAGGCGAGCCATTTGAATTGCTTGACAAGAACTGGGAAGGTCAATTTTAATAAGCGAGAAGATGAAAATGAATTAAAGTCGCTTTACTGTTTTGCAAATATAAAATAGTCAAAGAATTCGTTGACTTTGTTGTGAATTACATTAATGTTAATGCTATGTTAATTTACATCAGGGAGGGCTGTTAAACACTAATTCGTCGGAGTAAAGGGTATATCGACTGCTTATCAACTTAAGTGGCAGCAGCTCACTTCAAGTCAAGAAACCAGACCTTGCCAAATGGGTAGGTCAGCAATATGCGCTTGTGTTGGTGAGCACTAAAGACAGCGGCTGACTTACTTTTCTCTCTAAAAAATGTTCGGCTAGCGTCTATGTGAAAAGCTCGAGTGACTCTTCGGTGCCATGGGCGACTTTCATTCTCTCTCTCGCTAGCAGCAGTGTGACCAGTTCGCTTTAAGTCAAAATTCTACCTAGACTTGATGACACTACCCCTTTCCCAAGTGTCTCACATGAAATGATGTCATTGAAAAGGGGCTATAGCACTATATAGTGCTGACTTTAACAAGATAACTTGAAAAGTTAAAATTTGTTGTAGTGCCTCTCTAATTAATCATCTTAATGGTTAAAACATTATGCATTTTATTTAATTATTACATTTTTTAACCTTCATTCTGACCGAAAACTAAATTATTTGTGTAAAATATTTTTAGAAATTACAATAAATAATTTGATTATAGTAATTTATGCTGCTTTTTAAATATATACAATTAACCATATAAGACCTCAAAATATTTAGCTCTATTAAATCATCATTAGACACTGTTTATTTTGCAGCCCACAGTTTTTACATTGCCTTTTTTACATTTTTTTGCCATTGTCAATTGCTTTTTTAACAAATTGGCATTAGCAACAGCAAAAGTGCAGTGTCAGGCGCCCAAGTACGTTCAAAGATTACACAACTAGACTCAGATTTCCAGGGGGCGGATCAGTCAGTGGCTGCCCACCAACAAATGCCAGAGGAGACGCCTAATTAAAGTTGGTTTCTGTCGCCAGACAGTAACCTGTTGTGAATATTAAAGAATTGAATCCAATTGCATGTTGAAGAATATTGAAAAAAAAAACATTGTTTTTTTTTTTGGAGGGAGGGGGTCTAATTTATATACATGACTCAGCAGGGAGTATGCGGGGGCTTCATTATGCACAAATTGAACAATTAAATGAAAACTTTCTTGATTTTTGGAAATGATGATGAGCGAAGGGGATAAAAAGAAGGTTAAAAGTGAAATTGCTGGAAATTAAATTTAATTAAAATTGACAGAGATAAAAGTTTTGGTCATTTATCAAGCAAGTAAACTACATTAAATCAGAATAAGCCGTTAGTCAGCTCAACTGACCACAACAATCAACTCATTTCATCACCCACAAGAACCGCTTTTGAAGACTTGCTGAAATCTGACTAAGCCCCTTCTTCACCAAAACAGAATTGCATATCATTTACCGTTTAAACAACAGGCAATCAAAAAGTGGAAATCACGACTGATTTATACCCTATAACTGTTTAATTTTAGGTATGAACTGAACCTTAACAAATTTGCAGGATCGATATATAATACCGATTCCAAATATATCTAAAATGTAAACATTTCATCTCTAGAATCATTGTGGACTTGAAGTATTTCGCAAATTGTGTGGAAAATTTGGAATTTAATAAACTAAGAAACTCTGCGGTGAGTTGCCTAAATAACCACTAACCCATCAAACCTCTGCTTACTTGACTACAGGGTATTACAAAAAAGGAAAGAAATTTCATCATTTTTCAGACGACGCCAAAAATGTTTTAGGTCAAACCGCACCCGCTGCTGTCCCGCTTCTGCTGCTGCTCCTGTCTGCATCCTGCGTTAAGCATATTAAATTTCGGATTCTTCTGACCAGACCAGAAACAGCTGTGGGGGAAACACCAAAAACCAGTTCTATACGCGGCAGCTGTAAACAATCAGTGGAGCGGCAGGCACTCAGCCATGAAAAATGAATGATGATAATGATGGGGAGACTTGTTTCAGTCAAACACACTTGGAGCCAAGTTCCTTCTGGCTCCTGAACAAGAAGAGTTTACCTGAAAACTTGATTCTGTTGTGTTGTGTCTCTACCCCAAAAGTGCAAGTCTTGCGTCTGCCCTTTTCGACTCGACTCACAGCACAGCTCGACTTAACGTGAACTGAACTGGAGGCTTGTTTGGTTTATGGCCACTCAAGTTTTCGCTATTTTGTGTGTAAGTCTATAATACTTGTACTTGTTGTCTTGTTGTTGTGTGTTGGAGGCTAAAAACCGGTTGCCAGGTTCATAGGCGATGCCTTTGTTTGAAAGTCGCGCGTCTCAGCTCAGGTAAAGCTTTTTATTCTTTGTAGTATGAATGTGTGCGTTGCACTTTTTTTTTGTGTTGAGCTATTCTAGTTTTCAGTTATCAGTTGGGTCTTTGCCTGGTTAGAACAACCATCAGTCATATAACATTAAACTTGTTTTGACTGCTTCTTGAGGTTTTCATTTTGATTATGGTAAATGAAGCTGATGATGATGATGATCATGATGAGCAAGGGTTTATTGACTTGTGTAGAATTAATTGGTGAGGGAAGAAGTTTGTTAAGGAAAAGTGTGGGAGAAAAAGAAGAAATCTTTTCAAGGATATCTTTATCTAGAACTCTTAAATTGAGTTCATTACAAGTTTAGGTTACGGCGAATTTCTCATATTTTAATCAGGACATCTAAGTTTATCTAATACATCTAGCTAGAAGATGGAAAATCGGCTATAATATTCTTTTTAATGAATTCTTTTTTATACAATATTTTTATTATTCGAAAGATCCTGGCAAAATGCAAACCGAATTTTAGCAAATATTTTTTCCAGACCATAAGCAAAAGAAGGTCGCGAAAATCACGAAAAACAGTAGGTTTTACTTAAAACACTTTCAATTCTGTTTCTCTATATTTTCCCAATTTTTTTTACCATATTTTCTTATGTTTCAGCCGTTTTGCTTTATTTTTTTCTGTCTTTGATGCGAGCTGTCCTTAGTTCAATTTAGTGTTGACGGATTTGTACCATACTTTGTAAATATAGTCTTAATAGGTCTATTAACAACAGATTACCGGAAAACTTTTGTTGTTCTCATAATTTTTAAGCCTTTTACTTGCTATTAAAGCTACGAGATATCACGGTAAAGAGCACATTCTAACAGTTTTCAAAATACTATCCAAAATACATCATTTAAATATTTTTGTTTATAAAACTTCAATGAAAATACTTCTAGCAATCATATTGCTCTTGTTTTAACTTTCTTAACTGAATTCCTCTGTCAGATTACGCATAACTTAAACTTGTTACCACATTTTCTATATAAAGAAAGACACTTGAATATTTGCTGATTCACAAACCTTTTTTCCCTAGAGAATTAACATCGTTCAATTTGACTCACCGAAACTGCAAATAGAAAAGGAAAATAAATCTTTATAATTGCTCATACTTAGGTAAACTTTTAGTATAAAGGGAAATGCCTTAGTTTATAGTAATCGATTGCTTAATTTAAGAAGCAGTTAAAAAGTTCGAATTTGTTCAGATATTATGTGACTATTCAAATTACAATTTATCAGATCAGAATGTTTAATCACCAAACATTTATCAGATCTGAACATGTGCGGAGTTATTTTATGTTAATTAAACGTTTATTTCTAATTAAATTAGCATATCCCGTTTCTTGGATTTAGCCAATTTCTTATAAAACAACACATGTTAAGGCAAATGAACAATGATTTCTATCTAATTGATAATTTATAAAGATTAAGCAAAAACTGATATTGCATTTCCTGTGTGTAAAAATCAATCAGCCTTAGAAATAAGCACACACACACACTCGTTTCATTTGTTTACTATACCCGCAATTAGAATTATCAGACGACTGTGACGCACTTGAATGACACTAAAAGCTATTCCTCCAAACACAAAGCTAATTTTAACAAACAGAGAAAAAATAGCCGCAACAGCAGCAGCAGCAGCAGCCTCATTCGGAGATCATAAATTTTAGCTTGACAACTGATTATTATGATAATTTGCATGCCGGAGAGACACCTGTCCGCTCTCTTTTATTGTGGGGGGAATTTCTCAATTCATATCACAGAGATTCATTCACCGCTTCATGGGAATCATAAAATTTGTCATCAATTTTTAAGCGGAAGCTTGAAACATTTCCGAACTCGTATCATTAGTGACGTAGGTTATCAGCAGTCACTTATCAGCTCTAAGAATTTGTTTAGTTATAGTTGCTGTTTTTTTTTTGGGATTTTGCAGATAAGGCACTAACATTTGTATACGTAAGTGGATCGCTTTTTCTTGTCTATCATAATTGCTGTACATAAAATTGGTATATTTGTTTGTATTCATGTGTTTTTTATTAGCAGAACTTTGGCACTAAATTGTTCTAGTGGTTGATAATATTTGTTTTTTATTCAATTGAGGGGCGCGATTTAGTCATTGAATTATGGTTAATCGTGAGCATTGTTGAAATTTTAAGAGGGAAATACTTGAAATTCAAGTGGGTTTTATTAATAAGTTTGCTAAATCTTCTTGGAGTTTTGTCATGAATTCAAGTGCTGAATATTAAGCGAAAAGATAAAGAAAATATAATATATCCGAATGGATCTTAAAAGTAACACGGTTGTTTAAGTCTAGTGCCCGCTCAATATATCTTTAAAGTCTCTAAAATATTGAAAACTTAAACGTACAAATTCTTGAAAAATAAAAAATGTCTTTAATTTTTCATTTTTCACTGACTCAAAGGCAAAACTATTGACATCAAATAACTTAAACTTTGTTTGAAAATGGGAAATTGATTGAAATTGAAAACTGGAATAGGAGTGAATATGTAAGATTACTCAAAATATTTCAAGTCATTTGCTGATTGCCTCTTCTCCAACCCTAGGTATATTCTCCCATATGGAAAACCAATCTAAAGAGCTTAAATTGTAAGAAAGTTTAAAATTTGACGAATTTTGTTGGACGTTTTGGGAATTCTCTTTGAATTTCTAAAATATAATTTCAAATTCCAGGATAGACCACCAAGGCAGCATTCAGATTAATTCAGACACTGAACCTTTTAGAGCCGGCAGAGAACCGGTCGATCGAAGACGAATTTTTTAATTGAAAATTTAACTAAGAATTTTTGTTCAGACCAGAAAGAAAACCTTTCAAAATCATATTCAAATTGGGCGTACTATGACCTCGATAAGATGAAGCATTTGCTTAGGGCAAATCAAATACGTATATTAACAAGGAAGGTGTACACGCACGTATGTACGTAGAAAGTGAGGTTATCTTTTCATTTTTAAGTCCAGACACTTATGGAATAATGTACAATGAACGAGGTACGTACCGGTGTGAATTTGCGTCCGTAATAGCTTCGTAAGCTGGACTCTTTCTTCTCAATACTCTCTTTATTTTACTAACAAAACGATTTTAAAATACATGGACTTCTAACCATAAGGATTTATAAGGAAATCGGTTAAAGATGCAAACCTAAGATTTTTCATCAGGTTCAAAATTCGTACCCAGTCTTCTGTAGAATTTCAGAGGCTTTCGTTCCTGATAACAACTCTTGATAGCTTTAGATTGTTTTTTTTTTTGAGCAAATTACCAAAGATTAATCACTGGCATACATTGGATCAAGGGGGGGATGAAGTCTTTCAAATGTTATGTTTTGGATTCTCATTTATTAAATTATTTCTTTTAAAAAAGAGGTCATATATTCTTTATATTTTGCTTAACTTTTTGCTTATTTCTCACTCACTTAACAACTAATACTCTGAAATTGTCAAATCATGTCTTAAAATTAGCGAAATCCCTTTTAGGAAATAACTGACGAAAAAAGAAAAGAAGAGATACCACCCCAGGGATCTTAATAAAAGGACAATTTAAATAGTTTAAAAATCAGGAATATATAGAAGACCTAGGTGAAACAACTTAATATAACCGTATAAAATTGGGTAAAGGAGACAAACTACTTAAGGTTTCAAAAAACTAAAAAAAATAACGTGCATTTTATTGCTTTTTGCGCCTAATGGCGGCCTACGGTGGCGCTCAGACCCACAACCTCTGCCAAGCGGCTTGAATTTTTTTTGTTACTAAATCATTTTCTTTTTATCTAAATTATCTTCTAGTTTCTTTTTATTCCCTTCTCTTGGCTGTATTCTTTCGGCTTCATTGCCACATTTCATGCAAAATACAGAAAACTTAAAAAAATTTCGGTCCCCTGGAGATTTAGCCTGGGGTCATCTAACGGCTTTTGCTGTTTATTTATTCAGTCAAATTATAAAAACTATATAAGAAAAAACTTACTCCACTTCTTCCTAAACCGAGGCCAACAACTTTTGGCGCACTTCATAAAAACGCCAAACAACTCTGACGAAAAACTACAAAATAAATACTTAAGTATAATAATGGCCAACAGTTTTAAGTCCGTTAGGAGAGCTCAAGTTGTAGTTCGAGAGGGGCCAATGTGGGTTAAGCAATGGCAGACTCATATGCAAATTCAAACACATCTCGCCTAAGGGCATCATCTCCAACAAATTGTGTCACTGTGAGTACTGTGCGGGAGTGAATTAGAATTTCAGAGCAGCAAATGAATATTTTTATAAAAACTATTTGCATAAAATAATGCAAGTTGCAGATCAATTTTGTGGCAGCAGCTGTCTTGCAAATTGAATCAAGAACATTTGCATTTGTTCTAACGTCTTGAAATTCTTTCCTATTTGTGTGTTTTTAAACAGTTGTTGATATTCTAAACTTAATAATCTTTAACACATTTTAATCAATTTCAGCTGCAATGACTCTATATGTATTTAATTATTGTTCAATTACAAGTATTATACTACAATTTGTTTGCCAAAGATTGTAAATGCTCTCCTGTTTTATATTGTTTATAAACAAACAGCTGTGATTAGACAAAACACAGAGAGAGAGAGTGAGAGAGATAAGGTTGAACAGGTAAAGATTATACAAATTATGATTCTTGAGCTCTTTGATCTTGGCATGTGTTTGTATGGAAGCCATTAAAATCCCTCGACTACCACAACAAAAAATCAATTTTCCTTGAACAATACACATGATGCTTAATTGATTTTGTATTCTCTAGTTTTGCTTTACTCAAAGTCAACATATTTAAAGAACAATCATGCAAAGAAGAGGGTGAAACTTTTGTTGGTTAAGCAAACCAATTTATAATCGCTTCGATAGCCAAATGGCTAATGAGTTTGCGAAATATACCAAATGTAGATTTCAATCTACTACTGCAGTGAAATTTTACACCAAAGCTGATGTATCTTACAGATACTTTTTGTTTTGTTTTTCGTTTGGTATATACCCCTAGGGTGGGCTAATCAACGCTTAGTTTGTCTTGTCCAAAATCTAAAACCTTTTAGTCACTGTTATTAATCTTTTTGAATGCAGGCAATTTGCCACACGTTTTGTTTTCGTGGATTAGCTTTCCATTTCAATTCGAATTTTTAACCTGGAGTTCTTCTTTGCTGAGCTGCGAGGGTTGTACAAGAAATAGCTAAAGTCACAGAGACAATGCCTTTTTAACGACTTTTGTTAATGTAAAGAAGGGTAGGAATGGGAAGACCCGTTCCAGATATTATACTTATTTTGAGTATATTAAAAAATTATTTGCTTTTCATATTATTACACATATATGTGATCAATTATGAAGATATGCCAAGTTTTAGATCAATGCATATCCTATTATATCCTTTGATATAAAATCGCTTACACTAATATTTCTATAGATTTTTAGAACACCCTCGTTGTAGTACCCTCGTTGTTTTAAAGTACTTCTTTGCATAGTCCGCTATTGAAGGGAACTCCCGTCGGTCGGAGCTAACTTCAGTACTTAGTTGTAAAGCGATTAAGCAGCGATTGCTACCAGTAATCAATTAATGTAAGTAGGTGAAATACCTTCGGAACTGCAGGGACGATTATGCAAATTTAGCAATAGCTCGAAGGAAGCATCACCCACCATTTAAAGGTTACATTCATGATCAGCACACATAAAATAACAGATTTCAAAAGATCCAATTGGAATGGATAGATTTTAATATCCATTTTGTTATTTTAAAATATCCAGTTTCCACATCCCTTGGATTATTTTCAGCTATCCGTATCTGGATGTCCACACCGGCCTGCTTGTCTGGCCCTATGAACCAACAGATCTCAGAGATGGTAAGAGATACAGGATTTCGGCGAAAAAACATTCTTATACTTTCAGAACCAGGTTTTTTAAACTTTGTCTATAAGGCAGTTACGCAGGGCAGCTACGGCCGCAAAGGCGATGAGCAACACTTAATACACCTTAAACCTTTGTTGAGCTTCTAACTTAAAATTAATCGAACCTTCGGAGGTACAGAGGAACTGGACTTGAGGAGGACTTGACCGACTTTTTTCTAATTTTAGCAGCTTCAATTGAAATAATCTCGGTCCAAAGAGGCCTAATGGGATAATTTTTTACTACTTCTTATGAAGTTTGTTTTTAAAATGATGAAATCGGTCTTTGGATGACACTTCGAGTTCTTGCTATAAGGCAAGAGTTGGGATTGTTGGGATAAGAATCAACTCTGGACCACATTTTATTAGCATTTAAATATGCATTGTATTATTCTTAAGAACTGTAGCAATATTTAAATAGACTTATTGAAAGGGAAGGGTATTTGTACAAATTTTCTGTATCTTTTAACTTAACTGTCGCAATACAAAGATTGGTATATAGAGTGTTAAAGTCTTTCAGACAAAGAATTATGTTGAAAATGTTAAAAAATTATTGTAATACTCAATCAATTATTAATTCGATTGGGTCAGATTCAGACTGATTGGCAATCAACTGACCGTCAAGTGACCAGTTTTTAAAAATCTATGGACGAGGAATTTATTTTGTACGGTCATTTAAGCCAAATTCGGACTCAAAAATCTACAATGAAGTGATTTGAAATTAAATTTTGAACTGCAATTATATTTTTTAAGTAGATTGGGTTAGGCTCAGGTTCAGGTTATTAGTGTGAGAGATCTAGTTCGAGGGATACAAAGATTCAGACGTCTGGATAATAAAATCAATGGTTTGAGAAACTTGGCACTTGGCACGAAGTATACCAAACACTCGATTAGCACTAAATAACACTATTTTTTGGACTTATTGTGAGTAAATGCGGCACCCAAATAGTGCAGAAGCTTTTTTAGTTTCAAATTTTAAGTTTTAATCCATCTTACATCTACTTTTCAAGTAAAATTTTGAGTTCTAAACATTTTTGCAGTAGCTCAATGCTGTTGGTTCTCTAACATGGGGAATATGCTAATTTTTGGATGGTGTATCAAAGGAAGGCTTCAGATTTTCTTATCATATGGCACTCTAAAACATTTGGCATTTTTCCCAAACTTTTTCTCTAGACAAAAACAGCCGCTCACAACTCCAGTTGAGAAGGACAAGATTATGGGAAGTCCTGCACGCGCACATTCATACAAGGAGGCTGCACAACTCTCTCACATACACAACTCTTTCGCTCTCTCACTCTCACTGTTGCTTTTTTTGTTTTTGTCGCTTTCTGCAACGCTGTGTGTGACAAAAAACTTCGTTTTGGGAGTCTGCGAGTGTGCACATAGAAATCTCTCAGACCGCATTGTTGTTGCTTTTATGCATGCTGTCGTTGAGGGGGTGGGCGGGGGGTAAATAAAAAACACACACTGACTGACAACCATAACGTGTGTATACCTTTTTTATGACAAACCCAGACTCATATGTACCTTTTATTTTTGATTGGAGTATTGCACAATGGAATCACCTTTCTTTTTTACAATTATTATTATTTTTTTAGTTAAAATTTTTAGTAAATTATTTATTACTGTTAAACACTTGAATTGCTTTTAATTTCTTTTGAATTATAATTTGTATTTTTGATTCATTCAAAAAAATTTGTTGCGCGTCTTCGCGGTTTGTGTTTGTTTTACCGTTTGACAAAATTTCACTTTCAATTTTTTCCGCATTTGCCGTAAGCCGAATTTAAATTATTTTAATAGAACCCAACACACAGCGTCTGCAGTTGGTTCAGCAACAAAATATCAACACAATAACTTTTGTGTGTATTTTTTTTTCTTTTATTTTTTGTGGGGACAATTTGAAAGGAAACCAAACCGAAGGGGAACGAAACTTCGTCGTCCGCTCCACACAACCGCACAGCGCGAGAATATTTTATGAACTGAACAGCAGCAGCTGCAAGCCAAATGAAAACCAGAAAGTAAACGCACGCTGCGTAGCAAACACACAAAGACTAAAGAGGGAGAGAGAGAGAGAGAGATTGAAGAGGCCGCAGCAAAAGCAATGCAAGAGAGAGCTCCACGAATAAAATGAATTGAGAGGGGGAGCGAGCTGTGTGAGTTTGTGGGTGTGCGTGAGCGCCAAGCGGCGCTTGTTGTTGTTTTGGTACTGGCTGGGGAGGGGGGCAGTAAATGTTGTTGCATGCCAAAGTAAAAATCAAACACAGGGGCGGAATGTTCCCAAATTTACAAGAGGGCTATAGTAATCCCTTCATCTGTTGAAGTTCCCATAAAACCAATGCTTCCAAACTAGCCACTCGACCATAAGGCACACTTCGGGCCACCCCTAGTGCATAAATGGATTTCTTTTACTCAAACCACAACCACATGAAAAGCCCACATTAAATATACATTACCCCAAAATGCGGTACAACAGATCGATCATATTGCATGCGGCACAACAAACAACCCTCATGGGCCTCACACCTAATGACAGCTCATTAAATTACCTCATTGAAATAATGAGACGCCCGCATAGGACCAGAGGCCAAGAAAAATTGCCAATTTGAATGGAAAATTCCCCCTCAAGGATATTGCCACTACATGATCAATGCTTCCAGCAGCCTGGCAACGCTTTGAGCGCCACTGGACAAAGTCAAGATATAAAAGCAAATATAAACACAATTGTCTTTGCAATAGCACACGTGCGCTGTGCGCGCGCTCTCTCTCTCTCTCTCTCGGAGTCTTGTTTTAGCCCAGAGAGCTAAACAAACGCACTACCTCTCCCTCTCTTGTGTTCCACTCGCCAGGAACTCAAAGCTTTGATTCGAATATTTTGAAATAAAAAAACACTAATTTCCCATTCTTGCGACAAGTTGAGAACTTTAGTTGATAACACCGTATTGCGGATCTGTGGCAATACGCTGCAGAGTCTTATTCTTATCAGCGACACCAAATTTGTTTAAGCCGATTACAACAGGCAAAACAGCTGGGACCAACCCAAAGAAGAAAAACAAGCGACAAAAAAAGAGGCCAAACCCAGACGACTATCAAAGTGATCGGCATGGAAATGAAATGGTGGGGTGGCACGGGGTGGGGGGATGTGTGTGTTTGGAATATTTATCATATGCAATTGATGCTAAAACACTCGATGAAGGCATATGGTTAGATGGGATACGAAATGGTGTCGACATGTTCACAACGCCCCGAAGCAGTTGAGATTCCTGAAGCTCAACGCATGAGAACGAGCAATGAACGGAAGAAGAAAGTCCAAATTTAAATGCAACTTTGAAATGCAGCATCAATCTAACAATTTGCCATAAAATTTGCATAAATGTTAAGTGGAGTTGTTAGAAAAGTTCTTCAGCGGAATCGGTTTTCTGAAAAGGTATAGCTTTTATGCTTAAACACCTAACGACATTAAATTTGGTATGCTGATCCAAGAAATTGGAACTAATAGTACATAAAAATAGTGAAGGACACTTAGATTAATTGATTTTTATACCCTGTTCCCATTGAAAATGGGAAAAGGGGGATCATGAAGTTGTGCGAATGTATGTAACAGGGAGAAGGAAAATTTTCCGACCCCATAAAGTATATATATTCTTGATCAGCATGAACAGCCGAGTCGATATAGCCATGTCCGTCTGTCCGTCTGTCCGTCTGTCCGTCTGTCCGTCTGTCCGTCTGTCCGTCTGTCCGTCCGTCCGTCCGTCCGTCCGTCCGTCTGTCCGTCTGTCCGTCTGTCCGTCTGTCTGTCTGTATGAACGCGTCGATCTCAGAGACTATAAGAGATAGAGCCACAAATTTTTGCACGAAGGTAGATTTATGCTGTACGCAGATCAAGTTTGTTTCAGATTTGGAAAATTCCCACCCGTCCCCCTTTTATCCCCAAAAAACCAAGACCTCCTCTAGAAATTCTAGACCTAAACAACCGTCAGATCCACAATTTTCAAGTTAGAGCCTCGTGGTTTAGTATACATCAAGCTAGGCCCAATATCTATCTATTCTGAAAAGTACAATCAGATCGGACCAAAAACACCGGAGTTATAAGCGAAACAGTTGAGCTGATAAGAGCAGTTGTTGATCAGGACTAGAAAAGTATTGCCTACATTTAGGATGACATCTTCAAAAATTCAAAAACAAATAAATGAAAATAAATGAACAGGGTATTTTGTGGTCGGGAAACTCGACTGCAGCGCCCTTACTTGTTTAAACTTCCCCAGCTTCGAAAGTATTAAAAAAAACTCTCCAAGCAGATTTAGGAAATTTTGTTGAATGTTAGACCTAAGAACGGGCTTAAAAGAACAAGATTCGGTGGATTTTGGGGGCGATTCTTTAAAACTAAGAAGATTTGCCGTAACTTCACAATTGCACAGTAAAAAATAAAGGTTCAATTGGAAAGGATAGTTTGTAATATCCTTTTTTGACATTAATATATCCGTTTTTCATATCCTTTCAAAGATTTTCAGCTCCGTTGGATGAAAATGTAATTCCATTTAACATTTAATGGATTTTTTAATATCCAAACCTGGATATTAAAAAGTATACATTTCAAATAGACACAGAAATCATCCAATGTATATTTTTTAATATAATTTTTTTTCTCTGTGTAAGAAAAATAACTTTTTGAACAATTTTAAGGGAAAACATTGTAAAAACTGGCCGTACCATTCACTCTTTGAGTTCTCTAATTGGCTGAGTATAGTGCGATTCATGAAAAAACTAAGTTTTTGACATAATTTTGAAATTGCCGCTTCTGAATAATTCTTAAATTATGCCTTACCGATTAGATTTAGGGGTGAGTCGCTACGATATACTCAAAGAAGGGGTTGACGAGCTTAAATAGACGATCCAAAAGCATAAGTTAACTTGTTAAATGCATTCGGACTGAATTACCTCCTAAGGTAGGAAACAATTGAGTCTCTTGAAACTATAGAATGGCTTCAAGGCTTGAGTCCCCGCGATATTAAGGTCGAGTCTTTAACATAAAAGATATTTTGACAGTTTTTTTGACTGTCTTAGCTTCGAGAGTCAAGAAAAAATGGCATTCTAAACAAATTTAAGCAAAGTTTGTGGTAGTATCCTTTAGTCTGAAGTCTTAAAAGGCAAAGACTAGGTCGAATAAAGGGCAATACTGGAACGGAAATGTGCTTTGGAATATTTTTCACTTACTGTAAGCTTACTTTCTGCTCAGATTTATAAAAATATCGGGTACTTAGGTACTTAGGAATAGGCTTTAAGGGTTAAGATTTTACAGAATTTCTGCCCCTCCAAGAATACAAATGTCGTTTTGGGCATTTTTCAGTTGGACTTACCCTCGAATGTTCGGAAAAATTCTTTCTGAACAGATTTAACAAGAAAATGGGTTTTTTTTCGTAGGAAAATAGATACAGGTCTTCATTAAGAATACAATAAACTAAGACTGATTACTGGACCGAACCGAAAACGTGATTCAGTTGGCACATAAAACTATGTAACGACTGTGTAAAAACTGGGTAAACCAATGTACCGAACCAGTTCTAAATTCCGATCGGCTTGCATTAGGGATTGATTAACAAGCTAATAACACTCTGGAGCTCCTAAGAATTGTATTTAAATGTTTCGATCACAAATTTGAAGAAGTTTTTGATGTCGGCTGAAAGTTGTTTACCGATTTCGATCCGTTTCGAAACTGTTCTGGAACCAGTAAGATGTAAATCTCACTATTTGCAAACTAAACACTGAATTTCAAATTGACTTTTGATAAATGACCAAAATTTAAAGTTATCAACCTTACGTACTTATATAAAATAATTTCTGATTTCAATCTGGTTCGGAACTATTCGGTTCGGCTTCATATAATCAACCCAAATACCAAATGTTCAGTTAATGGTATTAATAATTTCAGATATACGAACTTAAACCTATTTTTAACCGTTTGTGATTCTTGCTAACCGGTTCATAGACTTGGGTCATAGCCTATCACTAGTTCCTGAGCGACTTGAACATATGAAACAAAATCAGTTTTATGTTCAACTGATTAAATGGATTAAAAGTTCTATAAATGCTCTCATATGGGATTATATTCAGGAATTAACATCGTAAGCCATGTCGGTTACGGTTACTAGTTCGGGTTTCAGTATAAGGCTGGCAATGTACAAGCAAGCCAGCCACTTAAATTTCTCATCATTTAACATTTCCTTCTTGCAAACGCTTCCAATCTCGATGTCATTCGATCAATTAGCGGAACACCCACTCACACACACACACACATCCAGGCAGGTCAGATTCAATTAAATGCTCATTTTAACTCTACAAACGGTGGGTGGTAGCTGCAGCCAAGAAAAAATATATAATGTTTCACAAATCATATGGCAACTCATCAACCCAACGCAGACCAAAAAAACTAAAAGAAATATCATAATTTCTTTCCCAGAAATCAGCATAGGTCGATTGGTGCACAGAGCCAGACAACAACGAGTTGATTGCCCAGTAGACGGAGGAGTCTTCCATTTGTTCGATTGAATCAAGACCCCTTGGCACGACCCCAGACAGGCAGCCGGCTATATATATACACACACACACATACGAACATCGTAATCAAAAGAAAAACGCAGGCAGGAAAACAAAAACAAACAGAAAAACTTGCGTAGGATCTGCCAGATGAAGTTGGTACTCCCCTTCCTTTTTCTTGTTTTTTTTTTGTTTTTTTTTTTTGATAAATGCTGCTCATCATGTAATTTTAAACGCGCCGCGCATGTTAAAACAAACAATTTCCCGTGACAGTGTAAAATGGTTAAGCGTCAGGTGAGCGGGGGGGAGAAGGGACTAGTGCTTAAGGGCCGCCCGGAGCAGACATTACCACATGACTCTGCAAAGAAAGCGAGTGTTAAATGCAACTTTTATTCCATAAGTTTTTTTTTTTTTGTTTCTTTCTCTCTCTCTTCTCTGTGCTGGAAAGTAGCCCAAAGGCAGACAATGTTGGGGCCAAAAGAATCGTGTT
Source organism: Lordiphosa fenestrarum (assembly GCA_035044985.1). Taxonomy (NCBI): domain Eukaryota; kingdom Metazoa; phylum Arthropoda; class Insecta; order Diptera; family Drosophilidae; genus Lordiphosa; species Lordiphosa fenestrarum. The sequence goes on along the minus strand of JAWNNO010003804.1, from coordinate 1,476,099 downwards.
GATGGATTTCTTCCTGTCGTAAATGTTGCCGCTTAAAGATGTGTCCAACATTTTCATGATGTGCATGTTGTGGGGGCCAACCCAACAGCTTTAAAGCTATCATAGAAAATGGTCTAGAAGGTGAAGTTAAGCGGGATGAAGATGTTTGGTGAAGGAAATGGGCTAACACTGTCATAACTCAAAAGAATCCATTTCATTTTTGAGTTTTTGTAAGCTAGGCGGCTTCCAATTGAGCCTCACCTTTTACATAAATAAAGGTATGAGATCTACTTGAGTTATATCTTAATTCCTTCTCAAATTCATAAGATGAAATGGTGAATTTAAGCGATTCTATAATAAATATTAAAAGTTATTAATGAAATACTTAAGAAACTGAAGTAAATGACTAACGTTCCGGTTCTGGTTCAGTTGGTTAAATATTAGAAAGGTTTGGTTCATGGTTCACTTCAAGAGACTCAAGAAATGGTTCTTTGGAGTTCGGTAAAGAACAGACTTGTAGTCTTAAATAATACACAAATCTCTTAGTAAAATTATAAGTATGCATTTAAACCATATTTTGTAGTGTTTTCGTACTTTGATCTCTAGATATTGAACGCAGTCAGAATGTAGAATTTAATAAGCGTCAAATGACATCTGAATTTCCTAAATGGACCTGTTTATTTAAATGATATGGTAATATTTTGAAAGTATAAATAAAACGAGTTTTTTTATCCCAGTCATACTTTTTTCAATATCAAAAGAAACATCGGTATACTATAAAACTGACGAAGATCTACTATATATTTTACTATACTTTACTCTCTGTACATTCAGAGAAAAAATAGAGAATTTCAGACTCGTATCAAGAATGTTCGATGTCAGAAGTTCGATAAGAATGAAAATATATGAATTAATGATTGATCCAAGAGCTTTAATACTCGATCCAAGTACAAATCATTCTCATATCCAACAGAATAGTTCTTGAATCAAGTGCGAAACATACTCAAATTCAAGGTTGCTTATTCTTGAATCAATAGCATACCAAGAGCAAACCAAGAGCGTTCTTTCTAGTATCAAGAGCTCATCATACTCAAGAGTATAGTAAGATCAAGAGCTTTACAGATTCCAATTTAATTGTTTTTTCCATTGTGTTTTAATTTGTTTCATCTAAATTAAGCCAGCTCAAAGAGTTCATAATGCCTTGAAGTAGCATCAGTCTATGTCGGTTAACTGTAAGTCGAACAGAGGTCTTTCCATGACAGCAATGCCTTAACTGGTTGGGAATTCCATAAAAAAAAAACCGAGAGAGCGAGTTCAACGCTGTATTCTCTCAAATGTGCTTGCTCTCTTCTCTGTTTCTTTTCTTCACTCCCCTTGCCTAAAAACACTATACTGAGAACAAGTTTAGCTCGACTTTAAGAGCGAAATTCTTGAAAATTCCAGAAGAAATTCTCAAGTTTTTCGTTCTGATTTTTCATTACTTGTTGAACCCACTGCTACCTTGTCCGCGTGCAAGCATTTGCCTAGCAGCAAATCTAGGAGGGGGCTTGAACTTAAAATAAAGTATTTTGCTGCATTTTAGAAAAAATTATATTACTGCCACTAAGCTGCTCCTTGCACATATTTTGTGAACTTGGCCCTTCTAGCATCAAGTGTTTCCGAAAGACCAAGTAATCCTGTCTTGGGTTCAGCTTAAAAATCACCTAAATTTCAAACAACCAGGGCAACCAATCTAATAAAAACCACCCTCGCAGTTGTCTTCAAATTAAATGTTTAATCCTTGTTTGTAAATCATAAATTCCTCTCACTTTTGCCTCGACGCCATTAATTTTCCTTAGTTTTCTGATTCGCTTTCGCTTGGCTAAAAGTTTTTTAAGAACCATCTGGCCCAGCGGGGCGGAAAGTTGTTGTTTTGCATGTGCAGCGCCGCCGCCGCCGCCTGCATTTTATAGTTTTTCCAAGTTGTTGAGTGTGAGAATATTTTATGATAGCACTGTTCTATATATTTTCGTTTGTTGTTTTGTTTATGACGGCAGAGTTGCAAAATGCCCTAAAATTAAGTTCACACTTTAAGCATTTAGTGTGTGCAGAAAGCGACCTGCAAAAACCGATTTCACTTATCTCGTCGACCTTTTTTACATTTGAACCATTACACGAGAATGATGAAAAAATTAAGTAATTTGGCAAACATTTGTGGGTTGGGGCGGTCGGGAAGGTCGGTGGGTTTGCTTGGTTGATCTCTTGATTGTGTAAGGTCTCTCTCTCTCTCTCTGTGGCGAGCACTCTTGTTTGTGCCTTCTGGACTGTAAACTATATGTGGGCAATGTGTGTGGAGGCCTCCAAAATTGTTGTTTTTTTTTTTTGTCTATTTCGAAGGTTTTAATTGTGGCACTTGCATGGGAGTGTAGGTCAAGTGAAGGAAACCATTAAATGTAAATCTATTTTCAGTAGTCAAGATCAGGAATGATTTGAAGGTCTGCAAGTTGATGTGGCTAATGCAATGGGTGAATATTTTCTAGTGAATTTTTCCACAACTTAAAGCAATTATTTCCACATCATTTTCATCCCTTTTTAAATAAATTTGATATATGATACCATCCACTTACTGTGGCCCACATCACTCAAATGCCTGGATTATGAATAGAAGTTGATTCAATATCATTTGCTTTATCCCCATCTACTTCATCCTATCGCATTATCAACTCCATCAAGCCAATTACCCAACAGCTTCGTCTCCTTCTTCCTACAAGCAGTCATAAGAAATTTCTTATTTCGCTTAATTTGCAAATTGCAGCGAGACGTTAAAAATCATATCACGATGGAGACGACTAGCCTGGCACAGCCAAATAAGTAGTTCAACTTCAACTTGGTGTGTGGTAAGCCAGATATTGAATTACTTGAAAAATTCAGTAGCTTTTCAAGCTTGCCTTCAAGTGGCGTCTGACTTTTTGACGCAGCAGAAATTTCGATTTGTTTCTCACAGCATAAATACTTTTAGAAGAATCGACTCTAATCTCAAACAATTTCATCATTTGTTTACATTACACAAACACACAGCCCTTCTTTGATTTGAGTCACTTTTTCTGTATTTTTTTTTTGTTCTTTATAATTAAAAGTCTTGTCTGAGTTTGGATTCGATCTTTCCCTTGTGGCTGCTGTAAGTTCTGTTTTTGTGAAATAATTAATTTATGCGCACATTAACCGTTACTTGATAATCATTCCAATGGGGGAAGCTGGTAGTCCTCCTTATCTGTTGCTCTGAAAGGCGATTAAGAGCCAGCCTGCCTGTCTTGGCTACATTTCAAGTGCGAACCACTGCTTGGGCTGTACCATAAGTCAACACGCACGTTCATACATATATAAATACTATACGCTTACATACATACACGCTTTCTTTGTGATTAATTGTCAACATTGTGGTCTGCGGTCTTCTTAAGCCACTATTCACATAGTCTGAGGGCGGCACAATGTGCTTAAATGAAGATTTACGGTCAGCTGGTAGGAAGGAAACTAAGGAAACAACAATGACTCACTATTATAATTGAATTGTAATTACATATGACTAGGAGATGCCTAAAGGTACAAGGGCTTTGTACCAATTTTTAGATTGAAGAAAACTAGAGGATCCCAATTAAACCGGCAGATATTTAGATACTTAAAAATAGAGAACTGATTCCATGGGGTTTCATAGATTTTATTATCACCATCTGTTTTACTTTAATTACAAAATAAAATCATTATTATTAATGCCGAAATTTTGAAGCACAGAAAAACGAGTATAATACGAAACGGTAGTGAGATGGCTTACCTTACCTGATTTCAATTTAAGAATCAACCCGTAATTGAAACGCTAGTTCTAGCAAATATTCCTAACCACACTCCAATCCGATCTTTCGAACAATACTGAACCGAACCCGAAAACCTAGTTCTAGCAGATATTCCTAAACACACTCCAATCCAAACTTTCAAACAATACTGAACCGAACCCGAAAACTTCGATGCAAAACGGTTCGTTTGCAAACACTGACGAGTTCTAAGAGGTTAGCTCTTTCCTTCTGACAATGAAATATAATTCAAATCTTTAATAGAAAAATTTGAGTCTTTAATCGATTACATTGGCAACCTCGCATCAATCTGACACATGATACGATTACTCTATCCAAGAAGCTCATCCTAAGAAACTTTCCAAGTACACACCTAAGAAAGATCAAACTCAAAATCAGTTGAAATCCTTAAAATAAATCATTCTCCCAAAAAAAAAGGTATCAATGGCGATTAACCACAGTGGCGTAGAAAGGATTTTTCCAAGGGGACTTTAGAAAAATGTTCGACTATGATACCATAAGCATTATGTAGCGCAACCGAAACAAACAGCAAATTGTTGCTCGCATTTTTTAAAGATTTTGATTGAGGGAGTAACTCGCTACACCGGGAAGTCGAATGCGACCATGTGACAACTTCCGATATAACGAATACATCTTTGAATCAATGAGCCAAGTTCGACTGAGAATAAGGAAGCTGCGCAGTGCGCTACGCTGTAGTTATTGTATCAAGATTTTCTATAGTCGGTTCTTTCTTAGTACTTAAACATTAATAAATATATGTTCAGTGGGGTTAATTTTAAACCCAATCCTTCCTCTATCCATGCCTACGCCACTGACTTACCGTATAATTTAGAAAAATAACCTTGTTAAATAATACTGAGACTTGCTAAAGTTAAACAACTTCCTTCAATATTTTCTGAAAAACCCGAAAAACTAAGAAACATTTCATTTAAACTAGTTCAAAGCTTCAAAAAGTTGGCTTACTGTATCGTCTGCCTACTTGTGCTTTCATTGCTCTCTGCAGTTCGCAACTGCTTATAGCTGTGAGATCATGGAAAGACATACCCTGTTTATACACAACAAAATTATCATGATAAATAAAGTATGCTAAGCTTAATAATTATTACTAGTTCAGGAAAACTATTCTCTTATAGTTGGCTGACTACTAACACATTTTGAATACCTCCAATTAGTCCGTCAATCTTATTGAATGCAAAGTGTGGATTATGTATGACGCAGCCATAACTGTCTCTCAGTTACTTATTAAAATTGAGAATTATTTGAGGAAATGAAGATGGCATAGTTTTAGGGGCATTTATCATGATATTCTTTTTGTGTATAAACGGGGTAACAGTCAACAATAGGCAGTCATTAGTGAAAGATCTACTGAAAATTGAAAGGGCACATTCATGAAACTCTCTCTGTGTGGGCAACTAGCGCAGTTTGTCAAAAAAAAACTACTTTTTGGGACTTATGGGATTATTATATTTGAATTTGGAAAACCTTAGCTAGATTCCTCATATCAAGCTTTATTTTTGCAGGTCCTCTAAGGTATTTTTTCTAGCAAAAAACTCAAACAAATAAGTTATATTTATTATTTGTAACTTTATCTTGTCTGGAACTCGAACACAGGACCTTTGGAAATCTTCAACACAGAAGGTATCTTAGCGCATTCGACTGTTAAGCACTCGCCTGAGTCACAGTAAAAATAGCTGTCAAATGTTAAGTATTTAACCAGGTAAATTTTAAATGCTCCCTTTCCAGGAATTCAAGCTTGAGAATTACAAGCGGTGCTGTAATTATTTCTTCTCTCTTCTTCAAATATTTTTCTGATTTTATTGGCTGATTTCTGAATTAATTTTACAAAAATTTAGAGCTGAGTTCTTAACAGTTTTACTAAATTTGAGAAATATTCTTTTCGTGAACAAGTGCGCCTTACTTACATTCATAGTTGGTGTTTTGTTATCAAATTTATTCATAGTATAGCAGACCAAGCAAAGCTAAAAGCTTATCTAAAATAGTCAACAATTGTTCATAAATTGCAAGCAAAATGCTGACCGCTTGAGTTTCAGTGCATTTCAGTTGCTTTTGTATATCAATTGCAGTAGCAAATGGAAAATTACACTTCAAAGAATTCAAAGAAATGTCTAAAAAAAGATTTTCGATAGTATTTTTTTCACCTTGAACTCTGACAACTTACACCATCTTTTAATGAAGCACATTAATTTTAATGCCAAGTCATTTTGCAGGCAAGCCCCAAGGAGTGTGGGTTCTAGTGTAAAGAAAACGAGGCACTCAGAGGATGAACATGTAAATATGCGAGAATGTCTTTCATGTATGTGTGCAAATGTCAGACACTCAATCGCAGAGCAAATGAACTGAGGATGAGAAATGTGGTACAAGAATGAATAGGATTAAATATAAATGAGGCAAAGTTCGCGATAGATGAGCGAGTGAGGTTGTAATTACTTGAATGAAAATGGAATTTAGGTATAAATTTTAAATTATACAAGTCCACTTTTCCAGCTACTTTTCCTGATGAAGGTCAATTATGGTTTGCATTTCTATTTCAATGTTTTAGGTGCTACATATATAATTTAAGCTACTTGTACGATATAAAATCTAAGAAACACATCTCAGATATGGTATCTTAATGGACTTTATAAATAAAAAGATGTGAAAGATATGTTATAGCAACTATTATACACAAAGAAAACAGACCAAGTTTAATGCCCTTAAAAGTATGCTAACTTTATTTCCTAATTTGAGCAAGAAAGTAGTTGGTCAGTTAAGGCAAAGTCTTGAAGGATTATGTGTTCAGATTGTCGGTGCAGTTAAAGGTATTTTAAAACAACTTTTTGTTAGCCAAAATAAAATAGAAATATTTGGTAAATTACTTTGATCTATAATCGGACTTTAAAGGGCATTTTTCAGGACATCTTCGTATGTATATATATAAATACCCATTATTCTGCATATATAACATTAAGAATATGTGTAAGTCTGAACGATTTTTCGGTCCTTGGGTGAGGATTTTCAGATATAAGCTTACAAACCGATTTCACAAGAATCGACTAATTCCTACAAAAGATAGATTTTTGTTCAAAAATTCAATTTCTCAGGCATATTTCTAGCTAATCTAGCAAAATCATCACTTTCTTAATATTCTTTTAATAGCTACATTGATTTATAATTCTCAAATGAATCTGCAAAATTAACTTTCACAGGAAAACCGCCTCATGAGTCTTAACATAAAATAAGTAAGTACTTTTTCAGCGAATTTATTAATTGGTTCACTTTTTGGCTTGACATCGTATATTTTACACCTGACCAGTTGGGAGCAAAAATAAATTATAAAATACTCAGAATATATTGTGAAATATATGAAATGGCCAGTGATTTGTTTCCTTTTGTTTTTGTTTCCATATGCTTCACGGAAGCAGACGATGATGATGATGATGATGAAGAAAAACGTTTCATGTGAAAATAGCCAACAGAGGAGAGAATTTTTGGCATGCAAATTTCATATTTCACTTAAGGCATTAATTGAAATTACAACAAAGCACCAGGAAGCCTGATGAAAAACAGGGTGAGCAACCTGAAAATGTGGGCGTAAAGCAGTTTAACTATTAATCAACAACAAGTGGCTGAGCTGACAGGTCCAGACAGGCGTGGCTCGCTAACAAATGTTACTAATATATATCGCGCACTATCTGATAATGTACAAATAATTTTAGATTAGCAATTTCTCAACAAGTCACGCAAAAGTCATTGAACGTCGACGGAAATTGGAAAAATCCAAACGGAAGTTCCAACACCAAAGGATAGTGCATTGAGTAAAAGTATTTAACAGATAGATTGCATGCCAAAGACACAAACATCATGACAGCCTTGCGTGTTAAATTTCACTGCCAAATTAAATTATTAAAGAGGCTGCGAGCAGATAAGAAGGAAGGGAGAGAAATTGAGTTTACTAAATAATTAAGATATACCCTTTTATTTTCATGATTTTATCTTCTTTGGAGTTGAAAGAACGAACTTGAAATAGAAAAAAGACTTAAAAATATTCAGTGGAAAATTTTTGAAGTACATTGAGTTAAATTTTCAACTTATGGTTTATATTAAAAATTATTTCTATAACTTTAAATTACCCCAAAATATTTAATAGTCAAACAATAGCCAGCGAACGTTTATAAAAGTTATTAGAGTGCGTCAACGGGCACCAACGATTCCCCCAACATCATGATGAAGTTCAGTTGGCGTTGGCGTCGAACTGATCATTGACCGTCACGCCTGACGCCGAAAAAAAGCTTTCCAAATTCGTGTGCCTCCGTTTGAGTGGGCGGCTAACACAAAAAACAACAAAATTATAAAAACAAAACTAAAATAAACTACGAGTACACGAGATTTGCCAAACAAGATTTGCATTTCAATTGGAACCGAATAGCTTTGTATTACAAAAATCTCTGCAATGGAAAATTAAATTATCAAATGTGAATAAACTTTGGGGAGGAGGAGAAGAGGAAACGCCAGCCGATGGGGCGTATGTGTGACGCGAACTGTGCCTGAGAGTGTTGATGATTTGTGTTTAGATTCAAATTAATTGATAGAGGCATTTTGTTTGGGCAAAAAGCATGCCGAATTGTTAGCTGGTTGGTTGCTATGTGTGCGAATTTATAGCCATGTTAATAGCTGAGATATAATTTATAAATTCGATTTGATAGCCAGAGGGAGCGAAGTGTAACAAATAATGATGAATGGCAATGATTTGGTATGGGAATTCGCTTTTGGGAATGAGTAAGCGTATGAGTATGCAAGTATAAAGTATAAAGTATAAAGTATAAAGTATAAAGTATAAAGTATAAAGTATAAAGTATAAAGTATAAAGTATAAAGTATAAAGTATAAAGTATAAAGTATAAAGTATAAAGTATAAAGTATAAAGTATAAAGTATAAAGTATAAAGTATAATGTATAAAGTATAAAGTATAAAGTATAAAGTATAAAGTATAAAGTATAAAGTATAAAGTATAAAGTATAAAGTATAAAGTATAAAGTATAAAGTATAAAGTATAAAGTATAAAGTATAAAGTATAAAGTATAAAGTATAAAGTATAAAGTATAAAGTATAAAGTATAAAGTATAAAGTATAAAGTATGAAGTATAAAGTATAAAGTATAAAGTAGTAAAGTATAAAGTATAAAGTATAAAGTATAAAGTATAAAGTATAAAGTATAAAGTATAAAGTATAAAGTATAAAGTATAAAGTATAAAGTATAAAGTATAAAGTATAAAGTATAAAAGTATAAAGTATAAAGTATAAAGTATAAAGTATAAAGTATAAAGTATAAAGTATAAAGTATAAAGTATAAAGTATAAAGTATAAAGTATAAAGTATAAAGTATAAAGTATAAAGTATAAAGTATAAAGTATAAAGTATAAAGTATAAAGTATAAAGTATAAAGTATAAAGTATAAAGTATAAAGTATAAAGTTTAAAGTATAAAGTATAAAGTATAAAGTATAAAGTATAAAGTATAAAGTATAAAGTATAAAGTATAAAGTATAAAGTATAAAGTATAAAGTATAAAAGTATAAAAGTATAAAAGTATAAAGTATAAAGTATAAAGTATAAAGTATAAAAGTATAAAGTATAAAGTATAAAGTATAAAGTATAAAGTATAAAGTATAAAGTATAAAGTATAAAGTATAAAGTATAAAGTATAAAGTATAAAGTATAAAGTATAAAGTATAAAGTATAAAGTATAAAGTATAAAGTATAAAGTATAAAGTATAAAGTATAAAAAGTATAAAGTATAAAGTATAAAGTATAAAGTATAAAGTATAAAGTATAAAGTATAAAGTATAAAGTATAAAGTATAAAGTATAAAGTATAAAGTATAAAGTATAAAGTATAAAGTATAAAGTATAAAGTATAAAGTATAAAGTATAAAGTATAAAGTATAAAGTATAAAGTATAAAGTATAAAGTATAAAGTATAAAGTATAAAGTATAAAGTATAAAGTATAAAGTATAAAGTATAAAGTATAAAGTATAAAGTATAAAGAGTAAAGTATAAAGTATAAAGTATAAAGTATAAAGTATAAAGTATAAAGTATAAAGTATAAAGTATAAAGTATAAAGTATAAAGTATAAAGTATAAAGTATAAAGTATAAAGTATAAAGTATAAAGTATAAAGTATAAAGTATAAAGATATAAAGTATAAAGTATAAAGTATAAAGTATAAAGTATAAAGTATAAAGTATAAAGTATAAAGTATAAAGTATAAAGTATAAAGTATAAAGTATAATAAGTATAAAGTATAAAGTATAAAGTATAAAGTATAAAGTATAAAGTATAAAGTATAAAATATAAAGTATAAAGTATAAAGTATAAAGTATAAAGTATAAAGTATAAAGTATAAAGTATAAAGTATAAAGTATAAAGTATAAAGTATAAAGTATAAAGTATAAAGTATAAAGTATAAAGTATAAAGTATAAAGTATAAAGTATAGAAGTATAAAGTATAAAGTATAAAAGTATAAAGTATAAAGTATAAAATATAAAGTATAAAGTATAAAGTATAAAGTATAAAAATATAAAGTATAAAGTATAAAGTATAAAGTATAAAGTATAAAGTATGAAAGTATAAAGTATAAAGTATAAAGTATAAAGTATAAAGTATAAAGTATAAAGTATAAAGTATAAAGTATAAAGTATAAAGTATAAAGTATAAAGTATAAAGTATAAAGTATAAAGTATAAAGTATAAAGTATAAAGTATAAAGTATAAGTAAAAATATTAATATAAATTCGTTTGATTAATCATACTTCAACAGCCTTTTCAATTTTCCTTCCAAAATAGCTTCCACAAATTGCTGTAGCTAAAACTGTCTTGTTGAGATTGCCCACAAGCATCAGAAAAACTAACCAAAAACCCATTTCCCACCAAGCCCAAACAGCAATCAACAGCTTGTCTGGACAAATGGTGAAGTATATAAAGCTTAACTTTATGTATCAGTTTCGCCCAGCGGCCCTTTCTCTCATGCTGGCCGATGCCACATAATAGAAAAAAGGAGGAAAATGAAACAGCACAGACAAAGTATCCTGGATGACTCATCGTCAGGCCGTTTCCGTCATCCATTTTGTTCATCCTTAATGCTTAGTTCAACATTTTAGCCTAATTAAGCGTAAACTTGGCTACACTTTCAGTTTTACTCGCTGTAAAAACCAGACATTTTGAGATGTTTCCATTTGGCCGCCGTCTGATTTGGATTTGATGCAGCTCTCTCTCTTTCTCTCTCTATCTCTTTCTCACTCTTTTTGCCTTTTAATTTTATCGATTTGTATGTGCTTGGGGTACTCGTAGATGTTAAGGATGATGTTGCCTGTGTCTGTGCAAAACAAAAAAAAAGGTTTTCGTGGCCAAAATGGGAGAGATGAGCAAATGGAAGAGAGTCTGCTGATTGCTGGACCGTACAATGCGTTTTTTATTGGTCATGGGCAGTTAGTGTGAGACAAAACATAGCCTTGAGTTGCAGGAGATGGGGAGGCAAATTGTTTGGGGAAGTGGACAAAAATTCACGTGGGTAAACATTATGTTAGGAAAGGTCTACAGTGCTATGGAACAAATTCAAAGAAAATTTAACAAATTTGCTGATAGAGTTAGAATTGAATCAATTCTAACAAATATATTGTAGAATGTTGCTAACACAATTTCAGTTTCTAATCTCAGGCACCCCAGAAGTAGGCAACAGAATATTTGATTTCTCGCTCCTGAAATTCTCAACCGGTTTTAGTATCTTCTTTTATGATAGTGGCATTTACTTGAGAATTTTTTGCAGGTTTTAAGAAAATAAGGCAAATCTTCAATTCTTCAATGAAATAAAAAAACCTACAAATTCGAAAATAAATCGTACATATAATTTCAAATGCCACGTGTATAAATTTGAGTTTTACAGCTCTCAGAATATTTAAACAAATGCCGAAAGCAGCTCAGCCGACGTGGTCCACAACTGTTGCCTACCTAACAGGGGACAGCAAAAGAGGAAGATGGTACGTTGAAATAATAAAATACATACCCAAATGTTTTTATATACACACGTCGAGTGTGTCGACAGTTAACCATTACCAAGATATCATATACATGGTATATATCTATTTCCTTGGCCTCGACAAATGTTGAGTTCAAGGAGACGTCACTGATGAAGTCGTCCCAACTGCCAAGCTTCCACAGCTGTTGAGAAGGCCATTTACGCTCACTGAGCATGCCCGCTACTCGGTTTCGTTGTCCTGCTTCAACACTCAACAGTTATGCAATGTTAGTCAACATTTGTATTTCCCTTTCTGCTCTGTTATGCTATTTGGACCAAATGACCAAAGATATGACGACAAATGACTGCAGGCAAAACTCTTAAATGACTGCACAATATCTCTCGCAGGAATATCTCTCTCTGGTGTATTACACAAGAAGTTGAGTTGAGTTGAGTTCCTGTTGCTGTTGACATTTAACTCAACACAATGACGTCAAAAGAGCTGAGAAGGAGATGCCTATGGACAAATTGTACTACAAAGTTCTGAGACAAAGTTTATGACAGCTTTTAGTGGGATATTAAGTTTGTTTTTTGTTGGATTGAATTATATTCATTTATAATAAGGCTTTCATAGAGACTTTAGATAAAGACAAAGATTGCTGAGTGGTGTGACTAAGATGATTATGACATCAAAACTTAATTTCTTTACTTCCAAGTGAAGTGAAGTAATAGGGAAAAGCTTACATCATTAATTGACGTAAGCGTTAATGAGCTAAAGCAATGTAACTGAGACTTCGTCCCCACTGTGATAATAGCTTAAGTTTCGTCTATGTCAGTCTCTGTATTGTCCATTCCATCGCACACATAAGAAATACTGCCATTAAAACATCTACCTTTTCAGAAAGATTCCACTCCCATATCCATTCTTTCATTCTAGTTTATCGACCAATCGTTCCTATGACAGCTGTATGTTATAGTCATCCGATCCGGCCGGTTCCGACAATTTAAAAATAGTTAATATGATTGAATAAGCTCTTGAGGGCCGATTTCTCATCTTCTAAATAGCTGCCATGTGTCAGATAAACTTAGATTTTGCTCTGTTACTTGTAGCTTTATGTGAAGATTATAAAGAGGTCCGAAGTCTCAGACTGATTTGAAAGGATTTTTTATCCTTAATCCCTTCAGTTCGTCTCAGACCTGAAATGGAAGTGCGGCAGAGACTGCAGGGATGTGATGAAATATTCGTAGTGCCAGCAAAATATACTGAAAAGTACACTGTTAAAAGTCAGCCCATCTCTTTTGTACCTAGGCAGGGCTTGTGAATAGAGCGAGGCCAAAAAGTTGATGCGCGAAAATAAAACGACGTAAACTAGCTCTGACCTGCCCTCATCGACAGCTGGTCTGCGGCTGAATATTCTTCAAACTAAGAGAGTGACAGCTTTTAGGAAAAAGTATTTATTTGTGAAACCAAATAGCGCACCTTTAATTTATTAAAAGCACCCGTCAGCTAAGTATAGAGCTTAAAAAATACTTACAAAACTAATTTGGAACTTTATTTAAAATTATACCTAACTTAAGTGTTATTTCCATCAAAAGGTTTATGTATTGGTTAAGTTTCAAGTTATTCTATTGATTCTTAGTACTTAAAACTTTTGCAACGTCTCAGTCACTGTTTTGTAATTTTTGTTAAGAATTTAAAAAAAATTTTTATAAAATAAATCGGCTTCTTTACAATGTTTTTGCAGTCATTAAAAACATATTCTATCTTGCATAAACTCTAATGGGGGCGCATTACTCGATTTTAATCAGGCACAGAAATGTAAACATTAATTAAATCCAAAAATTCCATAATCACATGTGGCATACAAAACTATTAATTTACATTGGATGCATTTAGGTTCAACAAAAGATCGCCCACAAATGCCATGAATATTTATGCTAAAGCTGCTGAACCTTGGGCAACTGAACAGCCATTTCAGCTTCGATATTCCCATGTGCTGGCTGCATTGGGGCTTATTTATGTTTACATGAAGAAGACTAGAAATAAAACCCATATAAACGGCGCTTATGCACAACAAAATATAATGTAGCACCCCAACTCATGGGAGGAGTATGAGAGTGAAAGTGCCAAAAAATGTAAAGAAAGAGAGAAACAGCTACTACAACAAATAAACAAAAAAAAACGCACTGCAACAGCCGGTTCCATTCCCTCCACATCAAAATGATTACCGCACTCGATAGCAGCAGCAGCAGAAGCAGCAGCAGCTCCCGTTTCCTTCCACTTCCCCTCCCGCGCGGACTGCACTTTTTCAAGCGTGCAAGTGAAATTTTCCATATGAGGCAATCGCCAGTGAAATTTTCGTCTCGACTTCTCGTTTCTTGGCGCGTGCGTTTTTGTTTACAGTTGTACAGTTGTAGGCCTTTTGTTATTGTTATTGTCAGTCAATGACTGCACTCATTGTTGTTGTTGTTGTTGTTGTTTCTATTGTTGCCATATCTCGACAAGTTGATCGGGGTGTAACTCAATAACTAATTTTAGTTTGTGGCTTGTTTAATCAATTTCCTGGGAGTACAGACTGTTCTGTAATTAATCTGTCCCAATTGATATTTAACGGAAATAGTCAAAACTCTTGCCTATAATATTTTACTGATTTTAATTTGAACTGTCATTGCTTTGTGAAATGAAGCTAATTTATATATTATTATAAACAAATGTAAATGGTTGTTGCTGACCAACTAAGGCACACAATGTATTTCCTGTTGTTGGGAAAAAGTTTTGAAAAATAAAAACGCGTCGGGGTCACCAATATTTGAAATTGTGGTTTAAGTAGAACTATATTGTTCTTCTTTAACAACTATTAGTTTTGTAGTAGTATTTTGAAAACTGTGTACTCAATTAAAATAAATTTGTTAAAAAAAACTTATTTTAGAAAATATGCGTCGGGGTCACCAATTTTCAATATTTGGATTTCTGTTCAAAAATGTTTAGTAAAGTGCACAGTTTTCTTTTAAACTATTTTTAAATTTCCCCTCAAATATTCAAGTCCATTAACACCCCACAACTCATTTGACTACACTAAATTCAATCATCATTGCAGGTCAAGCCCCTGCAATGTTGCTTCCTTAAATCTCAGCCAATATTCCATTATGTTTATTGCACTTTAGTTAAACAATAATAAACATCAGTCCTGCATACGCCAGCTTCCCCATCGAACATCTGTGTACCACATGGACACTACCTTGTTCCGGCGGCAATGGCATCCTCATTGAACTGTCTGCTGCCACAGCATTAAAAGTTTTCCATGTGTTGAATAACTGATATCCTTTCTCTGTGGCCCATAAACATATCTTGCAATGCTATTGAAGGCTACACATTTTAAAATGATTGGACACCCAAGTTTACAGGTTGTTCTTGAATTATCGAACCATCAAATAACTCCAAGAAATTAAGTTACGTTATAGAAAACAATTGCATTCAGATATATAAAAATAGATGTTAAATTGTTAAGAAATTTGTATATGGAATCGAAGATTAAGTTTTTAGGGGCAATATTTATCGATAATTCAGGATAAAAGTCCTATAATCTTTTGTCTTGAAAACTTTATGGAGAAGTCCGTGTTAGGAAAATACTTGCTCACTTTGTTAGTTTCGTACATTTTTTATACATTTTGTACAATTCAAGATTCTCGGACTCAAGAGAGGTTAATTTCCAGTTTGATTTTGAATTTTTTTCACCTTCATGGAAGAACTTTAAGATTTCTTTTAGTAATAGATAAGCTTCTACAGTATAAATGAGTTTGAGCATAATTTAGATGGATTCATATGCGTTTATAGTCTCAAATGCCAGAGAAGTTAATACTCTTAGCAATTGGTTTATATTCCAATTTATTCACATATTGTGTCAAAGTCCCCCTTATTAATAGCTTCCAGTTCTCTAACATTTGTCAATTCATTTCCTAAAAAAAATATATAAATTAAGCACAATTTTTCACACATTTCACTTTTTGAGTGCACTTTCAAGTTGCAACGCACCACTAAAATATTTATAAACATTTCAGTTTCTTCTAAATATAAATCAATAATTTTGTTTTATTTTTCTCTTTTTTCGTGTGTGTGTTCCTAAAACATTTCGACGAGGCAATTTGTTAACAATTTTCACACGCTTCTGCTTGACAGCGACCACGCCCAGTTGGACGCCCTCACATAAATCCTATGCGTAGATCATTAATCAGGTTTGTGTTTTTGACAGAAACACTTTTGGGAAAGCTCCTAAGAGATGCATTTGCATTGGGGAAATGGCAAAGTTAATCAACAGAGGGAAACCTTTTAATGCTGTTGCTGTAGACAGTTCAATGGGAGATGCCATTGCCGCCGGAACAAGGTAGTGTCCATGTGGTGCACAGATGTGCAATGGGTAAGCTGGCATATGCAGGATTGATATTTATTATTGCTTAAATAAAGTGCAATAAACATAATGGAATATTGTTTGAGATATATGTGAGGTACCTGGCATGGGGTTTGACCTGCAATGATGGTCGAGTTTAGAGAAGTCGAATGACTTGCGAGGTGTTAATGTGTGAATGTGCATGACTTAAGAACAGATAATGGATAACAACAGTGTAATACAAAATAATGAATACTTTGGTAACCCTGACGCATTCTTATAGTCTTTATTAAAACACATTAAAATTGTTCAGATGTTTGTAGAGCATATAAGGAAGCAACTCCGACTACATAAAGTGTATATATTCTTGATCAGCATGACGAGCTGAGTCGATTTAGACATGCCCGTCCGTTCTTCCGTTTATTTCTATGCGATTTACTCCGTCAGTTTGAAAGCTATATTCAAGGAAATTTGCATGACGCCTTGTCGAACAAATACGCTGCACATTTAACGGAACCAGCCAGATCGGATGACTATGGCATATGGCTCCCATAGGAACGATCGGTCGAAAAACTAGTTCTAGTCAGAAAAACTTTTTTGTTTTCATTGGAAACGCCTTCAAACTTTATATTTCTTAGTTTGCTATGCTTTTCCATGATTCACAAAGTTTGGTCGAAATCGAACGTCTATATAGTATAGCTGTTATAGAAAAGTAAGGTTAGAAAATTAGTCTTAGTAAGAAAAACTTTTTTGTTTTCAATGAAAACCTCTTTAATATTGGCATATATTAATTTTATAAGTCTTCCAGCAATTCTTCAAGGTTTTGTCAAAATCGGAAGACTATAGGGTATAGCTGTCATAGGAACGATCGGTCGAAAAACTAGTTTTAGTGAGAAAAACTTTTTTGATTTCGAAGAAAACGCCTCCAAACTTTGTATTTTCTAGTTTGCTATGCTTTTTCATGATTCCACAAAGTTTGGTCGAAATCGGACATCTATATAGTATAGCTGTCATACAAAAGTAGAGTCTGAAAAGTGATCTTAGTGAGAAAAACTTTTTTGTTTTCAATGGAAATGTCCTTAAAATTAGAATTCATTTCTTTGATATGCCTTCACACAATTCTACAAAATTTGGTCAAAATCGGATGAGTATAGCATAAAGCTGCAGTATGAATAATCGGTCGAAAAAGAAGTTCTACTGAAAAAATTTTTTTTTATTTTAAATGGAATCGACTCCAAATTTATTGCATGCTCGTTTGTTAGGCTTTTGCATGATTCTGCCAAGTTTGATCGAAATCGGACATCTATATAGAATAGATCCCATAGAAAACTAAGCTCCCAAAAGTAGTCTTAATTAGAAAAACGTGCCGAAGTTAACTTTACTCTATAATTTTCTGTGTATTCTCGAAATCGACTATTTAGATGCTTACCACTAAGAAGATTTAAAAATCTAAGCTTGATATCAGTAATTTCGGCTTGGATACCAGAATATTCCACCTTACCGTTCTTTGGACATTAATAATGCTTGTTATCATGCAAGTCGGCTCGATTTATTCTCTTAGGGTCGATTTCTCATCTTCTACATAGCTGCTGTCTGTCAGAAAAATTCAGATTTAATCTGTTATTTGCAGGTTTATGTGAAAGATAGCTCTATGTAGGAGATGAGAAAACGGCCATAAGTGTGTATATAAATTTTCGAAAACTTTCATTATAAGCACAATAGTGATTCTTCTGAAGCTTAAACTAAAACTTCTTCAGGATCGCATTTTACAAACAAAAACGAGAGCGTAAGTTAAAGTCGGCCCTGCCCGACTTCGAAATACCCGTTACTCAGCTCAGCTCGGATAAGTAAGCAACATTTTTTTAACTCGGCCATTTATTATCCGATCCCTTTGAAAATTTGTGAGATTGTAGATATTGGCCACATAGACTACACCGCAATCTGAGCTCGATATCTTAAAAATTGTGGGAGTTATTCATTATTTTTTATTGCGGGGGCGGGTGGGGGCGTTGCCAAAATTTGAAACAAACTTGATCTGCCTAGAGACAATACTAGCTTACGTATAAAATTTGGTTGCTCTAGCTCTTATAGTCTCTGAGATCTAGGTGTTCATACAGACGGACGGACGGACGGACGGACGGACGGACGGACAGACGGACATGGCTATATCGACTCGGCTGTTGATGCTGATGAAGAATATATATACTTTATGATATCGGAGATGTTTCCTTCTGCCTGTTACATACATTTGCACGACTTTAGTATACCCTTTTTACTCTACGAGTAACGGGTATAAAAAACACTGTGGCAACTGTGGTAACACTGTGCTCTCTTAACCGCTGCAACCGACTGACTCGAGTACTTGCTGACTCTCGCTCTCTAGGAATGAGTACCTAAGTATCGTGAAAGGTTGTATGTGTTCGAAGACTTCATTTTTTTCGTTTTGTTCTTTTGATAGAAAAGAGTCATTTATTAACTAGCCATCTGCTACCATTTTTGGCCGCTTATACTAGTGTGAAGTGTTCGATATTAGCAGTACTTGGCAGTGTCCATTTGGGCTTACCGATAATCGAAGACTTCGAACAAACTTTTGCACACAGACTGCACACATATGTAAAATTGAAGGTCCACATGGCAAATTTGTCTTCGAATATCCCCTTCAATCACTTGTACTTAATTCATTAACTCAGCTTGTTGTGCTGGGGACTTTGTTAAGTGCTGAGACAGACTTTATTGTTTTTGAATAAGAATATAAATGTTTAATTAACCTCATAAACTCAGAATATGTGCCAAATGACTACAAATCTGGTCTCATTGACTCAACCAAAGATTGGCAAATAAAATGCCTGAGTTAATTGCAATTCAGGGCACTAAATTGATAACAATTCACACCTGAGCATTTACTTATAGGCAAGTTAAGTACTCTACATTCGGCGATAATTAACCCACTTGTTATTTTGGGTTGGCTGCCTGCCTTCAGGTTTTTTTTATGCACTCAATCCGTGTTTGTTTGTCTGAAGTAATTTGCAAAAATTACTGCTCATCAAGACGAGACATTTTATGAACATTATAACATTTTGTACAACATTAAAAGACTTTCGCTTTGCTCTGCTTTTAATTTTGCACAATTTATGGTTGTTTTTTTTGTTTTTTTTTTTGCATTTTGGCATTCTACGCACACGCACTTTCTTTAACAATCAAAGCATTAAAAAACAAACTTGACTTGAATTCAAGTACAGCTCATTATGGCCCGAGCTGGTGCTGTAATTTCGCAAGATTTTGTAATTTGTGCGCGCATGCGTCAAGGGGGCTGGTTTTGTTGTTGTTGATGTACCGTTAGTTCGCTGCCGGCTGCAGCAGCTGCTAAATTCAAAAATAAATAACTTTTCTTGCTTTACGCAAATTCAATGAGTCAATGGCCACAAATGTGATTCATGTTGTGGGACATCAGCTGGGGGCCACCGCTTGTCAATTTTGACAGCTTGGTCCATTGTCTCTGTGATGGTGTTGCTTTTATGGAGCAAGGACGCACAAAACACGGGTTTTTTTTTTGGCGTTTTGTGGGCAGACCTTGTATTTCCTGCTTTCACCCTGTTTCTTTAGAGATCCGCCCACGCCATTGCGATGCAAGATGCGTGGCGAGACAACCAAATACGGACACCTGTTGGTGCGAGCCAAAGAAAGCGTCATTAAAATAAATCAACGCGATTTGTATGCGATTAAATTCACTTTGTAATGTAGATTCAAATTTCCCACTGTAAATGGTTTATGGGTTGTTTACTTGGAAATACAATAACTATCTGCTGACTTCTGTATAAAATTTAGCAACATTTAGCTATTTTGATGCTGCAGCAGCAGCAGCTGAAAGCAGCGCTGCTACTAAGCTGTAGCAGCGAACAGTCTGTTGATCATAACTTGACAACCGTTCATCCGATCTTGACTATTCCTTTGGCGGATCGATAAATATGTCTAGAAAGTACGAACCATCTATGTTTAAAACATTTTTTCCAAATCGCGGGGGCGGTAGGGGGCGTGGCCAAAATAGAAAATAAACTTGATCTGCCTGCAGACATAAGAAGCATATGTCCCATACATGTCAATCCTTTATCTCTTACCATCTCTGAGATCTGTGCTTTCATACGGACAGAGAGACGGACAGACTGATCAAGAATATATACAGAGTATAAAAGTGTACAAATAAATTCCAAAAATGTCAATAATTAAAAACAGCATCCAAAAACAACACAGACACAAACAGAATTCAGCAGCAATTCAACGCTCAGGCGTATTCAACTCAATCCCCGCAGCAACTTAAAGCAATTTTGTTAACCGCAACGCAAAACTTGAAATAGTAATATATAAATTTTGAATTATTTTTGACCTTTGTGTATGCTTTGTGTGCCATTATTCTATGTCAAGCACTTGATTGCATTTTCCTCTCAACATAAATAATTGTACAATATTATTCATTCGCCTCGTTGTCTATTGAGTTGTCCATTATTGTTGCTGCTGCTGCTGCTGTTGCTGCTGCTGTTGCAGCCGTTTGACGTTTGGCGCGTGAGTTAAAACGTCAAACTGTCAGCTTCAACAATTGTCAGCGCAATTTGGTGTTGTCTCTTGGTGCGTGTCTCAGTCGCTGGTTTGCCTCGATGCGCATTTCTCGCTGCATTGCATTTCCTGATTTCAGTTTGTTTGTTTGTTTGTTTGTTTGCTTGATTTGGTCTTTTTTTTTTTGTATACATTTTCCTTAACACTTTTCTGTTGTCTTTCCGCTGTGACGCATCACCATCCAAAGCTTTTGTGACGTTTTGCACGTTTTCTTTTTGTCTATTTTCCGCACGTTTCCCAGTCGAATGTCACGAGCGGGGCATGTTCAAGTGGGTGGGTCTGGGCTTGATTAGCCGCCGGACATTAACGTCTTAGCTGGGGTTAAAAATAGTAAACCGTTTCGTTAAACCCTTTTGCAGCACATATGTATATGTGTGTATGTCTAGCACCTGCCTCTGTCACGTGTCGAGTTTATGGCTTACCTATCTTTTGTTTTGAAAATCAATATATATCCATACGAGTCCCACAAGGTTCTACGCCTCAATTGCAGGCGACATTCAGTTTTGTCGTCGTCTGGCTTGGTCTGGAAATTGAGGCTTTTAAGCGGATTAGTTTGATTTCGCAAAATGAGTCGCCGTCCTCTGGGGGTTTCGTCTATAGACACAGCTGTTTGAGAAAATCAATAGGCCATTGTTGTCTCGAAAAGGTTTCATATCTAATTGCTAGAAAGGTGAGAATTGGAATTACATTGAAACTTAACTTGCAATGAAGCCAATTAAGTTTTGCAATAAAGTAATGAACTTGTTAGAGAAGCTATCGTTAAGCCCTTTCGTTTAACCACTGAAGTAGCTATATGAAAATTTGGTATTACCATTATGAAAACTTTGGAGCTTAACAGATATGCTAAAAAAATATTTTCGATTTTCTTGGAAAGATCTAAAATCGATTGATTTCAGGCTAGTCTTTGCTTTATTTGCTCAGAATTAAAGCATTTTGGATTCAAAATTTTCATAAAGAAATAAGACCCCAAATCGTATTTAATTTTTTATTACGAAATAAGAAGGAACTTTAAAAATAGTTCCCCAAGGCTGCTCTAACCAGCTCCTAGTTAAAATATTTTGAGTGTTTTTACCAGCTTTCAGATTTGATTAATAAACGAGAAAGCTAAGCTAACTTCGTCTGTGCTCGCTTAAATATTTCAAAAATAATCTTTTTCCCACAATGACCCATTTTCCGACCGATCGTTCGTATGGGAGCTATATGATATAGTCATTCGATTTGGACAAAAATTTGTAAAATTAGGTGAAAGCATGTGAAACAAACAAATACTAAAGTTCAGGATGCTACCATTTAAAATAAAAAAGTTTTTCTAACTTAGACTGTTTTTCAGACCTATCTTTTGTATGGCAGCTTTACCATTTAATTGTCCGATTTTCATCAAACTTGGTAGAATTATAAAAATGCATAGAAACCCTTCGATTACAAAGTTTGGAGACGTTTTCCTTGAAAAGAAAAAAGTTTTTCATACTAAAACTAGTTTTCCGACCGATTGTTCCTATGTGAGCATTGAGATATAGTCATCCGATCCGATCGGTTCCGACGTATTGGTAGTGTGCAGCATAAAGAAGACTGTGCAAAATTTCAGCTCGATAGCTTCAAAACTGAGAGACTAGTTCGCTTAGAAACAGACAGACTGATAGACGGACAGACGGACGGACAAAGCTCAATCGACTCAGCTCGTCACTCTGAACAAGAATATATATGGTTTATGGGGTCGGAAATGAATATTTCTATGCGTTGCAAACTTCTAGGCAAAATTATAATACTCTTTGCAAGGGTATAAAAAACTGCTTATTCAATAATCTGCAATTGTAAGACGATTAACGGTTAAATTATAGACCAAACTGAACATGTTTGACAGTAACATGTGACGCGAAAACAGCTGAGCTGCCAAAAACAGGGTTGCTAAAAAGAAAGTTGCTAAAAAACACCCTTTACGTGGCTTTTCAATTTTAGAAAATCTACTCCCAAAATTGGAAAAAGGGATATTGCTGATTGAAACACCTATCAGCTCCAAACTTAAGTGCAAACTAAAATATTGAGATCATGACCTTCAAAACTTGGAAAATCTGGAATATTGATAGAAAATTGTTATAAATAACCTCGTTTGTTTTCATTTGATCGGGTTTGGTAAGCCCCCCTGCACTTTGAAAGCTACAAATAAGTAATAAAATTAGTACATGTACATGACTTATAAAATTTTAGAAAATCTGCTTACACAAATGCCTGCTAATCAACAGACAGCAGCCAGTTCTATATAAGAAAAGCAACATAAGTGTTAAAAATTTACAGACAGTCCACTGACAGAAGAGAAGCAACGCTCTCTTAACCTAAGTGATAAAAAGTTTCTACAAAAGCTTCAAGCTTTCTTACTTTTGCAGCGTCAGCCTAAAAGCTTAAGTATTACACATAAAATAGTTCTACAGTTCCGGCATTTCACTTTTTTGCTTTCATTACGTGGCCGTTCCCAACTTTATATTGTTTTGATAAGAAGCTGAGGCGTTGGGAAAACCTGTGCTCTTTAGGACAAAACCCTACTGACGATAGGAACGCTGGGTTCGTCAAATAGACAAGCTGTGGTGCTTTGTAGTGCAGAATTCATAACATTTTTAAAGTTATGAACAAATCATATCTCCTGTACCTTAACAAAATCTACTTAAATCATGAGATAACCCGCGAGACTTCTGAAAGTGATTTATGGTAGAGTGACTATGTTGAAAACCTAAGAAAATTTCTAAAAAAAAAAAACAAATGCGGAACTCGGTTTATCCTTTCCAATTGGACACGTCTCTTGCGACTTTGCAACCCAATCACACTTAATGTTTTTAGCCCAGCAAATTAAAATTGGTAGGTCATTGTGGTGAAAGACTGTAAAAGGCTGTTTTTAGAGGTACTCAATATTTCGTTTTAAAAATGACTAAACTTTGTGGGTAAGTTTATGTTCAAAAATGTACAACAATCTAACAAAAATGTACACTTAAAGGTGGGATTTTCCCCAAACACTTAAGGGTAAATGTAGCCACAGTGTTGAAGTACTTTAATAAATATTCCCGCAAATTATTCTCTCTCAACATACTTATGAACCCATTAAACGATCTTACTCAACAGTTGGACCAAGTGCTAGACATTTCTTCCTGGTCACACACACACACACCCACACTTAGAGCTTTCATTGTTCGACTTTCTTTCTTTACTCTTTCAAAGCGCATGCCTTTCTATCCCATGTCATTTTCTCTATTTATGCACAATTTGTGAGCAACCCACACAAAGATGCATACGTATATTGCATCTTTTTTTCTTTCTTCTGGTCAATTTACAGTTGTTGTACACTTGCAACAATTGTTATTAATTTGTGAGTGTCGGGTTATTTGTGATATAGGAAAAATAAATGTGCAAAAAAATCACACGCGATGCTTGTCAATGGCCTAAGATGGGCACATTCCCCCGGTCTATGCTAGGCCAGTTCACTGGTCAACGGGTCAACTAACTCAAGAATGTGGCAGAGGTGTTTTGGAATGGCAAATTAGACTAAATACTTAGAGAAGCATGTGTCGAAGTTGTCTTGGTATGGCTAACAAGACTAAATACTTGTAATTAGTTAAGTTTAATCCACATCAAAGTTAGATTAAGATAATTATGTTTGACCTTATCAAACAAACTTTTCTGACTCACTTCGATTGTGTTTGACGACAGCAGCGGCCGTGAACAAATTCTTATATAATTGACTAAGCGTGTAAGTTATTATGTACTCAAGAATCCATAGATACACCATTTGCACACACATATCCATATCCAGGCAGGCAGTCGCCTTCTGGTTCACTGCCTTTGCGAGGGCAAGTGCTGCATACTTTTAGGCAGCGTTTCACATTTGCATTTTGTGCGTGCGTCAACAAAATTTAATAAGATTTATTTTGCGTCAAGCAAATCAACAAAAAAAATAAAAGTTGGCTAAACTTTGCCTTAAAAGTTTGTCCTTGTTGTATTTATTTATATGTATTACGAATTGTTGATGGTTGGGAGTGGTACCCATAGAACAGTCAATTATGCTTCTGACGTCAAATTGTAGTTAATAAGTTGATTTTGCTACTAATAAAACTATTAAAAATAATCAAATTTAAGCAGTGAAGTTTACAAATATTTAATTATAGCTCAGAAATGTACAAAATATACAAAAATGGTTACATACTTTGGGGCTGCAGCAGGAAATAATGAAATACAGTGACTCTCAAACTGTTCAACCAATCTTCATTTAGCACAAGTATTGAAAATACCACGAGGAAGTATAAAGTCTTTAAGGGTACTTAAAAAAGCTTTAAAAAAATTGGAAAAACTTGGATTTTAAAATAATTTTTCTACATTTTCGTAGCAATAAGAAAACCCAACGGTCACAAAAACGGAAAGCGATCTTTAACTTGCACAACAGAATAGATAAACTATGCGAATCGGAGAAAGATTATTGTATAAATCTATTTTTTTAATCCAAGAATGAAAAAATGGTAGATTAACTTTTAATTATTATATCAGGGTGTAACTTTCTGTGCAAATACCCATATAGAATACCAAAAATGCTCGAAAGGATAGAACAAAAGACAGCTGCATTTCGATCTTGAAGAGCAAAATAATGCTTGATTTGATTCCCCTTTTTATAGTCCTGAAAATCATATCATATCATATCATAGAGATCAAGTTCAGCAAAAACATTCGAGCTCAGTGTAATTCCAACATAAGATCCCTTAAAGAGTTTTCGAAACTAATTTAAGCTCGATTTGTAAAATTGATTTGTTCGCAGAAAGATCCCTTCCCTTCTTTTCAGCCTTCATATTCCACACGACAGCCTTATACATTTTAAAAGTCATACCAATTTTGGATGATTGAAAACTTCTCAAAAATCGAAGAAACATAAACAAAGTTTGCTTTCAACGTAGGTTAGTCTGGTCTAGGAATCGAAACCAGGACCTTGCACTGAACCTTCGCATACGATTGTTGCCACATTGCCACACATCCAAAATGCTTCTTATATTTTACCGCTCTCACTCCCTAATTTAGGAGCAAGTCATCTCAAAAGGGATTGAAGTAAGCACATTTGGAACCATACAAGATCAAAAAAGTTGTGCCAAGGCTTGCCAAACTAACTTAGTGCTGAATTCTGAGTGTCGAAACTGATTGTTTTATAATATTTTAAATCATTTTTGGTTCGAGCTGATATCCTTTAAAAAGCACTTTCCTCTTCTTTTTGACATTTCAGTGTCGTACTGCATTCTGAGTACGCCGACCATTGTTACCATGGCCTCTTTTTGGGTTCTTAAGTAATATTTAACTGTCAATGATCATTACTTTGTATAAATGGTACATTCAATTTTGTTGAAATAGCCATATGAACGAAATCATCAGATCCATTTGGAATATTTGCTATGCTGTCATATGACCGCCTACTGCGCCGTGTGCAACTGTATTTGAATCAAACTAAAAACTCGAACAAAATGCGTGCCTTGCTCTTTGCTCGCAGCTCTCGAGAGCTATGGCTCCCAGCTTAGAGCCGGCTGACTTAGAGTGGCTGACGAGCCGAGAGCTGGTTGATGGCTCACGGCCCCCGAGCTGTGGCTCTCAGTTCAGAGCTAAGTGCTGTGACTTACGAACCGAGAGCCGGTAGATGTCTCAAGGCTCCCGAGCTGTGGCGAACCAGAGCTGAGAGCAGCTCTGAGCCAGAAGCTGTGGCTCTCAGCTCTGAGCCAGAAGCTATGGCTTACGAGCTGTGAGTTGTTTAGTGCTCTCGACTCTGAGCGAGAGCCGAAAAGAGGTAGAAAGCGCGGTTCGCTCGTGAGCAACTGCGAACCATGCCGACTACAGCACTAACAGGTAAGATTTTCCAGATCTTTCTCTTTTCCTAAGCCTCTGCAAAAACAAACCCACGGAAGGTGGTATCATATTTGGCACAGTCATTTATAAGTTGTTAGATTCCGAACAATTTTTTTGTAAAGGTTTTTAAGCTAAGGTTAACAGTCTAAATATTTACTAGTACAGACTATTTCAAGCTTTGCTACAAATTGATCAATATTGATTGATTGAATAAATATTAACACTCGTTATGTCTTCACACAGACAAAGTTTTGTGTGGTCTGCTTTGATTTTTGTGGCAGAAATATTTGCCCTATAATCATTCTAATCACTGAAATTAGCACAACTAACCCACTCAACCCAGTAATTCCCAACCAAAAATGTAGCGTTCTCCTCAGACACTTTCCTTCCAATACTTCACCAACGAAAGGGAAATGCCAGCTCACGATCCAGAACTGTTCAATGTTGCGTGAAGCGAGCGGCAAGTAGGTCACCCAGAGGGAGAGAGAGAGAGAGAGACTGAAACTGGGATTGAGTGCGCGAGCGGCGGGGGAGGAGTAGGAGTAGGAGGGTGAGCCAAGTCCAATCAATGCAGCTCACATAAAAGGCATTATCAATTTCGTATATAAAGATGCCGACACCGCCGACATTCATGGCCTGGGGCATGTCGCGCAGGCGCAATTACAAAGCCATTCCCCCTTCCTCCCTTTGGCCACAATGATTAAGCTCATTCGTTAAGTTGCATATTGTTTAATGCAATATTACGAAATAAGCAGCAAAACGAGACGCAGGCGGCAGAGACCCCCATTGGATAGATCATTATTTATGAGTTGGTACTGGAAGACAACTGGCGGCGGCTCATCCTTTTCCCTCAGCTATTTATAGACCCTCAACTTGTTTACATGAGGCAAAAAGTATGCCTGCAGGCAAAACTATTTTAAATATTTTGATTAACCGAAGGATAGATAGCCTACTCTTTCTGTGTGTGTGTGAGTAGGAGGCTACCGAAAGATCAAGCAATTAATTGCTTACAAATTAGTTCTGCATTTGAATTGGTTGTCTTTTCTTGACCTAACCCAAAAAACGACTACATGACTATGCATACCTAAACTCCTGCAACTGCTGCGCAGACGCAACCTGCCCCAAAAATGAGAAAAAACAAGTTCCTTGGAAATTTTTTGGAAAATTATGCAAACAGAATTTCTAATCAAGTCAAGGGTTAACCACTTGAAGAGACCCCAAAAATCGACCACCCTGTGCGTCTTAAATGTGTTTACTAATTTTACACTGACTTTTACCATGAGTTGAGGGGAAAAAAGGGTTCAAAAACAGTTTATGACCTTTTAAGTGTCTTGTCGGGCATTTTAGTATTGACACTTGGTTTTCTTTTATGGCCCCCAGCCGAGAGCATAGCGGCTTCTTGAATGACTCTACTAATTAGAGAATTTTATGGGAAATTAATTTGATTACGCCTCTTGGAGATAAATGAGCTAAAATTAAGACATAATTGTTGTGGGTAAGGTTGGTTTAGTTTAGTACCGTGACAATACGTATATCCATTTTACTTAATCTGCAGCGGCCGAGCAAACAAAAGTTAGAGCAAAAGCTTTTAAAAGCTCTCCTGATGATCTTCATACAAAGCTTAATCACACATGAGTTTCCTTTTCAACTATTGATAAGCTCTGATCTCCATTCTTATGCAACATAAACGATTTTCCTAACCCATTAATGACCCCAATTGCTTGATTGGTGTGTCTAACAAAGCAATTAATGTTCATGCAAACACCAGAACACAATTGTTGCTCCCCACAGAAATCCCAAACAGACAACTTTATTAGCTTAATTAAAAGAAAGAAAAAAAAAGAACAACTCTTGTAAAGGTTCATCAAAAGCCCACAGGGAATAGAGCTCATAGAACTCAAACTTCAGTTCATTTCGATGTGCTAGTCTTTGCTTCGTTTTGCACAACAAAAAACCACACACACACACACAACCAAATGCGTTGAATGTCGGCAATTTAGCAAGTTTACAGCTCTCCCACCTCACTGCCCCGGCCCCATAATGGCGAAGGCTCCCAGTTGAATGACGTTTTACTTGATTGCAGTTAATTTTCCAGTCTCCTTCAGTCCGAATGCAAATTCCTTCCATTTTTCCCATCTGGCCACAAACTTTTTGATTGTTTTGTTGGTTGTCCCTCTATAAAAGAATGGAATTAAATTGTAAAAACTGTGTGTTGAAAGAAATTCAAGGCTCTCAGCGAATAATATGGTTGAGATTGACTAGGTTTATTTATTAACAGGTGGTTAGTTAGGGTCTATTAAAGTTTTATGGAAATACAGTTTAGTTTGAAGTAGACTTAATAAATTATAATGAAGAGATTTACTAGCAAAGAGAGTAAAGGGCTCCTTTAACTTCCTCAATGAAGTATTCGAGCTTTTCCGTGAGGGCTTGAGACCCTAATACGAGCTTGCAAAATACTACTAATTACTTGTACTTAAGTACATCTCTAGTATAAATCAGGAAAACTATCGATATTAGCGATATTCAATATTTTCTATTACTATGTTTATACACACCAAATTATTCGTGATTAGTGCTCTTCAAAGTATGCAAACTTTATTTCCTAAGGTAATTATATTTGCTAGTCTATATTTGGGCGCATCATAGATAATCGACACTGCAGATTCACCGAGATTGTGGAGTAAGTTATGGGTATACAACAAATAGTTGAGTTAAAATATATGTAAAATACATGAATACAAGCCGGTTTTGAACCGAACCGCACCGCTTATTCCAGCTGGTGAACCGAACCGGTTTTCTTTCAGAATTGTTAAACCGAACCGAAAGCCACAAAGATAAACGGTTCGGTTCGGTTCATTTCTCTGAAGAGTTTTAAGACGGGAATCGCATCCTTATTTATTAATTAATTTGAATCGTTTGCCTAAGATAACTTTTATACGACATTTCGATCGACCCTCTACACTAAGAATGACTTGACAAAAATTTTAAAATGCGAAATCCTGTAAGTCTTCTGCGATTGCCTATCGATCTCTGTCATCAATCTACATTTTTCTTGTAGTCAATACTTTCAATTTTCTGTAGTATTTCTTCAACTTAATCTTAGCCAGGAGAGTTTTTTTTCATATGATAAATAGGGTGTGTAAGTTGCATGGTACGTATTCAGTTCTAGCCGACATTCTCTGTTTTCGAAGGGCATTCCACTAGAAACTTCTGAGATCATGGAAGTCTGACAATACATTTTGAACATTCTTCTATATTCAAATGGATTTAAGAATCTAATTTCCAAAATGCTCGAAAGGTTCACATTACGACAGAAATCAAAATAATTCATAATGTGTATTTGTGAACCACTGAACCCAACCGAACCAGCGGGTCAGTTAGCCCCAAAAACCAAGTAATGAACCCTACCGGCGGTTCTGAAACTATGTGAACCACTGAACCGAACCAGTACTTATTTTCGAGTGGCTTTGCATCCGTAGATTATATAGCTGCCGGCTTGGGCGATCCGGTACCCTTTCCCGAACCCTTTAACGCGTTTAATGTATCATTGCGAGTCAACTGATCAGTCTCTTTCTTTTTCGAGGATATTGTTGTGGGACCTTTAACTGATACTTCAGCTTGAATGCTGTCAATTTTTGTTGAAACATTTACAGTATTGCTCCTTGGTAGATCCACGTCTCTCATCGCTTTTGTGAACAGTGAAGTTCAAGTGTCTGGCCCGCAAAGGAAGAGCACAAGCCAAGCGTATGCCGAGCCTTGTGCCAACTGAGTCGATGCTTGACTGACTTTCTTACTTGATAGTTATTTACTTTACTTCTAAAAAGTTAACTTAACTTAACGAAACTCACCAGAATGTAAGGCTTCACATAAGAGTAGTGTGTTTCGAAAATTCTCCTTATCGGTCTACTTGTTTAGGAGTACGCCTCGCAATTTTCTTTTTTAGTGAGCTTTTGTATCGGACTTCACTTCACTTTTTCCCATTTTTCTGGTTTCCGGTGAGAGCTACTTACAATTATCTCATAATAAAAATTAAAGAGCATCAAATTTGCATAGCGTTACACAACTATAGCTTTTCCAACATTGAAACTCAACCGATTTAAATTATTTAATTTCCTTTCTGGTTACTTTTTAAACGTTTATCAGCTTCCAGCTAACCTTTCTAGTGGGGCAATACAAAAAATGCCATTTTCATGACTTTATTTTTTACCAGTGCTTCGCTGGTTGAACTATTGACCTGAATACAGTTGCCTTTGCCACGATGAAGTCTTCAATGCGGTTGATAATGATGTTAATGTTGATGATGATGACTCTTGTATTTGATTTGCCCTCCCAGGCATGACTTTGAATTGAAACATTTCGCCAATTACAAGATGCAAAGGTCAACTCAATGGAAATATGAACAGAGACTTCAACTTGAATATGCCAATTAGACGGAAAACAACAGCAACAACGACAACGACAACAACAACGACTACCACGCAACTTTCTTGTGGAAGTGGAAAACCCGTTCTGTGGGGTGAAAACTTGTTCTCTCAATTACACAATTTGGTCAAATTAATATTTAATAGAGGAACATGTCAATGCTTATCTAATAGAGTCATAAAAAACCCACGCATACACACACACACACACACAATCGCACAAAAGTGTCATTTGATAGATTTGGCCAATCCAAACGGTCTGACCATTTATGGAGAACAACATTTTTGTGCCAATGACTGCACAATTAAACGAAACTGTCAACAATTTATCTTCGACGTGACTTCCTGGGAAGACTTTGCGCCTCCTTAAGTGGTCCTATGGTGGTAAA
The DNA here is from genome assembly GCA_035044985.1 of Lordiphosa fenestrarum. Classification (NCBI taxonomy): domain Eukaryota; kingdom Metazoa; phylum Arthropoda; class Insecta; order Diptera; family Drosophilidae; genus Lordiphosa; species Lordiphosa fenestrarum. The sequence goes on along the minus strand of JAWNNO010003804.1, from coordinate 1,444,606 downwards.
GTGGTAATGAGTGAGTGAGTGGGGGGGGGGAAAGTAAAAGGGTCTCTACCCTAATTGGCACCAAATATGGCCTAGACTCAGCTTCGGGGAATTTTCGTAACGCAAAAATATGTCAAAATGTGACAAAATGCGTGTACGTAGCCTCCTAAAGCCTTTCTCCTTGATAAATCCACATTCCAATTGTTGTTGTTGTTGTTGGGCAAGCCATTTACGGTGTTCATTAGTGCCAGGGTAAAAAGGGACATCCAAAAATGGTAACAAAATCTCATCAGTTGGCTTGACCATTTCTGAAGATCACAATCATCATCATCAACATGATCATCATGATCATCACCTGATGATACAGTCAGAAGCCAGGGAACTCATCGATCACAATTGCGCAGACTTGTATTTCGCTTTCTTTGGGCGTAACTGTAAAAAAACAACTGGCCATCAGTTTGAGTTCGGCAAATTAAGCGATTTTCATTGTTCAATTTACATTTTGAACTTGATTCCGATCTTGGAGCAAAAGTAAATTGTCCCAAAGGTGTGACGTTTAAATAAGGAAAACAAAGGGAACTTTCACTGGAATTTGTGTAAAGGAAGATGCTGCAAATGAATGGACCAGTTGAATTGTGCGAGGGTAAATCAATAAGTAAGCGAGGAAGGTGGTTATTTGATACATACTCAAAGCCTTCGAAGTCACCAACAGGGCTAAAACCGATGACCGAAGTCCGATTTCGACTAAATTTAGTGGAATCTTGAGAAAGGATAGCAAACTAAGAAATACAAAGTTTGGAAACGTTTCCACTGAAAACAAGAAAGCTTTTCTCAGTAGAACTAATTTTTCGACCGTTCGTTCCTATGGCAGCTATATGTTATAGTCATCCGATCTGGTCGGTTCTGTCAAATGTGCAGCGTCTTTGTATCAAAAGACTTCGTGCGAAGTTTGGTCAAGATAGCCTAAAAACTGACGGAGAAGATAGCATAGAAACAAACGGACAAGGCAAAATCAACTCAGCTCGTCATACTGATCAAGAATATATATAAACTGTACATATGTGGTCGGCAATGCGGGTTATTTCAATAAACCCTCTGCAACAAGGCTATAAAAAATCGTTCTCAAACAACAAGAGATGAAGTAAGCAAGATACGCGAAGCTAAAAGGTGAGAGTGTATTAGTGAGCGAAAATACTAGCTCTGACCTGACCCCATCAACCGGTTGCCTCCGTCCGAAAGCAAATTGAAGCTGAAAATCATCCGAATGAACATCCTTTAAATAATTGGCAGCACCGTTGGATAATTTAAAGGATATTAACGACATATCCAGTCCAATTGTTTTTTTCTATATCTATTTTTTCTTTTGTACAGTAAGCTCCATCTTCATATTCAACTTCAAGGCCCATCTGGTAGGTGTGACTATAATGATTCATATATCTTAAAGCTTGACTCAAACAAATATTTACACACAATTCACGTTTGCCTACCGTACGAAAAATATTACACCTCAGGCGCCAACCAATTACAAAATCGTAAAAAAAAGTACGTTAACAATATTTTTTCACGAATATTTACGATTCGGTCGCGTGGGCGCGTTTTAGCGCTAAGGTAAACTGTAAATTATCGCAAAAACACATTAGCGCCTATTAAGCGGGCAATTTGCATGCAGTGAATGGAATGGGGTAAACAGAAGCAGGGACAGTAGGAGAAGTTCAAGGCAACCCGAGACGAGACACTACGGTGGGGAACTCAGCTAGCCAATGTAATTGCTTCGATTAACCGTGTTTGATAACAACATTCCAGTCTTCTCCTCCTACAGCAGTTTTGCTCCTTGAGATTTTATTTTCTTTACTTTGCTGATTAAACGCAGTAGATTGTATCGTATATCGGTTATGGAGTGGAGTATGGGTATGGATGCCAATATTTGGGGCGTAATTAAAGGTATTAAAGTGTGGCAGCTTGGTGCTTGGTAAATGGTGTTGGCCGAAAGCGTTCAATATTTCTTTCGGCTGGTGTGAATGAAAGGCGGAGAAAGCGGTGAGGTATTGAGTTGTAGAGTGTGGTTTATTACAAGAAAATCTGTTTTAATATCTTCATATGCTGTTCTTAACCTCTTTAATTTTACTTCCCTCACCAGTTCGATATGAAATTCCTCTCAAGTCTCAACATCCAATCAATCATGCTCCCAAAACACAAACAATGACACCTTCGCATGCAGCCGAAAAAAAAGGCTTCCGCATTTTCAGAAACCAAAACCCGATCAGAATAAGAGACCCACATGCACACACACAGCAACTCAAACTCAATTCATGTACCTGAAACTCATCCAGAAGCGTGGTAAACATGTCAAACAGCTGCCCAGCTACCACAAACTTAGAGGCAGTTACCCAAAACAGGCCAACATGATCCCACCACAATGAGGATGAAGATGATGATGATGATCAGGTTACCCCCAAAAAAAACAGAGCACACAGCATGAACTTGATATTTATATGCAAAGTGGCCAGAGTGCGGGTATAACAGGGCCAGAGACTCTGGCCAATTTGGCTCAGTTGTTGTTGTCACCTCGATAAGGATCTTTTGGTAAAAATATATTGACTTCTGGTTGCTGGTAGGGAAACTGAAGTAAGCTCAAAACAAATTACATGCAAATTAGGTGTGGAACTTGCCACATAAAGTGAACAGACATAACCGTTATGGGGGAAAGTATGATTGCTTAAGGATAAGTTGGTTAACCTTAGATTTTCCACAACCGAAACTCCACATATGTCCAAGTCGGTTCATGAACCGGTTCAAGAGAAACCAAAAACCTGTAATGAGTCCTTTCTTAATTACCAATTTGCCCCCCCCACTCTGCTTATTGATTCTTTAACCAACTTAAGTGAAAAAAATAACCTTTAGCCAATCCTTTCACTTCGCCATGACCTACTAACTGCCTCACGACAATCCATACCATCGTTTGAGCCCCACCAATTCTAGTTGGGGATAAAAAAATCATTGGAAATAAAAAAACGCAAAACCCATAAAATTGTATTCAATTTTCTAATAGACGCCTCCTAATCAAAACTAAGGCATCAAGTGGCTTTGTGGCCAGGCTCTAGGCGCAAAACCAATTAAGCAGCTCCAGCTTCTAACAAATAAGGAAGTTTTCCATGCGGATCGTTGTCTGCGATCGCCAGGCGGTAGCCAAATAGTAAAATAGACAAAAAAAAAGCAAAACAAATAAAATCAAATAAAATTTACCGACAACAATCAACTTGGGAAGCGCCAAAACGTTAAATACAATTCATGGCGCTCACGAGCGGAATTTAAATTATGCCCAATTAGAGTTAGGCGAAGACCTGAGACTGGTCCTGGGTACCGCAATTCCTGTGGGGCATTTCTGGCCGTACAGATAGACACAGACAGACAGACAGACAGACGGGTGGTGGTTGTTGTGGGCGTGTCATGTGTGAGGCAGCACGTTCGTGTGGTAAAGCGCCAAATTGATTTCGATCGCCCAAGGGGTCCGTCCCCCCTCCCCGCTCTCCCTAGCCCGGCATGTTTGTTTCTACTACTTGTTGGTTTGTATGTACAATTGCACAGTTGTCTCTTTTTGGGATTTTTGATGGATTATGCGTTGACAGGCTCGGGGTTTTGTAGAGCGCCACTGATTGTCTTTCGTTGTATGTGGCTGGGTTTTGGGGTTTTGTTGTTGTCTTTTTGCTTGAGTGCTGCAGCTGCTGCCTTGGGAACTGGTCTTGTTATGTAAATTGCCGACAAGTTTCTTCTCGTGGGTGAAGTGTAGTCCAAGTGCTAACAAGCAGAGGCAAGCCTGAGAGTGATCAGTGCAGACCATAAGGTAGTCTTCTAGGATGTTTTCTGTTGAGTTTTTTTTTTTTTTTGGTTGAGATTAATGTGACTGCGGGAAATATGTTGTTTTGTGGTGTGGAAACGGGTGCAATTGGAATGCCACACAAGGTTTCTGGTTTACAGGGTTTGCCCTACGCGAAGGATTGTTAATACGCATTTAAAATGATTTACAAGAATTTGTAGAAGTAAGTTTGTAGATCATTTGGCATTTGCTGAATATTGAAAATATATAAATAACTTTTAAACAAATAACGATTTTGTATTAACAAACAACTAAATCACTAAAACTTGAGAGTTCAAAAGGAGTTTAAGTTGAAAGATCAACAAAAACTTAAAGATATTTCAAGAACTCGTTGATCGGGCTATCGATAAGCCTTTGACATTATCAACAAAAACACTCAGCTGTCACGAATTCCCATGATTTTCTCAAAAGTCCCAATTGAATTCAAAAGCGTTCAATTTTATATTAGATTTGCATTCGCAATGACAATCAATAAACTGCAAAGAATGAGCTAAACTATGGTTACTAGCGCAGGTTAAAATACGCTCAAAGGTAAGAAAAATACAAGCTAGCAGATCAAGTTGTATAAAAAGTAAGGATTGAATCTAAATTTGACGTAGGCTTTTAGAGTGTGTCATTATGGAATCTTTTACAAAGAACAAAGGTTAGTTGAATAAGAAGCGGTGACAATTTAAGTTAGAAGTATGTCTAAAGCAGAGAGAGGGTTCGAAGGAGGCACAGTTGGAGGAACGATGACATATTTCAGTCAGAAGTATGACTAAGGCAGAGGAAGAGTTTGAAGGAGGCATAGTTTGAAGAGCGATGACATATTTTACGATTAACAAAAGATTGCAGATCAATAAGTAGTCATCTTTCCTCACAATTTCCAAGTTTAAGCCACGTAAAGCAAATAAAAGTTTTTGGTACGAAGAAAAACCAAATACAAGTTTCATATTATAACCAAGGAGAGGATGTTTTGTGAAATGTAGATGATCGAATACTTTTGATCATCTGTTAATGAAAGTACAAAAGGCTTTGCTTGTAGATATACGGTTATCAAAGCATCAGTTTTGCTCAAGGTGTATACCATGATTATACTCCACCAATACTCGTTAGAGGGAATACCATCTACCATACTGAACTCAAAAGATAATATTGGATACTACAAAATATCATTATCTAATTGTAATTGATGGAGTTAAGGGGCAGAAGGTTTAATGAGCTGCAAAAATATAGAAGGAAGACAAAATTTGCTGAAGAAGAAGTGGAGAGACAGGATCGTTGTACAACATGCAATAGAATAGAAGCTTTAGATAATTGAACGAGTCAAATGCCTCACTGAAATTAAAATAAATTACATCCCTTTGATATCTACAAAAAAAAAACATAGTGTACTAAGGATACAAATAAGAGAATAGATGTAGACCGCTTTGGAACAGATCCATCAATCAGTTTGAAGATATCGAGTTTCAAATTCTCTTTAATACTCCAAATGCCAAGTGTTCGATAGGAAGACCGCGAACACCATCGCAAGGAAGGCAATGGAATGGAACCTGTTGGATGGACTCGGGCGGGCACCTGGCAGACCCAAGGAAACTTAGAGCAATACTGTCGGTCGGGAGGTGAAAAGCATTAGGAAAAGTTGGGGAGAACTAAAAGCGACGGCTTACAACAGAGTTCGCTGGAGAGGAGTAGTTGATGCCCTATGTCCCATCTAGGGATTGGAATAGAAGACGAGACTCCAAGTATCAAGTTGATATTTTCGGAAATATTAGAATTATATCTAAAAGAAATCAAAATTCTAAGTTATCAAGATATCAGGCTGACACATTCTTGTATTAATTTTTTAGTAGCAATTTGATACTAGCAGTTATCATGTTGATATTTGAATGTATTAAAAGAATATTTTAAGGATCAAATTAATAACCAAAAGATCAATTTGATACTCTGTAGGGCTACATTGATACCAAACAAAGCAACGATGCTGGATTTAGTTTTAGCTTGAGACAAAGTCTATCAAATTGATATTGATACAAATTTGTTTGTGTGATGGAAAGACTCCCAAGGGTTAGAGAGATTAAAGAGAAAAAGAAGCGGTGGCAGGAGAACTTTAGCATAGTGTGTGAGTACACAATTTGGAATGTTGTCAGGTCCAGGAGAGATGGCGGACGTAAGTATCTCTTAGTACTATAATTGCGACTCTTATCGACTCATCATTAATTGTGTTAAGAGCCGTGAGCCAAAATGTTATTACGAAGCTATAAACGGTTTTAGGATCTCGTCAGAAGCTTATCCTAACTACGGGTTGTAGCATTTTATATCTGATTCCCTTCAAAATGTTTCAAAGCAAAGATTTGACTTTTTATGGAGCTCAAATCGGAGTAATGGACGGGTGTGGTACAGCGGGTAGTGTGTGTACCTGCTGTGTAAGAGTTCATCTGTTCGATCCAGTCTCGGCACATCTAAAGAACCAGTTTCACTTAAATACTTACACAACCGGTCACCTTCACTAGCTATTGGAGCCAGCTTTAAAGTAATTAGCCATGAAAAAGCACCTCAAACATTGCCGTTTGGATTCGGAATTAAGCTGTAGGTCTCTTTCTCTCTTGTAAAAATTTAAAGCACTTAAGCCAAGAACTTAAACTTTGGGGCTGTGTAAGGCTAAGTATTTATAAATCGTAGTCAAATTTATATGAAAGAGATAAATTTTTCAATTTCAAATTCAACTTCTTCCATTGCCTAGTTTTGAGGCACTCCCAGCTCAAATCAATGGCATTGCAGGAAACTGCCAACTTCAAACATCCCTATGCGCATTCCTTGACGTTCCCAGAAATCCCTTCTGCTGGCATTCCAAGGTCTTTTTTTTCAACCTCTCACTCTCTCTTCCTCTCTCTGCACTTGCCCTCAACAATTTGTAAGCCATCGTTTCAATTAAGACGCATAAATCACGCCAAAATCAGCAGCCTCATCATGATCATCCTCTACGTACACATCGTTATCCTCAAGTACGTTTCAAGCACTTAAAAATTCTCTGGGATTGGGCATGCGCACTCACAACCTACGCAACCAACCTGAAAGAGCAGGAACTCGATCGTTTCATTTGATGCCGCCTTCTTCTGGATTTGGTTAAACGAACCAATTTAAACTGAACAGGGCTGAGGGCTTAACTCAATCCTTCTGGGCCGGCAATTGTGGCTCGTGAAACTGCTGTTTCACGCTTCGACAAATGCCCTTTGTGGCGAAGGCAACAAATTGGCAAAAAGAAATCTCGAACTTATTAGGAACAACGAGGTATTTATGTAAGTGCCACACGATTGAGCTGCAAATAGCCGGCGGGTCACATGAAACGTGCGCCACCGTATAAAAAGAACAGAACAGGAGAACGAATATACTCGAATCTGGCGTTAAGTGCCGCAATTCGTTGCGGAGCCCTTCACCTGCTGCTCGGCGTCTGTGCGATACAACAAAAGCACCGCAAGGATCATCGGGAATGACCATGGGATGCAAAGGCACGAAACTGTCAAAACTGTAGGGCAGCAAGACTAACAATAAAGTGTAAAACATGTGACGAAGGGCGCAGAAGAAAAGGAAAACAATGACCCAAGGCTTCGAGGCGCAAGTGGCAACACTCACTCACTCACACACACACACTCAATGGGAATTTCCCGTTTTCTAGTTAGTACTACCTGTAAAGTCATAACAAGCAACAGGTAAACAAAAATCGTATACAAACGAAATGCCGGCTAGCAGCCAAAGAGAAACAGGGAAGTGAAGAGAAACAGAACAGAAACTTAAACAAAATTATAATAAGCCTGCAATGGGCATTTAGAGGCCCTTTTGCGCCTTTGCAACTGACCCTTAGCCACTAATTTAGCTTTGATTTTAGAGAATTCTTCATATTTTTAATAAAATTCAGATTTGGTTAAGCACAAATATTGGAACACATGTTTGTATGGTATTTTGTTACTTAGTGTATTAAATCACTTAGTAAGGAGACCTTCCCGTTCAGTAGTTTTATCCCCTGGGATCCAATAAACTAAAAAGGGTTCGTTTCAAGCAGGTTTGCAAGCCGGTTTTGAACCTTACCGATCCGGAACCCCTTAAGGTGTTGTTGTTACGAGCCTAAAATTTTGGTTCGGTTAAAGAAAAAGTAAAGATATGTCAAATTTTACCCACTTACTACCGACTTCTTCTGTTGTCCTGATGGCATTGGATGACTGAGTCACAAAAAATATATAAAAAGGATCAGAATTTCCTTTAAAATCCTCACCCACCCCTGATTTTGAACATCCTTGACTACAAAGCTTATAAAGTGTTTCACGAAATAAGAGCTTAACATTACTTTGGTAATATTTTTCTTATGAAGTCTACGAAGTGAAAACTTAACAGTAAATTATATGTTGAATAATCACAAAATCAACACAATTCCCATGTAGTTTATGTCGTTTTTAGATCAATTACTATATATAAACATGAACCAACGTTCGAACCAAAACCTTTTCCCAATAACCTTTATCTTCAAATTTCCGAACCTTAGGTAGGTGGGTAGTTCCGGCTGACCCACGATGGGCTGGGATTGTGACTAGGGTCAATATTTATTCTTGAGTCCCTTGGATAAAAACTTAATAATCTATACTAAACACATAGACCTTAAAGTCCTCAATGAGGCCGGGTTAACCTTAACAATTGGTAAATTTTGGTTCAAGTCAATTCTTCTCAGGTAATTTTGGTATAAAGGTCAGAGCTGCAAAACCAACAAATTTTTTTAAATTTTTTTTCTCAGGCTCGCGGGTTCGAACCAAAATTTATCAATGGTTCAGGTTCAGAATTTTGATGTTCAAGGTTTTTGGGCCAAGGTTTTGGTTCGAACCTTGGTTCAGCCCATGCTTTATACACGTTTATATGGTAATCGACCTAAGACCGACATAAACTGTTAGGGAATGGTCTCAATTTTGGGGGAGGGATGGGATTTCACAATACTTTATATAAATAAAAACACTTTCATACAGCTCATGACCATCAAAGCAATGACATATAAAGTATTGTGACGAAATAAAAACTTCGAAGTGCTCGATACAGCCCTAAAAGTAAAATGCAATTTTGTAGTCCACATACGAAGAGTGTTTCCACAGTAATGTGGATAATTCCATCAGGATAACAGAAGAAGTCACTGGGAAATAGTTTAAATCGATAATTTTTGTTGAACCGAACCGAAATTTTAGGTTCGGAACGGGTTCAGGTTCAGCTTTAATACCTTAAGAGGTTTGGTTCACAGTAATCTGAAAGTCGGAATTCCGGGTTCGAACCGGTTCGGTTCAAAACCGGTTTGCAGCCCTGATAAAGGTAGCTAAAGGTTGAAAAGAAAAAAATTTTGTGTGGCATTCCAAGGTAGTGTAAAACTAGAGTACAACCCGTCTACGTAGAAATAGAAAGACTGACGAATGAACAAAGCTCATTTGCCTTTGCTGGTAATCCAGATCCTAAATATAAGTAAATGCGCTGCGAACTTCTGGCCCCAAGTTGTAATCCCAAACCCAAAATTGTTAAACATTCTTCAATTCGTCGCATTAAAGAGTTCCATCGACACAGCTTCATGAAACAGAACATTCGGAAAACATGGTGTCTATTCACTTCAAAGTATAAAGGTTCCATTTTGGAGCCTAACATAACTTTTCCATTCCTTTCTTAGGCAATTCAAAGCAAATCTAAATGGTGGGAATGTAAGTTTCTTATATTAAAGTTATGTTATATTTAACGAAAATTAAAGCTTATCTTATTGAAACTATTTCAAGCAACAATTCCACATTTAAAGTAAGCTTACGCATACAATTCCTTACACTCACACATCCCAAATCATCTCCTTAGTCTTCCCATTTGAAGATCATTTAAAATTTCCTCACAGCAAAAAAAAACACTTCATTTAAAGATCACTTCATTTGCACATCCCCACCAAGATCAATAAAGATCCTTAATTAGGATCACTTTGAAGGTGTTAGATATTTGAGAATTTCATTTACCCAGCTACCCCCAGCCAATAAAATCAGGCAAGAGCCAATGCGATCCACACGAAACCCACACAGCGCAACTCACGAGTGCAACGAAGGCAGAGCCGATCAGCCGATCGTCGCATCAGTTGGTGTTTGACGGTCGTTTGCGTAGGACGTAACCTCGCACAAGTTGAAGCTGGTCATTCGCGTTCAAGATTGATAATGCAACCGACTAGTTTTTTGTAGTTCTAGGCGATAAATGAGTGTGTCATAAAATTAAATTGCAATTAAATGATAAGCGGCGCAATCTGCTCCACATGCAATTATAAAACAACGAAAGTGAAATTCATTCTCCCAACACATTGAGGATATACGAAAATAGCCAGAGGAAAATTTGTCTCTGTCGCCGAGTCGAGGGGGCAACGAAAATAAAATTAAATAGCGCAAAAATGCTGAAGTAGTGAAGTGCAAAAAAAAATAAAAATAAATGTATAAAAAAAAATAGTTGTGCGTGTGTGTGTGTTTGTGTGGAAAGTCGCGACAAGCGGAAATCGTAAAAAGGAAATACCACATATATTTCTATTTACCAAATAAGAAGTATGAAAATTCCATGAAATGTGCTCAACAAATTATAATTAAGAAATCTTTACCAAGTTCAAAGTCATCGAGATATTAGTATGTGTGCCTAAGTAATTGTAGTGAAAATGTTGCGGAAACCAAGTGTTAAATGGCCTTTGGCTCTCCTACTGCTGGGCCTGCTGATTATCGCCTGTCAAGGCAGGCGTCAGCCTAAGCGTCTTATGGCGGCTCTTTCGCCCGCCCGGCTACTCAAAGAATATGATGGTGCAACATTCAATGATAGCTCCTTGGACTTACAGCAGAGCATAGTCTCCTGGACAGGAGCCAGAGTACCACCAGCACCACCGGCACAAACGCAGCCGAAGAAGACCTCGTCCAGCTTACGTCGTCGCAAAACCAAAAGTGGTCTACTGATAGAAAGTAACATTGCCGAAGAGGAGTCTTCAGTGGCTCCAAAGAAATCTTCACAACGTCGTCGCAATGGACGCCTCCAGAGACCTAAGTCGACTGCCAATGGTAAGTCTTCTAAATATGGTTCTGTGATCGATTGCACCAGAAGTCGCGCTCCGCCTGCCGTTGGTGTCCATATTTGGTCGATTCTCCAAGTTGAAAGAACTTTCATGTGAAAGTTGTGTGTGGACAGAAGGAAGAAGAGATTCTGTTTGCATTTTTTTTGCTTTTTGCTCTTTTGTAATTCTATACATTATTACGTGAGAGGTCCAGTTATGGGCCAGCTATGTGGTTGTCGTCTTAGTTCTTGTTAGGTTCTTAGTTAGTTGCGCTGACTTTGTTGTGTCGTGGCTGCTGTTGTTGTTGTTGTTCTTGATCTCTTGTGTGTGATGAGAACTTGGCTTATTAAAGGTGAATATGCTTTGAGTTAGCCAACTGAAAGCTGATAGATCACCAGGTGAACAAGGACTAAGGAATGATTTGACAGTCAAAATTTTTAAGATCTTCTTGCATAAACACACCAACATACCAAAACTAAAGCCTACAACAACAGTTTCTGTATCTACTAATCTAATCCAGGTTGTTGAACACAACAATTAGGATATTTTATATTCAAAATTTCTAACTATATATGTAAATGTAAGATGTCAAAGACTTTGCAGGCTAAAGTTTTCAAACTTCGATAACAAGTATCCTTTTTTAAGTAAGGGGATTCAATGTACATAGATGTATTTTCAAAACAAAGCTAATTTTCGATAAATACCCCTCAAGTATGCAAACTTTATTTTCTTCAAAAATTATTGAGTAACTCTACTGAGGGATACTACACACTTCATAAAAAAGTTATGGCAAATCGAACCATATCCAAACTCTAACTCTACATTGACTCAGATGATCGAAACAGTTAAGGGAACTAAAAAAAAAGAAGATTCAAAGCAAATATAGTTCAAATACTTTTCCTAAACTATCGGGCCTGTTCCCTTTTCCAAATTTAGAAGAAGATCTCACTTTTCAGAAACGATTTTCCTAAAAATGTCAGTCGAATGAAGATAAAATACCATTAAGCACGGACACAGATTGCCTATATTTGTATTTCCATTAACATAGCATACTTTAAAGGGCAATTATCCTGATTTTTTTATTGTATGAAAACATAAGAATACGATAATTTCAGTAGTTAACGCTTCATTCTTACTCTAACTCATCTAATTCAAAAATTAAGTCTGCCACTGTGGAAAACTTCTTGGCAGCAAAAAATTGTAACTTTTTGGGGAGAGGCAAAGTCTCTTCTTAGCGATAATAAAGCGTTTCTTCCTAGGGATTAAGAAAGGTCTCTACTAAGGGGTACACCAAGCGTTTATTTCTGGAGATAAGAATACTCTTCTTGCTAACCTTGAGAGAAAGTTCCGAAAACCAACGAATGGTAAACTTTATACTTATGGTGCTTACAGAAACACTGGCAGTTGCTGCCATACATGTGTCAGTATAGTGCTAGTTTACTTGTACCATGTATGGTATGTATGGTGTATCTTTCAATATTCTCCAATATTTTAGTGGGTCTGACAAACAAAAATCAGTACTTCTGAACAACTGGGGTCTAAAACTCGGGGCTTTTAGACAAAACGCAATAGGAATGCCGTCTCAACCAGTTGCGCCATCGCACATGCTGGTTGCTACACCTTAAAATTCCACTTACACTACATATTCAAAAGTATTTTTCTTGGAAATCGCATAGAAAACACCTTGTAATGCTCAAACTTGAGCCCCGTGCACTCTCGTTGGAAAAAGAGCAACTAAAACTCGGATCTGCTAAGTGATTATTAGGTGACGTAACGCTAATGCAAAGATTCGATGATAAAAACGAGAGCAATTAACACATCGAGCATTTTAGGCTATTTCCAAGTAATATATGAAAAATGTCTCAATGGATTGAAAAAAGGGAAACCACACATCGCTAATATATCCCTTGTATGATAAAACTGCGATACCTAATGTTATATGTTTGCGTAACTTGCCAAACTATTACCAAACTCTGCCCTCAAACTTATCCGAATCTCACTCCTTCACGAGAGAGATAAGAAATGCGACAAAATATTTGCAGGAAGAGGACATATCGGACATTCAATAAGTCCAAGACAACACAATTTTCCAATACAAATAGTAGCTTAAAAAAATTACACACAAGCCTTATGTTATGATACAAATACCTCAAAGCATAAAAAAACAACTACTTTGAAATGTAAAAAAAAAATAGAGAATTAAATACTATACCAAAAAAAACAGAACAATCAAACTCACAAAGTACAACTCTTTTAAGAACCTCAAGGCTCTATCATTAGCCAGTTCCATGTGGCAAATGCAAAAAAAATCTGACATGCATCTATATATTTAGCATCATGTTGTTTTAATTGAGTCTATTTTTGCTTGTTGTCCCACAACTAGGCCGTGCCGAGCATTTTAGTACACTTGTTATAGTTTTTAACGGCCATTTTCTCCACTAGTGGACATAAATTCATTATACATAACTTTCATGATCAATAAAACTTTTCAGTTGAACATAAGAAAGGTCGTTAAAAAAGTGTAACAAGTGCTCAATTTATTTAGCATAAGCTTTATAAAACTTGAACTTAAATGCAGAATGAAAGGAAAAACATCAGCCAACAACAAAACGTTGATTGGGTGAAAGTTTGGAATGCTTTTTGGTAAAAATAGAAAACTTAATAGTTACAGATTTAATGTTATTTAATTGATTTTAGATTTTAGTTTAGATTGTGAGATATCTTTAAGTTTCTTTATAATTCTATATAGCTGACAACTTGATTGCTGAAAACGTAAATTCTTTCAATAATATTTTTCACATATCACCAATTCCCGTACCCATTTGCCATTTACTATCAACTCAATTTCTGGGAACTCCAATGTCTTTCCACATGCACTTCTTCAATGTTGAACACACTAAATTCCCCTTACTTCTTACCTCAAGTTCAAAACTTTTGCTTTTCACGCTTCCCATCGAACGTCGACGGCAATAGAAAACCGAAATCAAGCCCAAAGTAGAGTTCACTAAACTTCCACGAACTTCACATGTCAATAAAAAAAAATTAAAAACAAATAAAAAACTCATTGACAGCGGGAGGGGTAGAAGATACGAGTATGGTCAACATTTTCCCACAAATCCCAAAATAAATTTTCAGAAGCAAGTTCGCTTGTGTAATGCAGTTAACAAGAAACAAACAAACTGAAAACCAAAATCAATGAAGAATGAAGCATTTCTCAAATATGAGTAGTTGGCCAAGAATGTTGCTGTTGGTGATATTCAGTTCTCTGATTGAGCTGATTAGGCAGGGCTTAACCCAGCTTTCGTCTTAAAGGCAACTTTCGTTTTCTTTAATCTAAACCAGGCATCAATCAATTAATGTCAATGGCTTTGGCCACACTCGTTTGGGCGTTGTACTCGTAAATACACAAAAAAATTACGAGTGGTGGCTCAAGTAATCGCCAATAATTTGTGCTCTATCGATTCGCATTTATATCGTTTTGATCATTGTATCCATTTACAATTGAATGATTTATAAAGCTATTAGCAGTATTTGATTTGCAATCATTATGGGTGACTGGTGGTAATTGAAAGTTGCCCCAGAGTGAAATTAAAAGAGAAACATGAATAAATTTATGTACGTTTTTGTGTTGAGAAAACTTTATAAATCTAGCATTTGTGGAAAATAAATTTGATCGTATTTGTAATTCCTTTACAAACTTATCTTACTAGGTTAATCATGGACAACAAATTTCTACCATTAGCCACACTAAAGTCTTTAGAAATGATTATCATAAACCTCTTCCAAATATTCTAAAGAAAGGTTCAAAATATTTCGACACGTTAGCTCTAAGCCTATTTTGTGAATCATTGGAAGGCGGCATATTCAAGTGCTCAGAGATTTTATTAAGTTTTCTTTTATGACCAAACACGATAAGTCACTTTTGTTTTATAACCAGATATTTGTGACCCGCTCTTGCCATATGTGTTAGTTCTGGTTAGCTGCAACGCCTCCTCCTACTCGTTCAACTTCTTTAAATGAACACATGTTCTTATGAATGTTACGCATGCCCTCCTTCAGGCATTATCCTTTCTATGGGCTCACATAGCCCAACAATTGCCCATTGTTGTTGTTGTTGTTGTTGTTGGTTCTACTGCATCAGCCACAATTACCGCCTTCGAGCTATTGTTATACTCAATCCTCTCCTCTCTTTAGGCAGCAGAGGTCATGTGTGTGCTCAACGCTCAGCACCTCTAGGAAAGTCTAAACAAATGGCTTGAAGTGCTCAAACCCACACATAATACTGGTACATAAGAACATATGTAGTGTGTGTAAGTTTTTTCTTTCTTTTTTTTTTGTTGTATCCTTTTGTTCTCAATTGCTAGGCAATTGTTTCATTGTTCGTTGTATAGAGGAAAGACTGTAATTTGTTTTGACTGCTGGAATCTCGTTATGCTTTTTAATGAGATGGAATGCGTGTGCGTGCGTGGGGGGTGGTGTGGTGGTGTGTAGGGCATTTTGTGTTGTATCTTACCTATACAAAAGTATAATAAAATGTAAAATTGAGTCACACAAGTATTAAGAATATAGAAAAAAAATGGGTAGAAAAATTATGTTTCGTTTCAATACTAACAAATTTTCGTTTTGAAACTGATGTAAATTGATTAAAAATTAGATTTTATTGCCAATTAAGGGCCTATAGCAATTTTCCATTAATTTAAATAAAGAGTCTATGCCCTTGCAGCATGTATAATTTATCTAAATCAGCGGTGGGCACCAAAATCAAACAGAAGGTCAGCCTATTCTGCGCTCAGCAGATGTTTGTGCCCGTATTTTGTTGTTGGCTGTCGAGTATTTCATTGCACATTGCTTTAAAGCCACAATATCGGAGCGGTGCCCACCGCTGATTTAAAAAAAAACCTAATTTGAAGACATCCAAGATTGTTTTCAGACCTATCTGTACTATATAGTTTAACAAATTTAAAGACCTAGTGCTAGGTTTGGTAAGGATGGCTTTTAACCGGAGAAAGGAGATTCGATATCCTCAGCAAGTGTATAAAATTAATTTCGCAAGATATTCGCTGATTCACAGAGCAAAAAAGGATATTAAAAAATATCCATTGGATGATTTCCGGTATTCATTTGGAATGGATATCTCTTAAATATCCTTTATACCATCCAACGAAGCTAAAAATCATACAAAGGATATGAAAAATTATGATCATTTGGATGATTTTGAAGCTCCGCTGGATGATTAAAAGGATATTTTAGATATATGCTTTCCAAATGGATCTTGTTTGGATCTATTTTTTCTGTATAACTGATTGAGCTTTTGTTTTGTGTGTGATGTGGCATCGTCTTGTTGAAACCACTTGTCAGTCAAGTAAACTCCTTCCATTTCTGCTAAAAGAAAAAAAAAACTGCAATTATCGCTCCGGTACTTTGCTCCATTGAAAAAGTACTGGCCAATGTTGCTGCTTGCCTATTAACATCACAAAATAGTGAATTTTAAGTAAAATCTTACAGGTTGTTGAATAACACACGCCCAATTGCTGAAAACGGCGGCGATTTAACATTTCGCGATATTTATTGACACTATTTGATGCATTAGCAACATTCTCCTGGAGGAGGTGCCAAATTTGGCTTGAATAGCCTCTTCGGTGGGTTGGTTTGAACGACCATAAAATGGGCATCAACAAAATGGGCAACTTATTTCTCGCAGTGCAAGAATATTGGTAATAATATTCAATGATTTGCCAGCGCTGTTCGATTATTAGTCCATAAAAGGCGAAATGGCAAACCTTACTGAGCATTTTTGGCTTTCCTATATATTTTGAATCACGCGTATCTTACAATGGAAACCCAAAAAAGCATAGAAATCTCAGATTTTGAGACTTCAAAAATATCGATGGTGGATTATGTCTACTAGATTGTTGATAACGGTGTGGGTCGTGAGTGGATTGAAAGAACTTTCTTGTGTACTTATGGTCACAATGTAAATTAGTGAGCATGCCAAATGAATAATCTCATCTCAATATCTCTCAATATCTTTTTCAAAATCTTTCATACAGCTTGACTGATTTGCGGTTGCATTTCCTAATGATTTCCTACTGCCATTAACTCCCTGCTCTTTAGCTTTAATTTATTTCACAGAACAATCTTTGCACAATTTCTAAAGCATGCCAAATATATTAGTTCAAGGATGCCGCCACTCAAAACAAAAAACAAAACTAAACCGCAAAATAATTATGACTGACAGTCCCAATATTGTGGTACATTATGCAAGCCACAAAAAAATGAAATGACTTAAGTGTTAATTAAAGAAATGTTCAACACAAACTGGTTCTCCAAAAACAAATAGCCTTCGATGTGTATTAATTAAGCAATTTGTCAAGCGTCAACGCTGATCCCAATTCCCCGATCCGATCCGATCCCTGGCGTGTCAATTTCACATCGATTGCTGTTGACTCCAGACTCCAGACACTTGCGTTATTTGGTACACTAATCACTGGCAGTCCGAAATGTTTCAATCCTTCTTATTTTTTTTTTTTTGTGTGTAGCAAAAGCCGGATTAGCGGCTATGTCAGAGACTGCCAACGGCAGTCGACAGCTGTGCAAAAAAAGAAGAAGATTCTGCCATTAACTCGTAACTGATCTTCAAACGCGTGTCTGCTGGCAATTTGTATTTGATTTTGTCATTTCAATACTGTAATACACATTTTTCCCAAGCTATTACTGGGAGATCCATAACAAATTTTCCAGCACTGATGGAGTGGAAAATTTGCAACTTTTTGCGTGACTCAGGCAGCTGTCGTCTGTATGCCAATTTTATCCAGCTTTTTTGAACATTGTCTGGGAGTGTCTGCTGCCTGTTGATGGATGCGCCATTGCCTTTCGTCTGCCCATATTCAAAATAGACTGGCGAAAAAAAGTTGTCGTCAATTGTCGGCACATTTGTAAAATGGGTAAAAGATACAGCCAGACAGAAGGACAGACAGACAGCAGAAGCAAACAGCAAGTTGAAGTTACAAAAAATTAAGTCTGAGGAGGTCGTGTGTGACTGATTGATGAGTCAGTGGATGCTAGTTTCTTTAGAGATGGTGAAAAATGATGCTCTTCAAATAGATAAGAATCTAATTTGATAGATCCGGAGCATTGCTAGTGTTCTTAGTTGAAAAGAAGTCATTGGGTCAAGGAAACTGGAATTATTAATCACCGTCTTATGAGTGCTTTAACGTCTTCAATGGTTCTTTTCGTTTCGAGCAGAGCAAAAGCTGCACAAAAATCACAATTGAGAATTGATTTCTAAGTGTCTAAGTCTAAGAGTCTAAGTGCCGCACAATATGATATATTCTTGTTATCGAAAAGAAACACAAGATTGGGCCTGGAATCAAGATGATTGCAGAGAAAATGCAGAAAGCTTTAAGTTCACTTTACTGAGTAAATTCCATCGCTTTTCTTTATTGGGAAGATATATATTTCCCTTGACTTTTCATCATAAATGGGTGGTCTGTTGCGCTACTAAACACACAAATCGTATCCTGTACAATTTATCAAAAAACAAATCAATATTTCATTCTCTAAAAAAACTTCATTTAGCTTTCATCTCATGAAGTCATGAATTAGACTTTTTTGGTAGAAATAAACATTCGCGAGAAGAACTTCTTTCAACGTGTACATAAAGCATAATTAGTTCAGGGCACTGACGGCTAACCAATTTGCTCCCTCTCTGCCTCAGTGTCCATAATATTTACACAACACTTTCAAGTGTGTATTTTTTATTTCGGACTCTGATTCTGGCAAAAGAAAGCAGGCATTTCCCTTCCCAGAACCGGGAAGCGTTTCATCTCGATGAAAACGAAAAACGATTGGGGGCAGGGGAAATGCATGTGTTGACAGTAGGAAGTCTGATATTGAAATATTTGCTGCAATTTAAGGTCGTTCTCGAACAGGTAGAAGATGTAAAGAAATGTTAAGGAAAGGTTGTTTGTGTCCGCTTAGCTCGCTTATCGCTTAGATCGCAGGCAAGGTGATACGTTTGGTATCATGACCAGGGTTATTTATCAATGAAGTTCAATGACAGTTGGGCAGGGAACTCGATCAATGATTCGTTTATCAGCTTTAAATGTTGACAAGCAGCTTTGATAAAGACGCGGCAGGGTATTGAAAGAAGTAACCAGATATTTCATTCAACATGGCTTGAAGATATTTATTCTTTATATTCCGTTTTATTTCAAATATTTTACTTTTTTGAAAAACTCTAGTTAGGCCTGCAATCTGCCTCCATCGTTCCCTGTGTATTGCTTATAAATCTCTCAGTATCCATTATTTCTGCCAGCCCTTTTGTTGTGTTAATTTATTTAAATGCACTTTATAGATCATTCGCTGGCACACCTGGCAGGCAGACAATTCCCAAGCAATCATTTGCCCTTTGGTTTAGCGGATGTGCCTCAACCAAACAGCTGTCAGTTTACAGCAAAAGGATTTAAAAAATAATAATAAAAATGAACACTACACTGAAACACATGTCAAGACTTCTTCAAGAAAACCCATCAACTTCAAAACACTGTGCTTAAGCACTCATTAAACCATATAAACAATGGAAAAGAGCCATCAAAGTTTGGTTCTGGGTAATTTGATATGGAAACTTAATATATATATTCAGAAATAATTTTGCCCAGACCTTTTGAAGTACTCGACGCGCATTAAACTTACAAACAGAGGCCCCTAAAATATTTTATTATAGACCAGAGAACAAAAGGAGTGCGGGGCAGCATTTATAAACAAACAAAAGAAGTTCAACTCTTCTCTGACCAACAGACGCCACAAATGATCTATGGAAATTCCTCAACATCACACACACACACACTCACCTCAATGGGAACACACATTTCAACCCCCGTCCCCCCACTGCTTAATTGCTGGAAGAGATTTAATTTGTTGGTGGCCCAGGGTTTTTGGCTGGCGTTTGTGTTTGCATTGGCCATAAATTAATGTTATAGACCAAGTTTTGATAAGACATTGACGCCGTCTCGACAACGGCGACGACGTCGTCGGCCACCGGAACATTTAACGGGTCAGCGGCTGTTCATGTGAAGTTGTGGCAAGGGTGAGGGATCTAACAAATTCGAAGCTCGTTAGTCCAGACACTTGAGATAAGCCGCCGGGAGAGCAGCGAATAAATTGTTTTGAGTTTGGAGATTCTTTTTTTAAAAGTGGGTCAATTTTTTTTTGTTTAGAGGATGGATTTTGTGACAGCTGTTTGGGAAGAACTTATTAAAGCCGAATTTTAAGTGACCGCTACACTTAATAATGAGCAAAGATCTTTTTATTTACTTTAATTTTTTAAAACATGGGAAAAGCTTCTTGAAATAATGAAAAAGCTTCATTTAATAACTAGTCACTCAAAACTATGAGATATTATATAATAAGCAAAGTATTTTAAGTGCAAAATGAGCAGCTTTGAAAAAACTGTCAAAGTCGAAGCAGCTTAACAACAACACTTCGAGAGGGTTTCGAGAAACCGTGAGGCTTAAATTTACTGGCTATAAAGTGAAATTACCTCCCATGTTGGATAGGAAACAGAAAAAACTTGCCTTAGAGAAATTTTCTTATAGCATAATAAACTCGCGAATTGGAATGGTTGTTGGTTTTATATTAATCATATAGAGCGAATAGCATTTTGCCAGTAGACTGCAGGTACTATGACTGATTTTTAATCAAATATATTTGCCATATATGGCAAGTACAAGAGAACCCAAAAACCAAGCTAATAAGAAATGTTTTCAAATAGATTTATATGATGGTTAGGGGCAACTCTGTGGCCTGGCATGGTGCAGCGGTCAGTGTGTTTTCCTGCTGTGCCAGAGTTCTCAGGACATCGTATAAATAAGTCATGCAAATCTTAAATTCCACTTTATCTTGCTTAACAAGACTCGTTGTTGAATCAGCATTTCAAAGCTTTTTCTAAGCTCTGTGCCATCGATCGAAAACGTGGATATTTGTAATAATCTGAAGAATACTGGCGAGTCAGACATGCCATTGGAGTAATGCTAATTGGTTTTGGACAATCCTTTCACAGGAATTGCCTAACCAAATATATTACTTTTGCCTTGTTTTCTTTGCGCAAACTGTTGTAGAAAGAGCTGGTTTCACCAGTTGGTTTTCCTTTCATCTCCTTTTCATCTCTTTTCTTTCAGAAACCTTTTCCCATCTATTAAGTTTGCCAATTCCTATTACCCCATTTATTAAGATATATATAATAAATTTTTAGGCTGTGCTCTGACACTGAATTCAAATTTTCAAATTTATGTCCGAGCAAATCTGGGCAGCATGTCCGAATTCTAAGCCCATACCAAAATAGACCCAAATTTCGGAGAAATTTAGATAGGGTTAATGTTCGTGTGGCTTATGTCAAGTCACCATTTGATTTACTTGGGCTAAACAATTTATGAAACATATTTTGGTTAAAAAATTAGTTTCTGATTTTAAAAAGTGAATTCTGTAGCCTTGCTTTTATCTGAAACTAATGAAATCCCTAAACCCTAGCCTTTGGTCCACTAGGAAACAGGAAAGCGAGCGTAAAGCTCTTACGTATCAGCAAACTAGTTCCTGCTAATATCAGGTCTGCAATTTGTTGGACGCAAAAGCTTGGAACTCTGCAAGTCTAATATCTAGAAATTTATATTTCGTCTCTGTTCTTTCGCACTTATCTTTTAAACTTATAGTTTCCACCCATGTACCATGGCCAATAAAATACTTTGTGGCTGTACGAAGAATGAACTTCTTTCATTGGTTTTTAATACAATGCTCTCAGATCATCTTTCAAATAAAATTTTCTTTTAACCGTGAAACAGGAGCGTCTTTACAAAATGAATATCTTTTGATGTCAAACCAGGTTGGTTCGAACACTTTCATAGCTTAGTTGTTCCACAGTCAACGGAATTTCCTAAAACCGATCTTTCAGTTAACCAAAAATCGAGAAAGCTAAGCTAACTTCGTCTGTGCCGAAGTTTTTATACCCTTGCAAGTGCTCGCTTAAATATTTTCAAAAAAACTCTTTTTCCCATTTTCCGACCGATCGTTCGTATGGAAGCTATATGATATAGTCATCCGATTTAGACAAAAATTTGTTAAATTGGGTGAAAGCATATAAAACAAGCAAATACAAAATTGCAAAAACAAAAAAGTTTTTCTAACAAAGACTGTTTTTCAGACCTATCTTTTGTATGGCAGCTATACCATATAGTTGTCCGATTTTCATGAAACCTGGCAATATTATTAAAAAGCCTACGAAACCTATGAATACAATGTTTGGAGACGTTTCCATTGAAAAGAAAAAAGTTTTTCATACTAAAACTAGTTTTCCGACCGATTGTTCCTATGGGAGCTATGAGATATAGTCATATTAGAAGCGTGCAGTAAAAAGGAGACATAATTTTAGCTCGATAGCTTCAAAACTGAGAGACTAGTTGGCATAGAATCAGACAGATAGACGGACGGATAAAGCCTAATCGACTCAGCACGTCACCCTGTTCAGGAATATATATAGTTTATGGGGTTGGAAATGAATATTTCTATGCGTTGGTATAAATTAGTGGGAGTTTATTTTAAACCTAAGAAATATATCTTTGCAGAAATATCAAAATCAGCCAAAACAAACAAACTTTTTTTTCCCATAAATCGAGCTTAAAAAGGTACAAAATATGCTTAATTAACAACTTTAAGCTCAATTTCCTAATATACTAGAGTCATCAGTCCATCAATATACCGGAACTTGTTGCCTTCAGTTACTATTAACTAACCAAATAAAATGAGTACCAAAATTTCTTAATATCAAACATTTTGTCAAAATGCCCACGTTCTTAACACGCTGCTTCTCATTAGAGCGCGCTTAATTAAGCGACTGGTTTCGCTTGAGTGCCAAAAGCTGGCAACGTTT
Organism: Lordiphosa fenestrarum; assembly: GCA_035044985.1. NCBI lineage: Eukaryota > Metazoa > Arthropoda > Insecta > Diptera > Drosophilidae > Lordiphosa > Lordiphosa fenestrarum. Next base: position 1,421,779 of record JAWNNO010003804.1, on the reverse strand, counting down.
TTTTTTTCATATTTTTATCTAATCTCTGATCAAAATTGTGCAAGCTACTGGCAGAAAACAAAAAATTCCGAAAACTTTTCGTGTAGCGGTTCATTTAATAATTTAATAAGCACCACGAAATCACGAAACAATTTTTTTTGTTTTTTGGTCTTGCACTTGTTGCTTGCCAGATAATTATCACGATTTATGAGGCGCTCTTATCGAGCGTTTGCCATCATTGTCTTAAGTGCATGAAAAGGCGTTGAAATGTCCATTAAGCATTAAACTTGGGTAATAAATGAGGCGTTTTTGGGGGGGAAAATGTTTGCCAATCACTTGAAATGCATTTGGTGTTCAGGTTTGGGTAAACATTTGTCCGACGATAGTTTACCAACACTGCACTCGAAGATTTGGGCAGCTCACGTATCACAGCACTCATTATTTACGTCTGAGTGGCTTTTTTGGTTGAGCTTTAAGATATTCGATATGCGAGGAGAGTGAACCGGCGACAGGGACACGAGTCGCCCACACTTGGGGATTAATTTTTATTTTTCTGCCTTTTTTCCTGTTTTTTTATGCTGTTAATTTGTCATAAGCTGTCAGATTTTATTAATAACTTGTCCTGCGTTTTCCTGTTGTGCATACTGCAAGAGTCACATAATAATGTCATAATTAATTTAATAAGCTGTGACTCATCGCTTGTCGGGGGGCTGGCAAATTGTTTGTCATTGTCTAGACACTTAGAGATTTGGGAGAAAGGCAATTGAAAGCAAGTCAACTTCAACAAGTTAACCAAAATATATAAGTTAACTGTTTTAATGTTAAGTTTTTTGGCATAAACATTTTAGTTCAACTTATTTTCAACTCTGACGCTTTTTTGCTTGACCAAACTGGGTCGCTCGGTCATCTCAAAAAAAAAAATAAAATTTAAAAAAACCAACTTCCAAACTTTAGTCCATAGCCCAGCGATCAGCCGACCATAAACAAATCATTTCCCACAGCAGACAAGTTTATAGAAACAAAGTCGAAAAAACCAACTTCCAATAAATCTGTGGGGTATTCGACAGAAGGAGGCAATCAAGTTGACTTGTAAACTATTTAATTAGCACGTAGTCTCGCAAGTACGTAAGCCTGTTAGTTTTGGTTGTAGAAAAGGCGCCGACGTAGTTAACCCACGATCACTGGAGGCGCCATATGCAGCAGCATTTGATGGCGCCGCCAGCCGCCACCGTCTCTCCTTTGTGTGTCCAGGCATTTTGGTTAATTGTCCATATATTGAAGAAATTGCATTAATTTGCTTGTTTACGTTGCATGTCGTTTGACGCTTGTCGATGATTCGTATCTCTGCCTCTTTTACTTCTCTGTCGGTTTTGACTACAAATTTTTATCGCCTTGTCCGGTGGTGGTTTGGTGGAATAGACTCATCCAACCAGTTTGGAATGACCAATTGATAAGCTTTTATCCTGTCAGAAACAAAAATGTTGCTTTTTTGATTAGCAATTAACGATATTTGTGTTGTGTTTTTTTTCTTTTTTGTTGTATTGGGAAAAGCTGAATGGCATTTGAAATTGGCCAGAGATTTGCAGTTAATTGAAGTGAGGAGTAACTGTTAAGCTGTGTCAAGATGAGGATTATGGAATTGGTTATGAAGTGATCAATTGACTAAATCGAATGATATGTATTTGGGTATTAAGCGTGTTATGTAACTCAGGAAATGAGTAGAGCAAATTACTCCTTTTTTCAGCTGTTTTCTTGCTTTGTTCAGTTGTTTAGCTACACTCAGAGAATAAATAGAGAATTTCATACTTGGATCAAGAATGTTCGATATCAGAAGTTCGATAAGAATGAAAATTATTGATCCAAGAGTGAATTTCTTATCCAAGTAGGCATTTTTGATCCCTTTTTTCTTAATCCAAGAGCTTTAATACTTGATTCAAGTTCGAATCATTCTCAAATCAAGCAGAATAGTTCTTGAATCAAGTGCTAAACATTCTCAAATTCAAGATTGCTCTTTCTTTAATCAAGACCATACAGAATTGTCAAAAACTGAGAATGATTTTTCTATTATCAAGAGCTCATCAGATTAGAGAGTAAGTTAGTTTACTCTTAAATCAAGAGCATCACAGATTCCAATCAAACAACAATTTAAAATCAGTTTGTTTTTTCCATTTTGCTTAAGTTTATGTCAGGGAAAACGAATTGTTAAGCCATGTTGCAAGTTTTAGCCGGCTTGAGGAGTACATTACACCTCAAAGCAGCATCAGACTATGCCTTTCAACAGTTAGTCGCACTGCCTTCGCTTCATACGCTTCATACTAGCAAAACCATAACTGGTTGGGAATTTCAAAGCAATATGAGTGCAAAAATCGATTGCGCTCTCAGCTAGATAGCTTCCCCACACACCCCTTTTCCATAAAAAGCGAAACTGAGAGAGCGAGTTCAACGCTGTGCTCTCTTAAATATGCTTGCTCTCCTCTCTGTTTCTTTACCGCAGTCCCCTTGTCTAAGTATTCTCTCTCTTCGCTCTTTTTCTGGGTGTACTTGTTCGTTTTTTGTTAGTTATTCAACTAGTTTGATATTGTTCAGTTGTTAACCGAATTTTTCTTTTTAGTTCAGTTGTTTAGTTTGCTTACTCATTTTATCTCTTTTGGTTCAGTTACTCACCTGCTTACTTATTTGTTTATTCATAGCTTAGCTTACTTTTCGTTTGTTGAACAGCTCATGACTCTATTTTACTTTTTGTTCAGCTGCTCATATTTTCATAAAGTTATTTTTTTTTGTTAACTTATTTACTTGTTCAGCTCAGCTTACTTACAATTTCTTTATGGTTCACTTTAATGCACATTTTGATTACTCTTTTTTGTTAGTTAAAAACTAAGCGGACTTATCAAACTGCCCTCGTTTAAAAAACAACTAAAATCAGAGAAGATGTAGTACCATTTCGTGTCGCTACTTCATAACATAGCCACCCAATGTGTTTGCCACTTGAATTAGTATTGCTGTCTGCCAACTTCAACTTCAATCCACTTCCTTCGTCTCGTTCTCAATGTTGCGTTTCACCCACACGTCGACTGACTGGGCTTGTGAGTCATCAAATGGCAGGAGGTGGCTACCAGTCTTCAATACCAAATCAAGCATTACTTGCATAACCCAACAAAGTCATCGACCAATGTCCATTTCATCATCATTTTTTATCATCATCATCATCTTGCGCCTAACCAGCGTCGTGCCGTCATGTCGTATAAATATTTTTCTAAAACACAACTTGGAACTTGGGTGCCACTTCAACACGTCACAAAACGCCCGGTAGTTCCAACAGGGAACGGACATCGGCATGTTGTTGGTCGCAGCATCCAGCATTTGGTTTCCCAGCGGTCCACCTCTCTGGCTTTTAACGCAACGCTGCACTGATGCATGTCCAAACATCCTCAGTTCTGGTCAGTTTGATGTCCCATGTTGTTCTTTTCCCTCATTTTATTTCTTTTCTTGGAAGTGCCTTTTGCGCCCAGAGTCTCGTCGATTCTTGTTTGTCAGTTTGTTTATTTGTTTGTCAAGCTTTGTGTTTGTTTTCAATAAATATTTGACATTTGTCTATGCATTTTTCCCGAACCTCAAACACGGTGTGGGTACATTATCTTTTCAAGTACGCCCCAAGAGTACGCCCCAATATGAAAAAGAAAAAAAGTTCCTTCGTCTTTATTATTTTTTTTTTTTTTTGAGGCCCTTCAGTCAATGCGGATGTTTGATTTGAACTTTTGTTGCTTTCTTTCTACAGTTGGTTGCGCAAAAAAATTATTTGCTGAAATGCTGTGTACACTGTGGACATTGAAGTGTGGAACTTGTCGCTTTAGTTGGTTGATCTGCTTCTTTTTTTTTTTTAGAAAAGCTAAGAAAACTGAGTGTGTGATTTCACGACTGAGTTCTAAGTGAAAATGAAATGAAAAGGAAACATCTCAAGCAGGCGGACAGAAAGCTTATATTTTGAACTTTTGCTCACATTTTGGGATTAAGAGACTTAGTCTGCACCAAGACAACTGTTATATGGCAAAATCTTTAACGTTTCAGTGTGACCATTATTTACACAGGTTTCTGAAATCTGTTCACCCTGGGACAAAGCAAAAGAATTGCCTTCTTTGGTATTCTTGTTTTGGCAGTTCCTTTGTAAAGTATTCTCGCACCAGGATGGAGATATATGTACGAAGCAAAGTCGCACCTAAATCGCCACTCAACCAAACCATGCCCAAAAAAAGAAACGAAAACTGAAAAGATACTACCCAAAGAACCCTGGTAAAAGTATAATTAAAATATTAAGAAATCACTTCATTCTTGTATGTATATAACGAGAGCGTTAGGTAAAAAGTCTGCCCTGCCTGACTTCGATATACCTGTTACTCAGTGGAATGCATGTTAAACAGCCTTTTCCCGTGTTAACTAACAGAGCATTAACATTAATGTAAATTTAACAAATATTCCCAATCGCACATTGCAGAATGTAGTTCTCAAGAAAAAGCCATTTTTCTTCCCTCTTTTAACTAGGAAGAAGTCACTAGAAGTTCTTTTAAGTAAGCTAAAAGTAAAAACAAGGGCTTGAAATCGTCACCACAATCTTTTTCAAATGCTTGGAAAACTAAAAGTCACATTTATTGAGGGTTTCACCTCTGCGAATGGAACTTTTCACCTCTTGGAACTTTTTAGTGAAAAAGATATATGAAAGATGTGCATATTTCAGGGTGTCAGGTCCGAATGGCAAGATGCCCTGAAAAGTATGCAACTTTTTTTACCAAAGGCACACAGAGTATATTAAGCTGGTGGAAGGGTATGTAACATCCAGAAGAAAGCATCTCCGACCACTAAAGTATAAATATTCTTGATCAGCATCAGCAGGCGAGCCAATATATTCACTTATAAACAAACAAAAACCAGATATGGTAGAAGATAAAAGATCGACATATATGGAACATAAGCAGCTTATACTTGTGTGCAGATCAAGTTTATTATATACCACGGCTCCTCCAGCTGCCTCATTTTGGATAAAATGATACGAGACTACCAAATTTGTATAGATAGATAGATTATCTCGATGTTTTTGTGCGCATTCTGCTTTGGGATTCCCAAACGTTTATGCCATTTACCGCAGGCACGAGAAACGTTCAGTTGGTAGGCATTGATCGCTGATGATAGCGGGTGGTTCCTCTTGAAACAGCTGTACGATCTACTAGCCTCCTTTGTGGTGTTGTGTCTCCGTTTAAAGTTGTGAGAAAGCATAACATGACCTCGAGCCGGCTGAAAACTGCAGGTTTGATAGATTTAGATGATATTGAGTAATCAGGATTATATTTCGATCAACCAAAGGAATGGTAAAGATCGCATGAACTATGGTCAAGTTATTGGCTGCTTTTTAAAAATTGATACTGTGCATACACTTTCGTTGGTACAGAGTATATTCTAGACGGTCTTGACCAAACTATATTACTTGTTTCATATTCATCAATTGATGACAATTTCAAATGCCAAACAATTGCATCCGTTTATCACCATTTGTACCGCAGTTAAAGATGTTTCAGACACTCCATGTCCTTGCTCTGTTATTTATTAACTTTTGTCGACACCATTGACACATTTTCCCAGGCCAATCAAATTGAATTGGCCAGACAACACACGAGTACAACAGGGAACAAGCCCAGAACAACATTGCCCCATAAATCAGCATAAATAGCAGCTGGTTTGAACTTTTGGTTTTTGCAGAGTTTTCCCCGAGAATTATTGATTGGCAGGGAGGGGGTATGAAAAATGTATCTCACGGCTAGCAGCCAAACAAGGCAACTTTCGAGATAAAACTTTATCGCTGACCGGCTGCTGGGCAGACACAGAGCAATGTTGACCTGGTATGCATTTTGCATGTCTGGTAGCTCCAAATTGCAGTTGCTGCTGGGTATATTTCTCACACACAGCTCAGCTTTTTGGCAACTGTCAACAAAAAGTTTTTGCAAAACTGGCAAAAAGTTGACGTAATTGCTGTGAAAATGCACAATAGAGTAGACTTTGTGGAAAACTTGGAGAATTGGTAAAGTTTTGCAAGGGTTTTAAAAGGGTTTAGTGATAGCTGAAGTATTTCTATTACAAATAGTCTGCATATTTTTGTATCATTTTTATACACTTTTGCTTCTGTTGGCCAATTCAATTTGTCAAAACATTTAATCAGCAAAACTTTTCTCACTTAAGCTGTCAGCAAGTGGCTGAAAAAAAAAACGTGAGCAGCAGGTGAAAATATGTTTCGGTTTGTCGTGCCACCTCCAGTCTTAAGACTCTCAACATTTTCAGCTACCGCAAATTTGTCATTTGTCAAAACATTTAAATGCCATTTGGACCAAGGCAAGTTTCCACTCAAGTTGGGCGGCGATTTTGACAGCTGCCGATAAATTTTTGGTTTTCCTGCTTTTAACACTTTGCTTGAACTTTGGCCCAAGGCAATGCTTTTTGTTTTGTTTTGTTGTTGTTTTTCGGGGCTTGCTTTCTAGACATTTGTTTAGATCATTTTGAATAATTATTGAGCCTAGTTAGGGTCCATTTGGAATGGGTGGATTTTTCACGTTTTGTGGTGGGGAAATGGAATTTTGTGAGTGAAAGTGATTGGAAATTGTATTGGTTTATGGCTTTGCATGTTGGCTGTCAATTATGAATGACTTTAATGGGTGGTTGAATTTTGTGAATTTAATTTGGTCTTGAATGGAGGAAGTTGGCGGATATTAACTGATTAACAAAACACTTTTGGGCACGCAACAAATTTTGAAAATTATTTTAAAAATAGTTCTAGAAATATATAAATAAAACTACACAGAGAAAACCAAATTAGCTACACTCCACGGAACTGAAAGTTGTTATTCATAGGCTACATGTAGGATTTCTAAATAAAAGTTTAGGATTTCAATTGCTGAATGCTACGTATAGAAAATCTACACGAAACGAGTTGTTGATCCATTAGCTCATTCACTTTATTACTATGATTTGCGGCAATGCCGCGCGAGTGCTTGGCAGTCGTATGGGTTGAGATGCCGGCATTTATGTTTAAATTTCACAGACAAGGTAACTGAGAGAGCTTCGTAGAAAAGCTACTTGCCGCATGTAGAAATGAGAAAGCTAAACGTGGCATGTAGAAAAGCTATATAAATGTAGTGTGTGTAAAATCCCTGTTAAACGTGTAAGAAAACTACATTTTGGTGTAGTTTTTACATATTTTTTTCCTTTGTGTGGTTGATTGACTTTATTTATATTTTTGTTGTTTATTTTACAAATTAAATCTAAGAAGTTTGAGTGGTACTTAAAGTACTATAAGTTAAATTTTGTGGTTTTTGATTTAATTCTACAATTTTGTTTAAACTTAACAAGGAACAGAATCTTAAATTAGTTAACCTTTTGCCTTGAATTTTGATTACTTTTCATTCAAACAAGCTTGCATTGTCGCCATTTTGGTTAATTGAGCCGTTGGTCAATGCTCTCCAAATTTTGATTACTCCTTCATTTCCAGTCTTCTTTTTATTCATTCCTTCCATAAGCTTTTGGCTGTCAAAATTCATCAAAAGTTGGCTTTCATCAGGCTGTTGCTGCAGCCCTGTCATCTCTTTCTGACTACATTTTTCGGCTACTGGTTAAAAAATTGCTCAAAGTAATTTTTTTATGCAAATATGCTTTACGAAAATTGATTCTGCGCCAGATTCTGCTGGACAGGAAGTCAGTCTTCCAATTGCTAACTTAACTGGAGAATGTCTATTTCTAACCCACAATCTGGGGAAAATGACTTAATAAGATGCTGCTCCTCTGTAATTTTCCAATTCCCAACTGCAAGTCGTCGCTGTGTTTGGTTTGGCCAAACCAAACAGCTGCCATGACCAAAAATAGTGAGAAAATATTTTTGTATTTTTATGTGTCTGCCGCTGCCAATGCTGCTCGGTTGCTGTTTGCCTTGTCGATATGAATGAAATGCAGAAAACAGTAAAATGCTTTCAGCTTCTGGGAGTTTTGAACTTCTCTTCACGGAGTACGTTTGGTGTGCGTGTGCCCATAATGGTTTTGTAATTAATCAACAAGGAGAAGACTGATCACGAACTGCATCTACGTACCGTTTAATGTGGGGCTGGTGTTTTGCTTCAAATTTTATGGATTGTTTGCTTGCATACGACATACTGCTTTTGGCAAAAAAATATTCTTTGATAGAGCTATTGGGAGATATAGTTGTGCACTGAGAAAATACGGTTATCTATAACCTGGACTAAAATTTTGTTAAAAAAAAAAAATACATTGAAGTGTCTTTGCTCGTATTCTGGCAGAGCTTTTGCTTCAATGCTCGGCTCAAGCGTTTAAACTGAGTTTGATAGAGTTGCTCTAAAATGGCAGTCTATCAGTCTATAGCAGCCATGCCAAATACAGAGAATGACCTTGCCACCGTGACTATTGGAGTTATAAATAAACCTATTTATTATCACATTCAAAAATCCAGCAAATTGTGTTTAGTTGGCACAGAAGCTGACATATTCAGAGCACACAAAATCTATATTATTTACACTTCAGCGAAACAACACATACTGAAAAAAAGCTTTTTGATGTGGCTAAACAATTAAGTTACCTGCAACTTTGTTTGAATCGGTTTAATACTAGTAGCATCACTTTAAAATATTTCTTTAAAACTTATTTGTGCAGTAACTAGTACATTAAGTCAGTTAACGCATAGAAGAAAGCATTATTAACCACATAAATATATATATTCTTGTTCAGCATGACGACCTGATTTGATTAAGCCTTGTCCGTCCGTCTGTTTCTATGCTATCTTCTCCATCAGTTTTAAAGCTTTCGCTACCACACAAAGTCTTCTGGTTCAAAAACGCTGCACATTTGTCGGAACCGGCTGGATCGGATGACTATAACATATAGCTGCCATAGGAACGATCGGTCGAAAAACTAGCTCTAGTGAGAAAAACTTTTTTATTTTCAATGCAAACGTTTCCAAACTCCGTAATTATGAGTTTTCTAAGCTTTTTCATGATTCTGCCCAGTTTGGTCGAAATCGGAAATCTATATAGTATAGCTGTCATAGAAAAGTAAGGTTAGAAAAATAGTCTTAGTATGAAAAACTTTTTTGTTTTCAATCTAAACCTCTTTGAAATTGGCATATATTTATTTTATAAGCTTTCACACAATTCTTCAAAGTTTTGTCAAAATCGGCTGACTATAGGTTATAGCTCGAGAAACTAGTTCTAGTGAGCAAAATGTTGATGTTTTCAAAGAAAACGCCCCCCAAATATGTATTTCCTAGTTCGCTTTGCTCTTTCATGATTCCATTAAGTTTGGTCAAAATCGGACATCTAGCTGTCATAGAAAAGTAGTCTAAATGAGAAAAACTTGTTTGTTTTCAGTGAAAATGTCCTTCAAATTAGTTAAAAAAGCGTACTGCAAGGGTAAACAAAATTCGGCAGAGCCGAAGGTAACTTTCCTCTATTTTTTGAATATTTATTTGAATATTGTAAAACATCTTAAGCCAAATACTAACACATTTTCCCATTCATTTTTAGTCCTACGCCTGCTGAACAGTCAACAGGCAGATGATGGAGGAGAATCGGCTCAATCGAACTCAGAAGGTCTCTATCCGCCTTTGTTCAATGTCGCACCGCGTGCTGTGATTAGTGTAAATGCCACCTGTGGTCAAAATGGTGCCGAAGAGTATTGCAAACTTGTGGATGCGTATCCGCATCGTAATTGGGCCAAGCAATGTGGCACCTGTAATGCCCACTCCTCGGATCGGGCCAAACAGCGTCCCATCGAGTCATTAATTTCGGCTAGCTCCAGCTTTGAGGAGACCTGGTGGCAATCACCAACACTGCAGGGTGGCCGACAATTTGAATATGTGACCATCACATTGGATCTGAAGCAGGTGAGTGAGTTAACCCATGACAGATGAGCTGTGATCCAGTTTGTAATTAAGTCGTTGAGTTGTCACTCATTTACAAGCAATTTAACGCCAGATGACCAGTATGGGTTCCATGGGTTGAAATATGAGATTGGATACGAAACCGGTTCATTGGTTATTCAAATTCTAAACATAAATTGAGTTTGATGGAGTTTTGATTAAGTCAAATGGAGTTACATGTCAGTAGAAAGACTGGACTTCCGGGAAAAAGTTGAGTGACTCTCTCTGGAGCACTCTCTTCTTTTCCTTTCTCTCTGTGCCTAACAAACCCCTGCTTCCTCTGGTAAAGGGTAACAACGAAAAATCTGGCAAAAGCTGTGAAAATATTTCTCATCACTCAAGCAAATCAGCGTAAAGAGAGCGTGTAAATTTTGACACATGCCGCTTATGTCTCCCAGTTTCCCATTCACATATGACTCGCTGGCGCTGCCTTCCTTCTCCTCCACCATCTTCATGGGAACCTCACAAACTTGTCTGACCAAAAAATGCATTTCAACATGTGACAATTTCATTTACCAAAAACCATAAAAGGTTATGCCTGTAACTAGACGCTAACGAAAAAAGTTAATTGAAAAGATTTGAATGCTTCATTTTGCTTCTCGGCTGCTACTCAGCCAGGAAAGAATTTATTAATAAACTGCTGCATCGCTAGCGGACTGTCATAAATCTGTCCATACTTCTGGCATATGCAAAAACGAAAAAAAAACAATGTTTTTAATTTTAAATCACTTCCAGTTCAGTCTCCTCCTTCACTTTAATTAAGTGCAGTCTTTGTCTGTTTGCAGACGACTCCCCCTTAGCATATGGCAATGAAAGAATTATATCAAAACATTGAGAGACTCTCGTGTGTGCTGCAAACTGCACTTGAAATGTCAACTTTGTGTCGGCTGATGTTAACCAGATGATTTTTCAGCACATAATTGCCATACAGGGGTAGAGCGATGACGATGATGATGATGGGAGAGGATCGATCTCTGGCCCTAATCCGGCATACTTTGTTGTGATCTCTGGCTATGGAATTCCAATTAACACCATAGCTTTACACTATTAACACTCAATTGGTTGTCAATACATCCATAAAGAGTGCAAACTGATGTCTTCTGGGTGGGCCCTAAGGAGGGAATTATGTATGTACTTTCGATTTTACACAAAATTTTACTTTGTAGTGTAAAAGTAAACTTGTACTGGTAGCATCTATTATTGCTTAATTCTTAGCAGTCTTCTGTACTTAGATTTGTCGCCTGACTTTTTTTTTTGCTGTGATTTGACGCACAGTCGCTAACTTTAGTTAGTTTAGTACCAGGGGTCCTGTGTTCCATCAGCAACTACGGAAAATAAATTTATAACACAAAAGCCAAATAAGTTATTACTTTCCATAAACTACTTGAACTACTGATAAATTTAAGCTTTAAGCCGGGTATCCAGCACAGCGGAAACTAAAAATTCCAGCCAAACTTCATATAAAAAAAACTGTGCCAGGAATTTTTAGTTTGCTTTTTCGTTTGTTGTGTATCCAGCAACACGAACGAAATCCACACTTTATAGATAGCGGCGTATCAATAGCGGCGTTTCGGAAGCGTGTGTGGAACGAGAAACAGCTGATATTCAGGCCAGGAATATATTGCTGACAATTATTTTGGAAGTGATTAGGCAAAAGATGGAGGCAAAAACTGTACGCAAGACTAAAAAGAGAATTGAAATTTTTAACGTGAGGAGAAGATAAATAAAATCAAATAAAAGCAGTTGAGGCAAGACCATGTCTTTGGCGAATCACAGAGAAAAGGCATTTTGACAACATTTCTGTAAAAAGAGCTTGGGAAAGTGTTGCTGCACAAATAAATAAAGAATAAAGAATAAAATTAATAAATTCATTAATGTTATAAATGCTTGCTAGCGACTGACTGTAACAACGCTTGAATATAGAGAACAGAGAGAGACACAGAACGCTCCGCTTGACAGATTGTTTCAATTGGGTTCCACACACTCAAAATAAATAGCAAATTCCTGGCAGGAATTTTCCGCAGTGCTGGATTTCCATGAAAATGAAAAATTAAGAATATTTTTTGAACGATACTATCAGGCCTGTGCCGGTTTTAACTTTCGACAAAATTTGTCGAATTCGACTATGGTGAAGTGGTTGGTTGTATAAAATTCATAAATAAAATCGGCATTAAACCTTTTATTTTGAGTTCATCTTATTAAAAGGAAGTACAAATTTTAAGGTTTGATACAGATTACCTTGATTGTTCACCAAAAAATGACACATGTATTACATTCGAATTCCCTAAAGTGAAAACCGGAACATACCAGTATGTCCTGCGGGTTAACTGGATCTGTCCAACGTATTTCGATGTATTATACTACACAGAGTAAAAGCGAGAAAGCTAAGCTAACTTTGTATGTGCCGAAGTGCTCGCTTAAATATTTTCAAAAATTCTTTTTCTTACAGCGATTCATTTTCCGACCGATCGTTCGTATGGGAGCTATATGATATAGTCATCCGATTTGGACAAAAACTTGTAGAACTTGGCGAAAGCATGTGAAACAAAATAATACAAAGTTTCAGGATGCTACCATTTAAAACAAAAAAGTTTTTTTTAACTAAGACTGCTATTCAGACCTATCTTTTGTATGACAACTATACCATATAGTTGTCCGATTTTTATCAAACTTGGTAGAATTATAAAATAGCATAGAAAACCTATGAACACAAAGTTTGGAGACGTTTCCATTGAAAAGAAAAAAGTTTTTCATACTAAAACTAATTTTCCGACCGATTGTTCCTATAGTCATTCGATCCGGTCGGTTCCGATATATTAATAGAGTGTAGCAAAAAAAAGACTAAGTACTAAATTTCAGCTCGATAGCTTGAAAACTGAGAGACTAGACAGACAGACAACGCTCAATCGTCTCAGCTCGTCACCCTGATCAAGAATATAAATAGTTTATGGGGTCGGCAGTGAATATTTCTATGCGTTGAAAACTTCTGGCCAAAATTATAATACCCAAGAGAATTAAACTCAATATGAGTGCAATCGCTAAAAAAAAGAGGACTAAAGAACTTGATTTCAGCTAAAATATTCCATTTTTGAGAAAATTTTAGTCTGAATTATATAAATATTCTTTATTTTTGGGGGATCTTAATTGATCGTACTATTCGTGCAGGATGTGATACAAAGATGTGCCCCGCCCCAACTGCCTTGGCTTATTTTACAACAAAAGAACAATTTTTGACGGACAGTTCTGGAGTCAAAGACGGCAACGTGTTAGCTCACAGCACCATTGCTCACATTTGTAGTCACACGTCTAAACGTCTTTTCTGTGCGGTGGCTGAGTTGAGCTGAATTGTGCTCATTTCAAAAACATTTGAAAGATTTGTTGCCAAAAATTTTGGAGCACAACTTGCTCTAATTATGAGTTAAAGACAGCTCTTTTTGCCCTCTGTGCAGATTTAATAACTACTGCTTAAATGAAGTATTAACCTTTTCAATCGGCCAAACAAAAGACGATATAACTAATTTTTCCTAACAAAATCAATTTTTAGTTTGAAAGAAATGATTTCAAAAATTCTCCTCTGTGAGCAATACCACCCCACACAAAAAAACAGCAGACCAAAACTCTGCTTCCTGTTAAACGACATAAAACCTATTCAACCAAAGCTTCAATCACGTTACCGTTCAAAACCAAAAAAAAAACACACACACACACAAGCCAAAAAAGTCTCAGAAAGTTTATGCAAATGCCACACTACAAACTACAACGCAACCAAATCCACATCATGCCCAGACGGAAGCATTCTTTAAATGGCAAATTCGATGGAAAAAACATCACACAAAACCCAAAACAAATAAATAAATTGACCATTAAAATAATTGCTGCGCCTAAAATGCGTCGCGAACGTGGCTTGTAACACGCTTTGCCGAATGTTGCAACAACTTGTCAAACATTTGAATTACAGTTACGTAAAGGCGCTCTTGCCCAGGCCAAAGAGTCAACTATTTTCTTGGCCAAATTTGGCCAATTTTAATGAAGCAATTAAATGGCTATAAAAATAAAGTTGAAAAAAAACCAAAAACAAAAAACATTAAACAAACATTTTTGTTAATTTGTTTAGATGTTTGCCGCCAAATATAGCCATGACTGGTTGGCAGCAAAATATTGAGTAACCATTTATATGTAATAGTGAATTTCTTCTTCTACAGTTTGAGATGCACACTGCCTGTAATCTCAAAATTCCCAGAACTCTCGCTAGACTTGCAATTAGTCACGCGCGCCCCAAACCCATTGAGGCATAAGCATAGACATTGTGGTATGGAACAACCAGACTGACAGACTGGCCGCTTGGCTGACAGTTCTGACCAGTCCCTGGTCCGCCTTTTCCACGAGCCGAAACAGAAATATTTTAAGCTGTCAAATTGTTGACACATGCCTGTCGTTTCCCTCGTGTTGTTCTTGTAAATCACTCGATTAGTTTAATTGTTTAAATCAACTCAAAGTCGGCCATGAAAAGCGAAACGCCAACATCAATGTCAAGTTTTTGTCGTCGTCGCCGCCGTCGTCGTTGTCAGAGGTCATAAATTTGGCTGGGGGATAAAAACAGAGAGTTTGCTTCTTTCTAATGGATTTTTAAACATATTGTGACAAATGTTGAAAATATTTCCAGAGCACACAAACACACTTCATTTGTGGAGCTAACCAATTAGTGAGCTAAAAATTGGAATAGATGGTAATTGGGTGTGACTTGTAGCAGCTGCATGGAGGGAGTGTGGAAACGAAAATTTATGGAAGATGTCTAAATCGGAAATGGAGATTTGATTAGGATGATGCACTTTTAAAGTTTTGCTTATGGGATATTGCTTAATTAAAATAAGGTGGAAAAATAAGTAAAATTTATTTTTTTATGTGCAATCTGCTAACCAAAATGACATATACAAATTAAACAGATCCACATTCAGAAATTAATTGAGCTTTGAACTGGAATTTGAAATATTTTCCAACCGTTGAACCAGGCGACTGAATTCTGGCTGTAGGCGAGCTCTGATTTTGAAATGTGAAGTGTATGTAATACTTTCCTTATTTAAAACTGATTCCAAAGAGGTTTAAGTGAGTTCAACAGTTCATAGCACATAATTATGAACACTCTCAAAAGAAAAAATCTTCACAAAACAAAGAAACCGAGGGGCTAAATCCTGTTCAGAAGATTAAAAATACAGAAATATAATGTGTTCGGAACAACAGCACATCCAGCGCTTATAAAAAGTACTAAAGTCCGATTAAATGAGATTCTGAGAATCCAGAATGTGAGATCCATTCATGACCTGAATCAAGCTCAATCAAAATGTTTTTGATAACGTTTTACCAATGTTCTCGTATTTTCCCTCTATTCAAGAAAAAAACTTGGCTTTGAAGCACAAGCCCTTAGACACTTTCAGCCAAGTGGACTATAAATTTGAAGTATAAATGTGATTCAGTGACAATCCATAGCGAGAACGGAAGTAAGCTCACCCTATTTCCTAAGGTTTTTTAGCAGGATGCCAGTCCTAAGCATGAGATTTGTTCAAAAAGTACGAATTTTACAGTTTACCACGCATAGAACTTTTAGTTAGTTACACCGCACTAAGCACTGGCTCTAGATTTATTACACAAAGTACAAAAAATATACCAAAATTACATTATTTTCAATTAAGTATGCTACACATTTTGAAAACAAATTCTCGCTAAAGCCCTGGAAGCAAGCACTCTAATGCCTTGCAGTTTACTTAAAGATTATTAATTTAAATTTTTATTATATTAACTACACAAGGCAACAAAATTAGACTTTTCTCAGTATTTTATACTGTACATGAATCTGTTTCACAAATGGTTTTATAGTATTTTTACCTAAAAGTTGCTATTTGCCTATTTCTACTATTTTAAACAATTATAAAACTATTGTTTTAACTGTCTTTTATATTAAGGTAAGGTTTTTCATTTCAGCCTTAAAACAAACTATCCCAAGTAGTTCTGCTATTTTTTCATTCCGAGTTATACCATTTTAAATACATGTGCTTAAGACTATTAAATTTTCTGCTGCCCAAAAATATGCAATGTAAAATCACAACAACATTCATTGCATATCTATGTGCGGAACAAACTGTGGTAATTTTGAACACAATATTCCAAAGTTTATTTAATCGCTTAAAAAAATCGCAAAACAATTTGGGATGATTCATTTCAAAGCTAAGATGTAAAACCTTACGATAATATTAAAGATAGAAAGAACAATAGCATAGGTTTCCTGTACAATAGGCATGCTAGGACACTGACATTTACCAAAAATATTTAGACGTGATAGACCATTTCCGAACACAGATTCGACATTAAGGGAAAATAACAAGCCATGTAGTGAGTGAGCTTTACATTTATTATTATGATCACTTACTCTCAAAAAGAAATATTACCTGCAAGTTGTACGCAATCAGCGTGAAACTTTCCGTCAGTAATTGTGAAGGAACTAAAATTTGCTTTTGCACTATGGTAAAGCCTCAGCTCATACATCGTTGAGCAAAAGGACAACGCTGTGACATGACTTGGAAAGGGGATTTATTTTGAATGGGACAATATATATATGTGCATTTTTGATACTTTTTGAATAAACCACGCATGTTTCGGACATTGTTTGGAATGGCTACTAGAGCCCAGCCAGCTCTTCCTTGTCAATTATCCTGTTTCATTTAGATTTAAATAATTTTAGAAATATTTAAAAGCTTTCTAAAACTATTTTAAGTTTCCGATTGAGGATCTCTTTAAGACTTAAAAAAGGCCACAAAATGCTCCTTTTTAATAACCTGAACACTAAAACCAACAAAAAAATCCTATTATTCTTTAGAGACAGAAATCAACTTAAAACTAACATTTTTTTAGTGCATGTTCTGCATTTGTCAACAATTTCAAACCGCATTCTTTAACAATTCCAACTCTTCAATCAAAACTGTATATATACACATATATATCTCAATCCAGCTTACATAAACTTTAATCAGAAAACAAGTTATGCAAACTTTAGGCATTCTTTTCAGACCGCATTAATGCGCCAAATTTTGTTTTGGTTAAGATAAAAACTTGCTGCAGACACGAAAAACTTTTCCATTACTTTTGGCCTCTGAGCATTGAACTCTTTATGGCTCAAAACATTGAAAAAAAAAAAGAAAATACAATTTTTGGAATATGTCCGACATGTGGAGGCGGTGTCGGTGTTGGTGGTGGGTTCATTCACCACCAAACAAAAATTATGCTATTTCTTTGGCTTTATAATTTGCCAAAAATATATGCATACATACATCCTCGTCTGTGTCTAGTCTAGTTTTATTTTTAAAGTTTACGATTGCCTGAGATTTGCTACTGCAACTAGCCGAACAGAATACATTGAGCGATAAATATTTGATGGTCATAAAAGACGGCTAATTTTGGTTAATTATGTATGGACATGCAACTCAATTTACCGCTGCATTTTAGTTGTCTTATTTGTGGTTATCAGTTGACATTTGATCTGGCTGGGCAACAGGTTCCCCCAAGATAACAAATAAATTATTGACCAGAAATACAATCTTCATTCTGTTGTGTGTAAACAAGTTTGTTGTTTGCTGTTCATGGCCTGTCAATTGGCCGTCTTGACTGTCCACTGATAAAAACGTCAAAATGTTACACCTTGAGGCCATCTCGATGGCAATCTATACACAGATTTTCACATCTCCTTTGGGGCAGAATGGCCGGCTTGCCGTCTAAAGTTACTGCCAAGGTACTACTACTGGCCTTTGAAGTTCATTCTTATCTTTGAAACTTGTTTTTCTGATATTTTTTGTTGCCGAGGCAGGAAGTTGTCGCTTTGCAAGTCCCAGTAGCAGTAAAGGAGTGGATGCCGACTGAAAGGAAGACAATCAAGAATTTGTTTATCTAAACGGAAGAGTGGCGTATTAAAGGGTTAAGCTTCTATGCAGTCGTCATCTTTGTTTCCAAGGAAACTTAACTTGAATTGAAAACTTATTTTAGATATAATAAATTGTATGATTTATATACATTTTTCCAGCTGCAAGACAAATTGCATTCAACTTGACCAACTTTCCTTCATATTTTGCCAGTCTCTTTCACTATCTTCGTTGCTTCACCCTCTAATCTAATCAGCTTGACAGCTGTAATCGAATACAGGCGGCAGGCAGGCAGACCGACCGACCGACCGGCAGGCACGCATGCGCCGAGTTGCCATTCGAACTTCTTGCTGTTTTATCAGCAAAAAAAAAATATATATATGAAAATGAAGTGTTTGCTGATGCTATTAGCTGCTTAAGAGTCTCTTTTGGGGTAAACAAGTGGCTTGGAAATTTGATAGACTTGCTTGTCGCCTATCTAAATTCGAATATAATAAAATCTGGTTGAATGGCGCCATGTCGTAATCAATTATACACCTGGCCACACCCTCGACACAAGTCGCCCGTCGTAAAATTCAATTGCATGCCTTTTATTGGTATTTTCATTATTTCTGTTTTTGGTCAATGATCTTCGATAGGCGAAACATTTTCAACATCATGCCGCTCACGCGACGTTTTTGGCATTTGGTGGGTTTTTTTTTTTATTGTTTTTGTTTTCCTCCAAGTACTTGAACATAAATATATGTATATAAATATCGTTTGTCAGCTGTTTGGCTGCCGGGCGTGTGTTTTGCAAAAGGAAAAGGAGGTGTTAGTTTGTGGTTAGTTGACAGTTGGGAAAATTTATGATGCATAGACAAAGATATAATAGCGAATAGAAACATCAACGAGTGGCTGCAACTGACAGAAACACCGACATTTGGGTGCGTAGATACAATTTACTAGCTGTACCCAAAGCGATTTCGTCCGCGTGCAAGTTGTATATTACAGTTGGCTTGAAAAAACTAATTGGAACTTGGTTTTTATGTTTGTGGTGACCGAATTGAATGGTTGCGCTACGAGAATATAACTAAGTAGAGATTTTATTTGAGGTTCTTCATTTCATTTAAGCCAGTAGGCCAGGTCATCCAACAGGAGTTCGAACTAAAGTTGACCACAGACGATATTAATATTCGCAAGTTTGGGGTTCAAGGTTGTTGAGTGAAGACTTTGGTTCGACCTTTGGGTCGGCTTACGATCTACTCAATTCAAATTTGTTAAATTTCTTAACGAGTGTCGTTTCTGCTTGCTTGGAAAGTCTCTTCTTAGACTTAGACTTGGGTCGATAATCATTTGGAAGATTCGCAGACTCATATAAAATAACTTTAATTATAAGATAACTTTCTACATTGTAATTTTGTGAAAACATATTCAATTTATTCAAGCTTGTTGGTTTTTGCGAATTATTTCATTCATCCGTTAAGACCACATTGGCTTAGCTTGTCGATTGGCAAACACTTCCTCTATAACTCGACCATATAACAAAAAACTTAGTAGGCAATAATTCTGATTTTGTAATGTACACCGAAAGAATAATTCGAGATATGCGGGATTAAATTAATCCCACACGATCTCAGAAGTCGGTCAATCTCGGATTTTCTTATTGGAAGTTCGAGTAGAATTGACTTGACCTCGGATATTTCGGATCTAGTACGACTTTTGCTTAAAATTTCAATCCGAAGGTCGAGATAAAATCAATTTTTTTGAGCTTGATTTTATTTACCCATTTTTTTTTCTGTGTATATTTTTTTGAGCCGAGCCGTAGTGATGGGTTCGGTTCAGGCTCAGGTTCAAGACTTTATTCTCACTTGGTGAACCCTATGTCGGAATTCCGGGATCGAACAGGTTCGGTTCAAAACCGGGTTCAATTTATTTGGATTCTGCAGAATGTTCTTTCCGAAGGTTTGAGTTCGAGATAATGTTAAAGGTTTCATTCGCGTACCGTTTCCTTGTCTTGTCAAAACTAAGGCTTTGGGTTGAACCTTGGTTGGTAGCATTTAAGTTAAAGAAAAATATGTTAGCCCCATTTGCAATAATTCTCTCAGCTTTAGTTTTATTGAAGTCTATCCTGCTGTTGACGGTATTCGAATGGGCTATATTTCTTAATGGCCTCAAGAAGACTCAAGAAGACTCCTTCAAAAAGTCTCTGGTCCTTCTACGTTGGTATACGCTGAATATAAAACAAGTGTTTAATTTTTATATTACAACTTGACTGTTGTATCATTTCTCTTGTCAAAATAATAGTACATATTACGAGTTTGGATATGATTTATAAAACACATCTTCTGTAAAGAATACACCGCCCGATCTATTACAGTATGGATCCAAAATATCTAGAAATTTTTTAGAAGTCCCAAATAAATAAGTTTAGTCTTTTCTCTCATCCTTTTACCGGTTCGGGCTCAGGATCGGTAGATTATATATTTAGAAAAATCGTTGTAATTTGGTCTTAGCACCTTGAATATATGTTATCAGCTTAGAGTTTTTAGGTTGAGTTCACTAAGACTAGCAAATTGTCATTTTTTTAAGTGCCTGTTGTTTTCATACATGTGAGAACACCTGCCAAAAGCAGTTCAGAGCTGTCTGTCACCTGCTTAGTATAAACAGACTGTCAACTGACTGACCTAAAAAACACTGTCAACATGTCGTAACACAATACAAAAAGAAGAGGAGGGGTGAGGAGAGTGAGGATCTTTTTATACCCTGTATGTATTAAAAATGGGAAAAAGGGGATCATGAAGTTGTGCGAATGTATGTAACAGGGAGAAGGAAACATTTCCGACCCCATCAAGTATATATACTCTTGATCAGCATGAACAGCCGAGTCCGTCCGTATGTCTATATAAACGCGTCGATCTCAGAGACTATAAAAAGTAGGGCCACAAATTTTTGCATGAAGGTAGTTGTATACCGTACGCAGATCAAGTTTGTTTTTTAAACATTCATTTCAAAAAGTATTGTCCATTAAGGAAATTAAGGAAAAGGTTGAAACCTACCACCAGGAACTAATTTTCTGTACTTAGATCGTTTAGTTCTCTTCCTAGCACCGGAAAAGAGCTACAAAAATTAATTTGTAAACAGCAAGAAAAGCACTTAAAATCACCTCGCATCAAAGCTGGCATAAGCAACTTGCTAACACATTTAAAAGAGTTTTAAATGACAGATGTAGGATGTTAGATACACTTCCAGTTTAAATATCCATTTCACAAGACTATTATTTACTAAAAGTAGATTTCAGTTGTATGTAAGTGGAGGACGAAAGTCCAGTTTTGAAGGCATTTCATTCTGTTTAAAGGTTACTGGGGCAGGCGAACGAATCTCTTACTAAAATACCTTAGTATACCTTCCACTTTGTCATATGGAAATGTTAAAGATGATATTTGCCAAAATATCAAACCAACCAGCCCAGATCAAATTGATATTGACATCTTTTGTTCTCTTTGCAACTGTTTGTGATATTTGTGGAGCAGTTTTTAATGCAAAAGTTTATATTTTTGAGCAACTTTTCGAGTCTTTTTTGATACAAACATTTTCTGATATTTTTTATCTACACTGGTAGTGACTCTAAAACTGTATGCCCTGGAACCACTCTGAAATTCTGCTATAAATGTATATTTTCTTTGTTTTTCTTCCCATTTCAGACCTATCAAATTTTCTTTGTGATGTTAAAATCAGCCAACTCACCTCGACCCGCTTCCTGGATATTGGAAAAGTCACTAGACGGCTTAAACTATGAACCCTGGCAATATTTTGGTCTCAGTGATGCCGATTGCAAACGTCGCTGGAATCTGTCTGGGCAAAATGGCAAATATGTGTTCCAGAATGACACCGAAGTTATTTGTTCTACTCAGTTCTCCAAGCCTTTGCCCCTGGAGAATGGCGAGTTGCATGTGTCGCTGCTCAAGAATCGTCCTGGAGCTATGGAACAGACGCCAGAGCTCTTACAGTTTATAACAGCACGCTATATGCGTATACGTCTGCAGGGTATGCATTCTACGGCCAATCTGGACAATAGTGTGGATTGGCTTTTGGATTCCCAGTCGCTGGAGAAGCGAAGTTTCTACTCGCTGAAGCAATTAAGAGTAAGTGCACGCCTAGATTGCCATGGACATGCGGAACGCACTCAGGAGTTAGGGGAGACGCCCTGGATGCAGTGTCTATGCCAGCATAATGCCTGTGGTATGCAGTGCGAGGAGTGTTGTCCTCTGTTTCAGGATCGTCCCTACCGTTTGGGTGGAGAGTGTGAGATCTGTCAGTGTCAGGGTCATGCGGAGAGTTGTACCTATGATTCGTATCTGGATAAGGGCATTTGTCAGGAATGTGGCAATCATACGGCCGGCAATGAGTGTGAATTCTGTGAGCTGGGTTACTTTAGGGAGCTGGGTGCCTCCCTGACGGAGCCCTGTCTGCCCTGCTCTTGCAATCCACAAAGATCAACGGGTAGCTGCACGGCCGAGGGAGGCAACTGTCATTGCTTAGAGGGATTCCAGGGTAAGCAGTGCGAGGAATGTGCACCTGGTTATTATGGTGATAATTGCAAGCGTTGTGAGTGCGATGAAAGGGGTACTCTTTCCACAAATCAATCCTGTTCCAGCGAGTGTAGATGTAAGGCTTATGTGGAGGGCCTTAACTGCTCCGACTGTGCGGCCGGCTACTTTGATTTAAGCCAGGATAACCCAATGGGTTGTACCCAATGCTGGTGCTCGGGTGTCTCGGAGTCTTGTCACAGTTTCAAGTTACAGACCTTGGCTTTTGAGACACTAAATGATTGGAAAGTCACCGATTTACAGCGCATACAGGCCATACCCATTCCTGTGGATGCGGAACAGAAACGTCTGATCTTTGTCAATGAATTGGATGAAGTGGAGGCCATCTATTGGCAGGCTCCATTGGGCTATCTGGGCAATCGTCTCACCAGCTATGGTGCAAGACTTGAACTTCAACTCTCCTGGGAGGTAATGCGAGGCGATACCTCTGGTAAACCCACCACAGGACCCAATGCTATACTCTGCGGCAAGAATGGCCTCAAGATAGCCTTTGCTGATGAGTCTTTCGAGGGCATGAGTGCGCATTTGAATATCATACTCTCCGAAGAGGGTTGGTATCATGTGCCGCCGACCATTAAGGATATCAAAACCCGTCTCAGACGTACCGAAGGTGGTGCCTATCATGGCGAGACAGTTACCCGAGCACAATTTCTGTCTGTACTGGTGTCACTGGATGCTTTGCTTATACGTGCCGCCTATCATACTGATCAAGTGGAAACTTCTTTGGCTCGAGCTGTCATCTATACGGGTGGCATGGAACTGGGTGCCCCGGCATTGACGCGAGTGGAGCAGTGCCTGTGCCCAGCCGGGTATACGGGTTTGTCCTGTGAGAGTTGTGCTTTTGGTTATAAGCGTATATATGAGAACTCTACGGATCATCAGCTGCTGGGCAAATGTATACCCTGTCCCTGCAATGGACACTCAAATTCGTGTGATTTGCAGAGCG
Source organism: Lordiphosa fenestrarum (assembly GCA_035044985.1). Taxonomy (NCBI): domain Eukaryota; kingdom Metazoa; phylum Arthropoda; class Insecta; order Diptera; family Drosophilidae; genus Lordiphosa; species Lordiphosa fenestrarum. Next base: position 1,398,406 of record JAWNNO010003804.1, on the reverse strand, counting down.
GCAACTGTGGCGATTGTATGCACAACACTTTTGGAGAACGGTGAGCATGGACTGTGATAATTTTGGTTACTTTTATATAATCTTGAGAGATAAACTGCTGCCCTCTTATAAATATGCTCCAACCCGTTCGCGGCTCTTTTCATTTAGTCAGTTCGTCCACCTTTTTTGCTTACATTCCACACCACAACTTCCACACGACTAGTTTATCCATCTACCATTGCCAATTCCCCCTTTGTATGGTTTGTGTCTAGACCAACTCACCACTAGCAATGAGCTAATAAACACACCACTTTCACAGCAAAGACCTCAACCTCAGGACAGCCAGTTGCCAATTTTTTGTGCATAAAAAAACATAGAAAAGAAACATCGAATTGGGAGAGCCGCTCGATCCGTGATCAACAACATTTTTTTATCAGAATTGGTGGTGATTCTAGATGAATATCGTGTGGGCAACCCGAATTTGTGGTCGGAAATAGTCCGGAGTCTAGATCTGTAGTAAATTGAGCTCAATGCCACTTTTAATGCTTTTCTTTAGGCACCTATTCATATTTCAGAAAATTACTATACAAGGAAAAATTAGGATACTAAAAAATATCCATTGGATGATCCATTTGGACGGGATTTGTCTTAGATATCCTTTTAATCATCCAAAGGATATGAAAAATTATGATTATGCGAATGATATTCAGTTCCGTTGGATGATTTAAAGTATATTAAAGATATCCAGTCCTTTTTGGAACTTAGTTGTTTCTTTTTTTGTTGTGTACTTCTTAACTTTGAAATAAACTACCCCAAACGATTCTACGATTTATTACAGAAAAGATATACCAATTAAAAATACATGGAATCGAAACTTCTTAATTTTTAACTGCCCATAAGTATACAATGAGTTTTTTTTGGAAGATTTGGATTAGAATTCTATACAAGTTACTAACCTACTCATCTTTTCTTGATTGCATACTTTTAAGCGGTAGTTAATTTCGATATTTCCAGCACAAGTATTCAAATATGCTTATGTTCGCTTAAAAAAGAAGTAAAACTGGAAATAGTTTATTTTAAATTTCAAATAAATAACTTTACAATAATATCAAAGAGGTCCAAACCAAAAACATTGGTTCCACTCCGAAATATGTGTTATATACTTCTCCAAAAGGTATAATTTCAAATCGTAAGAGATTAAAGTGTTCAGTGATTTAGAATATTCTTTTATTTATGGAATAGAAACATAATTATTGCTCTTGTAGAAGATGAGAAATCGACCATTATTCCACTTTATTCCAGATATAGAAATAATTTATATGTCCTACTTTTAAATTAATCCGACTTCTTCAAAAAGTTAGCTTAACTGTGACTTTTAAAAACATGGATAGTTTGAAATGCTGGTTTCTAAGACTGATCAGTGATCGAGTATATCTAATGAATACGAATAATGTAATTTCTAAAGACTGATCGGTGGTCATGAGTCTTAAGACTTATTAGTGATCTACGGAATTAGTCTCCATTGCAGCATGTAGCCATTGTTATAAAGTGATCGATGAGCTGTCAATAGAATAAGAGCACATTCAGCAGTATTTGAATAATACTTTTCCCAAAAACTGATCAAGAGTCTTAAGGCTGGTCAGTGACCTAAGAAATTAGTCAATTTAGCATCATTTTGCTTTTTAATGAAGTGAATAACAAGAGCTGTTAACAAAATAAGAGCACATTCAGCACATTCACATTCATAACCCCCTTTTTTAAAAGTCATTGAACTGATCAGTGATCTAAGGAAATAATTAATTTGACATAATTTTGCTTTTTTGGGATTGATCTTAAAGCAGACAACAGAATAAAGCACACTCAGCAGTATTGGGACAACCATTTTTTTTCTAAAAAGTGATCAAGAGTCTAAAGTCTGATCAGTGTTTTAAAGAATTAATCAAATTTGCATCATGTTGCCTCTTTATGACGTGATCGATGAGCTGTCAATAGAATAAGAGCACATTCAGCAGTATTTAGATAACAGCTTTTTCCCAAAAATTGATCAAGAGTCTTGGGACTGATTAGTGATCTAGGGAATAAATCACTTTTACATCATCTTACTTCTTAACGAAGTTTTCGAAGAGCTCTCAACAGAATCAGGCTACTTTCAGCAGTATTTGTATAACAACATTTCCCAAAAATTGATCAAGAGTCTTAAGGCTGATCAGTGATCTAAGGCATTAATCAATTTCTCATCATGTGTAACCACGCTTCTTAACCAATAGCAAGTAAATTAAGTGATCTCTTCCAGCTGATCATTTAGCAAGTTTATCTGCTGAATGATCATATTTTGTAAAGCAAAAATAGCACATTGATCAGTGATCAAATTTTAATCAAAAAAACCCTAAGCAAGTAAGATAAGGGTAGTTTAGGTCTGTAAAGGTCCCCAGAACCCGAAGTTTGAAGGTTAACAAATCAAAATTTAACTTTTTTAAAAATGTTCCTTTTCAGCTGCGAGCGTTGCCAGCTGGGTTTCTACGGGAATCCCCTGCAAGGCACTGCCCATGACTGCAAACGCTGCGCTTGCCCACTTCTGGAGGACGGCAACAATTTCTCACCCAGTTGCCAACTGAAATCGTACAACTATATGGATCTTAATCCACAATTCGAACTAATCGAACATGCCGAATACATTTGCACTCAATGCCCGGAAGGCTATACGGGTGATCATTGTCAGGTGTGCGATGATGGTTACTTTGGTGATCCGCTCGAGTTGGGCAGTAAATGTCTACGTTGTGATTGCGCTGGAGGACCCTGCAATGTCACGACCGGAGTGTGCATCACCTGTGAAGGCAACACCGAGGGTTGGCACTGTGAACGCTGTAAATTGGGCTATTGGGGTGATCCGGCTGTGGGTTGTGTTCCCTGTCATTGTCATGCCGAGGGCTCGGAAAGTGGTCTGTGTGACAGTACGGATGGTCAGTGTTTGTGTAAGCCACGATTTGCTGGCCAGAAATGTAATGAATGCGATGTGGGCTATGCGCATGTGGAACTGCAATGCCTGCCCTGCAATTGTGATGCACTGGGTGCAGCCATTTTGGATCGATGTGAGCCCCGAACGGGACAATGTGCCTGCAAAGTGGGTGTAATTGGTGTCAAGTGCCATGAGTGCCAGGATGGTTACTTTGGCATGAATGTGAATGCTGAACAATTGGAGGATCTGGCTGCCCTGCGTCTGGCCGAGAATGATGCCGATTGGGAACTAATTGCAGATGATCAGCAAGAAGGCAATGCGGTGGCCTGTGAGGGTGAGTACCACAACAACAACAACAACAACAACAACAAAAAGTAATTAAAGTGTGCCGAACAAAGTGAATGCACCTATGAAAACCAGATGTGTTGGAGGAGGAGAAACATAATTGAATTGGCGTTCCACTTTGGAATAAAAGTGAAGAGTCTTGTGGCCTCAATTTGTGATGCATTTTAAGGCATAAATCAGAGGAAACATCTGCTTCGGCAGTAATCGGTTTTAATTTTGTTTTTCTGTTAATTAAATGATCATTTCTCGAAAAACTGAAACTTATTCACAATGTAACACAATACTTGGGCCAACTGCTCAGCCAGTTCTCCTTGAGTTTACTTTTTCTATCATTCTTAACACCATTCACTGTAAAATGGACAATGGGCCAAAATGGAGACAACAACTCCAACTCATCTTCTCAAATAACCATAAACTGGCTGCCTGCAAGAGTTGACGAGGCGTTGAACGTACTTGAACAAGAACTCGGATTGCATAACCCACAACACAACAAAATGATTTTACTTTACCCTTTTGTTTAGCAAGTGATTTTTTTTCTAATTGTTTGCCTGTCATGCCTCAAGTGAATTGCCACTTTTTCTATTTGCCAAATGCATTTGCTAAATGTCTTGGGATTTTATGGGCGTTTAGCATTAAAGTAGCATTTTAGCTAGTATATCTTGTTCTGTAATAAGTCTTGGCTAAGAGGTTTAGTAATTGATTTTTCTGGGAACTGGCGAAGATTTATGGAAATGTAATGACATGAAAGTGTAGTTTGTCTTTTAGCTATTTTTCTTGGCAGAAGTGTGGCGTTTTCAGGGTTTCTTATTAAATCTTAGATGGTCTACAATATCAGGTCTACTGTTAACTGAACCATCGATCGAACTGGATACGGACCGTTTCTGAAAAGATAAGGAAACCTTAAAATCTGACATACTACCCTGCGGGTTTATGTTCTATTTAAGATATTTTTTTTCGACAGTCTGAAAGTTGGCATAGCTTTTTATCGAAAATTTCAAAACAATGTCTAGAAAGTATAATCAATTCCACAACGACCCATTTTTCGACCGATCGTTCGTATGACAGCTATATGATATAGTCATCCGATTTGGACAAAAATTTGTAGAATTAGTTGGACGCATGTGAAACAAACAAATACAAAATTGCAGGATGCTACTATTTAAAACAAAAAAGTTTTTCTCACTGAGACTGTTTTTCACACCCATCTTTTGTATGACAGCTATAACATATAGTTGTCCGATTTTCATGAAACTTGGCAGAATTATAAAAAAGCATTGAAAACCTATGAACACAAATTTTGGAGACGTTTCCATTGAAAAGAAAAAAGTTTTTCATACTAAAACTAGTTTTGCGACCGATTATACCTATGGGAGCTATGAGATATAGTCATCCGATCCGGTCGAGTCCGACATATTAGTAGCGTGCAGCAACTAGAAGACTCTGTGCAAAATTTCAGCTCGATAGCTTTAAAACTGAGAGACTAGTTCGCGTATAAACAGACAGACAGACGGACGGACAATGCTCAATCCACTCAGCTCGTCACCCTGATCAAGAATATATATAGTTTATGGGGTCGGAAATGAATATTTCTATGCGTTGCAAACTTCTGGGCAAAATTATAATACCCCAGATCGGGTCACACATAGACCTTAGGGTCCTTAATGAGGCAAGGGTAAATAACTTTTCTATTCTAATGTTGATAGGGTTGAGGTGTTTTCAAAACCTTTTAACAAAATACTTGAACCTCCAGCCTTAAAGCATCAAGCTTCGGTCATGCTAATCGAAGCGGAGCCTCGCTACAAAAGTTGCTCAGAGACATGAAACCGGAGATATACTATATAAGCGATAAACTAAAAATTTTATCTGTAGGTTGATTAAATGGAGTTGCATATTTTACTGTACTAGAACCGATTCAAAAGTGGTTCACAGCCTTATCTCAGAAGTTATTAAGGCTACGAAACTGAAACTTTGTGTGTAGGTTGATAATATGGAGTTGGATATTTTACTGTATCAAAACCGCTTTCCAAACGGTTCAACAGTCGTTCGGAGACGACTTTTTTATTATTGAGTATTTTATTGCTACAGAACCGATTTCAAACTGTTATATAACTTCTTCAAAGCCATATACTAGAATTTATTTAAGCTTCTTACATGAAATTTGGTGTGAAGGCTGGTACTATGAAGTTATACAATTTCCCAGCTTCTTACTATGCCACTGAACCACTTCAACAGCGGTTCAGGGTCACACCTTTCGATTGGCAAATGGTGTGTAAGTTAATAATGTGAGTGTTCAACGATCAATCCATGGTAGGGTGTGGTGCAGCTGGTAGTGTGTGTGCCTACTGAGCAAGAGTTTCGAAGATCAGGCACTTTCGGAAGACCTTGTAGAGGAATTTTGAATGATAACATTAAGGATTGTAGAATTTTGAGACACAAAAGTGTAGTATACACTTTGACCGAAAGTTGAGACAACAATCTGTCAACTGTATAACGTCAGGTTCGATAAGAACACTTTACAAAGGATTCGAACCATGGTTATCAAAACATCTTAAGATGTATGCAACCTTACAAAAAGACTCTTACTGTTTTCTTTTCAGTGACAATGTTACTTCTTTTTAATTAGAGTCAGGCCTGAAATACACTTTTCTTACTGTCATCGATAGAAGTTTATGGCTGCAAGTTATAGATTATAAAAAAATACTCGCTTCACTTTCTCAATAAAATTGCAATTTTATTTTTATAAACTATTTAGCCATATCTTCGCCGAACACCAGCACAGCATGAGCAGATTCCAAAAGTTTCTTTTGAAAACTTTGCCTTTACCTCCACACAAATCACCACAAATTCCGCTTTAGCATTGAAGAGAAAACAAACAAATTGATTTATAACAAAAATAACTAGGAAAATGTAAGTTATGACTCAAGCATAAAAGTCAGAAATGTATTCATATATTTTTTGGTAAATGGTTTGGAACTTGGTTGTATAAATAACGAGACTCGGCTCGGTAAGCGTTAGCTGTTGTTGTTTTGGGTCAAAACATCAAGCCGCTTACCTCACACACAGCATACAATGTATACAGTTTGGCAAGCACTGTAACTAAGCAACTGGTTTGGCATTCATCTGCTGAACATAAATCTTAGGAAAATGGTCTGCACTTGGACTTCTGTCCGTGGCCAGTTACAAGCCACACTCTTATCGAAGCATCAAGCCATGGACTTTATTCCTGTGTGGTGAGGATAAGAACAGTAGCCGGGGTTGTGGGGGTAAAGTAGTTGCCAATATACACAAAAACCCACGCAATCAGCCAGCAAGAAAGAAGGAACGAATCTGCTCAATTAAGGGTAATTTTTCATATTAGAAGAAACCTGCACCGGCCACCATTTGGCGTTCGCTTGTTTAACCACAAATACAAACCTCAAATGCAATTAATTGCTAAGGTATTTAACACAAATATTTGAAATTTTTCGACTAATCAGTTTCGTTAAACGAAAATCCAGCCACAAAACATCAAAAGGGGCCACAAAGTCAAAGTGGAAACCAAAGTGGAAACAATTTTTTCGCGTTTGCGTCTGAGCATTCCAATGACCATAAAAATGTCAACGCTGGCAACAACAACAACAAAAACAACATGAAAATATGCCGCTTGACTTGGATTGCCAAAGTGGCTCGCCGCTTGGGTTTGGTTTCTTTCAAAAGTGGACAACCATCTCACTCTTCTAGAGCTAGTTGGCTTTTTGGCTCCATGCAGTCTGCGACTGTGACTCTGTGTTGTGTCTGCAGTGTTTGTGGTTTTTCGGTGAGCTGCAAATGGAACTGATTACAAAATATGACCAGCGGCTAAATGTATCTCGTAGTTTGCTGCTTAATTTTCTTAGATAAAAAAAAAAATTGTCTGCAAATTTTAGTGCGTGGGTTATAAATTAGACAACGGGGGAAAAAAAGCCACACACTCACAACACACGTGCTACTGTTTGTGGTTTGGCTAATGACCAAGTGTCTGTCAAAGAGGAGAATGCAAATGAGTTTGATTATAAAGAATGTATCCTATATTTGGTTTAGCTTGTACGACATTAGCTTTAATTGGATTTTGGAGTAATTATATGGACAATTGCCGGTATTAGCTCTTGAGCCATATTGCAAAATGCAAAGTAGACACTTCTTAGAGTATTTTAGAACCACATTTTAAACTGTGGTTCCCACTTTCAGGTGGGGTGGTCCCTATAAAGATTTGGCCTTGAAAGTAAGTAGGAAATTTTAATGAGAAATCATTAGAGCAAAGAGTAATCAAGCAAATTTTGTCAATCAACCAAACCGCATCCAAAACCATAATAATATCTCACTAGTACAGTCAGGCAAAATGGAAACACACACACATATTCACCAAGGCTTTGACAACTTAGCGTTTGTTATTTGGTGTCTTTTTTTGCAATTATGCTGCCTTGGAATTCACAATCAGTTAAAGAACTTTGACATCAGAAGGTACTAACTGAATGCAGTCATTGGGTCTAGTGTAATCCACTAAAACTGACATTGCCTCTCGTTATTGGTTGTGTTTTTCCAGTTTTTAATGACTTAGTGCCGGCTAAAATTTAAATATCATGAAGTTAGCTTTAACAGTAACATTTTGTTTCTGTAGTAAACTTATTTTGGAATCAGAATGAGTTTAATTAGCAATCTAGAGTCAATCTAGGCAGATTTTACTGCAATTCTTATAAAAACGCACACATTTTTGTTGACACGTAAGCTTAAAAATGGAAATTAAACTTGACTTTTGGTTGATTACCTTTGCGAAGTCTAAATATGCTCAGTTTGGAATTGGAAATGATAACTCTTCAATTCCGGTATTGTTATCTTATTATAATAAAACGTTTTCAACCGAACAGTAAAGTTTGAGAAGCTTTTTCTTGGCCAGTTACTTCATAAATACAACTTGCTGGTGAAGGTGACCGGTTGTGTAAGTTAAAGATGTCCCAAATCCAGATAGAATCCCCGATCTTTTGCACTCATAGGCACACGCACTACCCACTGCACTACAAACGGCCAGCTATGTTGTAATCTTACGAATATTATAAAAGGGCAGAAATGACTGATAGATGGTACAGGGTTGTCCATATTCGACGGACCCATCTGGCAACGCCATAACAGATTTTTACCATGGAACAATACACGCCACGCGAGCGCTCCGAAATAGTTGAAATTTACATTCAACAGAACAAGTCAATTGTGAAAACTCAACGTGCTTTTAAAAAATTAAAATTTCACATTGAATGGGACCGTAAATAAGCAAAATTGCCGTATTTACGCCACTGAAAATCCTCAGGAGATTCAAGAAGTGCCTCTTCATGACGAAAAAGTCACTGTTTGGTGCGGCGTTAGTGCGAAAACGGTCATTGGGCCGTTTTTCTTCCAAAATGAAAACGGCCATGCTGTTACCATCAACCAGGAGCGTTATCGCGACATGATGACCAATTTTGTGATGCCAATTATTCGTCGAAAGCGTATGAGGCAGTTCTGGTTTCAACAAGACGGCGCTCCACCGCACACAAGTCGCATAACAATCGATTTTCTGAAGAAATTGTTTCCGGGCCGTTTGATGTCGAAAAGTGATGATTTGGACTGGCCACCGCCAGTCCAATTTGGGGATATTTGAAGTCAAAGGTTTACGTTAACAAGCCAAGGACCGTAGAAGAGCTCAAGGACAACATTCGTGAATAAATAGCCGCTATTCCGGCCGAAATGTTGGCGAAAACGATGGAAAATGCTGCAAAAAGGGCACAATACGCCATCAACGCCAGAGGCGGCCATTTGAGAGATATCATATTCAAAAATTGATGTAAACAAATCTACTTGGAACAAATTAAATGATTAAGATTGCCAACCGCCAAATTTTTATTTTTTTCTTTGATTTAAAAAAAAAAAACATGGGTCCGTCGAATATGGGCAACCCTGTCGATAACATGCAACAGTGAAAAGGCTGCTTAATAGTAAAAACGAGAAAGCTAAGCTAACTTCGTCTGTGCCGAAGTTTTTATACCTTTGCAAGTGCTCGCTTAAATATTTTCAAAAAATACTTTTTCCCATTTTCCGAACGATCGTTCGTATGGGAGCTATATGATATAGTCATCCGATTTGGACAAAAACTTGTAGAATTGTGTAAAAGCATGAGAAACAAACAAACACAAAATTACAAGATGCTACCATTAAAAACAAAAAAGTTTTTTCTAACTAAGACTGTTTTTTAGACCTATCTTTTGTATGGCAGCTATACCATATAGTTGTCCGATTTGATAAAAGTTGGTAGAATTATAAAAAAGCATTGAAAACCTATGAACACAAAGTTTGTACACGTTTCCATTGAAAAGAAAAAAGTTTTTTTCACTAAAACTAGTTTTCCGACCGTTTGTTCCTATGGGAGCTATGAGATATAGTCATCGGATCCGACATATTAGTAGTGTGCAGCAAAAAGAAGACTCTGTGCAGCTCGATAGCTTTCAGCTCGATAGCTTTAAAACTGAGAGACTAGTTCGCGTAGAAACAGACAGACAGACGGACGGACAAAGCTCAATCGACTCAGCTCGTCACCCTGATCAAGAATATATATAGTTTATGGGGTCGGAAATAAATATTTCTATGCGTTGCAAGCTTCTGGGCAAAATTATAATACCCTTTGCAAGGGTATAAAAATAGCGAAGCTTACAAGAAATAAAACAAAGATAAGAAAGTAATAAACTTGTAAACTAACATTCTAAAAACGAAAAGGAAAATCTTATAATAAGACGGACGGGTGTAACGAAAAGTCACGAAGCTTCTTCGCAAACGATACTCAGAAGAATGCATGAAAATAAGCCGTCAAACCAAAAAGTCCAAACAGGCGACGCGATCGACGCCAGAAATTTGCAATGCACTTGGCGCTACTAACAAGTTAAAAGGCAGATCAGTTTGAAATAAGCAGAAACGGCAGAACAGGCGAGCCATCGACGGCAGTAATTTGAAATACGCAAAAATGTCTGAGCTGGCGAGCAATCGACGACAGCAATTGGCTTCACTCATCGCATTCCAGAGAGCTGCCGAGACAGCAGTAAAAGCGGAAGACAGGCTGTTGTTAAACACTCGACCCGGCGGCAACAAATAGGAGAGCCAACAAGTTGCAACAAATTTGATTACATTTTTTATTATCATGAAGACGTGTAAATAGTTGGATGCTGGAAATCAAACGGATCGTTAAAACGCCAAATGGGCGAAATTCTCATAATAGAAAAGAAGATGCGGTTTTGGTTGCCCCAAAGTTGTTACTCTATTGTCCGGCTTAGCAATGGCTTGCAAACTTGAAACCTTCTGTATTGGATCCGAATGTGAAATCAAGTCAAGTTCGAACAACTAATTTAAGTCCATACTGAGAGCCTTCGAAATTGGCCAATATCGAGCTTAAGTCAAGCTCACCAAAAGGTCAAGACGGGACCAGGACATGAATTCCGGGATTAAAACAAATCCGGCATTGATCGGGATATCTTGTAATTGTTTCTGTTTCTGCATGAGCTTTTCAAATATTGAAACGGTTCCATTTTTTTTGGTTTTGTTTCCTAACTTTGTGTCGCCTGCAAAACCTTTATTGAGATTGGTAAGATCTAATCTCTCTTGGTTTTGTACTGACTTATCTACAGGCTTACATAGGTTGGACATAATATGGATTGTCCCCAGCCCGCTCTCTTTTGCAACTGTTTCCTTTTAAATCGCAAGCTTCAGGCTTGGGTGTTTAATTGCTTTTCTTTTGAAGGAAGTACCTAAATTTTTAAGCGTTTTAAATAAAATTAGTTTTTTATTACCATAACGACTAATTTTTGGTGTAGTTTTTTATGGCTGTGAATGTAAAAACGAAGCTAAATATTATTCACTACATCGCCCAGGAGCTATTAAAAAGTAACAAAACCAAAAGGTGTAAAAATATTTTATAATAAAAACAATTAAAAATATAAATTATGTAAAGTGTTTTTTTGTGATAAAACTTAGCCTTGGAAAAACCTCTTAAGATTGAAATTGAAATTTCTTGTGACACAGGGATATCTTCTATTTTTTTCACTTTCCAATCCCCAAATAAATCTGCTCATTTATCTTATCCAGTGAAAGATTCAATCGCACATGTGCAAACAATTTAAGCTGCTTCAATTCCCAACTAGGCCAAACAATTACAAAATTATACAAAAAAAAAAAACGAGGAGAAAAACTAAATAAAAAATTCGCATTTACTGTCCGAGTATCTTTTTCACAATTGCCAGACAACTTTATGGACAAACGAGAATTGAAGAAGACAAAATGGAGCAACCACCATTACAGTTGTCAACCGTTTGGGCCATCATACGAAATGGAGCAGCTAGAGGAGGAGAAGGAGGATGCTCATGGTCATAAATCTCACAATAAATTTCCACAAAATGTGTTGACATAAAGCGGTAAATGGCTGGCTGCATGCAAAGCCGCCAAACATTTGACACTAATGAATGTGATCAACAAAATGTAATTGTCAAAATGACAATTTGTTTACAATTGCCAATGTACTGTACAGTGGCTCTCAAACTGCTGAAAGAGTTTGGCATTTTGATTTTCTAATTTATGGCCGAGCGAGACTTTCGCTACAATTGGGAGACTTGTATCTATATCTATTGCTGCCTGCCTGCCTGTTTGCCATGTTGCTGCTATCGCCAACGTCCAAGTCGTCGCCGCCGTCGTCGTCGTCTCCTTTTCCTTTTTGGTCGTGGTGTGATTTTAATTGCTCTTACAAATGTTCTTCGTCGCGCATGCGCCGCATTTCGAGTGCAAATCTATGTTACGAAGGAGACAATGGCTGAGATTTATAGCCAGGCACATGTTCCAATTTTGTTGTTTTTGTTCTGGTGGTAAGACTTATGGCATGCAATGGTTTTTTTTTTGGTAGGTTAGTTGATTAGGTGGGTGGAAAGTCGGATGCCTGCCGGATATGTCTAGTGGTGGCAGAGTAGTGGCCAGAGAAGGTTTTGGAGAATTAATTCTCTCTTCTTTATACTTAATATGCTGTATGCTCTGATCTATGAATGATTCCCACTAATTCATCAAAGCAAAACAGAAACGCTCCAGACCCCAGCTCGTTAGTTGTTGCACACCTTCCACGGACTTCAAATGGTTCATTTGTTCACAACTGCTCCAGCATCATGCAAAAAGGGCTCCGACTTCTATCTCTCCAGGGGTAACAAGATCATTAACGTGCCGCTGCTGATGGTCACAGTAGCCAGTGCTACCATAAATAAAAAAAAAGAAGGAATCTCTCTTGTCGTCGTCGTCGTCTGGCAGTAAAAATTATGACTGAAGCTTAAGCAGCACAGCATCAACATTAGCAGGTTGGTCTGGGTCTCTAGAGAAAAGTCCGGAGCCGAAAAAGCGAGCGGGCTTTTTGTTGTGCACCGCCTCGGGAGGTTAGTCACACATGCGCCTGGGTGATAATTCAACTCGGCAGCCGCGGCAACAACGGCCGCATTAAATGGTAGCAGCCACTATGAATCTAAGCAACATGTTGCCAGTGTGTGTGTCTTGTTAGGAGTTTTCGGGCCACAAAAATCGTGACAAAGTGCTGCCATTGTTGGGCGCGCAAATGAAGAAAATGCCATTGTGGCAAAAATCGCGTCGCGGGAAAAACAATTGCCAGGCCTTGTTGTGGCTGCCGTGAAAATGCCTGGCGCACGTTTTGTAATCAATCAAGGTGCTGTTAGAAGGAAAACAAACAAAAAATAGAAAAAAAAAACACCGCAAAGATGCAAAATATTTTTTGGGTGAAAGAAAAGCTTTAAGGTGTTGTCATTTAGATTAGAGAAGGTTTTCACACATGACAAGAGAAAGAAATTGTAGTGTTTTTTGTTGAAGCAGGAGAAAGTCTCCCAGAATTCGTAGGGAAAATTGTGATTTATCTGTTGTTTTTTGATCCTGCCTCCTAGAGATTTGAAAGTAAAGTATATGATGTATTTGTACCCTTAAAAAGGTATACAGAGAAGTATTCATCTTAAAACCCATATACATAACTACTAACTGAATCGAGGAGAGTTTATTTTTGAGGAAATAGTCACCTAAGTACAAGCTCACTTTTCCTTAACGTTCGTAATGTCGGAATATAATTCTAAGCCTTGAGCTGTTACAACCTCCACGCTCTAATTCAACGTTTAACATCTGAACCTCTTTCCAGCTCAAAGCTCAAACTATCACAAACTCAACTGTTTTCTCAAACTTTTAGGAAAAGTCACCTTATATTTAGGTGACCATTTCCTGAACAAAATATGAAAGAATATTTGACTTTTAGGTCAAAATCTGAACGTTGATGACTTAAATTGTTGAACTAACGGCAATTTTTCTTATAGGAAACTGCTTAACCTTGATTCTAGGCTTCTCCTTCTATCTTTTTTTTGAGTGTAAGTAAAACGAGAGCTCAGCGTAGCTCACTTCGTCTATGCCGAAGTTTTTATAACCTTGCAAGTACTCGCTTAAATATTTTCCAAAATGGTTTTTCCCACAACCACCCATTTTCCGACCGATTGTTCGTATGAGAGCTATATGATATAGTCAACCAATTTGTAGCAATTAGGTGAAAGTATGTGATATAAACAAATACAAAATTTGGGGTTGCTACCATTAGAAACAAAAAAGTTTTTCTAACTGAGATTGTTTTTCACACCTATCTTTTGTAAGGCAGCCATATAGTTGTCCGATATTCATCAAACTTGGAAGAATTACAAGAAAGCAATGAAAAACTATGAATACAAAGTTTGAAGACGTTTCCATTGAAAAGAAAAAAGTTGTTCTTACTAAAACTAGTTTTCTGACCGATTGTTCCTATGGGGAGCTATCTGATATAGTCAACCGATTTGGACAAAAATATGTAGAATTAGGTGAAAGCATGTGAAACAAACAAATACAAAACTTGGGGTTGCTACCATTGAAAACAAAAAAGTTTTTCTAACAGAGACTGCTTTTCAGACCTATCTTTTGTATGACAGCTATACCAATTAGCTTTCCGATTTTCATCAAACTTGGCAGAATCATAAAAACGCATAGAAAACCTAAGAATACAAAGTCTGGAGACGTTTCCATTGAAAAGAATAAAGTTTTTCTTACTAAAACTAGTTTTCCGACCGATTGTTTCTATGGGAGCTATAAGATATAGTCATCCGATCCGGTCGGTTCTGACATATTAGCAGCGTGCAGTTAAAAGAAGACTCTGTGCGAAATTTCAGCTTGATAGCTTTAAAACTGAGACACTAGTTTGCGTAGAAACAGACTGACATATAGACGGACGGAGGGACAAATCACAATCGACTCAGCTCGTCACCCTGATCAAGAACATATATAGTTTATTGTGTAGGAAACACTTTCATGTTTTCAGCTGCAGCTTTAATCTAAGCTCTTGCAACAATGGCATAACAACTTCTTCATTCGTTTTGGCTTGCTTTAAACTCACTTTTGAGATTTTAACACAATTAATGGATTAATTAGAAAACAAGAGGGAAAGTCGGACAAGCCCGACTATAACATACACTGTACCAACAAAATTATACGCTCAGCAGAAATTTTTATGCTGCAGTAGCAGCTAATAGCAGCGCTGCTATTGCGCTGCAGCAGCGAACAGTCTTTTGATCATAACTCGACAACCGTTCATCCGATCTTCAACATTCCTTTGGCAGATCAATAAGTACTTCTGATGACTAAATTTGTCTAGAAAAAATTAACCATCTATCTTCAAAACTGTGGGAGATATAACGTTTTTTCTAAATTGCCTGCAGACATAAGAAGCATATGTCCCATACATGTCAAACCTCTATCTCTTACCATCTCTGAGATCTGTGCGTTCATACGGACAGACAGACAGACAGACGGACAGACGGACGAACGGACGGACAGACGGACATGGCTATATCGACTCGGCTGTTGATGCTGATCAAGAATATATATACTTTATGGGGTCGAAGATGCTTTCTTCTGGGGATGTTACATACTTTTGCACAAACTTATTATACTCTATGACCTTTGGTACAGAGTATAAAAATATGGAGCTCATAATGATTTGACTATTTCTAGGTGATTTGGGAACGTAGTGAAACTCGAACACGCAAGCTCTAGATATTATTTATATTTTATGGAGAAATTTGTAATATTGCTCATGACTTTGTATCAACTACATATAGAGCTTAAATTTTATTAATCTAAAGCAGAGTACTCAAAATAGTTGAATCAAGTCACATTTAACTCAGTTATAGTACCAAAACAAACATTATAAATTCGCCTAACAACCACGGGAAAAATATGTAAACCACTTGAGAACTTCTGATGTCACTCACACTGCCATTCCATTCACCTCCTCTGGAGCTCTTTCAGTCAGAACATTCAAGCAAACTAAACATTCTCACCACCTGTTCTATTTAGAAGCAAAATTTACACCTACTTCGCCACTTCCTTAACTAAGCAAAGAACATAAAATTTATTGAGTAAGTTCTTTGATTTTCCATTCATAAATTATAAAACCATATAAAACAAAATTCAATTTATGAATGAAACTATTGCATTTTTATGTGAATCCAAGTTTGCTGTTCTCGGGCTAATTTTATGGCCTGCTAATTTTTATGAACCGCCAAAGCAAATCTCAGCCCACAGTCGAAGCCACAGTCTCGACTCCCCCTATCTCCCTCTCCCATTGGTTTTCATCGTCTGACCCTAATGAACTGACATGGTGCTGCGGCGTCTTGTGCATCCGCGGGGCGCCCGCACATTCAAGCAGCATGTTGCAATGGCTGCGAGACAAAAGTTTATTGACTGGAAATAATTTATTAATTATTTTGTGCCTTTTGAATGCCTTGCGTTTTTTATTCATTCAGGTTATTTTTATATGAAAATGTTTAAGCAAAATATTTTTATTTTGAAATTATTGTTTTCCAATTATTAAGTTTGTTGCCTTTCAAACCTAAAGTGATTACATTTTATAGCTTCTCATTTTGGGTGGCATTTTTCAAAACTGTTTGTAAGTTTATGTTGAGATTTGTTCAAGTGTTTTGTAATCGCTGATTAGTAGGGGCGAAAAGGCAAATGATGCGAAGTGTAAAATGAGCAGAGAGGGGAGATATGCCATTAAATTTTAATTATTTGTTGATAATGACAGCTAAGTGTGGGTCTGGGATTATTTGTAGGGCATATAGTTTATTGTAGTGCAAGACAACTTTAAGTGTTTTTCCTAGGTATAAATTCTGAAGATCTGAAGAATTTTACAAGTTTTGTAAAGAAATTAAAAATTTCCAGTTACCCGCTTAAGTTCTCACAACTGTCAACTTTCAAATGATCGCCTCTGTCGCACTCTCTAACGTATTTATGAAGCCTGTCTTCATTCGAAATTAGCAATTTTGTTTAATTGCAATTTTACTTTTATTGGGCAAACAACCATTTCCGGCTATGCCAACTTTAAATTGATTGCCTCGCTGATCTTCGTCGTTTAAGTTGTTAATTGCAGTTGGGATTTATGTGGTCGAGTGTGTGGTTTGTCAATATAAACTGCTGGGTGGGGGCAGGAAGGAGAAGAAGGATCTGCATCTGCAACTGCAACCGTGATGACAGAGCGAGAGAGAGAGCGGAGAGAGTGAGATTGATTGAGCTTGGCTTTTTGGGCAACGCCCACAAAACATTCAGAAAATGCATTTACTATCTAAATGCGTTTGACATGTTTTGCGGTCAGCCAACTTCTACTTTTATTTTTACGATTTTTTAATGTGTGTGCCAAGCTTCTAATAACCGTAAAAAGTGAACTGAACAAAAAACAAGTTGAAGGCGGCCAGCAGCCTCTCTGGGATGACTCAAAAAGAAATCACAGTTTTACGAGCCTTTCAATTTGTAATCAAGCGAGAAATTGTAACGGTTTTAGCAAAAAAAGAACATTAACATAAGTGGGCTTTCGAAAGCTGACACCTTAGATCGTATAAGGTTCTGTCTTAGATAGTTTGCATGATGCTATAACAAAGTTAGCTGAGAGATTTTGAGGATAAAAGTACAATTTTTGCATTTGTAAGGCTATTTTGAAGAATTTGAGAGCTTTTATGGCAGGTATGGAAAACCCTTCTAAGCCGATAAAATTCGAACCTGTTCCTGTTTCATTTTTGAATGGCCTGCAACAGTGATGGGCAAGCTCTTGCTCCTACTGCTCGCCTTCAAAATTGACTCGCTTTTTGGCGCCACCGCGCACAAGGGGACTGAACGAGAAGTTCAAGTTACAACAACAAATCTACTGCGAATTGTTGACATCTAAAAAAAGAGGAGAGTATACCATTGCAGCGCGTTTTTCTAACTAATTTGAAGGACATTTCCACTGTTAACGAACAAGTTTTTCTCACTACGACTACTTTTTTGACTCTATTTTTCTATGACAGCTATACTATATAGATGTCCGATTTCGAGCAAACTTGGTGGAATCATGGAAAAGCATAGCAAACTAAGAAATACAAAGTTTGGAGGCGTTTTCTTTGAAAACAAAAAAGGTTTATCTCACTAAAACTAGTTTCTCGACCGATCATTCCTATGGCAGCTATAACCTATAGTCATCCGATTTTGACAAAACTTTAGAGAATTGTGTGAAAGCTTATAAAATAAATATTTGTCAATTTTAAAAAGGTTTACATTGAAAACAAAAAAGTTTTTCATAATAAGACTATTTTTATGACCTCACTTCTCTATGGCAGCTATACTATATAAGTGTTCGATTTCGAACAAACTTGGCAGAATCATGGAGAAGCATAGAAAACTAGTAAATACGGAGTTTGGAGAAGTTTTCATTAAAAACAAAAAAGTTTTTCTTACTAGCACTAGTTTTTCGACCGATCGTTTCTATGGCAGCTATATTTTAAAGTCATCGGATCGGGCCGGTTCCGACAAATGTGCAGCAAATTCGTACCAGAAGACTTTGTGCAAAGTTTGGTGGCGATAGCTTTCAAACTGACGGAGGAGATAGCATAGAAACAGACGGACGGACGGACAAGACTAAATCTCGAAAGGGGCTTCCTAAAGATTGTGTAATTGTGATCAATTTGAAGTTAGATGCCACACAAAGTGTTAAAGTGTGTCATAATTGTTTATTTTTCTTATAATTCATCTATCGTTCATCCGATCTTGAACTATCCTTTGGCGAATTGATAAATAACTTCTATTATGACTATATCGTCTCGAATGTTGATGATAATCAAGATTATGTATATTTTATTTCGGCGGTGCCCGCATGCTATACCCATCAGCCGCGTTGGTTGTTGCCTTGAGCAGAGACAATGCCACGCTTATTGCAGTTTTCGCATAGCGAAATTGCCACAACAACTTCAAATGTGCCTCTCTTCTCTTTGTCTCATTTGCCTCTAGCAGAAAAAAGAGATTACCAAATCGCTAGTTAAATTTGTTATTCACTGCAACACTTAAACCCTCAGCGCGGCATAGTATTACAGTGGTGATTCCCTGTTGCCTCACCTTATGCTTTCCCTCAAGGATTTATGCGCACGTGAAAGCTTTTGAAAATAGCAGAAAGAAAAAAAGCTGTCACTACAGATGACATTAATTATCCTAGCGTGATATATTTCTGTTGGACCACACCGAAAGGAATATGACAGCTGGCCAAATGTGACTCCCCAGCCCCAACTCTGTCATAAAAACAAAAAAAATGTTGGCAACTTTATCAAGAGAACAATTTAAATGTCAGGCTGATGACGTGTTGTGTCTGTTTGTTTCGAGTAGGTTGGCGTTTGCTGGAGCGCAGCACCTAAGACAGATGACTCTGCCAGCCACGAAACGGAAGTGCAGCAGTCTAAACAAATGCAGCAACAACCACACAAGTGCACGGGGAAGTGCTAATCGTCCAAAGCACGAAACATGACTAAGATGAAAACACGATGCCAGAGCGGAAGAGGGGGGAAACTGGAGTAGTGACATAGCCAGAGAGGAAATGCCACTTTTGGTTTAGATTTTCTCAGGCCTCATTTGTGAGGGAAAATTAAGTTCACGATCTTCAAATAGATGCAATCTAACCAAAACTGAGAACATGCATAAGAAATACGATTTTTCTGACTGAACCAACTTCTATTTGGTTCTCTACTAAATTCGCCTCTCTCTCTTAGCACAGTTAAAAACAAAAGACTTTGCCGCCAAGAGCAATAAAATTGCCAAACAAGCCAAAAAAAATCTCAAAAAAAAATCAATTAAAATCAAGACGACAGCTGCTGCCCCACACCAGCAGAGAAAGACAGAGAGGAAGAGAGAAAAACAACAACAACCTTTTTGGTCAACATCAAAACTTAATGCATTTGCACTTGACACGCAAAGGAAGTTGCCACACTCCCCATACCCCCCCAGGGGCAACACAACAACATATACACACATCGCTTTGAAACAAGATCAAAAGGTCGAAGATTGCGCTAACCCAAGAACGCCCACTTTTTCGCACGCTCCGCGACGTATCCGGCTTAGGGATACGTGTTTATAGATAAACATGGTAGGCAGGTAGTACAAGCAGTGTAGAGTCTAATCTATAATAATGCAGCTGGAACCACAAAGTTAGAAATTGAAAAAATACAACAACAACAAAAAAGCAGCAATGGTGCCAGCCGCTGGCCAAATTCTTTCATCAAAAGACGCTAAAAGCGCTTTTGGGTGAAAGATTGAATGGAAAGGGAGATGGCGAGGTGTGCTGAGATGGCGGCAAGTGCTAGGCAGGCGGCAAGGGGGTGGGGGAATGGTCAAGTATTTAAGACTAGCTTAAGATGTGTGCTCAGCTTAAGTAGGGTTGTCAGACTCTTGCCATATTGGATTAAGTACCAACTTAGTTTAACCTTTGTAAAAACTCGCCAACAAAAAATATTCTTATGGTCTTAAAACAAATAAAACTAATTGGATTTTCTATTCGAATTAGGTCGAACCAGGTTAGGTTAGGTTTCCATCCCAAAATTATAAAGTCGGAATCAGAGCTTCGAACAAAATGATTAGGGCTTGCTTTTTATATCATTTATGGGGGTCAGAACTTCAGTGAAAGCATTCATAAAGCTTGACGAAAACAGATTATTAAATGGTCTTGAAGTTCCCTTTAAGGCATTTAGGTAGTTATTGTTCAGTTCAGGGTTCATTAAATGGCTAAAAATTTCAGGACTCGGAGGTTAACTTGGAACAAGCAGGGACTACAGACTTTTGAACCAATTTTCCCCAAAAAATTTTGTTGTCCATCTCTATTTTATACACATTCCCAATGCAATGCTGCTGTTCGTTATCATCTTAGGCCCGTTTTCTGAATGTCCGGTTAGTTAAACTGACCTGCGGTTAACCAAATTTGAGTGTCTCATGCTGAGTTTGACGAGAACCGAGCAACAAACCTAACAGCAGTCTTATGCTCCGGTGGATTTTGAATCTCTAGATTAGTCCCTATAAAACTATCGATATTTTTATCTTTAGACCAACAGCTGATTCTAACTAGAGGTGGAGAACTTTCAATCGGACTATCGTTACTATCGCCATCGAATATAATAGACTTTTTAACAAAGGAAAGCGGAAAATTTCATACTTTTTTTTAATATTGAAGTCCTGAAATTTGGAAAATTCAGCCATCATTTGGAGCTGGTGTTCCGAGACTCTCTTTTAAAAAGTCTCCTAGTGGTAACTCCTAGTAGTAACTGATGTTAGCTTTATCTTACCTCAAAGATCCCAATTGTTTTGGCTAGTTTAGCTCGTGATTGAACGAGGACTTCCAAATTAACTCGAAAAATTACTTGAGAAAGTCGAGTTGAGAAAATCGCAATCGAAGTTTTAAGTAAATGATCCTATAGACCTTTATTTTGATTAATTTAAAAATATTTAAAAAAAACAATTTTGATTTTGAAATGTAATGAAATTGTATCGATTTTTGTTGAAAATTTCTATATATTACCATTTGGATAGTTTGAAAAAACTATCCTTGACATTCGATTTCAACACTTATTTCTTAGTTGCTGCCTTGAAAAGTTGTGGATATCCGCGCGAGGGAAACAGAATTGGAAAAGATAGCACATAATAACGGGAAAGACGTATTTATTTGATTGATCTGGATTGATCAGTGAAATTTGTTTCACGATTTAGATTGACACAATCAACCACTTAAATAGTTATTAAAAGTATTAAATATTAAATTCATTTTATCATTGCTAAAAGTAAACATGCATTGTTGTCGGAGACCAAACTTCTAGTAGCGTTGCAGGGGAGTTTTTTGTAGCTGCAGTGGTCCCATGCTTTCCAAGGGCCATAACGTCCGGCTTGAGCCCCAAACTGATTTCGGCTTTCTGTTACCAAGTTACTGCAACACTCTTCTGGATTTCAAATATGTATTTGATTCATTCAGAAAGGTCCACAAGCAAATGTTCCTCAGTCAGGGAAAAGTTTTTTCCTTCTGGGTTTTTTTTGAATTATTTTTTTTGTATTTCTTTTTGGAGAAAAAAACTACCAACAAACACCAAAAGCATTTAAAAACATCAAAATAAACACAGCTGCTTAGTTTTTTAATTGATCGATTTTCAGAGAAATGCTTAAGGAAATAATGGGACTTTAAGCTGTAAGGGTGAAGGCTGTCTAAAAGCTAAAATCTTTTGTAAGATGTTGCTCTATAAGTGTTCTGTTACGCCATATCACTTTCCAGTTACATTTCTACTTTCTTCTGATCATTCCCATCATTGCACTGCTCGACAACCCTGTGTGCATGAAACCATGCGTATCTTTTTCCTGGACAAGCCCAAGCCAAAACAACCAATAAATAGTATCAATCACAAATGATCGCAAAAACGAGAGAGTCTGCTGCAACTGCACCCAGAGGGTCTCTGATCTGGCCAAAACTTGCAGCTGTCTGCCTCATCACCTGCCCCTCGAACCTCATGACCATCGCCGCCGCATCTTTAGCTTAGCACAACAAATAATGATTCATGCGAGAAAAGTAGCGGCAAGAACAGGTTCTAAATGGCCAAAGACCGAAACGTGACTTGGTTTTGTGGAGAGTGGCGACGACAGCGACGGTAGGTGGCGCAACGAGGAGTGCCGGTCTCTGATCCTTTTGCGGCACATGTGCGCATGCATTATGGTTCAATAGGTCAACGATGCGTTGAATGACGACCAAAGTCGTAAGGCTTGAAAAATTACAGTAAAACACGTCAATCCATGCAATGGAACCAAAAAGCCGTAACCGATTGCGATCGCCACAAATCAGAGAGAAAATAGTTTGTCTTAAATGCGATTCTACGGACCACCAAAGCAGTGCGGGAAAGAGGGGAGCGAGAGGGCTACGCCGTTCGCAGTTTGTCAAAAAGATGTTGGCGTTCTGATAATTTGTTGCACACATTCGGCTTAGAAAATCGGCATTTGTGTGTGTGTGTGTGTGTGTGTGTGTGTGTAGGATTTCCTGTTTCTGAGCAATGTTTCTTTTTCCTTCTCAGATTTTCTTCTTTTATTTTTGAGGCCGCAACAAATCTGTGGCTGATTTAAATCTATGCATTTACTTATTGTTAGTTTGCAGTCAGAGGTTTCCAAGAGGTTTTCCTGTGGGCTTATGACTTTGACAACGATCGTTGGACGGTGTCTTGAGGCGGTAAGGCGACATTAAGTTAGCTAAGTGCCGACATTGCTTCGCTTTAGAGTGAAAACTTTTTGAAAATATATATATAATTCCTATTCTTCTTTGAAACACACTAAATATTGGAGTTGTATTTATTGATAACCTAGGATCAGGCTTAGCTGGAATATCTTAAGTGAGGTACTCAAAGCAGCTTAGTAATTCGCCTGCGAAATTGTCCGCCTTTTACCATTAAAATTAAACGGTCACACTGTTTTACCTAAGGTGTTCTTTTTATTCTTGAGATCTTACATGAGAAGGGTGATAGTAACTTAGCTTCAAAAAACTCATCTGAGAACTCAACTTATGTAATAGTATCATGCAGCTTCTTAAATATTTCTGCTTCTCAAATTATCTAATATGCCTATGCGATATCTCATACGGAAAAAGCTTATCAGATAACAGACAAGTGAAAATAAAGCTTTACACTTGTTTCTGATGTAAAGACAAGGTTTGCTTAAGTCAGGGATGAATCGAATCAGACCTTACCTATCCGATAATTTGTGCTCTTTAACCAACCAAGAACGCTCTAGAACTTATGACCTGTGCTCGCCCTTGACTCTTGTTGAAGTGTTCATATCTGGAACCAGTCATTTGGCTTTGCGGACTCTTTGCCCTTCTACAAAACATTGTTCGAAAAATATCCGGCTCGAAGGGCCAATTGCTCCTTACATATCGGAACAAGTTGAACTTAACAGCTGTCATAAAAGTTAAGTGTGAACCTCTGAACCGAACCAAAAACCATGAATCACTATTCTGGAGCATTTTGCTAACCCTGCTTCAGCGACTTCTAGCCTGCTCCATTATGCCATTGGTTCCATAATTACTATTATCTACCCTCTCTCTCTCTCAACTCAATTGCTCCACTTGGCCTTCTTTCCTTGGAAATGCACTGCCCATTGTTATTTATAGATGCTTGCATATGGATTTTAATTGTAATTTGTTTTTTTATTTTTTGGGTGCGTTGATAAGATACACTTCAGCACGTAGATTGATACAAGTGTGTGGTCTTTTCCTCCTCCCCCCCATCGCAGTTTTGCATACCTAATTTTTCTAATTCCAATTCAAAAGAAAAGAAATCTAACATTTTCTTATAAGCTTCTCATTATGCACAGCTCGTCTCGTTATAGGCCATAATTTCGAGCGAGTTTTTGTTTTTGACATTTTTATAGCTCACTTATCTGAGACTAACTAATTGGGGGAGAGAGACGAAAAGGTTACGAAAAACTCACCATGCCGCAGCAAAAGCTACTCAAAATGCTTGGCACGTTTCCAAGACGATTTGCTTTATTGGAAAAAGTAGCAACCTGAAGAAAATGAAAAAAAAACCATTTTCCCGCAGAATGCGGACACACGCAGTGGACTTGAAATCGGACTTGGACCGGCTCTCTTGGCAATTAAAATATTGACAGTTTTTCCATAGAGAAGAATAATAAGTTTTTTGTCTAAGATCGCACATGCATAAAGCAGCGACGGGCCTCCTGCTGTTTGTTTTTGGATCGCGCGAAAGGTTAACGCGACATGTTCATGTGACAATGTCAGAAATAGAGAGAGAGAGAGAAAAAAAAATAGCAGCACTGCCGGCAGTCAGAAATGTCTGAAGCGCATAAATAACTGCATTTGTGACATCGAATGGAATGCTTGTTTCGTCCAGGTCTGGCCGAGGCTTCGCTCACTGGTCGGCCTGTCGTCTGGCCATGTCTGGTGCGGATTGCACTCGCTGCTGGTAGCAAGGTGCGGTGCCCATATGCAGACAAACCAACAAAGCTATTTGTAGCTCACCTCGCTGATTATGGAAAAATTGTTCAATGTTTTTCCTTGAGTCGGTTTGTGTTGGATGTTGAGAGTTTCCTTCTACTTGCAATTGCATCACAGCGAAAGGAAAACAGAATATTGATTGAGTAGATGGAATCAGAAATTAAGTGATTGATACATTTTAGGTTAATTGATGACAATATTATGGATTATGGACACTTGTAAATTTTCAGATTGGATTTATTCCCCAGCAACTAGAAATTTTCGATATTAAATTTGCAAATTGCTTAAAATGTAACATGATTGCAGACTTAGGTATGGTGGAGTTTTTAAATAAATCATACGATATTCAGAAAACTTGACCGAGTTTACCGATAAGAGATGCTTGAAATATTCAGGTAAGGGTTTACTTTTAGCAGTTTTTCGTTATTTGTAAGTTTTACGATATTTGTAAATTTTACGGTATTGTTAAGTTTTTCGATATTTGTGAGTTCTACGATATTTGTAAGTCTTACGGTATAAGTCGGTATTCCGGATTTCGTAAGTATTACGGTATTCGTAAGTCATGCTTTATTAAGTTCATTTCAATTTAAATACCTTGTGCTAAGTTTCACAAACATTTTACGACTTTCACGATTTACGATATTGATATTATTCACAATATTCGATATTCAAATACGCTATAAAACTTTTCGATAAATAGTTATTAAACTTATCTACCAAACTCATCTATCGATTCTAAAATTTCTTTTATAATTTACGATATACAGACCATATTTTACCAAATTATTAAAAATATAAAAAAAGACTGAGTAAGGAAAATATAAGGCGGATATCAAACTGGCTCTGAATCTAACTGAAACGAACCGGTAGTCGATACAACTTCTGTTCAAAACGGCAACGTTAAACGATTTTGGTTTCTTTTATCTTCCATTTAGATGACGTAACGACTACCATAAGTTTGGTATATTAAATCTCTTATAGGCTTTTACTATTGCATCGCTCTAGCGTTGAAAAGTTTTTCCAACTACCTTTTAAACTACAAACTTACTCTTAAAGAAGAGCAAAATGTTTCCCTGATTTGATCGATTTCCTGCAATTGTCAAATCTTTTCTGTCATAGATCTGCTTTCATTTTAAGGAACTTGCTGATCCTATAGATCTATCTATCTAAAACATAGCTATTGTTATGATATTGATAGGTCTTCTTTCGAACTTTACTTTAATTTCGAACATCAAAGCTTAAAATACATAACTTCTTATGGGGGATGTACCAGAAATCTGTAGAAAATACGAAAAATACGAATCTGTAGAGATTTCTGGGAAACCTCCGACTAGAAATACTCAATGCTCAACACAATTCAAGGCCTCGTCAAAACCGCGATATCGTTTAGTCCATAAATAAAAAACGAACCATTATCCTAAAGCCACCATGAACCTCTCAACCGAATCAACGGTTTGCATCCCTGATTTATACACACATAAAATATCCTGATGAATGCCCTGAAAAGTATGCTACATTAATATATATTTTAAATTCAGAAAGTGTACGATAAGTGTGATTTGTGAAGCTTCATTAATAGTCTATTTTCCAACTTACCACTCTTAGGGCCATTTTCTAATCTACTACAAAGAGCTATCTGTCACATAAACCTACAGATAATGGAGCAAAATCTGAGTTTATCTAACACATAGCAGCTATGTAGAAGATGAGAAATCGGCCCTTAGAGTCAGGCACTTTAAGAAATTGAAATCAAATATAGATTTTTATATTGAATACATTCGGATTATGCACCTCGATATAATATTTTAAATTAATATTCAAGACTTGCAGATATATATCATTTAGTTTTTCTGATTCACTGTAATCACATTTTACCCAAACCAAGCTTAAGTTTACGATATTCAAACTAGAATGTTGAGATTTGCACGAATCTCGCTGCAATATAAATTCATGCTTTCTAAATATTTTGGGCACAAAAATGGCTTACGGTATTCGGAATTTCCATCGCTAGAAGGTCAGCAATATATTTCAATTAACAACAACAGTTTGAATAGTAAATTACTTATAAACAGTGTCAGACTAAGCTTAAAGAAATTAAGCTAATAATAAATAATAAATAAACTAAAACAATTCATAAATTTGATTAGTGCTCTCTTATTGGGCCAGCCTTCGACCTTATTTAAATACATATGCATATCAGCTATTTTACTTGTCCCCCAAATGTTGCCAACAACCTAAGCTTGGCAACATGTTCTCAGCCAACACACTCTCTCACTTCGCGCTCTCATCAAGAGACCAACTTGGGAAATTTCTTGGGGAATTTCCCGCGAAAGAATTCCCCCAACTTGGAGCTGGGCCAGCAGAAACAAATCAGTTGCAAGAAGACGACGCGTGCGTTCGGTTTGAATGGAAATTTGCCGGCGATCTTCGTGAATTTCCCGCGCCTGTGTGTGTTGTGTGTTCGTGTGTGTGTGTGGGAATTTGTTTATGCCGAAACCCAATCATCTTTTGTGCAATTCTACGGAAATTGACAATAGTGCATCAGCAATTTTGAATGCATTTCCCTTACGCGGCATCGACGAAAGAAAAACCTTTTCATTTGCCACAGCGATTCGATTGATTGCTTGATTGATCTATTTTTGCACTTGATTTGCGACGCACGCGCCGCGCGTTCGCGACGTGACTGGCGCTCCACTCCAGTTGGAGTTGGTAGTTGGCAGATGGTGATGGAGTCGGGGGCAATTATGTTGATTTGTGCAACGCGTCGTCGCCGTCGTTGTTGTAGTCGTTGATTTCCCCAGGTTGATAACGAAAAAAATTTGCAATGCAAAGAAAAGAAAATTGATTTGATGATCGCTCATCTGCAGGCCAGATCTTTTGATCTTGACACGCCCACAAAATTGATTATATATCCAAAGGTGTTTATTATATTTGGGCGTGCAAACAAAAAGTAAAATGTGTAAATCGTGAGAGATCAAGTGAAAACCCTAAATGTGAAGAAATATATAAAGTGTTATAATAAAGGTGGGAAGTTTTGTAATTTTGATGGTTGCAGCATTTTGTGGATTTAGAATTTACAAATGTTTAATTTTGTTCGCAAAAGATCAAATTCTTATTTTAATACAGAAATATATTTTTTGAGTATTTTATTTAAAACTTCTGGGGAAATTTGCTTGACCATACATTCAGCAGAAGAGACTGACTTGAAATGCAGACATGACAGAATAGGCTTTACTTAAATTTATTTGGGTTATACTCAAATCTG
This sequence comes from Lordiphosa fenestrarum, assembly GCA_035044985.1. NCBI lineage: Eukaryota > Metazoa > Arthropoda > Insecta > Diptera > Drosophilidae > Lordiphosa > Lordiphosa fenestrarum. The sequence continues at coordinate 1,370,461 of JAWNNO010003804.1, read as the reverse complement.
ATTTCATAACCAATCCAAGTTTCAGGAAATCTTAGAACATAGCCCTCATTTCAGTTAGAAAGCTTAACCTAATTTCAAATCTAGAAAACTATCTTATTATCATATTTGATATCTCAAATCTGATTTCATTACCAATCAAACTTTCAGGTAATCTTAGAAAATAGTACTCATATCAGTAGAAAGCTTTAAATTTTAGATCCAGAAAACTATCTCATTATCATATTTGAAATCTCAAATCTGATTTCATAACCAATCAAAGTTTCAGGAAATCGTAGAACATAGTCCTCAAATTAGTAGAAAGCTCCCCAGTTACCCAGTTTTAGATCTATAATCTATCTTATTATCATATTTGATATCTCAAATCTGATTTCATAACCAATCAAAGTTTCAGGAAATCTTAAAAAATAGTACTCATATCAGTAGAAAGCATTACCTAATTTTAGATCTCATTATCAATTTGATACTAAACTTATTTTTGGCTTAAAACAACTGCAAATAGTAACGAAACAATAAAACAAAAACCTACGAAATTCAGAATTTTCAAAAGAATTCAAAACTTGCAAAACAAGATCAACCTTTAGAAATAAACTAAAAGATAAGTTAAAGCAGAGCTAGCCTCGCTGGTTCAGGACACTGCAAAGGTAGCTCCAACTGATCCTATCGTTAGTATATTTATTATGGATGTCAGACTTTGGTGAATTCAGAATCATTGAAAAATCTGATTGCTATTTTTCTAAATTTGATACCATTCTTATATCAGAAAAGTTTCATTTCTGTAGGACACATTTGCCAACCTATCTATATAGTTATCCGATTTGGATAGCCGATAACTAAGCAAAATATTTGAAAAGTCTAAGCACTCTGAAAACAAGCAAAGAATCTTAGGATCGACATTAACTATCCTTGTATTGCTCAAACTTTTCATTTTAGAATTCCTTATGCAGGCCTTTTCTAGATTTCGATTAAATTATGCGGAATCGGGTTTGGGAACTTTTTTCTAGCTCAAAATTCCGACCATATGGTTCGGCTTTGTTCTTCTAATTTCCTTAATTGTTCATTAAACTGTTTTGAGGCTGAAAGCTTCAACCGATTTCTCTAATCCATTCTTGAACATCAGATCTCTTAACAGTTCCGATCGATCGAATTGGAAAACGCATGTTTATGCCTCAAGCGGTTCAAAAAACTGACTGGCTTTCCACCCTCGCAAATAATCTACACGTTCCCAAAGATCAAACACTTCAAGCCGATATATTTTTGATAACTTTTCTCAAAAATTCAACCAACATAAACAGAAGCAAAACTGTCCAAATTCATTAATTAAATTCACTAAACAACCGAATCAATAAAGTAGTAGAAATTTGATATCACAAAAGCATCCCAAAAAAAAAATAAAAACAAAAAACTCATTCAAGTGTTAAAAATAGCCGCCAGCTAATTACGTAGAATTGTCACTTTTAATTAGAATAAATACGGAAAAACTTCAGACACTCCAAAGACAAGACGCATTGTCAAGATAAAAGCTTACAGACACTCAAAAAAAGACAACAAAAAAAAAGTGCAGAAGTAAAATGATTTTACTAACAAAGTTTCAGGCCTGGGCTAAGAGGGAAAACAAGTTTCCAGCTTTAGACATTAAATTTTGGGCTTAGACTCAAGAAAAATGGCTAGTGCACAACACCAACAACAACAAGGAGGGGAGGACAAGCCCAGTAGCTACGCATGCCCAGGCAAAAGAAACAAAATAATGAGCCAACATAAGAAATGACTTAATCGCTGGCGGCTTGTTAACCTCCAATGCCTAAGCAGAGGCCATTTAAGTAGCTGCACAAATAGAGATTTACCGCAGGGGGTGCAAGGGGGGCGGGGGGGCATCTCAAGTCAATAATTTCTGAGACGCCCAAAACGCGAATCGTTTGCAGATTATAAATATATGTTTGAAAAGGGTGGACGACCACCGTCAGTGGCTTTGAGGAATTGCATAATTATAGCATTTTCCGTTCAGGCAACAACCACAATTCAACTTGGTCTAGGTTGAGGCTAATTTGTTTAACATACTACTGGAAGGCTGATTGAATGGCATCTCTCTACCGAGATATATACTATACACTGAAAAGTGAAAAGTTTGGGGAATCAGGAAAACGGCTTGTAAAAGATATTTGGAATGCTTATACAATTGAAAGAAGTTTTCTTTATAAATAGCGAATTTAATTCCAGAATCCAGTTCTTATCACGAATTTTCTGTATAATGAACTTATTTTTTTTTCCTTGGGATTTGCTATCTAGAAGTTTGACTGTAAATATTTTTGGGAAATGTTTCAGTACGAAAGATTTGTCGAAATCGAGGACTGAGTTTAGAATAATGAGAAGCGACTACTAAGTATCGAATACTGTGTATGGAGAGCTGAGTATTAAATACTGAGTATCTAAATCTCTGTACCTAGCTCTCAGTATCAAGTGCTGCTTATCTGAAACTGAGTATCTAGTACTGAGTATCGAGAATTGAGTATGCGCAACATAATATCGATTACTGATTTTTGAGAATCGGTCGCTCTCACCTGAACACTCACTAGAAAGAGAAAACTAATAGAGTTTCTTTATAAAAAACATTTTTTTAGATTCCAAAAGTATTTTTATGATTCGCTGCATGATCCTTTTACATATTACGACTTCGAGAGAAAAAATAATGCAAATATCTAGTGTTAAACTAGGAAATACAAGCCTTTCTAACCCATTTTAAAAGTTAGCCAATTTAAGAGTGGAAGTCTAAAAGCTCAAAAAATTGCAAATTGAGTTGTGAATGATAAAAATAAAGCAGATATAATAATTAAATAGCCCCCAGGGGCCGAGCGCAATCGGCTATTTATCGGGCATATGAGCGTAAGCAGCGCTCTCTTTGCTTGCATTCACTGCAGTCGATGAGGTGCACAGCACACAATACACTCTCAGTTTTTGGCCTCGCTCTTCTTCAACATCGCTGATTTAGAAGTACCATTTTAGGCTCTTAGTAACAAAAAGGAAATGAGATTAAAAAAGACTTACAAAGATTATTATTGACTATTTCCGATATAAACAAAGATTTGCACCTCGTTCTTAGAATGGACTAGGACAACAAAAGAGAAACTTTTGGCTTGTGCTTGTAAATACCAGTATCAGTTCGGTCCATCTGCTTCTCCTTAGATGGAAAAGGAATACTTTCCGGATTTTATTACTATTTCGTTTATTTTGGATAAAGATATTTTTTTCATTATTTTTTTTAGGAACTTCTTAAACTTTTCGATATTTTTTGTATATCTTAGAAATGTTTGATTGCTAAAACCTTTTGAAAATCTTAGTTCGTTTGAAAACTTGAGTTTTTAGAAAAATTGTTTGGTATTTTATTTTATTATTTATGAAGCTTTGATTTGCCTTTACCTTAATAAGAGAGTTTTACAAACCAAAGCAGTTTTCCATTTAATTGTTAATTTGTAAGCTTCAATTTGTCTTATGTTTTCTTAAAGAGTATAAGACTGTTGTCTCAATTTTTGTTTGTCTGCCAGCCTCATTTTTACCATTTTCTACCCTCCAGGCAAATCGCTGCCTGACCAGACAAATATAAACAGAGAGAGAGACAGAGGAAAATTTTTTGCAAAATATTTGTACATTGTAACTGCTAGATATTGATCTTGATTGTCAAGATCGCACACACCATGATCTTCGTCCTCGTTGTCGTCTATAGTCAAGCCAACTTGAAACGAGTCGAAAAGTTCAAACAAGTTGCATTGTTTAACTTTGACTTTGACTCTGACTCCGTGTGTCAATTTTATGCCTTTTTGGATAACGATCAATGATCGTGTCTCCCAGTGATTAATCGTGTGTGTCGTGTGGGCCATGGGAAAGGGACTTTTGGAGTCTTCTTCATTTATTAGTAGAGCGTAGAAAGTGGCACTCATATGACTGCACATATGCAAATGAATCAGAGCTTGAATGCACTTGACTGACCAAACTGATTGACTTAACAGCTGGCAACTTTCAAACAATAATTATTTATTTATTTACTTGCCCAATGACAAATTCCAGATGTGTGTGTCAAAAGTTTGCAAAAAAAAAGAAAAAGAAAAAACACAAATGATCTGCAATTTAGATTTATGGCGGCTGTGCTAAATTTGTGGGAGGTCTCTTTGATCGATTCAAGAGTGATACGATCAGAAGAATTTTAAGCGATCACTTGAATTGGGTAGAGGGAAGAAAAAAAAAGAACGTTTTAGTTGTGCTCTTTAGTTAACAGGGAGCATCATGCTTTGATGGTGAGGTTGGCAGATAAATAACCACAAAATTCAGTTGAGATTAAGTAGCTACCCCTTTGCATTTAGGTTTTTTTTGCATTTTAAGTCTTAAGCCATTTCAGCCTTTTGGCTTAAGGTCATTGCATTTTAATATTCACAAAGTGACAAAGAACTCCAATTTGAAGATTGTGTTCGAAGCAGGACTGTCAATAATTTCCAAAATATCACAAATCCAAATTAACAAAATCGGTATTAGGTATATATTTCCACAAATTATCGATCAATCGAAAATCGATTTTTCCTTAAGTCTTTCAGAACCTCTATAAAAGTTTTAAAATTACTTATATTTTACTACTGTCAAAATTTTCCCAAATATCAAAAATCTAAATTTAAAAAATCAATATTTGATAAAAATTTCTACAAATTATCGATCAATCGAAAATCGATTTTTCCTAAAGTCTTTCAGAACACCAATAAAGTTTTCAAATCTTCTATTTGTTGACCTTTCTTAACCATTTGTAGCATAGTATAAGCTGAACTTAGACAGGATTTGAGTAGACTCATTCACATGATTGTACAAACGAGCAGAATATCGGATAGGCTACCCTTGATATAAAATATTAATGCCGATCCACAAATTAGCAAAAAAAACATGATACGTTTTGGGAAAATCGAGACGGTAGTATTTGCTCCGCTTTGAATTTCATCAAACCAAATTAGGGCTTGATATATCGCTAAAAGAAAATTTTACTAAATCGATATGACATTAATTTATCGATTTATCGGCATGATATCGATATGATGATATGAAAAATTATTTTAAGTCGTGGGCTCTGTTTGGAAGTGCACAGTTCAGAGAAGTATGAAAGTATTGAAACATTTAAATTTATCGAAAAGTTTATATAAATTGAAAACAAAGCAAAAGATTATTTGAAGGTTGCTTTATAAAGGAAAAATTGGACGGAATAGTATTTTCCAGGGATGCAAACCACTCGAATATAAGTACTGGTTCGGTTTAGTGGTTCACACAGTTTCTGAACCGGCGGTTCGGTTCATTACATGGTTTTTAGAGCTGACTTAACCGCGGTTTCGGTTCGGTTCAGTGGTTCACAAAGACACATTATGAAATATTATGATTTCTATTGTAATGTGACTTTTCGCACACTTTTGCAAATTAATATAATCCATTTGAATATCTTTAAAATCCTTAGAAGAATGTCCAAAATGTATTATTTCAGATTTAAAGGATTCGTACATTGGTTCCTAGACGAATAAACTTAGAAAACAGAGAATGTCGGCTAGAAAAGAATAAAAAACTCTTCTGGCTTAGATTTAATTTAGGTAAAGAAGTACTACACAAAATTGAAAATATTGTCCACTAGGGGAAAGAATGTAGATTGATGGCAGGTGTGTTAAGATATCGAAGGGCAATTGCAGAAGACTTGCAGGATTACATGTATTTAAATTTTCGCCAAGTCATTCTTAAAAGTTATATCGATCCGGTATCGCTATGTAGAGAGTCGAACGAAATGTATAGAAATTGTCTCAAGGAAACGTGTCAAATTCCCAAATTAATAAGTATTATTGGCTCGAGGAAAGCAAATCCCGTATTAAAACTCGTCAGAGAACTGAACCGAACCGAACCGTTTTTATTTGAGGTTTTCGGTTCGGTTCAGCAATTCTGAAAGGAAGCCGGTTCGGTTTGCGGTTCGGTTCACCATCTCACAAAAGCGGTTCGGTTCGGTTCAAAACCGGTTCGGTTCAGAACCGGTTTGCATCCCTGGTATTTTCAAAAGAAAATTCGACAGTTCAAGTTCGAAACAAGGATCTTGGAAAGGAATTATAAAAATTTTATAAAATAAAATAAAATTGACTATATCGATAGGTCATTAATTTATCGATTTAACGGCCTAATATTGATATGATGATATTTTCGAGAATTATTTTGAGCCATGGGCTCTGCTTGGAAGTGCACAATTTACTTCTCTGAAAGTATTGAAACATTTTAATTTATCGAGAAGTTTATATAAATTGAACACAAAGCTAAAGTCCATTTGAAGGTTGCTTTATAAAGCAAAGGAACATTCGACAGTTGAAGTTTAAAACAAGGCTCTTGGAAAGCAACTATAGCTCCTGAAAAAAGAATTGCTAACAAAATTGGGACAATTCTAAGTTAGGTCTGCAGATGAAAGCACAGGGAGTATATTAAATAGCTATACAGACAATCTGCTATCGCCTTATGTGAAGCTTAAGCAGCTTGTAGTCCCTCAGGCAAGACCAAAGAACTAAATAAGTGAACTAATTATAGATACTTTTTCGTATTATTTAGGCATTTTTATTTTTATTTACCTATTAAACCAACCAACTATTTTCGGGCTTAGAAATCAAGAAATGGTATCAAGACTGATAATATTTTTGACTCATCTTTTAAATCTACAACTCAAGTTAGCCATGCAGTTGATCAACTCTCGATCGCTCTACCATCTCCTACTACTCCTCCGCAACAAAATCCAAAATCATAGGGTACCCCAATCTTCGATGTCCCGCAGGCTTTTCCTTTACGTTTCGGTATGCCAATTTAAGCTTTTTTTTGTTGTTGTTTTGCTTGATCTTTGATCTACAATTTGAAATGCCGAGCCAGAGACGACTACACACACACACACACACACACAGGGAGGGCGGCCGTTAGATAGCCCGATCCGATCTTTTTATTTTAGGGAGTTTAGAACTTGTTTTTGGCAGAACAATGGCTCAGGCGCCGCTTTCAAGTTCAATGCGATGATGACGATCATCGATCGAGAGAGAGAAAAAAAAAACAGCGGGTCTAATTGGGTCAGCCGGTCTGAGGACTGCAAACCATTTAATTGGATTACCGCCTTTTGATTATATTTTGGTTTGCGTGTACAAGTTGAGTCATAGATCATAACACTTTTTGTTTTTTGTTTTTGGTTATAAACTCTACCTTTGTTGAAACGAAAATTCCTGGCTTATCTGTTAACACATATAACATAGACACACACATCACCACCTATCTTTTCTTTTTTTTTTTTGTAGGGCAAACAAAACAAAAACAAAAGCAACCTTTACCCAGACAAGAGCCAACTACTGTTGTAGATTTCCAAAGAAACTGCATCTCTATTAGCATTCCCAGAACAAGAGAAAACAAGTTCAACTCTGTGGCTCATCTATAAATCCATGTTGCCGCCCATTAATCATCATGATGTCCAAAGCCAATCATCACTAAGCTCGGGCTCGAGGGCTTTTCCACTAATGAGTTATGGCATTTTGCGTAATCTCTTTTTGAAGTGGGGTGAGAGAGGATCAGTTGGTACTTTTAATTAGGTAGCGTTTTATTGCGATCTTAGACTGATGCCAAATAAATGATATTCAAAGCTGCTTATTAATATTACAAACAGCTGTTGATGGTTATCATCTATGTAAATGCAGAGAAATGAAAACCAAAAAAAAAAAAAATGGCCTTGGCTTAAAGTAAATCGTAAAACTTTTCGGGTCTTTCAAATAGGCACTTAAAGGGCGAATTAAAGTGAAGGGCTACAATAGAACTTTTTAAGTTTCATACAATGTTAATTTCCGGTTATGTTAATTTCAACTAAGCTTAGCTGACTTAAGGTACTTAGTTTAAAGTATTCTCAACCAGCACACTTGAACTTTAGGAACTTTTAAAGAGATAGAAAATGGAAAAAGAATACAGCTCTACATTAAGTTTTCATTACCTTCCGCATTCTCCACACAAAGTATGTGAAACCAAGCACCTGCCACATATCTTCATTAAATGTAACCCACTTTACAAACAACAACAAAAAACTCCATTGAACATTTCGCACATCTTCCTAGTTCACTTCACACTACCAGAAACTCATCTTTTAACGCCTTCATCATGCGAGGAAACTGCCCCAGACTTAGTTGGGGTTCATAAACTATTTGAATATGTGGCAGTGCAACGCTTGCACCACCCGCTGGCCCGTTTTGAACAGCCTCATTCGACTCGGACATGGCCACATGTTGCTTCTCATATATATATATATATAGACATGGTTTTATTTTCTTGTTGCTTTTCCAATCTTTATTGCATAATTGCAATTGAATTGTTTGTTGGATTTCGATTTCGCTGAGGCAGTGTTAATGATTTGATTTAAGGCCCCATGGACTACTGGGATTAGCAAGCAGATTTGAGCTACAACTATCTGCCATAAATTGTATTGATGAAGTTATTATTTTTGTCTAGATGAAGTAGGACGTACATACATGTGTATCATACATACATTTAGGCACACAGCAGGAGCTGTGGGAGCTGTGTGTGGAGAAAGGTTTAAATTAATGAAAACTGAGACCAGGAAATCGGTGGGGTTAATAACAACGATTTGTTGGCATTGAGGCCAATCAGTTGCTGATTAATGATTTTGGAATAGAGTATGAAATGAGGTTAATGTATGGGAAGAATTTGGGTTGTCGTTAGACAATATTAAAGATTTTTTTAGAAAATACTGAGCTTCTTCAAAACAAGTGGACGCCACCTTTGAAAATGCTATACAAATTGTATGAATCTACTGAAGTAAGCCGATTTAAAGCGCTTGAATGAACATAGAAGATGTACAATATGCAAATCCCTCTCATACCTATTAGTAGCTGGAAAAATGTGACCAAACTTTTTATTATGTAAGGTTAGGTTGCAGTCATAGAAATGGGAAACTCCAAATAAAGGCCAAAAAAGGTTCTCTGCGTTACCATATATCCCATATATCCTAGATTTCTACGATCATATCCCCTTTAAAACATTTAGATACACAGAAAACAAAATCCGAGATAAACGGAACCAAGTCAATCCCAAACGATGTCAGAAGTGGTTCAATTCAGGATTTTCTTAATCCAAGTAGGTGTAGGATTGGCTTGAGCTCGGTTATTTTATTTCCAGAATGCTCGTCTTGATCTTAGCTTGATATAGCCTTAATTCAATCACACACACTTTTGAATTTAGCTTGTTATCCAAACTAGACCTGGTACTGACCCTTCGTAGGATCAAATCAAGTTGGTCCGATATTGACTTAAGCTCGAAGTTCATATTTGATTTGGTCTTGAAATCGCCTTGATGCAATTTGGTCCCAGATTAAATTAAGCTGATGTTCGGAATGCACGAAAGGTTAATCGATTTGAAAAAGGGTTGCTACAAAAATTACACAAATTACACTTAACCTTAATATTTCAGCTTTATTTTACCCAAAAAAAAGGTTCTCACAAGAGTCATTAGTTGTTTGCATACACCCAGTTCTATCTTTAATAGACATCATTTTTCTCCTTATGCCAGCATTGCTAAATCTGTTTGGGAATTTCAAGGTAGCAGAAAAGCAAATATCTACACAAAAAGTTAAAGGGCTTTGCATGTATTTGTGTACGCATTTAGCCTTAAAGCAGCCATGTTCCAGAAGAGTGAGGCCAAAAAGTGAGAGTGTATTGTGCGCTGTGCACTGAGCACTGCTCTCTTCGAAAGCTGGGCAGCGAATGCAAGCAAAGAAAGCGCTGTTTACGCTCATATGCCTGACTTCGGCATGCGCTCGGCTCGTGTGCATATAAATAGCCGATTGCGCTGGGCCACTGGGGGCTATGGGTGAACCATGATACAACAAGAGAGGTAAGGTGGCATCAGTGTGAGTTCTCTGCAAAGTACCTTCACGTTTAGAGCTGCGCGTACTTTTGTAGCGTAAGCTTTTGGCAAAAGTATCACACTGATGCCGCCCCACCTGTGTTGTTGCATCACGGGGTGAACATCTCTGCCTTAAAGTATTGGTGAGAGATGCTTTCTTGCTCTGTCGCTTGGCATAGGACATACATACTTATTTCCATCTCGTGTCAGGATTATTTGACTTTTAAGTACGGATCCGAGATTGAAATAAGCCTTATCGGATTGATACACTGTAGATTGTGTAATCCACTCTAAAAGTGTGTGAAAATACTTTGAAAATTTCGTATGATAATGGCAACTATCGTTATCACTGAGTTATCACCCATAGAGATATCTTTTTCTACTTACATATCGTCGGATGCAAGCATTTCCTAGTTGTGCGTTGACCAACATGCTGGCATAAGTTGTATTATCTTTACGAGGATTACCACAACTAAATTTGTCAGGACAGAGGTGATTGTGGGGGGGAGACATTTGTTAAATGCATACTCGATGTCGAGATATTCCCAAATCCTTAAGCCTCGAGCGATTTCTCAACATTCTAGTCCAGAAAGAGAGTGAGAATGTGGTATCTGTTGACCTGATCTTGCTGAATGCAAAATCTACTTTGTTATGTTACCTGAAAATAAAATTGAAAATCCTTCATCATTTATTGAATCTGCTGAAGATGTCTGACTGAAAAGAAACTACTTAGCCACCTGTGTCTAATGTTTATGCTCTTCAAAGTAGGTTTGGAAGCTTATTTTTGGCAAATGCTGAATCTAACCGAAAACCGAAATTTCAAGCTGTTCGGTTTAGATCAAATATTTGATTTGCTAACTCTTAAAAATCTTACCGAAATATAATTTCTTTAGTTTTGCTTATAATTGTTATAACAAACATAACAAGCATGAGAGTGCACTACAATCCACCATCTTGCTGCCAAATTACTCTGCCACTTTCTTTTAAAGGACAAAACCCATATCAAAAATGCTAAAAATTCTCTTCAGACATAAATTTCGCTTCATATTTAATTAGCTTCAATTTAAGACATAATTATATACGCATTCAGCTCTGACATTTTTGAGATATTACATTAATTTGAAGCCAGAAACTGTCAAGAAAGCAAGCCTCAAAAAAAAGTGTAAGGTAAATATGGTACAAAAAGTCGAACAAGTTTTGTAATGTGAGAAATTTAAATTAGGTAGCCAAGAGAGCTGCCTCTCTCAGCCTCTCTTGCCCTCTGTTTGACTGGACAATGACTAAAGCGGAAGATAAAATTATGAAAAAATGTTTCTTTTATTTTGGGAGGTTGGAAAAAAAAAAGATCAAATAACCAAAAGCCGCCAAATTTCAAAGGAAAACAAAAGCTGGCTCACTTTAGACAAAATTTGTATTGTTTATGGTATAAAGTGAAGAGGTAAATATCGCTCCCTTCAACTAATTTTCCAACTTGTGAATAGAAGTGAAAAGAGTACCAAAATATATGCCTCGAACCATTTCGCTTATTTGTCGGTTTATAAACAATAAAATATGGTTGATGGCGAGGGCAGGTGGTTAAGTTGTTCGAATCAAAGCAATCTCAATGTAGTTACACTGCAGGTTGACAGGAGCAGTACTTGTGAAACTGCCCTCTTTTAGTTGATTATATACGAACGACAAAGCTTTGGGCATTCGAGATTTTTGCTTTTGAACAAATTTATTACATCATGATAGCCATTTGCCTATTTGTTTGCTTTTGGAATTGTTTCGTAGTTCTTTTGTAGTTTATGGGTTTTCTATGCTCTTCTCTATATTTCTCGTGTGTTGGTGTTTTTTATGTATCTGCGAATTTTGTTTGCAGCTGGGCTTCCTGGAAAATATTTATACTGAAATGCGGGGCTTTGGGAATTAAGATTTAAATAAAGTTTTCAACATGAAGTTTATGGGTTTTGTTCAGCAAATTTATGTTAGGGGTTAAAATACCCCAATTTTGTCGGAGTCAAAAATAAACAAGCAAGTCATTTGTACAAATTGTAACACATTTGTTGAAATTTTGCTATTTATGTTTGTCTTTACTAATTAGCTTGCCATACATAAACATACAAATTGGTATATTGAATGAAACTGTTTATTTACAAGCTGTCAATAAACTGAAACCTACAAAAAAAAGTGCTGCAACTGTCAAGAATAAAATTTCTACTTAGATAAAAAATTTTAACCAAAAAAACCACAGAAAAATGTAAAAAATAAACTAGAAAAATATCAGAAAACAAAACAAAATGACAAGAACAACCACAAACATAAAATGGCTACTGTTATGCCTCAATTTACTATGCATAACACGAGAAACGTTACAACAGCAACATGTTTGGCCGCCGCCGGGCAACAGCAACATGTTGCAGCAACATCCACAAGTGACAAGTGTAAATAGCAGTGTAAATATCAATATAAGCAGTAAATTCAATGAAATTGTCACAGCAACGGCAACGGCCACAGCATCGGCCACAGCCACATACACGGCAGCAACAGCCACCACATTTACGGCAACAACCCTATCACCACGGCCACATAAATGGCGAAGAAAATGGCGTTATCCTGTAAATCGTAACTCTACCGCAGGTAGAAGACGAAAGTTAATGCGTCCCTATCACAAAAATGTGACACATGCCACCAGAACAACAACAACAACATTGATACCAAAGATACAACAGCAGCAGCAGCAGCAACACTTTAGCTTTGGCAGTTACCAACAACAGCAACAGCAGCATATAGTGACCGTTACACCACGTCCGCCGTCACCAGGCTTTGCCTTGGTACCCGCCTACTATCAGCAACAGCAGCAGCAACAACAATTGCTGGGCAATCTCTCACGTCAGCAACAGCAGCAGCAGCAACATCTCTTTGTGCATCCCGGTCAGAGCAAGATTTTAGTATACAGCAATTTGGGCTCAATACCGCCATGTCCTCCCGGCTTATTGCCCTCCACCAATTCGGGTGGCGTGCGTATTTATCCCCAACAGCAACATTTTATACCACTGCGACCCACTACAACACAACGATCCAGACAACGGGGTAAGCAGCAAATCTCATCAACATCATCGTCATGATTCCTTTTAGCCATTTAATTGTCGTCTGTCTTATTCTCGCTCGCTTGGTGTAGAAAAGGTGTTAATTACGCTAATAAAAATTGCATTCACAACGTTTTATGGTTAAACAGCAGCTCTGAAGCGACTGCTGGCGCCTTCAACACCATGTCCAATAATTACCCCCAGCGGCGAAGTCTGTGATAGAAAGCTTGGCTAATTGGAAGAGAGTGGAAGATTGGAGCAGTTATAATGGAGGGGGGGCTATATGGTATCGAAAGAAGGTATAAATCAATTGAGTTATTGTTTCAAAAGGAAGAAATTTGCCATATCTTCAACAAACCCCTGTCTGTCACATAAACCAACATAACAGAGTAAATTGCGAGATTATCTGTTATCTTATCTTAGAGTCTAAAAGAGTATACTATAGTCGTGTTGGCAGAAGAAAGCAACAGGAAAAGCTATTAAACATGAATTTCCCTAAGTTAAGGGTTTATCAAAGTCGGGCAGGGCCAACTTTAACTTACGCTCTCGTAGTAAAATCAATTTATGTTGAATGCTATTTCCGAAGTTCTGTCGTTAATGCCGGTCTGGATATGACCCTTTCAAAAATCCCAATAATAATAACACTATCTATATAACTAGCCTCTCCAATGTATTACCCAGATTTTTCCATTGATTTCATTTTGCGCTCTATTCGAAGAAATATCAGCTGTTCAATTCGATTTACACAATTCATCCATATGGCTACTCTTGCCACGCCCCCTTTGGACTTCCTATTCAGCCGTCTACATTTGCTTTCTAAAATATCTTCATCATAATCCATCCTGTTGTCCAGACAAACTTCATTAATTGACTTAATTTCAACTATACACGATTTTTGTCAACTCGGGAACACGCCACATATGAAGCACATTTCCAGATTTATGCCACACACTTCCAGCGACTGCCCTTGGTTATGGTCACCGGAAATGTAAGTTTCACTGGGAAATGAATGAATTCTTCTTCCTTGAACGGCCCTTTCAAAGTAATTGTCACCAACATATTGTTCATTAGCTTCGTCACAATCTGTTGGGTTCTATTGAACATATTCGGTACATGGAGATATCATAACATAATCATGTTATCATGTTAGCATATCCAAAGATCACCAGCGGTGATCGATATTTGACCAATGGAAGTATCTACCGGAGTTTGGCCTTTTCCGATTTGCAGCAGTTCTTAAAATAAGACTTGGACGATTCTATCCTGTCTCAGGAACATTCTCGAATGAAATAGTTTTCAAGCATTGCCGCAAATACAATGACTTGAGACATGCGTTGAATTTATCCGCCGCTGTTGATTACGGAATCAAGGGAAGTGTTTGACGTAAGTCTCCAGCCACCAAGCGTCAATTATTGTTGCACAAATCTTTCAATGATAAATCGTGTATGTCTAATAATCGTTTGTGCGCCATTGTCATCGTGCTGAATGTGCGTCCTTCCACCTTCTAACAGTGTATCAGCGATTCCTCTAGATTCGTTAGTTACTGTTCAGCACGCGGCGCAGTAGGCGATTATTTCATTTGACAGCTCAGCATACATTCTTTTTGATTTTTGTATTCCAGTTGATTTACAACTTTCCATTTCATCTTTTACATTCGCTTCCTTCAGTTAGTCCATTTCATGGGTAAATTATTGATTAGTGGATAAGTTATGTGTGATTTATGTACAGTAATTATAATTAATCAGGGTAGACCGCCCATTGCAAGAAGAGCCAGTCTGCAAACCTCTTCGTTTGAATATTGATTCATAGATTCTTAGATCTTTTCGATAAAAGCTTAAAGCCCAAGCCAAAAATTGTATAATGGACCTCATCCAAGCTGGTTATCTGTCAAGGCTTTCTAAAGCACTTGGTCTTTGCATGTCATTAAGCATACGAGGTATGTTTGATTATTTTACAACGTGACTTTATTTTTCTTTCTTCAAGTCGTAGCATGCGAAATTTGTGTATGATTGTGAAAAGATTGCTTCACTTGATGGCGGCACCCATTCAATAAAATATTTTTATCTTTATAAAAAAAAAATACAACAAACCTTTTTAACTTGCCAAGCCTATAGGATCCAGATTGTTCTGGTTCGGAAGATAATACATTTTGTCAGTTCGAAGGACCCTGTTTTAGCTGACCACTTACAAGAACGACTAACATCAATCAAGCAATTAAGTAATATTTAAAATAAATAAAAAATTTAGTGCCTGCCTGCCTGCCAAATTGCCAGCATATTTAGTGTCCCACGTTTGGTGTCATTCCTTATTGCCCGTTGCTTAGCCTCTTAACAACATACGACGCAGCCGGCAGACCCCCTTGGGACAGAATGTCATCATGGCTCCCCGTTGGGCGCTACTTTACACACCAATAACCAAAAACTCCACCGCCAACTGGTTGGGCTCTCTCTTTCCATAAGTATAATGCCAGCTTCGTGCTCGTTTGGGGCCATGTCTCCCCCCTAAAATGCTAATTGACCAAAACCAAAGCAACAGGCGCCAAGTGTTCGAGGCAAACCAAGACAATCTATCAATATTTATGCTGGCAGTAGCCTAAGAAAATGGCTATTTTATTTGCTGCACTTTTAATGTGTGTGTAATTTGATTTGCTTGCAAATTTGTTGACTGATTTTTGTGATTACATAAGTGCAAGAAAAAACTATGGTGATTGATTTTTCGGAATTGACAAACGGTCTAACAGTTGGAGAGTCACTTGGTATTGTAACTGGCCCCACCAAAAGTTTGACACTTGCATTTGCCATTTGGCTCATTTGGTCTGTTTGTTTGTTTTGTATTGTTTGCCTGTCCATTTGGAACACTAATTTTTTGACTTGGTTGTTTTTTTGTTAGTTCCTGTTGTAGTTTTGTATATTATGGGTTTTTTTTTTTGCTTTTTGGCTGAGTTTTATGTGCAATTAGCAAGCGCATTGTTTGTTTTTCTGTGGCACGTTTCAGTGTAATTAAAAAATCAACGAAACCGTAAACATGTTGCTCAGAGAAAGATTTTTTGGAACACCATTGTGGGCGTCTGTCTCCTATCTGGTAAATTGGATCTGAGACACTGGAAATGTCAATATTTGCTGCTGCTTAACCAGACGGTTGGTTGGTTGGTTGTCTGTTTGTTTGTCGCTTACATATGGCATGTCCAAATGTTAATGACTCTTTATATGTTGGAGTCTAGCGGGCTAAGACCCCTAAGGGGAACGTATAATTATACACGCGAGAAGCTCACAGAGTTTTGAAAGGGGTGTAAGTTTATGTCACAATGTTTCAGCTTTTAACGTGTAAATAAATTTTGGAAAAATGTATTTTAAGATAGTTGAAAGGAATCTAAAAATAGAAGATATTAACTTTAGTTCGAATACCCCTGCAGCACATTTGAACGACATTTCCACTGAAAACAATCAAGTTTTTCTCACTAAGACTACTTTTCTGACTTTACTTTTCTATGGCAGCTATACTATATAGATGTCCGATTTCCACCAAACTTAGTGGAATCATGTAAAAGCATAGCAAACTAAGAAAAACAAAGTTTGAGGCGTTTTCTTTGAAAACAAACAAGTTTTTCTCACTAAAACTAGTTTCTCGACCGACCTTTCCTATGGCAGCTATAACCTATAGTCATCCGATTTTGACAAAACTTTGAAGAATTGTGTGAAAGCTTATAAAATGAATATATGCGAAATTTAAAGAGGTTTAGATTGAAAACAAAAAAGTTTTTCAAACTAAGAATATTTTTCTAACCTCACTTTTCTATGGCAGCTATACTATATAGATGTCCGATTTCGGGCAAACTTGGTAGAATTATGGAAAAGCATTAGAAACTAGTATATACGGAGTTTGGAGACGTTTGCATTGGAAATAAAAAAGTTTTTCTCACTAGAACTAGTTCTTGCCCGATCCTTCCTATGGCAGCTATATGTTTTAGTCATACGATCCGGCCGGTTCCGAGAAATGTCCAGCGTATTTGTACCCGAAGACTTTGTGCAAAGTTTGGTCGAGATAGCTTTAAAACTGACGGAGGAGATAGCATAGAAACAGACGGACATGGCTATATCGACTCAGCTCGTCATGCTGATCAAGAATATATATAGTTTATGTGGTCGGAAATACTTCCTTCTATGCGTTCCAAACATCTGGACAATTTCTATATATCCTCTGCAAGGGTATAAAAAGATTTTACACCGTAAACAAATTCTTGTAGTGAGGTCTGAAAGATCAAATTAGTTGTAAACTTCCTTCAATGCTTGACTCGTTTTCTGCGAGTGTATATAGGCAAAACTGGCATGAGCCACCTCATAGCTGTAATATTTCCAGACACGTTTTTTCCATATTCAAAGGGTAGACATTAACCAGACCCTGTTGTAATTGCAAAAATATTTGCAACCTCCTCACACTTACTTCTCGCGCATATGCCAACTGCTTTGCCGATTCATCTTAAACTAAAAAAAAAACTTCGTTTTTTTTTGCTTTTGCCGTTTCATTTAAACTGCCGCTGCGTTGTTTACGCATCAGCAGAAACAACAACAGCAAAATCATTTGAAGTGCATAGATCAAAGTGGCCGAGGCAGGCGCCAAGAGGAGTAAAGTTTGTTATTGTTGTAGTTGTCTCTGACCTCAGACAACCCGGCACAGGTTATGGACAAACGTTTTCTATGGGGGGGCTTTGAAGGATTAAAAGATAAATATAAATTTGTTCAAATACCATTTTTTTGAGCGCTTCATTAAAAAGTGAAATTTCCATATTGTCATTCCTCTGTTTCTCTCTCTCTTCTCTGATTAACCTCAATTCCCTAAACCCAAACGAACCACAAATGAAGGTTTCATATTTCCGGTCTTTAGCTTTTAATGGGAAATTGATTTATGATGTTTTTCATTTCTTTGCTCTCCCTTATCTTTCTCACTCTCTCCCTCTCATTCTGCAGCTGGTTGACTAATTTGACACTTATGAAGAAAATTAACCGTACAACGTTTCGAGATCTTGTTCAAGATTTTTCTATCTTGTCACAACAAGCTGCAGAGCAACACCTTTAAAAAAATGTTTTTTCCCAACGATATTTATGATAGTGTTTTTCTGGCCGTTGCAAAATTAATGCTTAATTTAAGCGTCAGAAATATAATTTGCTTGCATTTTTTGTATTTTTCGCTCGACTCGCTGCCAAAACTCGTTCTTCATAATCAGATTTAATGAAAATTGAATAATAAATATTATCAAAGCAACAACAACAACAGCAAAAATTTGTTGAAAATTGCAGCAATGTTTCAGAAGCCGTAAAGATTGCCAAAGTGTAGGAATTAATGCTTTTTTAGAGAGATTAATGAATGGAGATATCTTTTGAGTTAAAGATATGTGGTTGACAATGAAGTTGAGGCAAAATAATTTGATTCATTACATTCAATTGAAAATATGAAATCAATTTTCAACTGGTATTATTGTTGAGCAATAAAAACTGTGCAAATTGTGGAAATTTAGATCAGGGAAACTCTAGAAGCTCTTTTTCATATATGCTTTCCCATAACAAGTTAAACGACTATGATATACTCTGTACCTACCAAAGTGTTTTTATATCTGATCAAATTAAAGTTAGATGCCACACAATGTGTAAAAGTGTGTGAAGTGCTGCCCATTGGTATTGTTACCGGTGCTGCCCAGCATATTTGTTTGTTTCCCTAGAACTTGACTATTATACATGTGATTGCTGAAGACTGCAATACTGTGGCATATCGATAAATAATGCTGATTACTAGATATACGAAAACAACCTTTTTTTTGAATTGGTTATGTTGAATCTGCGCTTAAATAGTGGTTTTATACATAACCAAACCATTATTTCTCAAAATATCCAAATCGATAATACCAAAAAATCCATATTTTCAGAATCTATATTTGATTTATCGAGTCAAAATATATCGATTTATCGATAAAATCGGTAATATAGTTGCTTCTAAAGCTTACACAACAACTGATAAGTTATTAAAGAACGTCCGCACCCCTAGACTACTTATGATCAGTGTAATCTGATGAGTGTTTAATATCTAGCTTATAAAATAAATATATGCCAATTTTAAAGAGGTTTAGATTGAAAACAAAAAAGTTCTTCATACTAAGACTATTTTTCGAACCTTTCTTTTCTATGGCAGCTATACTATATAGATGTCCGTTTTCGACTAATCTTGGCAGAATCATGAAGAAGCCTAGAATACTAGTAAACACGGAGCTTGGAGACGTTTGCATTGAAAACAAAAAAGTTTTTCTCACTAGAACTAGTTTTTCGACCAATCGTTCCTATGGCAGCTATATGTTTTAGTCAACTGGTCCAACCGGTTTCGACAAATGAGCAGCGTATTTGCAACAGAAGACTTCGTGCAAAGTTTGATCGAGATAGCTTTAAAACAGACGGAGGAGATACCATAGAAACAGACGGACAAGGCTAAATCAACTCACTTCGTCATGCTGATCAGGAATATATATACTTTATGAGGTCGGAACTGCTTTCTTCTAGGCGTTAAAAACATCTGGACAATTTTAATATACCCTCTGCAGGGGTATATTGCATACCTTTTAGAGCAGCATGCACTATCTGATAACATAAAGTTGATATATTTACATTAATGTTAATGCTCTGTTATTTAACACAGGAAAAGTAGGTTAAACTTTAATTCCACTGAGTAATGAGTAACTTACGCTCTCTTTTTGGTATCTGGTTGACTCAACACATTATTCAAGCTTTCGAACTTTATTACATGTCATCGACTCGAATAAGTTAAATAAGCAGTCTTTTCGAATTATAATATGAAGAAATTTTTTAATATACTTCACAATCTTTCACCCAAGAACATTAAAATTTACATTTTCGAACATTAGCCAGTACTTACATTGAATAGAAACCTGTAAAATATCTTTGGGTTTGCTGCCCTCATAAAAACAGTAGTCTACAAGCGCCTTAAACGAACAATTATTTCGCACTTTAATGTTTTTGGTTAAGCTTCTTTAGGCATTTTCATATTATTTCGGACCTTGGCCTTACACGAAACTAAAAAATTGACAAGGTCAATAAAACTAAATTATTTTAAAACCCCACTCTAAGTTTTTAGTCTACCTTTAAACTCCTAACTAACACTTAAAACTGGTTGCATCTTTTCTTCTTTTATTTTTTCTTTGGTCAATCGAAATTTGAAACAACTTTCACACTTCCCCAATTGCAGGCAATTGGATGAAACTTCTCACGTATTTAGCCAAACTATCTCCAGATGCCATAAAAACGTCAAATTGAATTTTATTTCAATTAACGAAACTATTTGCCCCTCCACCAAACCAGATACACTCAACGAATTTTTGCACGCCATCAAAAAGCAACAAAAAAATATGGAAAAACCGACGACAGAAAAAGTCTTTAAGCTCGAGGCCAAGCTGGAGCTGGTCAATGGAAAAACCATTTGGCTAAACACTTTGGGGGGCTTTTGTTGGGGGAGTTAAATTAGAAATACATGTCGCTCATAAAGATAAGCGCTATCGCACTCAAAAAAATACCAAATTGTTGGCTTAAAAGTTAATTAAAAATGGGCGGTGGTAATCAAAAAATAAAAGGCAATTCGTTTTAAGTACATCGAAACTATGCAGCATTCAAAAGGCACTTAGTCTAACATTGATTTTATGTAGCCAAGTGCCGGAAAATGTAACAATATAAAAAAGGATATATGTTTTTCAACTTTATGTTTTAGCATAAATAGTCAACAGCATAAAGGATAATACTTAATGCCTATTATGCTATGATCCTATTAACAAACTATTTATTACAATTAGCTGATTTTGCGTGTGTAACCCAAACCTCACTTAAGTTGTTTAATTATAAAGTATTTAGTAGATTTGTAATCAAATTGATCCTACTTATCTTATATTAGAATCATATAAGTACGTCTTGTTTAAGACTTTTGGTAAGCTATTCAACTGCCTGCCATTCCATACCAAGGGTATTCCAAAATCCGCTCATATATCAATTCCATCAGCGTATTGCTGTTCATATTTTGACATCATATGTCATGTAACAGTAACTGGCCTTAGCTTCATGGCTTTGGTGTTGGTGTTGATGTTGCTCTCTGTTTGATCGGCCTTATGGTGTACACATTATCTACATACATCCAATGAGACACACCCACATGGGCAATCGCAGAGGCTGTAGCTCGACATACATGTAAGTTTGCATGTCTCATGTGTGTTATTCTGTGCATTTTTTTTTTGGGGCAGCCACTAGACATTGAGGCAGGCAGGCTACAACTAAGATCTGGGCGACATGAACACACCCAATAGGCAATAGAGAGTGTGCGAGCGGCAGGCAGGCAGCAAAGTGACAGGAAATGCAATTTGAGTGCGCCTAAACTTTTTGACTGCGTTTAGTTTTTTTTTTTGTTTTTTCTCTGATAGGCGAAAGTACTACGTATATGGTGGGTGTTGCCTTCTGGATGGGCGTGGCTAAAATCTTTTGATTTAAATTGGAATTGCTTAATTAAGCGATTTACCAGGAGAGCTGAATTAAGTGAACACGAAGTTCAAGTTGCTGGGATTTACACGATGAAGCAAATAAGGTACCGATAAGGAAAGGGGTGCGGCCCAAAATTTCACCCTTAAATACCCTTAAAATTAAAAAAGTTTTTCTCACTAAGACTGTTTTTCTGACCTCCCTTTTGTTTGGCAGCTACACCATATAGTTGTCCGATTTTCATCAAACTTGGCAGAATTACAAGGAAACATAGAAAAAGTATGAATACCAAGTTCGAAGACGTTTCCATTGAAAAGAAAAAAGTTTTTCATACTAAAACTTGTTTTCCGACCGATTGTTCCTATGGGAGCTATGAGATATAGTCATCCGATCCGATCGATTTCTACATATTAGTAGCCGTGCAGCAAAAAGAAGACTCTGTGCAAAATTTTAGCTGGATAGCTTAAAAAGTGAGAGACTCGTTTGCTTAGAAACAGACAGGTAGACTGAAGGGCGGACAAGGCTCAAACGACTCAGCTTGTCACCCTGATCAAGAATATATATATAGTTTATGGGGTCGGGAATGAATATTTGTATGCGTTGCAAACTTCTGGGCTAAATTATAATACCTTTGGAGGATTTGGAAATGGACTTTAAAATTATCCAAGGAATCATCGTCTGCATCCAGTGTACCAAAACTTCGACATAGACGAAGTTCATAGAAATTCATAGAAAACGGAGGCAAAAGACTTTCAAAGAATTCTGATGTAATCAACCAAGGTTCGTACCTAAACCCTGGGTTCGATTAGTTTAGGAAAAGGTGCTCAAACTAAACCTTATTCTTCACGACGGGTTCGAACCGCTGGATTGAATCTTCTGAGAGGTTTTGTAATTCGATTTTTATTAACATTTCTTACCAATTTTAGTTTCTGCAGAAAAACTGTCAAGCTGATGGCATTTGGCAACAGAAAACCACGCTATGAACAACTTTTCACAAAAATGAGTAATAAATGTTTGCAGATTGATTTGAGAGTAATAAAATGAAATTGCCTGAGTCTAAGCAAATGTTAGCTTTTTATTACATTTTCCCATTTTGTATCTAAAATCATCATTTATATCACTTTTATTCAATCATAAGCTTACGTGATTTAATGCCATACACTTTTATATTTACTCTCTCGGTCTCTGTATCTTATCATTTTTCCAAAATCTTAACGATTCACGTAGACCATTAACAAAAATCATCAAAAACTACCGCAAAACACTTGAGACGAACACTTACCTACAGTTTCTGTTTTTTTTTGTTGTTGTATTTTTTGCTTTGGCAAATACGCGCAATTTGCCAGCCTCTTCAAACCATCATTTGCCGCACAGTCGATTTGAAATTCAAACTCACAAACTAATGGGCATAACATTTTCACGCACAAAACTGTCAAGGCACCAAATATGCCGCCAACACTTCCAAAAATATGAAAATGCTTGGGGGCGCGACTAAAAATTTGGCACGGAGATTTTTCTCGGGCATGTGAATGTGACATTTACAAAATATTTTTTATAATTTTGGCCATTTTTTGCCAAATCCAATCTATTTGGTTGTGTGTAATTTATGTTTCCTGCTGGCAAAAATTTATGCTCATTATTCAATGACAAGCGAGAAATAACGTTTTTTTTTTTGCTTGGACACATTTTAAAAAATGCAAATTAATGTGCCATTCATTAACACAACTTCAATCCATCATTTTTCTCAGCATACAGTTTGACAAGCATTGGACCAAAGGTCAAAAGACAAGCCAACATTTTTACAGAAAAAAAAAAACAAATTTGCATTTTGGGATTATACATTTTATGGCCACTTGCCACTTGTCTTAAGAGACTGGTAGTAATTCCAATCTCCAGCCAAATGCCAGTCGTTTGGCCAGAGAGTTGAGCTCTAAAAATAAAATGCAGAAAAAATTCAAGTCTAGACAAGCATAAGTTAGATGGCGCGCGTCTATATGATCACATAAACTATATCATTTGAGATTTCGCGAAGAAAATGATGGAGACATGGGAGTATTATGGAATTGTCGGGTATAAGATAAAGTCAAGCAAATTTACACGTTTCCAAAGTCAGAGTAACATAATTTTAAACTATTTTTGTTGTAAAATGGCGAGCTGCAGTACCTTAAAGTCAGCTAAGATTTCAAAAGCAATAAGAGATTAAACAAAATATACTTCCTCAGTTCTAACCCTGGCTTTGTATTGCCACCTTCATTTGCCACACATTTTAATCCTGCCCACTACAATCACGATTTTCACTTAGCCCCATCCATTTAACCAAATTAAGACAATTTCCAATCTAACCAAAACAAAAACAAAAAAAAAACAAAATCAAATAATAAATTGCCTGCAATCTGAAGCCTTAATGTTGCCACTTCCACAGACGCGCGCCGCCGCCACTTATTTTGGAGCGCCGCCGCCGTTGATCCAACACCCGAGCCGAGCCGCAAAACCATTTATTATAACAAACAAAACGCTATAATTAATTTTTCTATTATTTTTGCTTAAATGCTTACCCAGAAGGAGTAACAGAGAAGTCAAATACAATTTTCGAATATTATGACATGCCGCAGCCGAGTTCGATCAAAGAAAGCATAAATAAAGTCCCGACTGGAGGAACAGGCGAAACTCGTTTCGGGGCTGCTAAATAAAATTTATGCAAACGGGTTAATTAACTACGAAACAAAAAATAATTTGGAACAACGCTTGGCCAGGTCTACGTGACTAACTTAAGTCAGGGTGGTCTCTCCTTTGGTCTGCTTCCTGTCCGATGTGGGTCAAACTGTGGGCGGTTAACGA
The DNA here is from genome assembly GCA_035044985.1 of Lordiphosa fenestrarum. NCBI lineage: Eukaryota > Metazoa > Arthropoda > Insecta > Diptera > Drosophilidae > Lordiphosa > Lordiphosa fenestrarum. The sequence goes on along the minus strand of JAWNNO010003804.1, from coordinate 1,346,118 downwards.
GACAATAACCTGCAGTTAACCAGCAGTTACATTTGTATTCATCACTTTTGACATTTCGAATGTCAACTTATAAATCTAGACATAGGTAGAGAGTTGGTCACTCAGTCGGCTCAGCTCAGTCAGTCAGCGTGTTGCCACCAGATTGTTATCGTAGTTGCCTACAGACGCTTAATTGCCGCTTGATTACTTGTGGAAATATTGAATAAGCAATCGGCTTTAGATATGTAAAGATACTCTAGCTTGAGGTGGGTACAACCACATATATAAATTGGCTGGAACAGCCGAACAAAAAACTTAAATTCAATCATTCATCTTATCCTAACTTTAAGGTTGTCAATGACCTTAAGTTTTTAGGTGATGTAAAACTTGGTATAAGGAAATACGGACTATGTTTTAGGAATTTTGTTGCCAAATCAATGGTCCAATATTTCCAAAAAAAAATTCTAAACCCAATAGCCTAAAGAAGTTAGTCGTTTATTGGGTTCTCATTCTTCGAAAAGCCACGTGCTGCAGACGACAGAACGTCGCCCTAGAACCTAAGTTCGAGTTCCACTGCAGACGTAAATTATTTGTATGGTATTTTTAACCATGATATGGATTCTTATAGTTTTCTCTATTTTTAAGTGAGATAAAGATTAGAACTTATTTCAACGATGTTATTCTCTAAAAATCTAGACTCAAATTCCCGAATGACCTATGAAAACACCTCGTACAATTAATTTGAAATTAATAGAATAGTCTGCCTTGGAGCTTCACTTGACCATCTCAAAGTTTGATTATGATATAACTACATCTATACCTCATATATGTTGGACCGGGGATGAATATTGAAAATATACTATATTGACTGTGAAGAATCTAAATATCACTAAAACAGCACCTCCACCAATTTTATTAAAAATGTTTTTAATATTTAGGGATTCTAATAGTTTTCGAACCAATTTTTCAACTTTCGTTTATCAAAGTTATAAAAACATATATTTTTTTTGGAACAGTAAACAAAGTAAGCAATATCAGTATACGAAACTGTGACCACAACAGCGATCAAAGCAGTGACCAAATATAACCAAACATAATAACCAAACGGTGATCAAAATAGTGACCAAACTGTGATCTTACAGTGACCAAAACAATGACCAAAAAGGGACCAAACAGTGACCCTAACATAGACCAAATATGACCAAAACAGGGACAAAGCAGTGACTAATACAGTGATTAAAAAAGTGACCAAACAGTGCCAAAAACAGTGACTAATACAGTGATTAAACTGTGGCCATACAGTGACCAGATCAGTGACCAGGAAAGTGACCCAAACAAAGATCAAATATGACCAAAACAGGGACCAAACAGTGACTAATACAGTGATTAAAACAATGACCAAAACAGTGACTCATACAATGATCAAAACGGTGGCCAAGCAGTGACCAAACTCTGACACTACAGTGACCAAAACAATGCCCAGGAAGTGACCAAAACACTGACCGTACAGTGACCCAAACAAAGATCAAATATGACCAAAACAGGGACCAAACAGTGACAGTGACCAAGCAGTTACTAAACAGTGACCAAAACAGGGACCAAAAAAGTGACCAAACAAGTAACCACAACAAATCTGCGCTTAAAAAATTCGTACAACTAAATGGGAACAATTATTTAAAAGCTAAGAAATAGTTTTATACGATGATTTCAAAGTGATTTAATAACCAATGTTGAACGCCTACAAAAAATTTAAGTAAATGATCAAATTGGGAAATTTTGCCACAATTTCTTTGATTAAGACGGAAAATATCAAAAAAATGTATGGCTTTATCTATGTGGACCAATATCCATTTTCAAAACTTTCCATGATGTCCACTATAGATGTATTGACTACACTACTGGATTTGTATCGGTGAATAAATATACTGAAGTTTTCTTCTTATGTTCCTACTTTTAGAATTCAAATTTTAAATTACATTTGAACTAAATGGGTGATCCACGAGGCCCTTTTTTTTAGACACCTTTTATAGAGCTGAATGGTTGAAAGTGTATACTGAAATATGTATTTTGTAAGCTTGTTTTTCTGATAATATATTTTGTGCTATCCACTTAGCGTGCTAACATTATAGAGCTTTTTATGCTAAGGTTTATCTCCAGCATAAAAAATCAAGGATTTTATACATCAAAATTAAAATCTCCCAAACCTCAATTCTCACCTTCCATGCAGAGTATTAACCCGTCGGCTTGTACAAAAAAAAATCGTTTTTAGTTTATTTGGTAGCTTTTTTCTTGATTTGAGATTTATGATAATTGATTGTCTGCCGTTTTTATTATTTTTGCAATGTTGCATTGCTTATACGCACTCGAGTGAACGATACATAAATCATTTAATCAATATTTTGTCATGTCGAGAGCCACAAAAGTTGTCAGTCTACAAAACACGTGCTCCAAATTTTTCGATTGCAATTAAACTGTCAATTCTTTTTGGTATTTTGTAGAAATATTATTGTTTAATTGGTAATTTATTGCATTTGATTTGTTATTTGTGGCAGCGTTGAAATGTGCAGACATGGCTAACTAATGGACAGAGTTTAGCCTAAGGCCAAGATCAAATTGCTTTGCAAAACCCTTCTTAACGCTAATTGCCACCTCAACCCACAGCTCGACTCGCCATCTATCAATCCAAAACTCTAGACGCCCATACCAAAAAACCAAAAAGCTTTACAATTTTACGCACACTCAAGTTAAAGGAACCGTTAAAGCAACGGAAGTGCACTTCTAACTGCCCACAAGTTGCCCACACGACTGGCATCTTTGGCCAAAACAAAACGTGATCATTTATATGAAAAGGCCCAAAAATGTCAATACCAACAAATGCAAAAAGCAAGCCAGACCCACGCAATAAATTTAAGCTTGGTCAAGTAGTGACTCTCAAACTGTGGCATGACAAACGCAGTTTTATAGGGAAACGTGATGCTCAATTGTAAATTTTAATGACATCATTTGCTTAGTTTTTTGAATTGACGTCAGTTGATTGAATATTTTATTGGTGGGCCTTTCTCTCTCGTCTGAAGCCTTTCCATTCATGAAAATGCAAATCTTTCAACCAGACGGGACAAGCCACTTGACAGCCAGAGCCAGTCAAGCGCCTCGAGGCGCAGTTTCCTCATGCTACTCCACAGACAGCGACGAACTACTATCACCTAAAACCTTCTTTATGTGTCGCGCGTGCTAGACTTGTTTATATTTGTTTAATAAATTATTTACTCTAAAATGTAGATTGATCAGTGATTACGATAAACAACCAAGATCGGTGATTAGATTTATAGTTTTAATATATATATGTTAATTTATTCAAATTAACTGCCACCAATAAATAGAGCTGGAGAAATATCGATGTGTGGCAAGTAGTACAAGAAAATTTCAAATGGTGGCAAACAAATCAAAGTTTGCAGAGATCTGCAATTCTTCCAAAGTTTCGGTCCGATTTACAATGTTCCAATCATGGTTCATAACATCATAATTATGTGAAATATATTTGACTATATTATTAATAGATTTCAATACTTTGGATCAAAATAAAACATACTTGTCTATATTTATGTTGAATAAGACTTATTAAAATTATTATTTCAACTTAAGTCGGAGGTACCTTTCCTTTCATTATATACCCGTATACTATCAAAACGATAATAGATGAATAATAATACACAATTATTACTCTCCCGCTTAATTATTTAGAATCAAGTTAGAAAGTTGGTTAAGCCCGACTATATAATAGTCTGTACCTTCCAAACTCTGTTACTATGTTTATACACAAAAATTAAATCATGCTTAATGCCCTTTTAAGTATACTACGTTTTGTGAAAATTATCATTTTATTCAAGTATTTATTATATCCTTGCAAAGGGTATTATAACTTTGCCCAGAAGTTTGCAACGCATAGAAATATTCATTTCCGACCCCATAAACTATATATATTCTTGATCAGGGTGACAAGCTGAGTCGATTGAGCTTTGTCCGTCCGTCTGTCCGTCTGTATGTCTGTTTCTACGCGAACTAGTCTCTCAGTTTTAAAGCTATCGAGCTCAAATTTTGCACAGAGTCTTCTTTTTGCTGCACACAACTAATATGTCGGAACCGACCGGATCGGATGACTATATCTCATAGCTCCTATAGGAACAATCGGTCGGAAAACTAGTTTTAGTATGAAAAACTTTTTTCTTTTCAATGGAAACGTCTCCAAACTTTGTAATCGTAGGTTTTATATGTTTTTTTATAATCCTACCAATTTTTATTAAAATCGCAAAACTATATGGTATAGCTGCCATACAAAAGATAGGTCTGAAAAACGTTCTTAGTTAGAAAAAGTTGTTTTTAATGGTAGCATCCTGCAATTTTGTATTTGTTTGTTTCTCGTGCTTTTACATAATTCTACAAGTTTTTGTCCAAATCGGATGACTATATCATATAGCTCCCATACGAACGATCGGTCGGAAAATGGGAAAAAGGGTATTTTTTGAAAATATTTAAGCGAGCACTTGCAAGGGAATAAAAACTTCGCACAGACGAAGTTAGCTTGGCTTTCTCGTTTTATATTTGTCTTAGCTTAACATTTTGTTATATACCCATCATTCTGGGTAAATATACAGTGACGCGACCATAACAGACTTGCAATAGTTTCGTTCTAATAGATAACTACTTATGGGTAAAAAGTTTGCATACTTCGAAGGGCATTAATCACGAATAAATTGGTAGTATATGTTAAGCGCTGCCTACAATAGTTGTTCGATTTTCTTATAACTTAGTATAAAAAGAACTTATTGTACTCTTACACACAGCCATTGAGACAATTCAGTGAATTCCATTTAAATGCTTATCAGGACATACTGTTTAATACACAATTAACTGGGGAGTTCAAGTTCTTCTGGTACCAAAAATTGTTATAATTATTTTATAGAAGGAAAAGGTAACAGGTGAAGGACATTGGAGGCATTTAACAGTGCGTCTCAGTCTCTCTTCAGTGGCTTACATTTTCTACTAAATATATGTGGATTTAAAAAGTAGATTTGTTAAAAAAATCCAAATTTCTATATTCCCATATTTCTGTTTTTCAAAATCCAGGTGTACTTGGTGATTTTGCATTGCTCATCTTGAGCAATAACTAAATAGGAAGTTGAGAAAACGGTTCTAAGAGCAAGGAAAGTAATTAATGTAAGGCATATTCTCAATTTTACTTCCACACCAACTTTTCGGAAACGTATTTGTTATTGATTCATATTCACAAAAAGGAAAACTTGTTTACTTTAAAAAGCTATGCTTGTTGGCTGGTGCAATGAAAAGTAAGTGGACAACCACTCACTCGTACAGTACCTTTTTATACTCTGTACCGTAGGTACATAGAGTATTATAAGTTTGTGCAAAAGTATGTAACATATAGAAGGAAGCATCTCCGACCCCATAAAGTATATATTTTCTTGATCAGCATCAACAGCCGAGTCGATATAGCCATGTCCGTCTGTCCGTCTGTCTGTCTGTCCGTATGAACGCACAGATCTCAGAGATGGTAAGAGATAGAGGTTTGACGAGTATGGGACATATGCTTCTTATGTCTGCAGGCAGATCAAGTTTATTTTCAATTTTGACCACGCCCCCTCCCGCCCCCGCAATTTAGAAAAAACGTCATATCTCCCACAGTTTTGAAGATAGATGGCTTGTTCCTTCTGGACATATTTAGTTATTAGGATAACTTATCGATCCGCCAAAGGAATGAAGAAGATCGGATGAACGGTTTTCGAGTTATGATCAAAAGACAAATTTTCTTGGTACAGAGTATGTTATAGTCGGGCTTGACCGACTTTCTTTCTTGTTAATATTAAGTTAATCGAGAATATGCCTGTACTTTCTTCGAGGATGCCTTGGGATCGCTATATTATAATACTATAGTTTTTAGCATAAACTTGTTTCAAAGAAGGAGGAGCTTTGACTTTAAACTGAGTTCCAAACCCCAGCAGGGTATGTTCCCACACTTGTACACTCTTCAGAATCTTGAAAACTTGAAACATTCAGGGCTCTTACATCGAAAAGATCGTTTCAAAGTTGATATTGATATTCTTTCTGAACGCGATCTAGTCGTGGTGTGTGGGTGGTTCCAGACTTTCCCAAAAATTTAAAAGATTTCTAACCCAAATATATGCAACAACATTTTCCTCAATCTCAACTGTTAGGCCTCTAATCTTTTACAGAGCAACACAACTTCTGTTTTTTTTTTCTCTCTTTCTTTCTTTGCTTTTTTTTTAATACATCGCGCAATCAATTTGAATATTTTTGCGTTGGTTTTACCGGATTTATGAATGAATTTATTTTCGTATATGCCTGCCAACTACTCCTCCTCCTGCTGTAAACCACATACGCTTGGCTGGGTAGACTTGTCTGGCTCGTTCCATCGTCGTCGTCGCCGTTGTCTCCCACCGCTTTGTGCTTGTCCATCGTCGCATTTGTCGTTTGTCGCCCAAATAGGAAACTCTATGCAAATGTGGGCGCTGCCTACGCGCAACCCACAACTAAACTAGCTGAATGGTGGAGTTTTGGAGTAGCAATTTGGGTGCAGTTAGGCTAGTGCTGGTGCTGGTGGTGCTGCTGCTGACAATGGCTTAGGTGGCCCAGTAAACTGGGGGAAAAAGAAAGCAAAGTTTTGCTTTAGTTTTTAACCTTGAGAATGCTAATAGTTCCAATTTCCTTTGCTTTCCTTTCAGACTGTCACTGCAGTGTGATAGGTTCGCTATCCCTGGACTGTGACAAACGTTCGGGACAATGTGCCTGCCTGGAGAATGTCACCGGCAGGCGTTGTGACAAATGCAAATCGGGTCATTGGAATCTTACCGAACAAGTGGGTTGCCAAGATTGCCAATGCGATCCGTATGGCTCGCGAGGACACGAGTGCAATCCCTGGACGGGTCAATGTGACTGTAAGATTGGTGTGGGTGGTCAGCATTGTAATGAATGCACCGAGGGCTTCTATGGCTTCAGCACCGAGGGATGTTTACGTTGCTCTGCCTGTACGGCGGAGGGACAGGTGTGTGATTCCCACAATGGACGCTGTATATGTCCCAAATTCACACGCGGATTGGGCTGTGGTCAGTGTGTGCCGGGCACTTGGGGCTGGCAGGCGCGTTTCGGTTGTCGGGAGTGTGAATGTGATCATATAGGTTCAATAGGACAGTATTGCACGCCAGGTGATGGACAATGCGAGTGTAGGGAGGGTTATGCGGGTCGAAGTTGTGACTCGTGTGCGGTGGGTTACTTTGGTTATCCGGAGTGCCGGCGTTGTGGTTGCGATGCGGATGGCTCTTTTACACGCTCCGATGGTCTGATAGCCTGTGATGCGAATGGTCAATGCCCCTGCAAGAGTCTGGTGGTGGGTCTAAAGTGTGACACCTGCATGCAGAGCACTTTTGGTCTCTCCCATTTAAATCCCGAGGGCTGTACCCGCTGTTTCTGCTTTGGCAGATCGGGCGAGTGTGTGCAAAGTGATCTTTCCTGGGGTCATATACGCATGATAGAGTCACGCAATCTCAGTGTACAACAACTGAATCCTCAGCATGCCACGGGCGGTGATTATGAATATATAGTGGTGGTACAAATGGAGGGCAGCGTGTATCATCGCCAGGATGCGGAAATACAACGCATGAACGATCTAAATCTGGTGCCCAGGTCGACGGGAAATGTGTCCATTGGTGCCTATGGGCAGTTCTATCAGCCCTTGTACTTTCAATTGCCACCACAGTTTTATGGTGATCGCACAGGCAGCTATGGAGGCCATTTGTATTTCACACTACTCACAGAAGGAGCACACACTCCGTTGGAGCGTAAGATACTGGCACAGTATCCTTTGGTACAGTTGCATTCACATTCCAAATTGGTCTTGGATTTCTATGAGTATGAAGCATTTGAGTACTCATTGAATGTTACACATCGAGTGCCGCTGCATGAATCCTACTGGAAGTATCATCACAACAATCAGGCAGTGGATCGTGGTACCCTAATGGCTGCCCTGCAGAATGTGCGTCATATTTTCCTGAGGGCCTTTGCCTTCGCAGAGTTCCAGCAAGTTGTGTGAGTTAATTGAGTTTGGCTAAGAATTCTAATCCTCTCTCTATTTGGTTGCAGTCTACTGAATGTACACTTGGATGCGGCCATTTATGTGCAGGGTTCTACCAATTTGATAGCCAAGGGTGTGGAGCATTGCAAGTGTCCCAAGCGTTTTGATGGCTTATCCTGCCAGGATCCAGGGCGTTCTTTCTACCGTTGGCGTAATGCCAGCGATGTGGATAGTGTTTTTATAGAGGATTTGATTGGCAGAGCTGCACCTTGTCACTGTAATGGACGGAGCAATGATTGTGATCGGGAGACGGGCTTGTGTTTGGTAAGTGGATTTTCGTATAAACATAGATTTAAGACACACAGGCTAAATTTTTTCGCTGTGGACCCCCACTTTTACATTTGTGTGCATCACAACATATTCTTACTATTTCAGCAATGCCGAGAGAATAGCGGCGGTACCCATTGTCAGCACTGTGCTGAAGGTTTCTATGGTGATCCCAATTCTTCGCATGGTTGTCAGGCCTGCCCCTGTCCCGAAACCAATAGGAATTTTGCACGTGGCTGTAATGTCTGGGAGGGCGAAGTGAGTTGTGTGTGCAAGCCAGGTTATACGGGAAGATTATGCGAGCGCTGCCAAGTGGGTTACTTTGGTCAGCCCATGCAGTATGCGAATAGCACTTGCCAGGCCTGTCAATGTCATCCCGATGGAATACGTGCCGAGGGTTGTGATGCCCACACGGGACAATGCTATTGCCGTGAGGGTGTGACTGGACTCAAGTGTCAGAAGTGTTTGGCGGAGCGGCATCATGTGGTGGAAGATGGTGGCTGTCGAGGTGAGTATTTTTGGATTCCTAAACTAAATCATGTGTTCTAACAAATCCAACATCTTTACCTTTTCAGTGTGTGACAATTGTACGCTTCTCTTGTTGGACTATGTCGAACTAGTGGGTCATAAATTGCGACGCGGCTTGCATAATATGGATTTGACAGGTATACCTGCTCCTTACTTGAAATTAGGCGAATATGAGCTGGGTCATAATACCTGGCAAGGACGTTATCAGGACTTCACTCAAGCCAAACATCTCATTTTGGGCTATGATCAGGCTGGACTTTTAAAACTGGATGCCCATGCTGAAAATAGTAAATTTCAATCCCGCAAAGCTTTGGCCACCATTGGCAAACGGAATCATGCCTTGGACACCATGCTGGAGGATGCCCTGCAGCAACATCAGTCTGTTGGCTTACTACGTGCGGATATACTGAAAACTTTGTATGAACTCAAAAACTATGGCCAGGGAGCGCAGCACTTAAGCCTGCCAACAGCTCTCAAACAAGCAAAATTCTACCTGGAGGCGATACAGCATCATGATCAGTTGGTGCAGGGTATACGTCAGACGAGTGATTGCGCCTGGCGACACTTCTATGCCACAGGCAATGCCTCAGATGCATCTTTCGATGAACAGGCACGCCTGGAGATGCTCTGGCGGGACTTGAATCAAACCAATTATCGTGTTTCCGATATGAGACTTCAAATTGATCGAACCCAGGAGATGGAGCATGAGGCAGAGGATATATTGGAGCATATTAAGAATCTAAGTGGTCATGTCAAGGAGTCGCATCGTGAGATACAAGATTTGGATGAACGGCTAGTGCAGCATCTGAATCAGAGTTATGTGGAACAAGGGGAGTCAATGTTGCGTTTGGCCATACAAAAACAGTCTCGACTTAATGAGGAGCTGAACCAATTGGATAACTCGGTGGGACTATTGAATACCACACTGGGTATGCAAAAGGAGCAACAAAGGGAAGTGCAGCGTCATTGGTTACCCAAGGCAGAGAAGCATGCCGAACATTTGCTGGAGCGTTCCAATGAATATGCAAGACAGTTTCAACCCACACGAAATGGAGCACGCATAGCCATGCTAGCCAGGTGAGTCATTTGTTTATGGATGATAATGTGATAAAATTAAAATATGATAATATGATATGATAATGATAATATGATAAAATGATAAAATGATAAAATGATAATATGATAATATGATAATATGATAATATGATAATATGATAATATGATAATATGATAATATGATAATATGATAATATGATAATATGATAATATGATAATATGATAATATGATAATATGATAATATGATAATATGATAATATGATAATATGATAATATGATAATATGATAATATGATAATATGATAATATGATAATATGATAATATGATAATATGATAATATGATAATATGATAATATGATAATATGATAATATGATAATATGATAATATGATAATATGATAATATGATAATATGATAATATGATAATATGATAATATGATAATATGATAATATGATAATATGATAATATGATAATATGATAATATGATAATATGATAATATGATAATATGATAATATGATAATATGATAATATGATAATATGATAATATGATAATATGATAATATGATAATATGATAATATGATAATATGATAATATGATAATATGATAATATGATAATATGATAATATGATAATATGATAATATGATAATATGATAATATGATAATATGATAATATGATAATATGATAATATGATAATATGATAATATGATAATATGATAATATGATAATATGATAATATGATAATATGATAATATGATAATATGATAATATGATAATATGATAATATGGTAATATGATAATATAATAATATGATAATATGATAATATGATCATCTTAATATATAAAATTCTTCCGTACCTGGCTTTGTAACCTCACTCCTCCCAAACGGCTGGACCGATTTCGATGAAATTTCGTGTGAGTGTAGTAGTAACAGCGTAGGTGGTTTATATCTATAGCTGATTCTGGTAGGTCACACAGGGATCGCGTAATTTGCCATCCACGGTTTTTTTGCACCATAACTTGACCTAAACTTAACCGATTTGGATGAAACTTTATAAAGACATTCGTCATATGAATAGAGGAAGGCTTATAACAAATATGGTCTGAATCGGTCAACTCTTGCGGGTACCTCTCGAACACATATATGTTGTTGAATTTAATAAATTTTGTACTTATTTTATTAAGTTAACCCACTACTGTTATTTATTGTTAGGCGGTACGAAGTTCGCCGGGCCATCTAGTATGATAATATGAAAACATTTAAAATCTCCCTTTTTCCTCCAGCTCCGCCCATAGAAACATCACCCAGGCCATTACGGACGCGCGCCAGGCCTCCCTTCTGGCCAAAGAGCGTGTCTATGAGGCTCAACGCACCTTGTATCCCAACGATGGTAGCTCCATGATTGAACGTGCCAAGCACTCGCTGCATCGTTCCCAGCAACTGCAGCAAGAGGCTGTCAAACAGATGCAAAAATCTCATGTACTCAAGCAAAAACTCCAACAACAAGAGCAACAAGTAGAGGGCATCAAGACCACCATTATTGACTCAGGGCAAAGGACCAACAACATTTCCAGTCAACTTCAAACCCTAACTCATACGGCAGCGGCTCGTCGCATTGCCAAAGATAGTTTGGAGTTGGCTCAACGGACGGGAGAACAGATGCGCGCCGAGCTGCGCAAGGCCAAGGAACTGCAACAATCCATACATGAAATGAGGAAATCCTTTGTCATGCTGGAACCAGATTGGGAAATTAAATTGGGCATGGCCGAGGAGAATATATCGCTGACTAAAACAAGCTTGCGTTTGGCCAACGTTTCACTGAGTTATGTGGAACAACAGGCGATCAAGGATCAGCAAGTGTTCGAGATTTGGAATAATACCATGGCCAGGCAGTTGCAACAACTGAAGGATCTTATAGCCAAGGCTAAGCATGCGGCGGAAGGGGTAAGTGAGACTTAAGAGTACTTATTATAAGAAAACAAACCCTTTTTTTCTCACCTTAGGTGGATGTATCTTTGGAATCTCTGGGACCAAAATGCAGTCGCTCTTATTTACCTGCTTCATATGGTCTGAGCACTTCTAACAATTTGCGTCTTAGCTTTGCTCTCTCCAATCACATTGAGAGCTCACCCTTGATCCATGTTGAAGGCAACGAAGGACGCCATATTACGCTAGAGCTACACAAACGTCGTGTGCGTTTGGTATGGAATCTGGGTGGCACCACAGCCACAATTACACATCCTCTGCTGGTGCAAACTCGTGATCCAAAATTCGATGATGCCTGGTATCATGTGGAGGCCAACAGAACGCTCAATTTGGGTAGTCTGCTAGTGCGTCGAATGAATAACATTGGTGAACTGACACCAGCCTATCCAGTCATCATAACTGGCTCCACAGATGCGGAGCATACGCGTTTCTATCAGACAAGAAAGGAGCGCATTTTTCTAGGAGGATTTGCCTCGCAGGACTTGCAATTGACCAAAGGCCTGAATGTGGTGGTACATCAAGTGGAGGTGGATAACAAGCCGTTGGGCTTGTGGAATTTTGTGGCCAGTGAGGGCAGGTGTGGCGGAGCCATGATAGGAGCCAGAGAATCTTCGGCCTCTTCGACAGCACGTCATTTCAATGGTTTGGGCTATGCACAGTTGCAGAAGATGCGTCCACGACCCTATCGCAAGAATGTATTCGCATTGCAGATGACCTTCCGTACTCTGGATGAGAATGCCTTGCTTTTCCTGGCGGTGGATGATAAGAATGTGAGTAAATGACCAAAGGAAATGTTTCTGATTTAAAATTTTTTATTAATTTCCCAGAACCGCTCGGTTTCGGTAACCTTGAGTCGAGGACGCATTATGTTCCGCATTGATTATGGCGATGAGACTAAGTTAGAGATTAATACCACCAAGAAGTATAATGTGGGTCAATGGATTAAAATTGAGGCAGCCAGGGAGTTCTCTGCCAAGCGTAGCACTGAGAATGGCATATTACGTGTGAATAATGATCGCCCCATCTCCGGAGCGCCCACTTTGCCTGTGAATAGTCATATGTTACCCGAACTATCCAAGGCGGTGTACTACTTGGGTGGTGTACCACCAGGTGAGTAATTTGATTTACAAGTGTGCTCCCAGTTTCACCTCAGTTTAGCTGGCTCGAGGTCCAGGAAAAGTTGCATTTAGCTTTCGCTAATGACTGCTTACCGGTGACTGTCTATCCATGCAATCACCGCTTTAAGTAGTTGGGAATTGCAACGCTCAATGAAAGCAAAAACTGATAAACGATACAGCAAGCCAAGTTTAATAGTTTTTAATATCCCTTTTTATATTCTGTACCAAAAGTACACAGAATACCTTTATTTTAATTTATGCCACGCCCACTCCCGCCCCTGCAATTTGAAAAAATCCTCATATCTCCCACAATTTTAAAAATAGAAGGTTTGTTCCTTCGGAACATATTTAGTTTCTAGAATTATTTATCGATCTGCCCAAGGAATGGTAAAGATAGGATGAAGGATTGTCGATTTATAGGAAAAGCAAACATTTATGCTGGGCAGCATCGGCTGAAGCAGCGATTGGCAGCACTTACAAAGCTTAGGGAGCTACAGCGTATGTTTTAGTCGGGCTTGACTGATATTACTTGTTTGATATTAAAATACCCATTTTTCATATCCTTTGGATGATTTTCAGCTCCTTTGGATGAAAATTCAATGGATATTTTAATATCCAAAAGGGGATATTCAAAAATATACCTCCCAAATGCATACCGAACTGATTCAATGGGTATTTTTTAATATCCTTTTCTTATGTTTGATAATTCCTGAATATCGAATGATTGAATTCAAAATATGAATAAGAACATATTCTCTTATTTCAACAGGTTTCACCTCTGGCACAACTAAGGCACCAGGCGCTGACAATCCCTTCCTGGGTTGCATGAAAGATGTACAGGTTAATGGTGAGACCTATGACCCACTTGAAAGTTCCACCTACTTTGGCGTTGAATCATCTTGCAAGGAAATGATCACTAAGTAAGCCGAATGACCCCATTACTCTTGCATCATCCCTTCTCAACCCTTATTTCACAGAGCTGGCTTCTCGGGTAACGGCTATTTGGAACTACCTTCTCAGTCTCTACGAAAACGTGCCAATACTGGTCTGGTCTTTCGTACCATGCAATCGGATTGTCTCTTACTACTAGCCGCCTATCCTCCGGAAGTATTAGCTGATTACGATGCCAAAGATATTAAGGGGAACTACTCCATAAGCCTGGTTGATGGCCAACTGCAAGTGTGGCTCAATTCGGGACGTAGTTTTATCAAATTGTACTCCAATAGCACACAATTGAATGATGGCCAACTGCATGTGGTGAATCTGATCAAAACGGCACGCAAACTGGAACTAATGGTGGATGATGAGCGGCAGGATGTCAAAAGCCTAAGCGGTACACCCACAGTGATTAGTCTACCCAGAGAGGCAGGTGGTCTGTATATAGGTGGAGCACCTATGCTGGAGAGTTACAATGCCCTAGCACCAAATTTGATCAAACTGGAGGGCGCTGTACGCGATGTGGTCTTCAATAATCGAACGATTAACTTCAACGAGGCCCTGACCTTTGTCAATGTGCAGATTGGACGAAATGGGCCAGTAATGGGAAACTTGAAAGGAGCTGGAGGAGGACTCTATGATGTTTTGTTGAAGACGGAGCCGATGATAGGCAAAAGTTTTACAGCCTCACCCGAGGGCTGCAAAAGGGTGAGTTTTTAGTTAAAAAAAAAAAAAGATCCTTTGAATATTCATTAAATTTGAAGGGAATTTCAAAAAAGGGGTGGGGAGGTTGATGGAGCTTTCTGCATGTAAATCAGTGATGTCCAAATCTTGTCCAGCTACCTTTTCTCTCATCCAGATGGTGGTAGCGTGGCAGCGAGTAAAGGTAAAGGGAGAGTTTATTATTCGGGTAAAGCAAAAAAGAGAACATTTGCTTTTGAGAGTTGTCCATTTAAAATATGGCCTAAAAAGTTGCCCAAATCGATTACTACTGCTATTATATAAGTAACTCCTTTCAAACAATACTAGCGCGGTAAATTAGTAACCAAAATGCTTACAACAAGTCAAAAACACACACTTCTCGAGTTACTCACTTTCTGTCCCAACCATTGATTGGTATTCTATTGGCTCGGAAGCCGAATGCGACAACAGAGTCGCATGTAGAGCTCCGATGATCACGCCTTGCCCGCAGAGGCCCAGCAGACTTCGTTTTACACATCTATACGAGCCTAGCGCATGCCGAGGCTTGGCCCAAGAGAGCCCAAAGCGTTCTGTTTGCTTTCAATAGCAGGCCAGCAGTCTATGAAGGCAGGTCAGAGCTAGTTTTGCATCGCTTTATTTTCGCAATATACTCTCCCTTTTTGGCTTCTCTCTTCTTGACATACCCTGATGTACAGCAGGGTCGGCCAAAGTTTACAGCTTGCTTTTCTACGCTTAATGATCCTCGAACATGGGTGACCTTCGTGTGTTCTTTGTGACAACCATTTCATTCATTTCATTGACTCTTAGCTTTACACATACTTTAAACATTGCCCCATCGCTTTCACATCTGCACGCTGAAATTTAATATCATCGTCTCTCTTGTGCTTTGACATCAGCCTTTTACAGGGTGGTTGATGATTGTTGCTACATTAAGAAATTGAAAGTAATTCTTAATAATTTCAAATATAGCATTGCTTTTTTATTTAATTAACAAATTACTCATTTAGCAATGGAGTCCGAATTTATGGAGTAAGCGCATAGATTTATGCTGCTGAGCTGCTGCTGCCTCGCTTAGGTAGGCAAATACCATAACAATTTTGACTTTCTTGACTCTATGCAACTCCGTCTTTTGTGATATTTATTAGGGGTATAAAAATGCAACAATATAAACGAAGTGTTGAAATATCGGTCCAAAATTTTGATCCAGATCAGATCCAGAAGTCAGAGACCGGCAAATAGCTTCTTATTTTCAAACACGCTCGTGCATTTACTAGGCTCGATTGTAGTCGTCTCCTTGGTTCGAAGAGTGATACAACAAAGAAGGTAAGGTGCTTAATTTTTTGTATTAAGTACTGAGCTATTGCGCGACGAACCTCACGCTTCAAGAGTACGCGAAACAGTGAACGTTTTATGTACTTTGCTGATTGCGCACACTGCCTGCAGCCTACCTTTATTGTTGCTTCATGGTTTTAGACACACGAAATGATCTCAAGCCC
Source organism: Lordiphosa fenestrarum (assembly GCA_035044985.1). Classification (NCBI taxonomy): domain Eukaryota; kingdom Metazoa; phylum Arthropoda; class Insecta; order Diptera; family Drosophilidae; genus Lordiphosa; species Lordiphosa fenestrarum. The sequence goes on along the minus strand of JAWNNO010003804.1, from coordinate 1,329,886 downwards.
AAGATTCAGAGCTGCTGTTCCTTTCGCCCGAAAGCGAGATCGTTAAAGCTTTTGCCGAAGTTTACAATCAAGCCCGATGACCGCTGCTGAAGGAGCTTTAACAAGCTTTACGCCAGTCACGGGCAAGCATCATCAAGCTGAACTCGCACTTACTTTGCATATTGACGACTAGCCTGGATCTGCCTTTTATGTTACTTCTGTTGTAAGAACTTTAAACGAAAAACATGAAGAATTTGACAAAACAATCCAGCAAACATTTTATAAATTATTTGATCATATTCGTTCTCTGTCTGATTAAAATAGTCATAAATGCGCTTGCTTTGTGTTCACAAAGGTTACTTGTGTCGGGAAAAAATGTTACCGTATGGAAGATTCTTCTCAAAGATTCGTTTTAAATCCGTTCTTCTGATCAGATTCGACTTATTTTCGAGTTATTTGAGAGTTTATTTTCTAGACGTATTTCAATAATTCTCATTATTAACATAGGTATGAGTCATTTTTGAGTCTTCTTTTAATCTCACATGATTCCTTAATTATTTCTTTTTAATCATCAAAAAGTCTCAAATAGACATACCACATGTTGGGTGGGAAATAAGAATAGAATAATGTAATTCTAGGCAGTTCATATTAAAGATTCCTATCAATAGTTTATAGAGATTTCCTTTGCATAGTCCTTCAACTAATTGTTTATATAAAAGCATAAGTTTTCAGTTTCGAGAACTTTAAAGCAGTTAAAGCAGTTTCAATTTAGACCTTAAAATGCACTATAAAAAAGATCGAATTAGCTAGAAACAAAAATCATATTATTCCTTGTGGTAGAGCAACATTCAATAGCCACCCCCTCTTTGACCTGCCCTCACTTGGACATCACTGATTTAAAAACTATGTTGTGGTCTGCCTAACTGTTTCTCTCTGTTCTTATAGGATTTTAGTTGCTAAGCAATTAAAAAAAGAAAAGCTTCCAAGCGATGCGCTGATATTGAAAGCACTTTTGTATACTAATTATGCCTAACTAAAACACAAAGCTTCACTCTGTCTATGTGGTCTACATGTGGATTAATTTTTAAACAAAAACCAATTTACACTTAAGCTAACTCTAATTTTAGTTGTAATATCAAAACTCGATGGTCTGGCCCTAATTAATTTTTAAACATTTTTTTTGTACATACTTTTATTATACATATCATTTAAGTCATCATTTTATCACTCATCAACGCTTTGTGTACGTTTTTTGCTTACAAACATGTAACCATCATACATACATACAATTTAATGACTATTTTTTCACACTTGCAAATGTTTAATAAAAAAAACTCATTTTTTATAACCAAAAAAAAAACCGCTCATTATTTAACCAAATGCTCTCAGAAATGAACAAAAAAAAGAAACACTCAATAAAAAAGCTCAGAACTAACACAAAGTCGTCTGGGGTGAGTTATGTTCCATGAATTCGATTCAAGAATGCTGGCGCTCAAATTTGCTCTACTCTCTCTTACAGATCGGAAGTTATTCCTATGAACCGAATGCCTTTAAATTTGGCGATGAGATCTATAGCTACTCACAGCTAAAGCTACCCGAGCGGCACTTCTGGCAACGTAACTTTCATTTGAGCTTCGATTTTCGCTCCTTCTATCCCAATGGCATGTTATATCTAGCTGCTGGCACCAAGGAAAAACCCAAGCACTATGTGGCTTTGCTACTCAAGGAAGGACAATTGGTGCTCGTGGTACGCGGACGACGCAGAGAAGAGCTGCAGTTGACGGCCAAGCTTAATGATGGTGAATGGCATCGAGTGTCGATCAATTGTCATGACCGAAAGGTAACCATGTCCGTGGAAATAGGGCGTACAGATCAAAAGACTTCGGCACAAATGAAGATACCCAAAAAAGTGGGTGCCTCACAGTTAATGCTGGTCGGTGGTTTGCCACAGTCACCGGTCAAGGTACCCTCGGAGTTGTATATGCGTCTGGAGGCCTTTAAGGGTTGCCTTAGACGCGTCAGCATTAATAATATCACCCAAGATCTGGCACGTCCGGGCAAGCATTCAAATGTGGGTCAATGTTTCCCCATGGTAGAGCGAGGCAGTTACTTTCCAGGAGATGCCTATGCCATATACAGTGAGTTGGGGGGGGGACCAATCAATCAAAGAGTACTAATTGAGCTGTATTTATTATTTTAGAGAAAAACTTTCATGTAGGCAAATATTTGGATTTGGAAATGGAATTTCGCACCTCGGAATTATCGGGCATATTGCTAAGTGTGTCCGAACCCCAGGGCTTTCCTGCTCTGTCCTTAGAGTTGAATAATGGCAATGTAAGTCTGGCTTATTTGAGAGCTTAATTTCAATGATTTTATAATGCTTATGTCTTATATATAAATAGATCGTTTTCTCCTGTGATTTGGGCGATGGAGTACCTCTACGTGTGGAGTCTGCTTTACCTAACAAATATGCCTTATGTGACAATAAATGGCATAATATCTCAGCTCTTTATGATGGTGAACAGTTGGTGTTGAGAATCGATCAATTGCCCGCCTCGATCAGTTTGGGTACTCAACGCCAGGTGGGCAAAGTGCAAACACGTTCTCCTTTGTTTATAGGAGGACTTTCAGGTGGGTCTTGAAGAGATTTATCGAAAATACTTTAATACATAACAAATTTCCATAAGTGCATAAGTTTGCCTTTAGAGATTTATCAAAATTACTCTAATACATAACATATTTATACGCACCAAATTATTCGTGAATAATGCCCTTCAAAGTATGCAAACTTTATTTGCTTAAGATTATTATGTATTATATTAAAATGAAGCCTTTGCCAGTCTGTTATTGATATTCGACATTGCATATTCATTAGATTGTTAGGTATTCAACAAAATGTACAGTTAAGACAAATATGAAATATATACTTGAATAAAATTATGAATTTCATATAACATAGCATACTTTTAAGGGCAGTAAGCATGATATATTTTGTTCAAAGCTTTTTATTGTGAAACATCTTTAATTTTGATTGGGAATCTCCAGAAATAAGGTCTAAATTTAAGCGCCTCGTTTTTCGCTTGGGCTGTCTTCCATATAATGCATCGTTTTACGCTTCCAAAAGTCTGAGTACCTTTGAAATCGTCGAAAAAAGTCCATAAAATATTTATTATTTATTTTTTTTCGACGATTTCTAATATTACTTTGTAATAGGCAATCGTAAGGGCGGAGGTCGTAAGCACTAACTCTGCAAACTATTCGTGTCACTTAAGTCAAAAAATATATTTTTTACTTCCCTATGTTCTAAAACCACAGAATCATCATATTTTCTTGAGTCGCAGTTTAATAAATTCAATTTTTAATGCCACTGAAAGAGCTTCATGAACGTTTTCGAGAAGTTTTTTTTTATGTATTTTTGAATCATTTTACAATTATTCATCTTTTAGAATCACTTTCAGATTGTTTTGGAAACAATTTTTATTAAATTAGGGAATATTGAATCGGATTGGATTAATCGGTGCTTTTGTTCTTATTATTTTTATCATTTTGGAACTAATTTGGTATCTTTAAAGGAACCGTTTAATCCAATTTTGGCAAAAATTGTTGGTTAATTTTAGAAAAATGTTGTATAGCCATTATATATAGGATAATAATATATAAGAATAATAATAAAATAAGAAAATTCATTCTCTATAAACCAATCCTAATAGAGTTCTTCTTCCTTTCTTCTACAGACATAACTCCCAGTGGTACTTTGCTTTCACGTGAAAACTTTAAGGGTTGTATACGTAACATCTCAATACGCAACGAAAGACGCGATTGGATCGACATGGATGATCTGCATAATGTGCTGCTTAGCGAGTGTCTGATTGCCCAAGATGAAAACTAGAAAGAAAAAAAAAACAACTGGAAATCCATCTTCTGTTCCTCCATCTGTACTGCCTGAAAGCCACAACCAAAACTGTTTTCCAAAATGTATTGTGATCAATTTTTCTTAGCATATCACTGCCATATAAGTTAGAATTAGGTTTGGACATTTCATTCATTGCCAGTGACTGCATTTTATATATATATAAATATATATAAACATATTTATTTATTTTATTATTTCACATTTTTTGTTTGTTTTTAAAGAGGCTTTAAGTTTGTAATGCAGTTTGTTTATGAATCTCCTATATTTGTACAGTAGAATTAATATTTAAATTTTCATTTTGTGTAAATATTAAAAAGCGGCCATTTAGTTGTGTAGTTTTCATTTTAAAATTAAGAGATATTCGTTTTTTGAATAATAATAAATGAAATATTAAGCCGAGACTTTTAAGTCAAATCGTTGATGTATTTTTTTTTCAACCAAAAAAAAAAAATCAGTTCAAATCGTTATAGATATACATATATTTTTTCTATCATCAGACAGCACAATGAATGCACCAAAAACGGATCGCATCAGTTTACGTGGTGGTGGAAGCCGAAGAACGCCGCGTGGCTCACAGAGTACCAGTTATTACATCTATTGCATTAATTTCCATGATAAGGGCCTTAATGCTGTGCGTGATGAATTTGTCAAAGGAGTCAAGCTTGGCTTACGTCGTCCCATGTTTGTTATAGATATTGAGGCCGAAGTTCAGGCCGCTTTACAATTCAATGAAAACAATGTGCGCTTGTCAAGGAATAAGAAAAATGGTAAGAGATTAATGCAAACGACTGTACCCAAGCGAGGCAGCAGCAATACAGCAGCATTGGTGTCGCTACTATCATTCTCGCTCTTTTTATGTAGTTGAGAAATAGATTGGGAATATTTAGAAGAAACTCAAACATTTTCTCCGCTTTTTTTGGGGAATATCAGATCTATTAAAACTATATATAAAATGCGTAGGATGCAAAAAATGTTATTAATAGAATTTGAAATTAATTTGTAGTCCATATTCGGAATGCAATTATCAACAGTGGTTAAAAACTATCCATATGCGAGTAATATTTCGTCTTTACTTTTGTTGCTGCATTGTAAAACATTTCGTAAGGTAAAGAAATCATTTTCCAAAAAGAATCATTTCCTCTTCGTTAAATTTTTGTGAGGTTCGCTTTCAAAAGGCTTAAATAACTATAAGTAATAAACTCTCAAGAAATCGGCTCTGAATCGGTTTCCAGAGTTCATTCACAGGCTTGGTCTTAAGTCTCAAGACCGATGTACAATTGACGCCACAAATTTCACTTCAAAAATATGAAATTTAACCGTTTTTTTCCTGCCGATTTCTCTTTTCTTGTTTCTATAGCTTGCGAACTTCCAATCAGCAGCACTAAATTGTGAAAAATAATCGGATGTGGTTAAGGCTTCAAGCAGGTGTCCATTTGTGACTACGAACGCTTCATTGTCCACTGATTCGCCTCGAAGGACCAGAATGTAACGACTCTACGAACTAACACATTCAAATGAGTTTACATGAAATTTGCAAACGCAGTAGTTTTATTTATTCAAATCCTTAAAAGCCTGTTATCAAATTTTCAAACTATACGTTTTCTAGTGTGACCATACTGCGGAAAATAAATTCCTAGATATAGGCTCAGAAATACTCATGAAAGTTGCAAACGCAGTAGTTTCATATCTTCAAATCCGTAAAATCCTGTTGTCAAATTTCCAAATATTAAGTTTTCTAGTGTGACCATACTTTCGAAAACAAATTCCTAGAAATAGGCCCATAAATACTCATGAAAGTTGCAAACGCAGTAGTTTTATTTCTTCAAATCCTTAAAATCCTGTTATCAAATTTCCAAATATTACGTTTTTAGTGTGACCATACTTTCGAAAATAAATTCCTAGAAATAGGCAGATATAAGAAAATGCATTCCCAGAAATAGGCTTAAAACAAAAAAGTATGGGAGCGAAATATTTATAAGGCAGTTAATGGAATAGGCCTTATAAACTCAATCGAAAAGACCCTGCTGAGCTACTGCTGCCTCAAATAAAAGAAGCATTCCCTTTACCTGTGTTTCAGTTTCAGTAGATCTCAGGCCCACGGATCCCATAGAAATAAGTCAACAACGCATCAAAGAGTGCATATCTGAGTATGATAAAGTCACCAGAAAGATTGAAGTGGAGCTTAACTTCGATCTATATCAATACTGGCTGAAACACAATCCCGCCCAACTGAAGATTCGTTTGCCGGACACTAAAAAAAAAGGAAAAGGCTTGGAAACCAGACGCGGTGGTAGTAGTATACTGAGTACACTGACTGGTAACAAAACGGCCAAGGGTAAGGGAAGAGCCACCAAGGATGGTACCGATCTGGCTCGTCTGGTCAAAATAGAGTGTATGGGTGTGACGGCCAAAGAGCATAATAGGGTGGGAAAGGGAGAACCTTTATCCAAACGTTTGGTAAGATCTATCTTATGACTGTAAGTATTTATGCGCTTTACCTAATTTTTTTCAGTACATAAAAGATCATCCCTTGTCCTCCAATATCATGATTTTGATGGTGGGCAACTTTGAGAACGAATTCTACAAGACTTTGTTAAAAAACAACCAGCCCTTGAGAGCCATTATACACTTTCTACCGGAGGAATGTGCCTATGATGTGATGGTACCACGACCACGTCGTGAGAAGGCCTTACAGGACACCATTGAGAGTATACAACGCGATATACATTCCCTGCGCAAGAGAACAGCCACCAAACCGGTGGGTATATTTCAGCAGCAGTTACCCCAAATGTCCATGTGTCTGGCCACTAAATTCTCATCCGGTATATTCGATCAATTAAGCTGGTATGTGTATGATGTGGAAACGTTACGTGAACAATATCACGAGTACTATTTAACGCCCTATCAAGAGATCAATGTGAAAATGAGCTCCGATGCCAGCATGAAAGATGCCTTTCATATGGCCGAATCGCTGAGCATACAAGGACATTATCTGAAGGCACAAATGCCTGCGGCACACAACGATAGTGGCACCATTTATTTGTACATGGAATCCCTAATGAGTACCTTTGGCAATCCACGCGAATTGATGAGCGAAATTGAGGTCTTATTATTGGCAAATCCCTCACCAGCGGTTTTAACCAAAATTCTAGACAAGATCAAGGTCTATGCGAATGCTTTTAAGAGTGTGGTCAAAATGGCCAAGAACGAACTTCTCTTTGTGGATCAAGCGAATGAGCTGCTCACCAGCTTGGTGTCCTACATGGATTACTCCTTGATGCGTAACATATATCATGCCTGTCTGGAGTATAATCTAATGCGTCGTTTTTTCAATTCGGGTTATATCATAGACGCACTACCCTATGCGCTATACAACGGCGAAGTGGAGCCCATTATATTGCCCAAATATGCCAAACTTTATTTAACCGATGATGCGGTGAATCAACGGATTGTGCAACTCGTGAATGAATATGAGGACTTTTCCATAGAGGAGGTCTATCCCAATTGCAAGCTTTATAAGTTTAAACGTGCTTTGAACGAAGTATTCGAGCATCAGAAAGATATATGCATACCCACACGATTGTGCTTTCGTGATTTTACTCTCTATGAAATGGAACCGTTTCTTAAGGATCTGGTAACACCGCAAATGTTTGAAGAAGCCATGGAATCGGAATTGGCGGAGATGAATATAGATCATTTGAGTGTGGCGACCGTGACAGCTGCCATAGACCATGAGCCTTTACAATTTCGCCTCAAGGATGGTCATCACATCAGCATTGATCCCAATGTATTTATACGCCCTTTATCCCTAAAGTCTGAGAAGATGGCCCAAATGCAGTTGGAACAACAGGAGCAACGGAGAACGACACAACAGGCGACGAAGCGTGATAATTCCAGCGTACGTCACTCGGTCAAACTTCCCAAGTTGCATTCAAAGGGAAGTCTAAGTCGAGATGCTTCCACGCCACGCTTAAGATCTCTAATCAATGGCAGTAGACAGCATTTGAACTACATAGGCCTGGGACCCAATCATCCCATGCTCAGGGGCTACAATCTGGATGATACACGACAGACTATTAAGGCCAAAACGTCGAAATATTTCTTTGAGGAAGGTCGTCTCATGTTGTACGAAGAGAAATGGAATTTCAGACCTATGAATAAATGCCTCAGCTTTGAGGTGGAGAAACAGACGTTGCACTTTAAGGATTCACACCTAAATGTGGGCACCACCGATACCAATGTGCGGCTGGAGACCAAACATGGTGTTAGCCTAAGAGTACTGCATCTAAGTGAGGAATGTGCCAAGGTTGTGGTAACTTATCCCAATGGCTTAAGTATCTACTGTCATGATACGCATGCCGAACACTTGTGGTCCATACAGGAGAACTCCTTGGATGAAACACGTCGGATTTGTACACCCTATGGCTGTGTCATTGTTTTCTACACCAATTCCGACAGTGTGCTGATTATGCGCTATAATGGCGAGGTATATCGTTTGTCTAGCTTCATGGAGGATGAACAGGAGGAGGAACAGGAAATCGATTCGAATAATGCCAACGGCTGTTCCACCTACAGTACATACAGCAGTTATAAGCCCATAAAGATGGAATCCAAAAGGAAGAAGGGTCGTTCTGGTTTGAAACACTCGCAAACCAATCGCACTTCTGGCGGTGCTGATACCCTGGGACGTCCCTCCCAGTCGCAGACTTCGAAAACCGCCGCCGCACGTCGTGAACGTCTGGCCAAGGCCAAGGAGGCAGCGGCCTTATTTGCCAGCATCGATAATGAACTCAAGTTTCTGAACTTCATCATGTGTCTGTATAGTCTCAGCTACAGGCATCTCAAGCTGATCACCTCGCTGGGTAGTGTGGTGCATGTGCAAAACGATGGCAAGATTTGGTGTGGCAGACCGTATCAGAATACCGAATGGCATGATTATTTTGCCGATGAGTGCTATTCGATGCGGGATGATGGTGTGAAAATGATCTGGACCAAGGACGAGCTGAGATGTTATCACAGTGATGGCACGGTTATAAGCAGTGGCGCCATTGAGGGCTGGGATGTGGGTGTAATGGTAGATGAACTGGAGCATGAGATAAGTTCGAGTAGCTCACATGGTGAAGTCAAAAAAATGTCAATACTGTCCGGCCACTCGGTAAGTGATCATCATAGGTAGGTCTGTTGCAGTCCAAAAGGTACAATAGAGATTAGTAAATATAAAAATGGAGAAACAAAGAGACAGATTTATATTAGAAAACAGCTTACCGTGACTGAGGAATCATTAAATTAAAAAGAAAAGCAGAATGAATTGTTGGAGAATTATGAAAGAAAGATTTGTTCTTACACTCAGAAAAAAAACCAAGAGCTTTGTGCTTTAAAACTGGAAATACTTGATTCAAGTACAAAGTTCTTATAGCAAGTGCAATTTTTTGAATCCCAAATCAATTGATTTTAGACTGTTATGTTATATAAGGGAGAATTATGAAAGAAAGATTTGTTCTTTCACTCAGTACGCTAAGTACGAAAATTCTTGATTCAAGTACAAAGTTCTTATAGCAAGTACGATTCATTCAATCCCCAATTACTTGATTTTAGACTGTTTTGGGTTACATTAAGTATAGTTTGACTTATTTTAAAATCATTTTCATCATACTTTTAGTTTATAATGGTTATAAAGTCAAGCCCGATTGTATCTTAAAATAAGAACAAAACGTTCTTTCTTAGGCCCATTAAATTCTAAGCCTATTCCCACTTTGTTCTAAAACGAGGGCTATGTATTGAAATATCCTAAGGTCATAACCAAGTTAGAGCTAATGTAGTTCAGAAATTTACCATAATTTTCCTTGAATTTTTCAGTCATATCTCAGTTTTACATAGTTTCGTACTCAATTTAAGTATACCCAAGAGCAAATAACAATTGAAATTTTAAGTACAAAAAGGTTTAAGTACTAACCCATTTGGTCTAGCCGCTATTTTCTGAGTGTATGTTCTCTTAACTTTTTGAATTCAACGAAAGAAATATCATGCTTAAATGACGAAATATAAATTTAGATCATTTCGTTTTTAAAGTAAAGTCAGGTTTCGAAAGATAACTTTCTCTAACTCCTAGATTTAAGAATAAATCAGGATTGATCGGTACTATGGATTGAGGACCGTTTTCTAATCTACTACATAGAGCTATCTGTAACATAATCCTACAAACAACAGAGCAAAATCTTAGTTTATCTGACGCAAAGCAGGTATTAAGTAGATGAGAAACCGGCCCTAAGGGAGTTTGCATTGTAAGTACCGATTTCACTTATACCAGAATGCTGTTATATGTCAGAAAGGAAATCAAGAAGATAAAATGAGACCTAAGATATTTGGCATTCGATTTCCATTTCGATTTAAGAATGCTTTGCACTTAATTTAAGTACTTCCGAAAAAGAAACATCAAGTTAATTTTAAGTATAATACGGTTTAAACTCTTATCCGATTGCTCAAGATTTTTTAAGTACAATAAATTTTTGTATATTTAACTTAAGATTTTCCTTGCTACCCAGAAAGAAAACAAGATACAAAAAAGATCCATTTGGACTGGAAATGTCTTTAATATCCCTTTAATCATCCAACGGTTTCAGCTCCGTTTCAAATGATGATAATTTTTCAAATTCTTTCTTTCTAAGACAAATGCAGTCCAAATGGATACGGGAAATCATCCAATGGATATTATTAAATATCATTTTATTTCTTTTTACCAAATCAATCGTTACTTTCCCAACTTTAGACCACCATGTACATCAATGCTCCTGAAGGATTGCCCTTTAAAATGATCAGTCGAGTGACGTTGGATGTCAACGAAGAAGCCTTAGAAGAATCACTTCCGAGCAAATCCATTAAATCGCTACATGAGTATCTGGTGGAAGAGGGCTTGGAGGAGGTGATTGTACATGACATGAGCTTTATAACCTATAGCCCCGATAGATATCTAATGCAGCATCAAACCTATGCGGGCATAGAGTTTAAATTTAGTCACATCAACGATGTGGACCTGAATATGGAGACTCGGGTCTTTGCGGCTGATGATCTTAAGATACGACTTTTCAAATCAAGCAAAGAATCGCAGGAAAATGAATGTAGTGATGAAATTAAGTCTGAGCAGCCTTCTTCAGAACCTGATACCGATGAATGGAACAAGCCAAAAAAACATGAAGCAACGACTATAAAAATAGAAACCCCTCCAGGAAGTGAGAATCAGTCGAATCTTACGGCGACGACAGAGCCACCCGCACCGGAGTTACTGGTGCCTGCCATAGATGTTGTGGGTAACAATCTACACTTGATCGTGTATGAGGATCGTGTGGTTATCCAAACTCAATTGCGTAAATATGGCTGCGATGCAAATACAGTGATAATACGGTGAGGTGAAGCAATGCCTAGAGAAAGTCTCCATATTTATTTTACTCCATCTAGTGATACTGTTGAACTGAAATTGGATTTTTCTCGGAGCTTATCGCACATCTTTCGCCAATGGGTTGAGGAAATGACTAGTTTCATCAATTGTTTCTGTCCCAAATGGAACAGTCTCTACTTTTTAGAAACCCATACGACGGACTGTCGAAAGAAGGGTAATCGATCAGCTTTTCATATATTTTTGTTTAACTAACCTTGGGTCTTTCAGGATTTGAGCTTATGAAAGCGGTGCCTGTGCTGGGCAAATACAATTTCTGTGCTGGAAATTATTTCATTGACGTTGACGAACTAAAATCGGTAAATAGTCGGTTGACTAATTCGTTTGATTGGTATGAAAAGGATTTGTTGAAATTTCCACGATTTCCATTGTATAAAAGAGGACCTAAGATTGAAAATTTCCCCCTGGTGTTAAGCACTCAGTAAGTTATACATTATTCGAGAGAGATAGAGAGGCTCTGCTCAAAAAGCGAAAAACCTTTCAGAGTCTTTGTGGAAATACCCGCTCAGTTGGCCAACACAGATCGTATACAGCAGTTCATTGATCCCTTCGACAGGATCAAGTTTCGCAAGCTAAAATATCGGTTTAATGAGTACGTCTAACTGGATTTTTGTCTATATTGTTTTTATTAAGTTGTATGCCTCTTTTAGGGCCGTACTCTTTCATATGCATCCCCGTTTGCGCCTATTGGTCCAACAGGAGATAAGCAAACGAAGCTGGCGCAATCGTCATCAGGATCACACACGACGTCGTTTTATGGAACAACAACGTCTTAGCCTGTACATGGCCATGTTGAAGCACAAGGTCTATCCGAACTATTTCCAATTTAAGGATCAATTCTACTATCATGTGCGCAATATTGACTTCTTTGAGTTCATGGCCTCGAAATGTAGTGAGAAAGCCAATCCAGAACACTACCAAGTACCAGCGCAAGTTCCCGAAGAACCAGAACCAACCAAAGAGGAGATAAATGTGGTCAAGGGCAAGAAACGGAAGAAATGTTTGTGCCCCAAGTATCTGAAATCATTGGAAAAATAGTCGAAAATTGATTCGAATTTAAGACTATTTGAAAAAATTCTGTAAATAGGTGTAAGTGTTTGTGATTAAACATAAAATTGTCCGATTTGTTGTGTTCTTTTATATTCAAGGGCAAGGGCGGACAAGATAGAACATTTTCCTTATTTTTTTCGGTTTTTATGTCAATTGCATTGAATAACATCCCAATAAATAACAAACACTAAATTTAGGTAATAATTTATTAGTTTTAAGATAAATCTAGCTTTAAACAATTGCCGTTATTTTGACTTCGTGTTATTTGCGGCAGTCACAGTGAGTCAGTCACAGATACAACATCCACAGCTGCTCATCTCTAACAGTCGATACATAAGCTATTCGATAAGTGGTACCCCGATTGATTATTTTCCACTTTTGGCGACAGTTATCGCTATCGATATATGTACGTATCGGCTATCGGCATCGGTTTATGGCTAATATACTAATACTCCGCACTCCGCAATTTGAGTCAATTTACAAATAAAAGAAGAATTCCATTTAACTGTACGCGTGCTATAGGGCCCTGGACGCGCTTTTGTATACGGCAAAGTTAAACGAGACGTAAAGGTAAGGCCTGGCCTAGATCGTGTGTATGTGTGAGCGTGTGTGTGTGTGTGTGTGCCAATTTTCTTATACAAATTTTCTTTTGCATAAAGGCAACGCAACGCAACAGAACAACTCGGCTCGATGTGCGACGCAAAATGAAAGTAACAATCAAGTCATGGACCGGAGTAGCATCGTGGCGTTGGATAGCGAATGATGAGAATTGCGGTATTTGCCGCATGTCCTTTGAGAGCACTTGCCCGGAGTGTGCGCTGCCAGGCGACGATTGCCCGCTGGTGTGGGGTGTGTGCTCGCATTGCTTTCACATGCACTGCATTGTCAAGTGGCTGAATTTACCACCATTGAACAAGCAGTGTCCCATGTGCCGACAGAGCTGGAAGTTTAATATACACTGAGCGAAAAACGACGACGACGACGACGATAGAGAAGAATAGAAGCAGCAGGAAGCGGTAAATTTGAGAGAGAAACTACGAAAACGGATTAAATTGAATGATGGAGCCGGGTCAGCACTCGCTAAGTGGACTGCCGCCACTGCCAAAAAGTCTTAGCTCGGCAGCCGCTGTGGCTGTTGCGCCTCCCCCCGTGGCTGTGGCTCAGCTTACGGCTGCCACTGCTGACTTATACTTGGGTCCCTCCACTTCATCCTCAGCCAGGCAACGCAATTACAATGGTCATAATCAGCGACACGGCAGCCTCTCCTCTACACAGGAGTCGCTCAGTGATCGCGAATCGCTGCACAGTCGCGCCTCTTCCACACACAGTGCTGGCGGCGCCAGCCCGGGTGGAGGCTCCACCACCATCGACAACCAATTGGCGATACTGCGCCGGGAAATGTATGGCCTCAGGCAGTTGGACTTGTCACTGCTCTCCCAGTTGTGGGCTTTGAATGAGTCCATACAGGGATTTCGTGTATTCCTGCAAGAGCAAGAGGCCATGTCGCCACCTTCGCGCAGTCGCACACCCTCCGATGCCAATTCCTTGAGTTCCGATGAAGATGAGGGCTCCTATGTACCAGTGGTAACGCCGGGCCTGGCTGTCAAATTGAGTGAACCGCCTGTTTTGGCTCGCACCATGGCCTCGCCGGCAATGAACAGCAAACTGGCCACAGGCTCAACCACTTCGCATGCCTCGACCAGCTCCAATTCCCAAACATCGGGCTCTTCTTCGGCCAACTCATCCATGGGCAAGCAATTGCATCATCATCAACATCAGCAGCAGAGGCCTGCCCCGCCGCCAGCACCCCCAGCCCAGCACAAGGCTCATCCTCAGTTGCCGCGCATACTGCAGCAACGCATGAGGCAGGCCCCACCCCCACCGCCACCCACACGTGGAGCAGGAGGAGGAGGAGGCGCCAGTAGCAGCAGCAGCAACCACAGCATTAGCAGTGTTAATCATCCACATACACATCATTCGCGTCCCGTATGACAAAACCCGTTCTTGGACTAAAAATGTGGTTCAAGAACAGCAACAGCAACAACAACAACAAAAACAGCAGTAAACAAATTTCGGGATAAAAGTCAATTAAACGACCTTTCTCCAAAAGTCAATTCATATAAAACAAACAAACACCCCTACAGCTTGCCATGCCTCCACATTTCGTTCTTGATATTGATATTATAAACACAAGAAAAAATTCGTAAATTGTATTCAATAATAATCTCTAAGTAGTACAGGATAAGATCCTATCATATGGCATATTTATACTATAACAAATGTATTAATTGTTCTTTGTATAAAACCACAAACAATATTTGCTGCTTCGAATTCATAGCAACTAGTTACCATCTATTTATGTTACCTATAGGAAAACACTATTGAAAAGCGATTGAAAACTAAAACACGAAAAATATGAAAATGTTCCACTCACTCTTAGCACTAACCAAAACTAAACTCTTGGCCTACTATATACAAAATATATATATATAAATATAACTAGAAAATATTATTTCAACACGGTCTGTTGTTGGACCATAGAACTTTTTGTGAGCAATTGCAAAATCAGTGAAGGTGAAGTGTGTATGTAAAACGATTCAGCTGTTGAGTATTTCGACCTAAAGAAGAAATTGATGGTTTTTTGGTTCGGTCCAAGTCTAAAAAACTAGGCAAAAACTGATGATTGTTCCAATTCAGACCCGGCCAAAAGTCGTTTGTGCTGGCCGAACTAGTAACTTTTTCACATTTTTCTGTACCCTTCATCTGGCCCCGGATTATCCATTATAAAACCGACTTCAACCAAGCAACTCATTAAAAACGATTTGGAAAGGTCAGCCTTTCCAGTTTAGAAAGGGGTAAAGATATCCACAAAGCTACACAGAGTATATTAAGTTTGTGCAAAAAGCATGTAACTGCCAGAAGGCAGCATCTCCGATAGTGTTGCCAACTTTCTATGCCCAAAAGTGACTGTTAAATATAGCTAAAAATGTCAAAGAATAATATAAAATAGATAAAACAGTGAATGCTTGAATGGGGTTAACTGGAGAATGCTGTGCCTATGTACTTATGTAAAAACAGAAGTACTCTAAGACTCATAATGTAGTCTTTGTAGCTGAGTGAATTTCATTTCTTTTTTCTCCATTTTTGAAAGCAAGATCTATGTACCCACACTAATTTCAAAAGAACAGACTTAGAGCCGTTTTCTCATCTTCTAAATATTTGCTATGTGTCAGATAAACTTAGATTTTACTCTGTTATATGTTAGTTTATGTAACAGATAGCACTATGTAGAAGATGTGAAATCGGCCCTCATAATATACTATTCGTTTGAGTACATAGTTTTTTTTTTTAATGCAATCCTTCAACTTTAGAATGTTCCTTCAAGCATCTCAAATTTTTTCTTGTTTATCTGACACATAGGGGCTATTTGGAAGATGAGAAAACGGCACTAGTCTTTAAAAACGAGCAACAATTACTTAAAGAATTGCTAATTCTACACACTAAGCCGACAGTATCTCAAATTTTGATTTACGGGGGGGTGTCCCAGAAATCTCTAGAGATTTTCGTATAAGCGCATTCATTTCGAGCTAAAATTTCTTGCCTTTACATGTGAATTGTCGCCAAAATGCTTGACAAAAGTTGGTAGATCTGAAACCGACTGTTCAAGGCCAAGTAGATTTGATCCTTACGGTTTCCCTTATTTAGTAGCCAGCAAGATGCAAATATCACTTTACATCTCAAGTTCTCCTAGATTAGTTCAAAATTCAATCGTTTACACGAAAAAGTCTAGAGATTTATTGGCTTCTGCCATTTTTGAGCATGAATTCAAAACTTTCCTTAATACTGATGGAAAGTATTCAAAAACTAGAACAGTTCTGAATAAATTGAAAGACACAAGGAAAATATGGTTCAAATTCCATATCGATTTTCGATAAATACTAAAGTTTTCAATGGTTATTTTGTTCTGTATCAGTGACAGAATATTATTACACGCTGAAAATATCTCAAAACTGGCCAATTCCTTTTAAAATCAGGTACAATTCCAGTCTGTTTTATCAAAATTGTTGCTCTTTCAAAATAGCTAGAAAAAGGCAAATAATATTTTCAAAAAAACTAGAATTCCAGCAGGTTCTAGCAAAACTGCAAATTTTCCGGCTTTCGACTTTATAAAACAGCTAGGTTAGGTTAGGTGTCTCGATCTCTCTCTTGTGGCTCTCTCTCTCCATTGGCATTACAAGAACAACTCAACGAAAAAAAATTGTTATGGTAAATGGAATGGATTTTACGACATCAAATTGAAACTGTGTACAGAAATTAGGAATAATTTGAATTTATTGATAACCGGGTACGAAATATCGTTAGTCTAGAAACAGATTTCGAGATCTTGTAGCCTGTGTTCAATGTTCGAGCATATTAAAATGATTTTTGTTAATTAAACTGTCATCAAAATACGCTTGTCTGTGGACCTTATAACGAAATTTGTATTTAAATCTGTTGTTTGCCAGTTTCGAGATGTTTTTCATGCAAAAGTGCCCAGGACTTAGTTTTATTTAGGTATTTTTTCCAAACTATTGTTATAAAAATCGTCTAATTTCTTGAACAATCAAGCTACCGATCTCAAACCCTTTACAGAAACAAAAGAACCAGAACCAGTTGGTTTAGTTCTCTAGTTAAAAGGAAAAGGGAACTTATCAAGTGGCTTGGAGTGTATGTAAAGCAATTTAAAGGTTAAAAATAAATGATTTTGGTATTCGAAATAGTTTCGAGACACCTTTTACTCAAAAACCATCTACTTAAGGGTAATTTGTCTGAAAAAAAGGCTTTTATTGCTATTAAATAAAGACCCTGTTACAGATTTTAATCTTAAAATTCATCAACATTTTCAAAAAAATTCTAATTTCGTGCTTTGAATGATGTGTAAGTAATCCAAGTAGCAATGAAATACAAAATCTACAATCCGGAAGTTACTTAAACTAGCTAGATAGAGTACCTGAAAAGTTGACGTTGTAAAACTATTTGGAAAAGTAGGACCTATCCTCAAATGATTTTGATCTCTTCTAGATAAGAATGCTATTTTTTAAAACTAGCTTGCTTTATCACAGAATTTTAAGCTGAATCGTTAACACACCCGGATAAAGAAACCCTGTTAATTGTAATTCTTAGTTGACTCAAATGAAATCAAAATGCAATTATCTATATCTCAAAACAAAAAGCAAAACCAACTCTAGCTGATCTTACTACCACTGTTAGTCCAATATTAATCGTTCAACTAGGCGCGTATAGTTCCCCCCGTGGCATATAACAAATTTTACCATATAGCACATTAAACACAATTAAACAACGATACAAAAACACCATGGAAAATATCATAGTTACGCGGTGGTATTGCAAAACCACTGCTACACACAAATTTACATAATATCCTCTACTCGAAAATTATCAACAACAACAACTTCCACTTACTGATTCGTATTTAACATTATTTAACTCAGATTTCCACTTAAATGCAAAGAAATGAACCCACACTTGAAACAACTTGACCATCAAACAAAAAAAAAAGGATCAAATCAAAAATCTGCTCAAAGTTCAGGCCATCCATTCAGACATAAAAAAAAGGACTAAGAAAATTTCGAAAAAAAAAAATCAAACTATGCCCACATATCGTCAACTCACCATTTTGTAAGCGAAACAAGAACATGAACAAAAAAGCATCTAAGCAAAATTTACAATAACAAAATGTATACAACAAACTCAAGATTTGGGTAATAAATGTGTGGGAGAGGGGAGATGCAGATGAAGTTGCAAATTCAACAATTTTTGTGGGTAAGGAAAACTGTGAATGAAAAATATGGTTAAAATACAAAAACAAAATTTATTATGTAATGGCAAATTTGTTTGAAGTAAAAAAAAACCAAACAAAACGAAACGATGAATCGATACAATAAATATCAAATTTAAATATCAATGCAAAATGCGTTTTCAAATCGATCAACGCAAACAGATGGGTGCTTCTCAGTTTAAGAATTATGAGGGACAGCACATTTCAGTGTGCAATGTGAACGTCAGCTGACTTGTGACAGAAATGATGAGTTACTGGAATGAGTAGTTTTTAATGTAAATACTTTCTGTGACAATAGCTGGCATGTGTGTGACGAAAGTGGCTTAAGGGGAGGTTCTAGTCAAAATCGACCAAAAAAAATTATTTTTTTTTATGGCTTTATTTTCATCCTTACGGTCTTAAAAATGTGTAGGCAAAAGGATATTTCCCTATCTAATTGATTTTATAGCTATAGACGAGAGAGCGCGTCGGCCGAAAAACAGATAGAAGAGCGCGCTCGTCAAACTTTAAACGCGTTTTTCTCGAAACACCTTTTTTTTGCGCGCGGGGCGTGATTCCGTTTTAACGACTACACCGATTTCGACGTTTGGCGGCTCTAATTAAAGCTTATTCAATTTAGGGGGCCTTCAGGAAGCGTTTTTTGTAAATAAAAAATTTTAGAACTGTTTTTTTTTAACGTGAAAACAAATAAAACAAGGCAAAAAAGGTGTTTTTCCTAAAAAGGGTCTCCATTTTTTTTAAAAAGGGTTTTTTAAAAATCGGAAAATCATAAGGTCCCCCAAATTTCATCTACTTTAAGATTTTTTTTGGTTTTTTTGATTCAGATCACTTGGCAGGGCTGTAGAGTGCCCCGCGCACACTGTCCACCGCCGCGCACGACCGCCGTCAGTGAGGGCTGGAGCTGCCATTTTGTATTATTTTTACTGGAAAAAATTTTGTAAGCTTTTTAAAATATAGACAAATAAATGCCACAAAAGTTTTTTAAAAAAAATACGTATGTACTCTCTAAGAAAAATCATGAAATTACGCACATTTTCGGGCCTCTGGACTAGAACCTCCCCTTAAACAACTTTTTCAAGTGAGCTGAACTCTATTTTAGAGTTAAAGTACCTTGATTTTACACTGAAGGAAGACTATTTTTGATTTATGGCAATGATCCTCTCAAAGCTGGTGCATTTTTCATATTTAAATATATGAAATATCTTAACATAAAGCCAAACCTAAGCTCAAATTATGTAAGTTTATTTGTATTGGAAGGCTTAAGTGGCCAATTGAATTTTAAATTTGCAATTGAGAATCAATAACCAGCCAAACAGCTGATCTTTCTTAACTTTAGTTTGAACTTTGTCCATTCGCGTGTAACCATGAGAAACATTCGTCAGTGGAACAACGAAAATTCACTTTTTCAGAATGGACTCTAGAATGTGACAGTGGAAGTGGAAGTTTGAATCCCACTATTGATTTTAAGCTCAGCTTGAGGGAACAAATCACAAGTATAATAAGTCAATGAAGTAAAACGTATGTATAGTACATAGTACGCAACATTTTATGGTAAAACCACCATATTATTTAATATTTTACGACATGGTTTTCAAAAACCAGTCACGAGTTAACGGTCACACTTAACAAAACCGTAACGGTTACCCTCATCACTGTGACTTGAAACTCCCACCTCTAGCTGCACAGCTGTGACTGTGACTGTAACATAAACAACAAATTCTGCAAGATTTATTAAGAAAAATGTCTTCAAACAATATTACCGAAGAGAATTTCGAGGGAGGCGATGTAAGCTATGGGCAAAGTGACTATAGTCAACAGTAAACACTGAAAATCTCTTCCCTTCCACAGTTTCCCTTTGATGATGAAGTTGATGATGAGCAATTGGTGGCCACAAATTTGGGTCGAAAGCGTCTGTTCAGCAAGGTAGGATACTATTCCATTCTGTCAATTCCCTTTTGTATTTTCAACTCTAATCTGGCCAACAGGAGTTGCGTTGCATGATGTTCGGTTTTGGCGATGATAAGAATCCCTATACGGAGACCGTAGATTTGTTGGAAGACCTGGTTATTGAATACATAGCCGAGACCACACATCGAGCCATGGAGATAGGACGCACTGGTAGAGTTCAGGTGGAGGATATTATATTTCTGGTGCGCAAGGATCAGCGTAAATATGCCAGGGTCAAGGACTTGCTGACCATGAATGAGGAACTGAAGAAGGCGCGCAAGGCCTTCGATGAGATCAAGTATGTGGGTGAGTAAGATGCCACACATAAGCCCAGAAAAGTTTTTACACAACTAAACTTAACTATATCCTTGCAGGCAACGAGGGCAAGTTGAAATGACACAGGCCCAAGAAACAAACTGGCAATCCCTCCTAGATGTAAGAAGTTTGCAGATAAATTTAAGCTTAAAAATAAACTTTAATCAAAATAATCTTCTATATCAATGTCTGGATTAAGTATATCATCACCAAAGGGCTCCAAGTCGAGGCCATTCAATATCAAATTCTCACAAGTCTCGGCCAGATCTGTGTTGCCTATCAGAATAACGCCTCTCAAGCGCTGATTTTGCAGGACAAATTTGATATATTCCTTGTTACGGGTGCAGCGTACCAGTATCTCATAGTCCTTGTCCAATCCTTGGCCATTGAAGCGTCCCAGCAGCACCACCGAATAGCCAAAGAGTTGGGTAACATGTCCAAACAGTTCAAAACAGAAATCCTGATAGATGGTCTCGCCTTCGTAAGCGGCAGCCATGCTACGTCCCGCCATGCAGCCCATTTGACGTGCCTGTGTCCACAGACGCATCTGAAACCAATGTGGAGCCGAAGGCCAAGAGGCCGTGCAGACATCACCGGCGGCATAGATGTCAGGCAGATTGGTTTTCATCATCTCATCCACACAGATGCCGCCATCGTCGGCCAGGCGTAGGGGAACATCTGTGTTAAACTCATGACGTGGTAGCACTCCTGTGGCCGAGACCATAAAATCGCAATGCAGTTGCTCCTGCTCACCATTTTCATGGCTTAACTTAATCTGCAGACCGGCCTGCTCTGGCAGCAACTGACAGTCCTCCAACTGGGTTTTATAATAGATTTTGGGCAGCAGCTTGCTGCCAGCGCCTCCAGCTGCTCCGCACAATTCATAATTACGATGCCAATCCGGACCCAGGGCTGCACCTTGTTTGCTTTGCTGCTCCGCCTGGGTTGGTATTTCACTAAATCTCATTCGTTTGATGGCTGTTTCGGCTACGGCTGCCTCTTCCAGCTCCTGGCGGGCTAGTTGAAAAAATTCCGCTGCTCCAGGATCCACAAAGGTGGCCGATATATGCGCATCCCTGATAACCCAGTGAACTTGCACCTCCTTCAGTTCATAGGCCAGCTCACTGGCTATGCCTCCATTGCCCAATATCAACACATTCCTGGCCTTGACCAGTTTGCTTTGTAAATCCCTCACAGAATCTGTATCACGTATGCCGATTATAAGCTTCTGCTGCTGCTCCTCCTCCTCTCCTCCGGTGTGAAATATTTTGGGTTTTCCTCCGGTGCACAGGCACAGATATTGGTACTTAATTATCAAACCCTTGCTGGTGCGTATCCAATGCTCTTGGCTTTGTATATACTCCAATTGATCCACTACGGTGGCTATACGGTCCTTAAGCTCAGACACCTGCTGCTCCCGTACATCGAATTTGTGTAAATAGCGTGCCAAGGGCACCAGATTGGTGACACTCTTGACGATGCTGGACTCGGTGAGCAACAGAATGGAGGCATTGGGGCAACAAATGGCCAGGGATTCGGCACAGCTAACGCCCGCTATACCGCCACCCACTATCAGAAAAGTGCAATCACGGTGGGAGTGGGACATGGAACTTGTTAGGTTTTTCAAAAACCAAAATAATGTTGTGAAAAGTAAAACTGAACAGCTGAGGGGACAAGAAATGGAAGGT
The DNA here is from genome assembly GCA_035044985.1 of Lordiphosa fenestrarum. Classification (NCBI taxonomy): domain Eukaryota; kingdom Metazoa; phylum Arthropoda; class Insecta; order Diptera; family Drosophilidae; genus Lordiphosa; species Lordiphosa fenestrarum. Next base: position 1,307,705 of record JAWNNO010003804.1, on the reverse strand, counting down.
GAGGCAAGCACTTTTACAACTTTACAACCTTGCCTCACCTTGTTCAGCAACATGGCACAGCTGACTACAGTGAACACTCACTTTAGAGAGATGAAAAATAATGCTTAGCAATGGAAAATTTTTGAATTGTTTAAGCATACATACCTATTTATTTAGCTAGCTAAAGTCATACCTAAAGAATTCTTAATATTGGTCCTTACAGGACCTGTTATTTGTCAAGTGAAAGGTATTTAGCCACTAAGTCAGAACCTTAGAGAAAACATTTACCGTTTTTTTTTTCTCTTCACTAGCTGCAAGCAAAGTAGCGGTAATCTCATGAAGTGAAAGAAAAAATGCTCAGAGGTACTCTCGCAACAATTCATCAAGGGTATTCTTGTGAAATATATATTTTAAATAAGTATACAATTTAGGTTCAACAGGTTACACAGCGACTGATAACCAATTGGACGTTGCCGTGGGTGAACATGTGCGAGCAAGCAAACCGCCAACCAACGGTAGATTGGCAGGCAGGTGCAAAGCTTAGGGTTTCAACAACAACAACAACAACTTGATTGTGTATGAATGCAGCAGAGTAACAGCAGCCGCTGTTCTAACGGCACAGCGAACATCGATATCTCTGCCTGCACGCGCGTGTGTGTGTGTGGGCGTGAGTAAAACATCGCTTAAAAGCAGCTGGACACGAGCATCGCTGCGACAGATGAGCACCGTAACTGAAGGCGGCCGGCTAGGAATTAAAAATAAACAAAATAATCAAAGCAAAAAAAAAACTATATTTATACAAATAGGCGAGAGAGAGAGGCAAAGTCCAGCATGTTAAGTATATTTCAAACCAGCTGGCTCCTGGCCTTACTGGCCTGTTGGGTAAGTAACGGACTCCTGCTTAAGTACACATTTTAACTTTCCCTTCATCCCCCTCAGCTGCCACAAGCCCTAGCCCAGGGCACTTGCTCTGCTGCCGTACTCGAGGCTCGCCGCTTCTTTGAACTGGAGAATGAGCAAATGCGTCAGCGGTATAATGAAGAGTTTCTGTCTGCCTACAACTACAACACAAATGTCAGCGAAGCCAATCGTCAGCACATGATTGCCGTTTATGCCAGGAATGCCAAGGAGACGAAACGTGTGGCCCAGCTGATTAAAGCCTCGGATTTTGATGAATCCTCTGATGCCAATGTGAGACGACAGGCACGTCTTATGTCCGACATGGGTGCCGCTGTGCTCAAATCGGAGGATTATCTCCGCTTGCAAAATGCCATCAGTGCCATGCAATCGAATTATGCCACCACCAGCGTCTGCTCCTTTACAAATCGCAGCGATTGCACCTTAACCCTGGAACCGCACATACAAGAGCGTCTCTCGCAGAGTCGTAATCCTGAGGAGTTGGCCTGGTATTGGCGTCAATGGTATGACAAGGCGGGCACACCCATGCGAGAGAACTTTGGGACCTATGTGAATCTAACACGCAAAGCTGCCCAACTGAATGGTGAGTGCTGAGAGATAACCCCTGCGGCTGAACTTTTGCATAATCCAAAAATTTCAGGTTATCGCTCCTATGCCGACTACTGGCTACACTTCTATGAGGATGCCGACTTTGAAAGACAATTGGATGCCGCATTTAAGGCTGTGCTACCCTTCTATCGACAAATCCATGGCTATGTGCGTTATCACTTGAGGCAGCACTATGGCGCAGATGTTGTGGCCGCCGAGGGTAACATACCCATGCATCTGTTGGGCAATATGTGGGCTCAGTCTTGGCACGAGGTCATTGATATATTTACACCATTTCCGGAGAAACCCTTTGTCGATGTCAGTGCCGAGATGCAGCGTCAAGATTACAGTGTGAGGAAACTTTTCGAGCTGGGCGACCAGTTCTTTCAGTCTTTGGGCATGCGTGCACTGCCGCCCAGTTTCTGGAATTTAAGTGTGCTGACCCGACCCGCAGATCGTGAGGTGGTGTGCCATGCCTCGGCCTGGGACTTCTATCAGGACAGCGATGTGAGAATAAAAATGTGCACCGAACTGAACACACACTATCTGTATGTGGTGCATCATGAGCTGGGACACATACAATATTATCTGCAATATGAACAGCAACCGGCGGTGTATCGTGGTGCACCCAATCCGGGTTTCCATGAGGCAGTGGGTGATGTCATTGCCCTGTCTGTGATGTCACCGAAGCACTTGAAGAGCATTGGATTGACCAGCAGTGGCCGTTTGGATGAGAAGAGTCGCATCAATGAGTTGTTCAAGCAAGCTCTACAGAAAATTGTATTCCTGCCCTTTGGTTATGCCTTGGACAAATATCGCTATGCCATATTTCGGCATGAAATCGAAGAATCGCAATGGAATTGTGCCTTCTGGCAAATGAGATCGGAGTTTGGTGGTGTGGAGCCGCCATTTGCGCGTACTAACCAGGATTTCGATGCTCCTGCCAAATATCACATAGACGCAGATGTCGAGTATCTACGCTATTTTGCTGCGCACATGTTTCAGTTCCAGTTCCATAAGGCATTGTGCCGCCTGGCGGATCAATCTGCTCCGCTGGACAATTGCGATATCTTTGGCAGTAAGGCGGCTGGCAAGGCTTTTAGTGAATTTCTATCGGTGGGCAATTCCAGACACTGGAAGGAGGTTCTACAAGAGTTTACAGGAGAATCAGAAATGAATCCATCGGCCTTATTGGAATACTTTGACCCGCTGTATGAATGGTTGAAACAGGAGAACAGACGACTGGGTGTGCCCCTGGGCTGGGAGGAAACTAACAGTGAGTAGTGGGATTTGGTTGGGTATAAAAGTTGAAATATTTATACATGTTTCTTTTGCAGAAATTCCTAAAGACTGTTGTGGCCAGTTTAGCACTTAAGACGACTCCCAAACACTTGACTTGGCTTTGTGCCACAAATTTTGTACTTAGTTTTTAGTGGATTTAACAAAACAATAAACAAATTTGACGAATCTCCTTTAATCAAGCGTGCAAACTGGTGGAAATTGTAAAGAAGCGGTTGGTACTTTAAAGCAGCGGTGGGCAGGCCATTGCTCCGAAATACACTCGGCGAGACAAATATTTTCTCGTTTGCTGACTCAATAAGGGTTGGTTTTATTCTGTTGCTGTTGTTGGACTGCTTCCAAAACTCATATATCATGCCCACCGCTGCTTTAAAGCATTGAACCCCATGTATTGGTTCCAATCTGGGTTGAATTCTTGTAAGGCCCCGTACTCAGAAGTTCTGTAGATACAACCAACAGCTCATGAGTATCAAAACAAAGCCAAAGTGATTCTAAATATAATAAATACGAAATAAAAATCTCCTTACGCACTGCCGCGTATCTTTGGGCATTGATTTTAGCTACTTTCAAGGAATATTCTGCTGTGAACTTTTTAAATTTTGTTTGAATAAGTCCGATATCGCTTGGTCCTTATAAAATGCACCGGAGTCACATCGATTCAGCTGTGCCCCGCTGTCCTTTAAAAAGGTTTTGTTTTATTTCGTCTTTTTAACTCTCAAATATAAACAATTTGGAGTCGATTTACTGCAATTGGCAATCGCATAACTTTCGAATTTTTTGTTATATGTGCCAGGATACAATGACTACAAGGTAGAGCAACCGGAAGTGAGAATTTATCAAACCCAAGGGCTGAAACACTCTGAAAAACCGGGGCCACACAGTTGTTGTTTACATGTTTGACAGGTTTCGTTAGAATTGGTTCGCTACACCAGGAAATACACTTTTAAATCATCTAACCAAGGTCGACCGGGAATATCAAAGCTGCGCAGTTGCCAGTTTATCATTTAAGTGTGCCCGGAACATTTTGTAAGATAAATATCATAAAACACAAGACACATTTCTAGTTTTCTAGTACGAATTAATCAAAAATATACTCTCAACAATGCCGTGAATGATGCACTACTTATATTAGTGATGTTTGACTGTTATTTATTCACGACACACGCACGGTTCATGGATATTCACGCACGAAAATCTATGATAGCCCGAGTTCACTTCGTGATTCGTTCAAATACGTGGTCTCAACTCAAAGGGCCGTTTTCTGAAGTTCCTGTTTTTGCAAAACTAGGTGGATTTTGAGAATTTCAAAATAATTGAAATTTTTAAGATAATGCTCATTCGTGCTCCTTTTGCAAATAACTCATCTCTAATTAGCTTAGCGATGGCATAATGAAACGAAAGCATAGAGAAGCAGCTCGCTGCGCGCGACAACAGTTCACTCAAATGTTCTCATTTTCGCTCTCCGAATTGGTTTTGTATCAAAAATTGGTTTATTTATAAACAATAGGGCATAATTAACTAGCAATAGACATTTTTAAAACCACAAGCCATTGCAGATATACACTAGTAGTTCTTCTTACCCGTGAAAACCACTGCGGTTTTTCCAAAAAATGTATTATTTCTAAGCTAGTGTTAGATCTTCGCCATAATACAACAATTAAGGTAGGGAGCTCACAGCAAAGTACTTAAAACGTGCAGGGTTTCGCTTGTTCTTGAAGTTCTTAAAAAAAAGAGTGTGCGCCTTACCTTAGTTGTTGTATCAAGGCTTTATCTTCGCCTTATATTACTCAAAATAGAGCGGCGTTGCAAATTGACTCTCTATGTATTTTCTCCTCAGGCGATGGTCATCGTGCTGCTGGCGATCCGTCACATCTCTAAGCATTTCTTATCGATAACATTTTGTTATCAAAATACTTAAAAGTCCCAACTCAAGTAGGGGACTTGTCGAAATTAAGGACGATCTGTCTTGCCTAACAAAATGTTGGACCCAAAGGATTTGGACATAGAAAAGACGAAGCTCAAGCGAGAGATTAACGAGCTACGTGCCACACTCAAGCGCAAAGAACAGAGTCTTCGGGAGCTGGAAGAGCTTAGCCAGGGAACAGCCGAGGAGCAGTTGTCCTCCAATCATTTGACCAATGAGGATATAGCTCGCTATAGTCGTCAGCTGATACTAGACGATTTTGGAGTGTCGGGTCAACTGAAACTAAAGAATAGTTCAGTTTTGATTGTGGGCCTGGGTGGCTTGGGTTGTCCAGCTGCTCAATATCTGGCCGCAGCCGGCTGCGGTGAACTGGGCCTGATAGACTACGATGTGGTGGAGCGTAGCAATTTCCATCGTCAGATTTTGCATACGGCAGCACGTTGTGGCCTGTCCAAATCGGAATCAGCTCGCATAGCCTTACATGAGCTGAATCCCTTCTGCAAGATCACTTGTCACTCGAGGCTGCTGAACAGTCGGAATGCCATGACCATACTGAGGGCCTATGATGTGGTCTTGGACTGCAGTGACAATGTGGCCACACGATATTTGCTCAACGATGCCTGTGTTATGCTGAGGAAACCTCTTGTATCGGGCAGTGCCCTGAAAATGGATGGCCAACTGACTGTCTACAATTATGGAGCACAAGGACCTTGCTATCGTTGTATCTACCCGGTGCCACCGCCACCCGAGGCGGTCACCAATTGCGGAGATGGTGGTGTTTTGGGCGCCGTTACCGGCACCATTGGTGCCATGCAAGCCCTGGAGGCCATTAAGATTATAGTGGGCATGGGTGAAGTACTGGCGGGGCGGTTACTCATCTTGGATGGCAGCTCTTGTCAATTTCGCAACATACGCATACGCTCCAAGCGTCCGCAGTGTCATGTGTGCTCAAGTCAGCCGCTTATAAACGAGTTGATCGACTACGAAATGTTTTGTGGAATGCAGGCCACGGACAAGGATCAGGCTCTACAGCTGTTGCAGCCGGATGAACGTCTGGAGGTGCAGGACTATCATTTGCATTTGGCTCAGCAACCACATTTGCTGCTGGATGTGCGCTCCGCTGCAGAATTCGAGATATGTCAACTGAAGGGAGCCATTAATACGCCCCTGGCTGAGATACTGGACGATGGCTATGTCAAGCGCTTTGCGGAGCAACTGGGGAACAAGGAACTACCCATTGTGGTGCTGTGCAGACGTGGCAATGATTCCCAATTGGCTGTGCAGCATATGAAAAATCGTTTTCCTGAGCATTCCATACGTGATCTTATGGGTGGACTGCATGCCTGGACCAATAATGTGGATGCTACATTTCCTATTTACTAATTCTGTTTTTTGTTGTTTAATAAACATTTAGAAAAAATTAACATTTCTGGCCATAATACTCATTGTAGTCGTACTCTCGAAATGGCACATCATAGGTGAGCAGACCACTATCCCTGGCCTGTTGCACGGCCACCAGCAAACGTAAATGACTCTTCTGGCACAGACCCGTCTTCGAGTAGCTCAAGACGTCGCCACTGTGCGGTGAAATGAATTGCTCCAGCAGCTCCGTGTTGCGATAATTCAAAACCAGATACTCATCTCGGCAAATGGGACATGGATTGCCGGTAGAGATTTTGCCCTGACGTATGCAGGTTTTGCGCGTCTTACGCGGCGCATACATGCCCTTGTGGTTGCGTCTAAGGATGGTCAATAATCATTATCCACATCCCAAAAATGTCTTAGCTGAGCTTACCGATATTGCGTCCACACCAAATTCTCGCCATAGGTTTGTTTATAGGCTGCACTCTTCAAATAACGCATGGAAGTCTCCACGGGTATGACTTTGGTGCGATCATTGGCATCCGGTGTGCTACTCTGGTCACTTTCATCCGCCTGGTTTTCATTTTCCTTATTGTCCGCCGCTGCCTTGCATTTCCAGGAGTTGGCTGTGTGAAAAGCAGCAGCTGGACGACTGCTGCGTGTCAATTGTGATAGACCATTGAATATGCTGCGTGTAAGGGGCAACATTTTAATTGATAAATCGGAGAATTATTAACGCCAAATTGACGTAACAATCAGAAACTGCAATCAGACCGGTTGAACAGCTGTTGGTAATCGATAGAGAAGTGCGACACACTGACACTCACGCGCGGCTGTGACTGAACGTTCACGAACTATCGCATGGCGGCACGCACTTTAAGGAATTCACTGAAACGCGGTTCGGGCTTTGAACCCTTTGTGAAATGTATGAGCTTTGATTTCTAGTTTTTTAAGTTTTAAATGTGGCTATCTTTATTAAATTTCTGCCAATTGTTTTAAATTGCCAGGCTGTTTAATATGTCATATAATAAGTCATATAAGTCATAGCTTTGTCTTAAAACAATGGTACCCTAGCCTCAAAGTTGATTTCAATAAATTGTGCAGTATATTAGTATGCATTTTTTAGTATTTTTTATGGGGCAGCCGATGAAAATGATATCATTTTTTGTTCACAATTAATTTATAACATCAAGTCGGCGTCAATTATCCGTTAGTGTTATCGCCCATCTCTAGCTAACAGCCCGGCCGATCCTTTTCGATACTTTCAGACACTACCCATTTCAAATAGTTCCTCACCAACTCACCTGTTTAGTTGTCAAAATTTTAAATTTTTCTACAACAAAAACAAGAATAACAAAAAAAAAACACGGGGAAAACCACAGCTGCCTCCTACATATTTCAATTGTGAGTATGAGCTTTTCGCAACAGTAAAAGCTATCACCCACGCTCTCTCTCACACTCATTCATGAATGAAAAGCTGCCTTGGCCCGTTGCCTGTTCTTTTTGTTGTTAGTTTCTGTCGGAATTTACTGGTGCAAAGTAGCTGCTGCTGGGCGGAAGTGTGCAGACCGAGAGTGTCGCCAGTGAGAGTCGTGTGTTTGGGGGGGCAGCAGAGTACATTAAATCACGTGCATTTTTTACTATTTGCCCTCGCCCTGACTGGGGGGGAGTGTAACAAAAGGTGTTGGCAGAAGTTTACAGTGTAATTCATCCCAAAGTTTATTTTAGCTTTTTTTCTGTTTGCTTGCGTGCATGCAAAAATTTTAGTTGCGACTTTAATCAATATTTTAGCTAGACCCAGACGAGCATTTAATTTTAATTGTTGGTATAAAAAAGCAGAAATCCACACATGCCTCTAAGTCGGCGTCCTCCCTTGTTCTTTGTAGGCTACCACTGACAACAACAGCAACAAGAAAAATAACGTTACTTGCTAGAAAGGTGAGTCAAAGCTTTTCATTTTCCTTACGTTTGTTTTGTGTGTATAAATAGAGCAGCGTTCACTGTAGTATGCAAGCAAACATGAGAATTTTCTTATCAATGGGGGAAAGAAAGGCTAAAAACTATCATAAAAACCAAAAGTTCTATAAATACACTAAAAGCCCCAACGCCAGCAAGCACTCTGCAGGCACCTGCAGATTGGGTTGGTAAAAGGGGTTTAGGGTACAAAAGTTTTGGAGTGTCTTTTCGCGCATTTCGTGTAATAAATTGTTATATTTCCTTTGGCGCCACACTACAACAACAAAGAAGCAAAAACGCAAATCCTCGATACGTAGGGCTAAAATTAATACCTGTTGGCTGAACCAAGGGAAAGCAAACAAATGAATTGTGTAGGTTGAATGAGTTGGGAAGCGACTTGATGATTACCCTGGCAAAATGACAACAATGCTATTTAAAATATACCCAAAAAAATGCAGGGAAACAATGATTTAAGAAAGATGCTAAGCTTACTCAAACATAAACATGAACATATTCTAGTGGAAACCTTTTGGAAATTTTTGTTGGTAATAAAGATCTCGCGAAACGCACCTCGATTCAATTTAAGTTTCAGAACTAGCATATTCGAGCTAAAGAATTTGTATGAGATCAAAACATGTGCTACAATTCAGAGATTTTAATTCTTATCATAAGTATATAAAGGAGGTTTTGACTTTTAGCTTGCTGTTACACCGAAAAAAATAGATCCAAACAGGATCCATTTGGATTGGAAATGTCTTTATATGCTTTTAATCATCCAACGAAGCAACAAATCATCCAAATGAAGATAATTTTTCATATCCCTAGGATGATTTTCAGATCCGTTGGATAATGAAAGGATTATTTAAGACATGTACAGACCAAACGGATACTGGAAATCAACCAAATACTTTTAAATATCCACTTTTTTTCTCTGTGTACCTTAAAAATGCTTTAAAATACTTGTTATGGAACAAACCGAAGGTTTCCAACCACCCGAAACCTTTGAACCGTTTATTATTGTACTTGTTTTTGTAAAAATTATAATAAAGCCCTTTTTCCGGCATTTAATTGGATTTTTTTTATAATCAAGACTTACTCCACATTATAATTTGATAAAGGTTTCACTCTGTACCTAATTTCTTTAAGACTTAACTGAACATAACGAAATAATTGAAGAAACTAGCTTCAAAAGATTCAGAAACCTATCAGCTATCACTATAATCTATGGAATATGCCACCAATGTGCGGTTTAGCTTCTTGTTTTTGGAAATTAAAAACTTTTGAATTGAGAATTTTGAGAGTATGTCAAGCAATGCCGTTAAGGTTTCAAAAAATGGGCATTAGGACAGATTTGAAGTACGTTTTCACACGTTGCACGGTTTACGGGAAAAAGTTGTTAAGAGGAATATATAACATTGTTTTGAATAAAATTTCGGTCTGAATGATTTTCAAAAAATTAATATAAGGGCTTTTCCAGTTTTAAAGTAAGGTTATGTTTTTGACAATGGTCACTTTCAAACGTGCAATAACGCCACATTTAAAGCCCATTATTTAAAGAAACTCTTCAAAATCGTCTATTAAGGTGTATTAAGAGCTCGGTGAACAGTTGCATTAAAGATACAGGATCAGTTTTCCTGTTCAAGTTCGTTAGTGAAGTGAACCGAACCGTTTTGCTTAGTGGTTTTCGGATCGGTGCAGCAATTTAAAAAATATTTGTTTTATTCTCAAAATTCTACACTAGAATTCGTCTAAAAACTTGTCAGTGAAGTGAACCGAACCGTTTTTCTTAGTGCTTTTCGGTTCGGTTCAGCATTTTCAACCGCTGGCTGCTTTTTGGTTTGGCTCGGTTCGGCTCTGAACAGGCGTGCATCCATGTTTTTAAGAACCTGTAATTTTTTGACTAATTAAGGCACCTGCCTCGATGGACCTTCGATAGAAATCCCCGTACTCAATAAGCGGGTTTTGCTTCAACTGTCATCTTGACAAATACAACTGATATTTGTTATTATCCCACTGAAATAAGTTATACTATTTTATTTCTATTATTTCTTATATTTCGGGGGCGTTATTACACTGGGCGTTATTGCATGCACGCTACGTTGAGATAGGAAAAAATAAGAATTGTCTCATTTTATATCATTAAACATAGAATTCATGTTGTTCTTTTTGGACCAATACACCCTTTCATTTAGAGGGTAGCTAAAGGCGCCGGCAGCAATAGCTGTCGACGTTTTTTTTTATATTCCTTGTGGTTTCTCCTTACTCAACCACACTCTATTTATTACTTGGCATTTATTTCTGAAATTTGAATCAGCGTTTCCCTTTCGAGTTTCTAGTTTTATATTCAGCCTTACTTTGTTTATACTACGGCGCGTGCCCTTTCCACGCTAATTCTCAGGAGGGCGTAACACTCGGTCAGATTATGGGTTTTGGTTTCTCATTCCCATTAGTGTGTAGGCCCACGCGTGCCTGTCAATTTTAGTTGGTATCCCTTTATCAATATGTACAGAAGTCACTAGCCTAGTTGTGATTAATGATGTTTTTTTTTTGTTTTGTTGTTTACTCTGAATTTGCTCAATATTTCCTGTTCCGAATGGCAAGTGGTTAATGTAATTACATCAGAAAATAAAACACAATCAACGTATTCCGTTGCATATGGCAAAAGGTCGAATTGATTTATTATTGAGTGTCGTATTGATGGAGGGAAAGAAATAATTTATAACAAGTAATTGGTTGACCACCACATAAAAGTGGATTTTTTTTTGTTTGTTATGGCCATAAAAGTAGGGCAGTTAGGAAATTCCGTGTCATGGTTAGGAGTGTAAGGGAATATTATACTTTTCATAGACTTTCAGCACGATAAGATTCCCAAATTGACTCACGATATTCGAAATAAATTTGTACAATTTAATCAATTATTGATAAAAATTGCGGTTCTCTCTGAACAAAAACATAAAATGGTTCCCTGTGAAGAGTATTCACTGTATTCTTTAGAAGTTTTCTGCTAGTTTGTCTCTGACTAATCCATTGATCAAAGACGTTCCTTGTTAAAAATAAAAAACATACCGCCAATCCCCATTTATTTATCTTTCGTTTCGTCTTACACATTTTTGCCCATCCAACACACAACCAACAAGAAGCCGCCTTTGTCCCAACCTACCTCAAACAATTTAAATACCAATTTGCCTAATTAAGGCACCTGCCTTTTTTCAGCCGCGCCCCTCCAAACTGTCAGCTCATTCGCATTGAGTTGTTCCCGGGGGGGAGCTACTCCATAAGCCCGAAATATTGCGTGCCATGCTTGTTCTATATATTAGATTAGGGGAGTGGGTGGGCGGGCAGCGGGCGGCAGTGCAGTTCCAAGGTAATGACATCAACATGTGCAGAGGTCAATGAGATTGTGGCCACCAAGGAAATTTGTCAATGCTCTTAAAAATTTAAATGACCCGCCATTGACTCGTTAATAAATTATACAAAATGGCAACATCTGCTTCGGTTCACAACAACAACAAATATATTGGCCTGACATTGAATTGAAACCTCAGTCAGGGCCAGTTCTCATGGCCTTCAGGTTCTAACTCACAGTCTCGCGCTCTCCCTTCTTCAGACAACATGACTGGCAAAAGCGATAAGGAAATTCTGGCCAATTCTATGTATGAAGATGATCCCAATGGCAATTCAGCGCCCAATACAGAAGAGGATCAGCCCACTGAATGTCAAATAACAGCAAATGTGGGAACTGTAGGACCAGGAGTAACTGTACAGGCCGCCACAACAACAACAACAACAACAACAACAGCAACTTCACCACGTTGGGGACCACAGCATAAAGGAGCGCAGGAGTTGGCCTCGTTATATAGTCCGGGTAAGCAAGATGTGGGCTTAGCTTTCCTAAATAGTCGTTTATTTGTATTGTTTTCCAATTACTTAAGCAAATGAAAACTTGTTTGGATTAGTCATTGCAATTTTAGTATTAGTTGAAGACTGAACTAGCTATCAATTGCAATGAGTTTCACAGTTTTTTATATGTAACCTATAGTAGTTTTATTTTTCAAATACACGTGTTATATAAATATATTTAAGTTGGTGCAAAATTATTGGCATTGGAAGCGCTTAGGCGAATAACAATTGCTTTGATTTGAAAACTAGTTCTGTGTATAACAGTTCTCTTTTATTGTAGAACTCTCAATTTTTTGGCTTGTGTGACTTTAGTTTTCGCACGCAGAAATCTTAACGCCAAGTCCTAGCGGCAAAGTTTGGAGAGCTTTTTCTTGACTTTAAAGCTAGCGCCAATAGCTAGTGAAGGTGACCGGGAGTGTAATCTTTTATAGAAAATTACTTTTTCATTAGATGTCCCAAAAATATCAAGACTTTCATGAAAGAAACATTCTGAAAAATAACATAATTCCTCGGGGTTCGAACCTGAAACGAGGTTGAACCATCTTCGAAACTAAATAATGTCACTGGTTCAAACCCCAGACTGAACCCTATCCGATTTTTAAGCGGTTTTTTAACCTGTTACATACACAATCAATAAGCTTTAAAAAAATTGAGCTGACATAAATTTAATCTGAATACTGATCCATTAAATGAAATTTTCAATGAGTATAACAGTTGTATAGCAGTTTTGGTGAAACAACTTTTTTTTTATCGCTTACTTTGACAATTCGTTTTCTTCAGACAGCTTGCTGTCAAAAAAAGGGATCTGTTCAAAGAGTAAGCGAGTCTGTTTAAATTGTACCTGTCATTTTGGTGAGCAGACAGCACAGAAAAAATTTGATGAACATATTTTGCATACACTGGATTATATAGAGTGTAAAAATAAATCAAAAGCATACAACACGGGTTCTGGTGATATTTTCACATCGGGTTCTGTTTCCATTTGGGTTCAGGCTTTCCAAAAATCTGTAAAAAAAAATTTCGGCATTTTATTATATTATGCAAAAAATAGACTTTTCGTTCAAAATTTATAGTTTTCTTTCAAATTAAAACTTTTTCATGAATTTTTTGGTATAATTTATTAAAGAATAGACACCCCTGTTCTAGTTTCCGGAATCAATGGATCGGAATTTGCTAGAGATTCGATATTTAAGAATAGATATGAAAATTCGGTTCTGAAAAAGGGAATAGCTGTCATTTCCAATTTCGCATAATTTGTTAATTAAAAGAAATAAATATCTTAAGTGAATAATCTATCTGTCATCCTCCTTCGTACAGGAAAACGTGCCCAGGAGATAATATGCGTGTACACCTGCATTGGTCTGATGATCATCAACTTGGCCTTGATCATCAAGCACATGCGTTGGGAGCGCATTAGTGTGGCCTTTGTCTCGGCTTTGTGTGGAATAATAACGGCCGACTTTGCCTCCGGACTAGTACATTGGGCGGCGGATACCTGGGGCTCAGTAGACTTACCCCTAATAGGAAAGGTCAGTATTTGATTTCTATCTGATCACTTGATTACCATAGTCATGTTATCTCTTTAGAATTTTCTGCGACCCTTTCGCGAGCATCATTTGGATCCCACATCAATAACGCGACACGATTTCATCGAAACCAATGGCGATAATTTTATGGTGGGCATACCAATTCTGGGATACTTGGCTCACTATTTCTATGCCAAGTCGTCGGTGGAAATACAACAGCATTTCGGTTGGATATCCTATGTTTTTCTCTGCTCCATATTTGTGGTTATGACCAATCAGGTGAGCACTCTATCAGATGATAATGTAAACTGGTTTAACATTTTCCCTAAATATAGATTCACAAATGGTCTCACACCTATTGGGGTCTGCCCAGATTTGTGCTGTTGCTTCAGAACTTGCACATTATCCTGCCACGCAAACATCATCGTATTCATCATGTGGCTCCGCATGAGACCTACTTCTGCATAACCACAGGCTGGCTTAATTGGCCTCTGGAAAGACTAAGGTAATGGTCCACCATTCAACTTACTCCCGTATATTTGTTTCTTGTTTGATTCTCTGTTTTCTTATGACAGATTCTGGTCGACCTGTGAGCTGATTATTGAGCACTTTACTGGACTCAAACCTCGTGATGATGACATGAAATGGGCCAAGAAACTCACCTAGCTTAGCAGCTGCCTTCATCCAGTAAGACGACTGTGTATATAGGAAACTAAACTTGGACCAAAAAATCAGCAGCCTTATCATTTTGATTAGCACACCAAAGCTTTAAAAGAAAAAACCAAAAAAAAAAACCTACTGATCTTAAGCCTAAATTAAGTTGCCTCAAAAACAAAAGTTTGTTATAAATATCTTTATATTTAGTTTAAGTTTGTTGATCTCGCTATAAATCCTACAAAGAGAAAATTGATTACGAGTGAGCCTAGCATATAGAGAACGAGAGAGAGCACCAGCTTTGTTGATAACCTTTTTACAAAAACTTTACACAAAAACCATGCGAAAAGACAGTTTCAAAAAACATTTCAATTTATTTACAATTATATTTATATAAGAGTATATAGAGAATTGTATTAGGCGCTGAATGCAATCAACAAAATGTGACTTACAAATTGTTGCCTTACAACGAAACAAGAAATGAAAATGATTTTTATACCAAAGACAAAAACAAAAGACAACTTTTGAATAGTACGCACATTTTTGTAGACCAAATTTGTATATGAACTTTTTTGTAAGTGTACAAATCGCTTTTGTATCGTTTCAAGTGCTGAACAATTTTTGCTAAATAAGTAAAAAAAAAAACGAAACCAAATGATAGACTAATTCTAAGAGAGCAATATTCATCATTGTGATTAAAAACCAAAATAAATTAGTAAGCTGTTTCACCAAATGTGACACGAAAGCCATATGAAATTTAAGTGTTTGAAATTTAAGATGGACATATTAATAATTTGAAATTTAAACATTTTCAGAGGGAAAGGTGGCTTTTAAGGAAGAGTCAGCTGATAACCGAACCATGAGATTCTTGAAATAGTTATACACAAACTCTACTCAAGAGAAAGGAGGTCATTAAAACAGTAACCAATAATTCTCATAATTCCAAAAACCAATCCGTAGCTCGTTCTATTATGAAGAATCATCCAATGGTACATTTTAGATCATAAACAAGAAAGAAAGTCGGTCAAGCCCGACCATAACATACTCTGTACCAAGAAAATTATACGCTCAGCATAAATTTTGATGCTGCAGTAGCAGCGAACAGTCTTTTGATCATAACTCGAAAACCGTTCATCCGATCTTCCATTCCTTTGGCGGATCGATAAGTTATCCTGCTAACTAAATATGTCCAGAAGGAACAAGCCATCTATCTTCAAAACTGTGGGAGATATGACGTTTTTTTTAAATTGCGGGGGCGGGAGGGGGCGTGGCCAAAATTGAAAATAAACTTGATCTGCCTGCAGACATAAGAAGCATATGTCCCATACATGTCAAACCTCTATCTCTTACCATCTCTGAGATCTGTGCGTTCATACGGACAGTCAGACGGACGGACGGACAGACGGACATGACGGACATGACTCGGATGTTGATGCTGATCAAGAATATATATAATTTATAGGGTCGGAGAGGATTCTTCTCGATGTTACATACTTTTGCACAAACTTATAATACTCTGTGTACCTACGGTACAGAGTATAAAAACACTTATTTAGTACAGCATCAATAATCCTGAAAGCCAGTAGAAGGACACATAAGGCAAAGTTAACATTGGTTTCATTTATAGCTCCGTTGATTTTTATCCGTATTATTGTAATTGGCTTTGCTTTGATGATCATGAGCGGCTCGATAGTGATTCTATTCAAATAAAGTATTGTGTCGAAATCAAAACTCAGGAAACACACCTTTAGATAGATATTCCGACCGATATTCAGCCATAAGATATATTTTATCGATTTGCTCAAACTCTGGAACGAACCTAGTGCCCTATCTTAAAGAAGCTTAAGGGTAGTTTGTATAGTTTTGAAAATAGCGAATTGAAATACTAAAAGCATGACAAGGGTACATGACGGAAGCATAAGGGTAAGTCAATTTGGGACGTCGATTTTGTTCAAACTTATAAACTTAATGTATCACCGTCTTACAAATAAATACAAATCAGCATCCGCTTGGTTGTGCCAAAGTTGTACGATTTAAATTGGAAGATGAGTACCTTCAGGAAAATGTACGTATTTTCAGTTTTGGTTTGTATATTTAAATATGAGAACAATTTTTTAAAGGGCTGTTGAAAGCCCCATTATTCATTCATACACCAATTCTATCTTCGATGGTTGATTTTAAAGCAATTGAGGGTTACTTTGATTTAAATTAATCATATCTTCAAATAAAGCTAGATTCTAAGTGAAATTTTTATGTATAATGAAATCTATCTAGAATGTTTTTTAACATGTTCGCGGTATTGCAATTGTATTCAGTACCATAGCGAAAAAGAACTTATTTTACTTACTTATTTACTTATTATTTGCCTAATATCTATAATCTCTTAAAATTTCATAGAAATAGGATTATAAATGGCAGAGCTATAAAGGCTATGTTGATTTGCTTACATTAATGTTAATGCTCTGTTAATTAACACAAGAAAGGACTATGAAACATTTTTAAATACATTTTTGGGCTGATTTTGTTGCTGTGATGCCTCGTACGCTTTCGTTTGGGCCTCACCCCTTTTTTGCTTGTGACTGTGACTCGTTACATTAAAGTACTCGTGATATGAATGCACTTGGCTATCGATAGTAAGTAGTCGTTTCCGATTCACTTTGAATTTCAATTTGAATTTTATGGATGGATGGACTGTACCTTCTAGAAATACTTAGTAATCTCTATTATTTATTGATTCGCCGTAGAAATGGTGAATATTGGATGAACGAATGTCTAGGAAAATAAGTATTTATGCTGGGCAGCACCGGCTGGAAAAGCGATGGGCAGCACTTTACACACCTTTATCACCTTGTGTGATAAATACCAACTTTGGGAGGTACTGAGTTTGTTATAGTCGAGCTTGACCGACTTTCCTACTTGTTTTTCTTGGAAAATCATAGGTCGAAAATTGATTCTACGCCACAAAGAGGATAGGATAATAGGACTTGACGAAAGGACGGTTTAAAGTGATTTAAAGTGAAGTAACTGAACTCCCAATAGAAAAAAGTCAACAATTAATCAATATAAATATTAAAAAACAGTTAAGAAAGTCGCTAAAGTCCGACTTTAGTACTGATACAACAAATTTTTAAACGATCAATTAATCAAATTCCTTTAATAACAAATTTAAATTTCCTCATACGCAGTGAACCACTTCCATGCCGCTGACAATCTTTAAATCTTAGAAGCAAATGTGGTTAATAGGCTTAACAATCGAACCCACATAAATCGAATGAATGCCAAATATATGTAAAGATATTGAATTTAATGTGATCAGAAAAGAAAGCGTTGACAAACTATGTTTATAATTTTCTCACCCAAAAGACCCCCCACACAATAAAATTTCAAATTTTTAAACCAAATTTTAAGCGCATTAAAAAACTGAAATCATTTTTGTGTTGCATCGAGCATTGGTCGAGAGCTAACCAAATGTATTTGTCAACATGTGCGGGAAACATTTGAGGGGAAGTGTTTTGAGAGAAAATCAAATGTTGTTGGCGACATTTGCTGGCAACATTTGTGGGGAAGTTGTTTGAGAGGAAATGAAATGTTGTTAGCCACATTGCTGGCAACATTCGTTGACAACATTTACGGGAAACATTTGAGGGGAATCAGTTTGAGAGAAAATTAAATGTTGCTGGCAACATTTGCTGGCAGCATTTGCCGACAACATTTGACGACAGCATTTGCCGTCAACATTTGCTGTAGGTAAACTCACCACGCTTTGCCATTGGCTGAGGTTGCACTCAAACCTAAACCGAACCAAACTGTCTCAAACCCAAAACGAACAACCCTTCCCCTGATGGCGACCGCTTCGAACTGGAACCTTCGAACCATCTTGTATAATGTATCTTGGGAACAACGAAGCTGCGGTTTTGAGCCTTCGTGTGGCCAACCAATCGGACCGGCCAGTCGTTTAGGTCTGAGCCAGGCATTCAGTTGAAATCGCAGAATTATTTTACTGGCGGGGATTTTACATCGACTTTAGGGTCTGACTGATGACGCGTCAAAAAGGTGCAAAAAAATGTTAATTGGCCGCATTTGTTTGTCTGCCTCGCCTGCCCCTGTTTAATTAGTTATTCATATTGTAAGCAAGCGAACCATTTTTTAATTTTTTATATTTTTTATACTCCATTTCTTATGCCACGATTGGGTTTGGTCTTCTACGTGCCTTTCATTGTTGAAAATTATCACCACCTTCCACCACCCCGCTGCCATTTCTCCATCACCTTTTCTGTTGTCCTGGCGCCATTTATTTGACGGCGCTCGAGAAAAAAGTCGAGAAAAGTGAAATTAGCATAAAGTTTCGTCTTTTTCCTTCTTTTTTTTCTGTTGGTTGTTGGGGCAACTTTTTGCAACGTTGCATAGTGGGCGCTTGTGGAACAAAAAGGGTTTCAAAATATTGAAATTCTTCAACGATTACAAATATGCTTCCCTTAAGAAAATAAGAGAAGACATAACCCTTCAAAGTTGGCACATTAAGTCTTTTAAATATACTTTCTCTAACGAAGAGTCATCAATATTTTGAAGAAAATTAAAATATCTATTACAAAAATTAAGATATTAATTTAATTTTCATCATTTTAAAACACAAAAACCTTGAAAAATTTAAATAAAAAATCTCAAATTGTTTTATTTATTACCATTACCATTATTATCTTTTTAGTCACATTAAAATCAATTTTTTCACAAATATTAAATTTTATAATTCATAAGTAAGCATTTAAAAGGCGTAGCACCCATTCCAAACATTTATTTCATTTCTATCTATCATCCCTTATTCGATTATCTCATTTGCATTTTGCAACGAAAAAACTCAATTGGCCCCACTGTGCGTCGTTTGCTGTCTTTTTGCATTTTGTTTGCAATTTCTTGGGTGTCTTCTGCTGCTTTCTTCCTGGCCAATCAACTTTATGGCCCAAACTGTTTAGGGCATTAGTCTTTTTTAATTTTTTGATGCCACATTGTCTAATTTTTTCAGAGGGTGTCAGGAGTGAGCAATAAGGGTGAAGTTTTGAACAGAAGTAGGTTAAGGAAGGTCAAGTGTAAGGGAAACTAGGGAATTGATTTATTTTGTTTTGTTTTTGCTTACGAATTGAAATCTTTAAATGATTTGGAAGCATTTGTTAAAGGAATTTGATTAATTGATCGAAATAGAATGCTTATTACTCTCCATTTATCGTGAGTCCCTTTTCCAAGAAGACAGGCAAAAAGATTTCCTGTGAATGACTAAGACTAAATATTATTCCAGATTACAGAACTTTAGAGCATTTGGCGTTTAAAATCAAAAATCGCATTTATCTAGTCAATTGCCATTTCATTATTAACTTTTTGTTATAAGTAAACCAGAGACCAATTTCTCAAAAGATACTAGCTTAAGAACCCAGCACCACCATATATTTGTCCTCTGGCAACAATGCATGATTCCTGTTAACAGTCCTAAAATCGAATCGTACTTGAATCCACCTTAATATCAGTAAAGTAATCAGGCCTTTCTCTATGCTTTTGCATTAATTTTGGCTTTGCGTTTTCGAATTCAATTTCCATTGAGTGGAAATCAAAAATTCGTTAATTCATAAACATTTTATAGCTGCAGTTACTACAAAAACAATTCAAAAACTAGGAGACTACAGTTGGTCTATCGATAAAAGTTTCTTTTTTGGTGTTATTGAATAAAACGAAGTACTTTTCGAGCCCCCCTCTCGCCACTCTTTTGTATTGCACAAAAAGTTTCTGCCTCCAATTTGCAATTGATCTCTGAATCGATTAAGCCACTTAATTTTTTCCATCAGCTGGTAGGAGTGCTGCATGCATATTAATTATGTTAATGCTAATTAACTTTAATTTATTTAGTAATTATAATTCAATTTTTGCATCAATCCAATGCAAACAACAAAAGTGCCAGAACAATTTCTATATAATTCGAGAATGTGAAATGCAAAATGCAATGGGAATTGTTAATGGCTTCGGTGGCTAGTGGAAAATTATTGCTTGTAATTTATTTATGTCATGTGCGGCACAATTTGTTTCATCAAGCATGTGAAATGGATTGAACGCCCATGAAATGGACAAGAGACAAGCAGAATGTACATATGTAACAGTAAGACGATATCATAAAGCTGTACAATAATCCAAAATAGTGGGCAATGTCCTTTCAGTCATAAGTCACACTGACCATGATGCAGGATAAAAAGCTGAAAATACTTTCCCTGTTAAGATATCGGTAAGTGAGAGGTCTCAAACGTGAAATAAACTGTTCAACGAACTCGCCACTCAATTGGCTAATTGTATTGCGTGCTGTGTGGAAAGTGGCACCGTCTTGTTGAAACCACATGTTAGCCGAGTGAAGCTCTTTCACTTTGGGTAAAAAGTATCCATTCAAGCAGAAACGAGCTTCGTCGCTGAACACAGTTTTAGGTCGGGTAAGAGAGCAAGAATATTAACATATAAATTATATAAATTCAAAACCGAACATGTTTGACAGTAAAATGAGAAACGAAAACAGTTGACCTTTGGAACAAGTGTTGCCAAAAAGAAAGTTGCTAAAAAATCACCCTTTACTAATAACTGTCGATAATGAAAGAAGGATACAAGAATTATTATAATGAATTGTAATATGAAATCACAAGGGAAAACATGGGATAACAACTGCGATAACAAGTTGAGATGGAAATTGTTGTGTACATAAATAACAAACGGAATACTTATTTTGATCTCTGCATTTCACTCACGTTTCATTTCAATTAATGTCCACGCAAACCATCAATTTTTAATTGTTTACACAGCAAACGCATTTCAATGTAATGTCAAATGGCTTAATAATTCATTTATCCCGCACCCCCTTCTCCCCTATCATCGTCAAGTGGCCGCTAGAGTTGAACTCTTGCGGGTCAACTTTTCTGTTGACTTCCACTTAAAGTTTGGCCAAAATTCTAAACAAATTTAATTGAAAAACTTTTTGTCGCTCCGCTGCGGATGCCAATGGTCAGATTTCTGGGAGCTCTTGGGGAGCCACAAAAGGATACAAGTGCATATGCAATTGTTGCCCAAGTTGCAACTGCAGTTGATTTTTTTTTTTGTGTGTTGTTGCTGCGATTCACTTGAGGCCCGTTTAGCATTTAGTTTGTTGGCTTTCTTTGAACAAAATTCCCGGTTTTTTTCTTATTTAATTATTTTTTTTTTTGTTCGGACAAACTGCGAAAGTTTTCTGTTGTTGCTGTCTGAAATTGAAATTATAAGTTTTTGGCTACTTTCTGTGGGTCTGTGGGATGTCTAAGGAGGAGGGGGCTTAGCTGGAGGAGTGTTTCCTTAGTGCCGGGACAAAGTGTGGCAAATTATTTACTTCAAAATGAGGCACTTGAATTAAAAGGTAATGGTGGAGGCAATTTGCCTAAATTTGATCAACATCTGATAAACATTCAAGAACATTCATTGGAACAAAATCGCACGCAAGCATCCACTTCTGAAGCTGTCGTTGTTGCTGCAATCAAATTTGGAACAATTTCGTAGTAGAATGAAGTTCTTTTAGGCATTTTACAACATTCAATCTTGACTTGAATATGAAATAAGAATACACAAAGTGAGCTGAAACCATAATCCAATATAGCCTCAGGTGGTGACGAAGTAGGACGAGTTAGTGCATAATTCATTTGTGAAACTTGTATGCCATGAATTTAGGCTGATTCAATTATAATGTTGGTTGCCTTTTAAGTAACAGTCTATCAAATCCTTTTGCCCTCTGCACACATTGATGTGCACTTACTGTAAGTCAGCTAAAGTTAAGCATACCATATTACAGTGTCACTCTTATATTCGTCCTTTTGTCTGTCCTGGGTATTATGTACAGTATTATTTTCAATCAAGAGTTCGCTCCGTCTGACAGTCAGATCGTTGCGATATGAAAATGGAGATGAATCGGGGGGCTATTCAACTATAAAATGCCGTTAAGTTGTCCCAGCTGTCTTTAGATATGTAAAAGGAACAGGCAAAAGCTGCTTTCTCTCAGTCTCACTATGCGTATGCAAGTGTGTGTGTGTGAGTGTCACGTGACTTTAGATATACGTACATATATATTTTTTCTGGTTGCAGGCAACGTAGTGCTGCAGCAAACCATTGAAAGATTTATATGAAAACTCAAGGATCAAGTTGCTGCTGGAGGTAGGTGTAGATGTGTGTGTGTGGGCGTGTGGGTGTGTGTGGATGCGTATCCATGTAAGCATGACATTTGCCGGCTGCAAGTGGCTGATGCTGCCATTGCTGTGGGGGTTGGCTGGGAGCAAACTTGCATGCCATTGCAATCCAAGATGTTGACGACCAAGTTATGTCCTTGTTGAGATTCACATACCCGTACAGACATTAAGGCAGCGAACACTCCCTATACGCAATTCTGTTTTATTTGGGTAATTCGGAAGTAAAGTCTGCCGATATAATATCTAAATAGACAAACTGATATTCAATTCTATTGATAAGGAATTCTCTTCTTTCTAAATGCATTGAAGAGTTCAATCAGACTAATTGATTGACTGAATTATTGACTGTTGAAGTGAGTACTAAAATCCTGTGTTAGAATATTCTTTCGAAAAATGTGAAAAATTAAAAAAATTACCATCCGACCAGTTTTTGACTCATTTTTACATATCTGTACCATTCTTCTGGAAAATGTACCCTCCTTGGTGGAAACAGGATGGTCAAGTTTAGTTTCCAGTGATTAGTTTCAAACTTATTTTCAAAGTTTCAATGACTTTTAATTATGGGAAAATCTGGCTCTCATTTGGAAAATTAAGGCAACTTTGTGGTATTAAATTTTTCCATCATTTTGAAAGATCTTTATGAAAATTCGACAAGGAATGAATGAAAATGGGAGGTCAAGGTTGTAAGGCAAGAAATTTATAATCAATTTCAAAATAACACAGAAATAAATCCGGAACAGACAACATTAATGTTTTGGAATTTTTATTATTAAAGCCGTAAAATGTTTATTTTGTATATCTGCAAAGTCTTGAAAGATAGCATACCTTTGGGATGACTATTATTATTATTTAAAGAGAACAATATGTTTCTTTCTTTATTGGCAAGACATCCAACTACAAATACAATTTAGTGTTGAATCTAAATGATTATCGTGTGCTGAACACCAAACGGTTTTCAGATATGGTCCATAACATCACGTTGCTTCAAATGAATTTGTTGACCTTTGTTAGGCTCGTCTTGTGGATATCATTTAAATATGTTTTGGCTAACTCTGATATTGTCGTAGAGTACTTTTTCTTAGCTACAAATTTCTAAGATTTTTTCAAGCGAAGATATACCATTTTGAATACATGTGGTCAAAATGAACATCTTGTGTAACGCCCATAGAGATATGCAACGGATGTTGTTAAAAATTTTCATAAGAACTGAACTCAAATGACTAGCCAACTCAAGTGATATTGTGTAGCATACTTTTGGGCAGTAGACAACTTTATAATATTGGGCACATGCATTCCAAATGATATATCTTCGCGGTAAAAAATCGCAGAATCTTTTGGAATAGTTTAATTTAAAGCTAATAAGTTATACTTTGCGCTTATATAAAATAGAAGATAAGACTATAGCATAGGTTTTCCATAAAATGTGTCTAAAATGGAACAAAATTAACACTTTAATTTCCCTTCCCACTACTCACACCTAACATAACATAAATAAACATATCAATAATTTATTAAGTAAATGTTTAAAAACTTAAGATTTTGCCAAGTAAGTTGCTTATATCCAAGTACAACTGTAAGCCAGATAAAGATTTTCTAGATGCATATGCTTGCCATTTGTATTATTTCTTATTTTAATTTCCACTTGTGAGCGTTGACTTGCTGCCTGACTTACATACATACGCATAAATATATATATATATATAGGTGGAAATGTGTGAGGATATTCTATTCCATGCGAAAAGACTTCTCAGTTTCCGAAAAATAAAGAAACGTTCATCAGTCTCACTCACTCTCTCGCTCTCTCTCTGGGCGCCAGGTTTATTTTGTTTTCTTATATTTTTTATTGGGTCTTTGCCCCACTTTGTCTCTGACTTGCAACTTTTTTCATGTTTTTGCTGTTGTTGCTGTCCTTTTTACACTTTGTCGCATTGTAAGGAAGTGTGCAACACTTGAAAACTACTTTTACTTTTGTGTATACGCAACACTATATGCTGCAGCTGTGCCCCAGTGCCCCGCCCCGCCTGCCACTGTGCAACCATTTACAAGTTTTTGGCTTTCGCCTTCTCATGTATCGAAATTCTTTTGAAGCACCTTCAAGACAAGTTCTGTTTGTCATCCCAAACATCTTGTCTTTGTTGTCCTTTCAAGTACTTCATTTTGTTGGATGTCCTTCTGCGTGTGCGTGTGTGAGTGCAATTAATGGCTGAAGTAGGTGCGAAACTGAACAAGAGACACAAATGTGTTTAAGTGTTTTATACCCCAAAGCAAAGAAGAAGAACTTGAAATTGAGCATATATACCCTTGAAAATTTTACAAAGGGTTTGGTTTTTGACCAAGCGTTTCTTCTTTTTTTAATTGTATTTTAAGTTCAATCAACTTTTGAGCGAGATCAGAATCAAAGAAAACTCCGCCAACACTTTGCAACCAAATGTAGGAAAGTAAATTCCAAAAGATATTTGCTGAATATAAAGGGAGAAAGTTTGAATATGGTAGAATCCCCACATGTTCCTTGAAGATACCAAACTGTTCAGTAAAAGCATCTCAAGTATATTCAGCCATCAATTGATAGTGGATTACGGATTTGCCTTTTTTTTCAACAGGAAGCATGTATGTACGTACCTACACTACTAAGTACTCGTACTAGTACATAAATCTCCATTCAACCGTAAGCCAAAGTCGCCATTAAGACCCATTTTAAACCCCAATCGGATTTGCTGCCTAATTGCCTCACACACGCCGCGAATCTGGGCGACAACAATGCGAAGTGAAAGTGAAACTTCAATCCATTGCTCCTTCTTTTGGTAATTGGATGCCAGAGCAAAAATATACAAAAAGGGAAACCCAGAAACGGGAAGCATTCACGTTCACGATGTGTCAGAAATGTGCCACAGACACGCCAAATGGAGAGAAACGCGAATGAAAATCGCGTGACGCGTGCGAGAAAAGTGAGGAGAAATAAAATGACAGCAGTCGTCGCTTGGGGTTTTTATGGCTCTTTGAGTAGTACAAGCCAAATGACCCAGACAAATGGCCAAGAACAACAACAACAACAAGCGTCGAGTGACCGACAAAACACTTTAGCCCGCCACCAGACGACAACGGATCGGACTTCTTAGCCAGGTGCTTAAGTGCTACATAAAAAACCACAAGAGGAAAAGGTGGCGGCAAGACAAATATATTTTTTTTTATTATAGATTTTGGTGTGGAGTGACCCTTAATTAAGCATTTTTATTTAGTGGCTTATAATGAGTGGATGAGTGATCATTGAGCTCGAGGCGCCGCCGCATAATCAATGCACATTATCAGTATACTTTTTATGGGATGTTTTGAGTGCAAGATTGGTTTGAGATGGAACATATTAGAGACCACCAATTCTACATTATTTTCTTATGACCTAAACATGAATGAGGTGCTTGTAAAATGGTCACTGGAAAACTAGAACAGATTAAGACACTACAACAAAATAAAATATTTTTCTTAGGGACTGGGAAATGTTTTGAAAAATTGGTTATAAAATTGTACATTTTAAAAGCGTAAGATATTTCAGCTTCAGGGGTCGAACACACTATTTCAGCGGAGAAAAACTCCGAATTCTGGGTTCAAACCGGCTTGCAGCCCTGCACCTAACTATATAAAAATCTGGTAGTAAAGTTTCAGAAAGCTCCCGGTCCTATCATTAAAAGGCTTTTAAAAATAAGAAAAAAAGTAATTTTTTGAAACAAATATATAGTTTCTTAAACAAGAACTACATTGAGGATTCTAAAATAGGGAAAAACTGGATTAGTCGAATATAGACAAGGCAAAGAGTCGGTTCTGTTCAGGGTTTTTGGGTCGCTTAAGCCGATCCATTAACATTTAATTTAAAATATATAACCCATTGATCCCAAGCCGGAACCGGTTCCTTTTAAAACTAAAATAAAAAGAAAGTCGGTCAAGCCGAACTATAATATACCAGACAATACTCTGTAATATACTCTGTAGCATCGAAAGTGTATGCTCAGTATACATCTTGAAGCCGCAGTAGCAGCAGAAAGAACCACAGCAAATGCGCTGCAGCTGCGAGCATTCTTTTGCTCATAACTTGACCATCCATCATCCAAGCTATACGGTTGTTGAAACTGATAAGATAATATATAAGTATTTGGTCTATGGGGACTTCTTCCCTTCTTTCTTCTGGTTGTTACATACTTTTGCACAAACTAAATATACTCTGTGTACCTTTGGTAAAGAGTATAACAGGTTCGCTTAAAACAATCTGTCAAATTCTTAAGAACTTGTATAACTTTTTAGTACAGAATCATTATAATTGATAAAGGGGTTTTGGAAAACTCATCCGATTTCTGCAAATTTCGATTTAAAGAGGAAATAAATCGTAAGTCCAATTGGAAAATGTGAGAGCAAATCTCGTTCATTTATTTACTCACAAGGTTTGCCAGGTAATAGAATTGGCTCTTGTGTTCTGTGCCAAGGGTACTGAATTGGTATGACTGGCATACTAAAAGTGTGCAGAACCAATTCATTTCTAAGATCCCCCGATAAAGCACATGCTCAATTTAAGTCTATTTTTTTTAAGACTCTCTATTGGCCTTCGACCGCACCCTTTACTTGTTTTATTCCACCTAATTACCCAGCCATTAAATGTCAGAAAACTTTTGACAGGGCAAATAGACTTTCAATTGATAGTACACAGGTCAACGAATAAATACTAATAACTGTCGATAATGAAAGAAGGAAAAAAAAATGATTACCCAGAGACCCATTTGAGCTTAAAAAGCAGAAAAGAAAAAAAAATATGTGTACAGACAGACGGACAGCCAAGGCAATTACAGCCATTTGTGAATTCAAAGTCACAAAGTGACATTTAGAGGGGTGGGGGGAAGCACAAACTTTGCTCTCAATTGTCGGGTCAGGTGTGGCCCAGTCGCGACATTATTAACACGTGACTGCAAATTTTTAATTGCCCTTTCTAATTGGGCACTAAGAATGAGAATGATAATGGTGCCCATAACAATAAACCTGCTCAGACAGAAATATTTTGTTTTAGTGAAAGTTCCTTAAAAAAATTAATAAACAGCACAAAACCAAAGAAAAGTCATAAAAGTTAAATATTGCGCATACGCCGCGCTCTGCCTTGTTTTGGTTGTTGTTTTGCATGGTCCATAATAAAGTTGTAAAAGGCAACTATTTATTGCTCGAAAATGTTGATCAAAGTGGCGTGAATATTTTTTTATGCTTTTCTGTATGTTAAAACAACATTTTGTTTTATGAGACTTTTTTCGGGTTCTTTTTATGAAAATTGTTTTAAAGCTTTTAGAGGGATTTAAACGTTTAGTGGGTGAACTTTTAGCAGAGTGAATAAAAAGTTAATGGAAAATAAACAGAACATAAAAAGGTGTATTGAGATTTTTACAATATTTATTTATACAACATTTTGAAATTATTGATGAATCTTAATTGACGCAGTTTGATTTGATTTGATGTCAGGTGTTGAGCTAATAAAGTGGGTCAAAAGGTGAGAGGATCAAATTGAGCGCACATAGTATTGCTATTACTGTCAAACATGTTCACTTGTTCGACAATAAAACTTGAAAATAAGAAAACACTTGAATATAACAAGTAGTAATAAAATAAATGAAGTATAGAAAACAATAAAAATATCAGAATTGAATAATAAATATTAAAAAAGGCGCTCCTTTGTGATTGCATACAAAAATGAAAAGCTTTAAGCTCTCTTACTTTTGCAGCGTCAGCCTAAAAGCTAATGCATGTATAAGAGCATATAAGACCTTTTCAGAATACTGAAGGTGATTCTAAATTTCTTTCTTGTGCTAAACACGAATCTGTTTTCTTAAATGGTCAAAACGCCCATTTTTACCCTTTTGCAAATCTATAGATGGTATTTAAATATGTTAGTTTTGAAAACCTCTACAATGTGTTATTTGTGCTTGGAAAAATCTAGGAAATATTTTGAACTTTTGGGTTTTAAGCTAAGAAATGGTACTTTACGATTATATTATAGTGAGTCAACACACATAAAAAGGTTAATGATGCTTTTGGAGCAACTTTAGGCTTAAGTTGCCAAGAATCCAGACCCAATTGACCATTTGTTATTTAGAATCACCACCAACCTTTCAAAAACATGAGCCGAGTGCTATTATACTCTGTACTAAAGGTACGAAAAGCAAATTAAGCTGGTGCAAAAGTATGTAACAGACAGAAGAAAGCATCTCCAAAACCATATTCTTGATCAGCATCAACACCCGAGTCGATATAGTCATGTATAAACTCACAGATCTCAGATTTTACCTACTGGACATATTTAGTAATCAGTATTATTTACCGATACACCGAAGAAATGCTAAAGATCGGATGAACGATTGTCGAGTTATTAGGAAAACAAACAAATATGCTGGGCAGCACCGACTGAAACTGCTATGGGCAGCACTGTACGCACTGTTACACTTTGTGTGGCAAATGCAAGCCTTTTAAAAATATGTTATAGTCGAGCTTGACCGAATAATTAAATATAAATCTTGGCCGAGATCTAACCAGAAAGAGCATTTTTATATACGCTCTTATAAATATTATGTTAGTACATTTAGCGACGCACACAGCCAACTATCTACCTTGTTGACCTTTATGACACAGATTGTCATCTAATTAAAGACCCAACCCATATGGTTGGTTTGGTCTAGCATCCCGCTCGGTTAGCCCCGAAAATTTTAATTAAATTGCATGCCAGCGAAGTAAAATTTTTGCACTCCGTGGACTTTGTGGTAAATTTACTATGTAATTTCCGTTCAGGGAACACACTGAGAAAGGAGACAGAGACAGAGAGGGAGAGAGGGAACGCTCCTGAAAAGACTTGAATTTTAATAGAAGATGCAGTTCGTGTATATATATATATATATGTATGTGTCTATGGTGTTTGTCATAACTCATGAGTGCGCCTGCAGGTATGCAACGCTCTGCAGTTTTGTGCCTTAAAAAATCATAAACCGAAACCAAACTAAAAACCCTAGAAAATATTAAACTGAACAAAAATGCTTTCAACAAGTTACAAATTTTATGTCTACGTGCGGTTTTTTGTTTGGTTCCCTGGCTGGTCCAGCCCACATTGTTATGTTTGTCGCGTAGATCTGATCAATGACCTACGTGCTGTTGGTGGCGCTGCTTCTTGGGGCCATCTCCTTGGGTTATTGAGCTGTGGCCATTAGGTTTCAATAGGAGGGTGAAACTTGGCTGCTTTTTCAATGCACTGGCGGAAATTGTGGCAAATTGATTGAACTAAATGGCAAATATCAGGCACCAAATTGCCTGTGACAATGAGCTGGGGAATGGAAATGAGACGAAGATGGAAAGAGGGTGTGAGGGTTTGTAGTGGGCAAAACCACCACACGCACTTGGAGCTAGACATGTTTTATATGTCAGTCTCAAGTGTTGCAGCCAGACGAGAACAACTGAAGAGCTGCCGTCACCTTTTGTTGTGTTTTGTTATGGCGGCGAGGATACATATTAAGCAACACACTTTAAGCAAAACTCCCCGAAGTTCAAGGGCTTAAAATGTAATATGAAAATTCAAATTTTGTTCAATTTTCTTACCAAGACGTCCTCAGGATATGGACCCTAAATCATTGTTCCCGCCTCATTCTTTGTGCTCGTACTCGACAGTTATTGCCCTGCCTTTGGCACTCAAAAAGTGAAACGCATAAATATCGTAAAATGAAGTAAAAGCCAAAGGGCACCGCCAGAACGAAGATTGATTTGACTTGTGGACAGCTTTCGTCCACTTTTAAAAATGCATTTTTATTTTCTTTCCTTTTTAATTTGGTTTTTCTATTTTTTTTTTTGCCTCATTCCTTGCGATTAATCAAAGTACAAGATATTTGTACTTTTTGGTATTGTACTGAGATTGATTAATTAATTTTGGGGCCAAATGCAATTAGTGGTTAATAAATTAGTTGAGTAAAAGTTTTGCCAGCTAAGTGAGTTGGTAATTGAAAGTGTAGACATTGTACTAATAGACGAAAATGTCAATAATGGGTTAACTGAGGAAGTTTATGCTGATCTGAAATTTATAATCGAAGGTTACAGTTATATGTCTTCGTTATATACAACGTAAAGAAGAATTCGAAGATTTTCGGATGGAAAAGTGGATAAAAAGTGCACAGAATTTTTTTTCTTTTTAGTATTTGTAGTCTAGAAAGCTACACAAACTAACCTTGCTAATCGAAATTAAACTAATAATCTGATCCTAAATTAGAAGACTCTTGGCCAAAACCTATTCTAGGCATGTTTCTATTTACGATTTCGATCAAACAATGCACAAGGTGAGGCTACTGATCTCATTTAGTTTTTCAGTTCAACTCAATCACAGTTCAATACGTGGCGCAGTAGGCGGTCATTTCATTTGCACGTTGAGCGAGTCGACCAAAATAAGGTTAATTTGATAGTCGATAGAAAAATCTATAATGGCTAATTAATCTAAAGTAGTTACATATGTTAAATCAGCAACTTGGAACCCGTTCTGTTTTTTTGCGGTTTATTTTAAGGAACCTCTGCCTGGGTATTTTAAGAGCAAACTTTAAATAAAAGCAATGGACATGCTACTAACATTGTACTGGATTTTCATAAGAACCAACTATTGTGTTGACACATTTTGCCAACAACATGCAGAAAGTCAACATATTTTGCAGCAAAATACAAAAAATCTAGCACAAGCTTTAAAGGAAATACAATCTCTCAACAATCCGCAAACAAAGCTGCTGCACATAGTCACACATTCATAAGTCTATGTATATGGATGGGCCTGAGACAAATCGAGGGATAACAGCAAACAATAAAAAAAATATATAAAAAGAAAACTTCAGCTGCCGACAAGCCATCCAACTTAAAGACAATAGCATTTGGCACATATTGTCTCCTGTTGGTGTGCCACAAACTGCTCTTGATCAAGGGGCGAAAATGGGGCACAATTTGAGTTTTCGATTCATATTCTCTCGCATTTGGCCATGTCAGCACAACATTAACAGGCCAACCAACAATAACAAAAATTGAAGTGATGAAGTGTACGGTCGCCAACCTACTCCCACCCACATGAAACCTGGGCAACATTGACGACCATTGTTAACTAGAAGAATATTGTGTCTGACAGGAGGTGGTGAAGCCTAAGGATATTTGTATTTGCCACTCGAAACAATACATAAATCCACTTGAGGCAGCAGTCGCCAAGACAAAAACCAACGGCCGACATCAAGCCCAGTTAAAATGGAAACATTTGACAAGCAAAAAAGAAAAGAGAAAACCAGCAAAACCGAATGGCAACAATAAAAAAACCCCCCAAGAAATAAAAGAGTTGAGCTGACCAGGCAATAGAAATCAATTGAATTATTGCTTAAGTTTTACCAAAATATGCGCATACAAGAATGGGAGTAAGTGCATTTGGGGCTCATAGCAAAGTTAAATTGATGATGGGTGTACTTAAGGTTAATGTGAAAACTTTTGTTGAAAATGTTGAAGACCTTTATACGAACATATTAGATTATCATTACCTTTACAAATTTTCATTAACTGATACAAGACGCATTGATTTGATTTCGGTTTCAAGTTTCAATTACATAGAACAATCGTAATGGTAATGAACTTATTAATTAACCCTCAAATTGTAATGTTAATGGCAGTTTAAAGTTACAGCGTTTAACATCTGGTAGCTGTTTGGTTTGTGTATGAAATATATTGAAATGTTTGAGGTTGTGATTCTATTACCTTATTGTCTATTGGTTATGTTAATCTCAATAAGAAAGTAAAATGAATTTGGAAAAGATAAAACCCTACACAACCGGCCACCTTCACGAGCTATTGGCGTTAGCTTTGAAGTAACTAGCCCTGAAAAAGCTTCTCATACTTTACCCTTCGGATACGTCGTTAAGCTGCTGGTTCCTTTCTCTTGTGCGAGAATTAGAAGCACACAAGCCAAGAGATTGAAAGAAGCTTGGCTGGGCCCTTTGGGGCTGTAAATTCAATTATATAAAACACGAACTTAGCCCATACCTAGGTACTTTACAAAAGCAATAGCGCAAGTAGTGTATGGGGCTGAGTC
Source organism: Lordiphosa fenestrarum (assembly GCA_035044985.1). Taxonomy (NCBI): domain Eukaryota; kingdom Metazoa; phylum Arthropoda; class Insecta; order Diptera; family Drosophilidae; genus Lordiphosa; species Lordiphosa fenestrarum. The sequence continues at coordinate 1,275,272 of JAWNNO010003804.1, read as the reverse complement.
ACTTAAGCTTTAATTCGCTTATATTTCTTCCTTGCCTTGGAAATCGAAGCTGGTACTTTTTGTTCTTATATCCAATATTTACATTTTTATTTTATTTGCCTTGTGTATTGTCTACCCATCATATTTTCTTTGTTATATTAATTTTATCAAAAACAATGGAGATAAAGTTGAAAAAAGGGGAAGTAAATGTCAAGTACAGGAAAAAGGAGATGGATGAAAATAAGTGAACAAGTAAGCCAATAAATAAATTTCAGAATTAAATATTTAAGAGTTCGTACATCAATTGGTGTATTTGTATTGGTATAATAATAATAATTATTCTTAGTAATCTCTTGCTAATATATAAATACTTTAGCCCGATTTACCGCCTGACTGACTGATAGTTAACCCACAGCTCAGACCGCTTATCCAAGAGATCTAATATAAGTCATATTCCTTGGGTTGAGAAATGCAGGCACATTATGAAAGAATATTTGACAAATTCGTTTCCGAAGTGGTTGAAAATGCATGGAAAAGTTTAATGAAAAGTTCAAAAATCCGGAAAATTCTGTATTTCTTCTTTTTAATAACTTATTGAGTTGAAAGGATTGTAAGCAAATTAATTAGACACGTGAAGTTCCGAATTTGAAAAATCAACCTTTCGTATAAGATTTTTGAGGGGAAAATCTATTTGACTCAAACTCAGCTAAGTGAGCGAAATAACTTGGGATGAATTTATAGATTTTGGCAAATATACTCAAATATTAACCTGCTAAATTTAAGACTGAGTAATGTTTTTGAAGAAACCTCTCTTGAAGAAAAACATTCGCCAAGAATTCCAAAAATCCAGCCCAAGCAGGCAAACCTAAAGAATTCTCTAAAATCTTGAAATATTAGCGGTACCTCGGTATGATTTTATTTTTAATTTGCTAAAACCTTGCTGTTCTTCATCTTTCCATTAACTAGGCATTTCTCATCTCATCTGAACATTTCTCAGACGCATTGACGCATAAGAAGACTAGAGGCTACAGATGAGTCTTATGAGTTTTAGCTTCTACAATCCAATATCATCAAGTTATCCGCAATTTTTCAACTGCACTGAAGGGCTGTCGTTGTGTATTAAATATGTGCACAACCCAACAGTTCACCTACCGTAAACAGCTAAGCTGATCCGAAGTGGGCGGGTGGCTCACAGTAGGATACAGGCTGCTAGTTCTAACCGCAATTTATGTCGACTTCACTTCCGGTCTGCGGGAAATAACTCTTGTTGGGCTGCCAGGACCTTGGCTGTGCTTTGGCCCGCCTGCCATGCCTGGTTCTGAGTGGATGTGTGTGTGTGTGTGTGTGCGGAATTTCTTGTCATCATTTTGAGGCAGCTGCAAATTAACTTGCATAATTTAAAAGGCAGTCCGAACATTTTGCGCTCAGTTCATCAGCGCATTTAAAAACATGATGACTTGCCCCATGGCCTTGGGTACTAAATTATGAGTGTTGAGTGGCGCATAAATCAACATAAAATGCTTGCTTGGATGGCTTTTTGTTAGGGTCAATTGATAAGGCGTGTTTTAATTGGGTTAGATGAAAAATGCATTTTCCTGCTAAATTCAAAATTACATCATTGCCCTCATTTGGCCAGAGTTGGCGCCATTTGGGCCCCGCCGAAACAAGTTCAAATCTTTAGAAATGCATAAATTCTGATGCGTGTGGTTTCTTATTTGCCATCTCCATGGCAGTAAATCCGCAAAATTGTTAAGCCAAAACCCGAAATTCGAAAACCAACTGGAAAAGCCAATGACTGCCACTTGGCAACATATCAAAAAAGGAAAAAAAAGAGAGAAAATAGACGATGGCGGCTCGTTGCCGCCATGGAAATTTACGAGTGACACAAATGGTCTTCTGGTGCATTGCAGTTCCATGGTAGAAGGAGCAGACAAAACGGAGTAGAAAATGAGGTTTTTGGCCATCCAACTTAATGACAAGACAAATTATGAAATTTTTAAGATGCTTAATTTTTGTTGGCTAGCACTCAACTGGGGTGGGATACAAAGGAAGAGGGGAGGAGAAAAAGTGAATGAATTAGCCATTGCTGCTGCTGCTGCTGCGATTATTCGTTTTTGCTTTACACATTAAGCATTCATGTTTGCGCCAATTTGAATTGGGTTCTGTTTGTTCGGCTGGCATTATTTTCTATGTAACATCCAAGGGCGTATTTAAGAAGTCGCTACAAAACCATTTCTTTGGTATGGCAATGAGTTACTTCAATAAATTTAGCCTCTCTGGACTTAAATTGTAAACATTTTAACGCAAAATTTTATATGATAAGGCTACGGCTTGAACAAATTAAATAATCTTATATTAAGATCAAATCAGACCCAGGTCTAACTGATTTGTTAAAAATAAAGATTGACTGTGTTTTTTGTGAATTTAACCCATCCATAATTGATGATTTTTGGTTCCTGCTGCCTGGATTGATTACAGAGAGGACTATTTTATTTACTTATATTTCTACTTTTTTTTATATATTTGTATTTTTTTTCAAGTTTAATCTAATGAGCTGGCGCTAGAGCAGACAACTGAAAATGCATTTGTTGTCATGTTTTTGTGTTATTTTGTTTGTGGTCGTTTTCATTTCATTTACAGTTACACTTGAAATGCCAGAGAGAGGCCTGCAGATGAGCTTTTTGCTGCCTGATTTCCCAGGTGCCAGGTGGGTGTTTGGTTAGAACATAGAAATAACCCACATGAGCCCACACAATTTCGTACATTTTCATATTTTTGCTGGAGCAGACAACCAAAGCCCAAACTCCGTGACAAGTGTGTAGCCTGAATTCTAGTTGGAATGGGTGTGCATAAAATGCATATGCGGCTGATTTGGATGGGTCTTGGGCTTATTTGTGGTTAGCCCAGATGGTAGCAGTGATGTGAAAGGACTAGTCTTCTGTTTTTGATTTAGTATTTTTTTTTTTTTTTTTTTGTATGCTTTCTGTCTCTTTCTTGCTGTTGTTGACAGTTGAAAAGTTGGCCAGATTTTTGCTTGATGAATAAATTGTTTTGAAATTGAATATTTAGCTTTGGTTTTCGACCCACCTGTAGGAGCAAAATGAGTGAGTTTTTACTATCTTAAATTTAAAAATTGAAATAGCTTTTTGTGCAGATTGTGTAGACTTCTGTTTTAAAGTTTTTAGCGTCTCTTAGTTAAAACTTAACTACAGAATTGACTTATTTTGAACAGCAAACAATCAGAAACGAAACTCTTTTAGTTATTCAAACTTTGTGGAAATTGCTTAACCCTCTTTAGTCATTGATGACAGATTTTAGTTTAATAGTTTAAAAGATCAAATTGCGTAGCAACATTAAGCAACTATTCTGTGTTTTTACCATAGACTTACATTGGTACATCTTATTTTCGTCGTCTTTCGTCATGGGGTGACAGGGTAGGATTGGGTGGGAACCCTGTTCCTGTCCAGACTAAGTGTTCATAAATTGGTAGCGTATTCAGAGTTGTCTTAGCAGTGTATGGCAACCCTGATACAGTCGAGGTTACATTTTTATACGTTGTTGTATGCCTAGTTGTCTTACGTTTAGGTCGTTTCGTAGTTGTCTTATGTTTAGGTCGTCTCGTAGTTGCTGGTTTACCATGTACCCCGGGTGCCAGAATTGGATTCTTATCACTGCATTTTTCCATTTTTTCATTAGTTGAGCACAAATTTGTATATTGTGAACTCATTCCCGTTTTACAGTGTTCGCCTTGTCTATATCTTGCACTCCTATAAACAGGATTAAGTCTATTAACCATGGAAATGCCACAACTGTAGACACATTTGAACAGCTGATGAACGAAATTGGGCAAAATATAACGGATGACAGCACAGCCGATGCGATCACTACGATCTCTAACCACTTGCTTAAAGTAGGAAGTGTTTTTTCTGAAATTAAATATAATACTATTAAGCTGATCTTTGATCTAGTATTCTCTTTAACTCACGCGTGTGTTGTTGGCTTCAACAATTCGAATTTCGGTTGATTAAACCAAAATTGCATATTTTTTTTAATTATTGCCCTTTTAGAAGTCACACAATAATAAATCTCCAATGCCTCATTTTGTCCCGTCGATGGATAATTTAGTGTTGCGGCACATTTCAGTTTCTTTATATTACATTGACGTACTGCTACCTCGGCCACCTTAGCCAAGTCAGTATCCCATTGAAGCACTGGCATTCGTGCTGCCCTGGGCATGTCGGAAACGCTTCCAGCGGCCACCGAATTGCGAAACTTATTATGTTGGGACAAAATTAATTTAATAGTTTTCTCATCCATTTCCATCACGCTCGTGGCCCTGTCCGGACAATTGTCGTAGTATTGCTACAAATGATCATTGATTCGCCTATGGCTTATTTGATTTAGCTAAGGACTTATCACTTACTCCCTTATCTTTGCAGAGTATGTGCACTTGGCCGGGGCACAGTTTCTTGTGACACCAATTATTGGCCAAAGAACTTTGAGCAAGCATTAGCCCTAGTAAAAGGCCAATCATGGTCCGCTATTCTGTTGACACGAAACTGATTATTGTTATTAAAGAATTGACATTTTATGCATAATATTTTTAATAAAATTCAAGTTGTTTGGCAATTACATGGAACCAAATATATTAAGAGTGCTGGGTAAAGCAAAGCCCTAAGGTACATCGAGTATATTAAGTTTGTGCAAATGTATGTATGTAGCAGGCATGCACGCTGCCTATATGCATCGACAGCAAGCGTTATATCTTATCGAAATAATTCACTTAAACGTTAGTATTCAGCACTCCAAAATAATAATTTTGTCACTCTACATTATATAACTGGAAACATTTTGAGCTTTTCGAAAGTGTTTCTATTTATATAAAGAATTGTGACGAGATAAAAATTCCAGGGTGCTGGATGCGCACCTTGAAATTGAAATCAATCATAAACCGAATCTAAAGCTACACAGACTTAAGCTTATAAAACGATAAAAATGTGTTGATATATATATATACAAAGTTAGTTTTAATGGAAAATCAATTACAACTTTACTTGCATTGAACATGTACATCATCGACTCAAAGCAAATTGCAGTTGAGTGCTAAAATAAACTAATTAAAAGGTCAACAGCTTTGCCCAATAACAATTTGTCAACCCTTTTCTTGATTGATTCGTCATGCATAAAAAAACTAAAATTCTGTCAACTTTTGTGGCACTTTTTCCCTGTATTTTTTGTTTTGTGCGTTTTTGGTTTGTTAGCTTTCAAAGTCAATTAGTGTAATTAATTTGACTTCACGCCACCGTCACACGCTCTGTGTGGTCATTTATCAACAAATGCAAAAGAAAACATAAAAAACGTCACCAGGCCAAAAGGCAAAGCTTTTGCATTCCTGGCTTTTCTAATTTTTTTCCCTTTTTTTTGTTTGGCTGAATGTGTGTAACAAACTTTGCCTACCCCCCCAAAATGCTGTGATGTGATTGCAGCGACTGGTATATTTTTGTTGGTCTGTGATTTTAATCAAGTTGTTTGTGGAAATTTAAAGTTCTTATTTCAAGACTTGATGGCACTCCTGACTGTCAATAAGTGGATTAGCCTTTTAGTTGACTGGCTTATGGCACAGTGTAAAAGTGTGGAATGGGGGAGGTGGGTAAAGACACAAACACGCCGCAGGCGGTAAAGCAGCCGCCCAATCTCCCTGCGGGTAGGTCTAAGCCCCCGTTAAGCGGCAAATGTGTCGCGGCTAATGTGTGTTTTATTGGATTTATTGTTTCACGCCAACTTAGCTAAGAAATAAAATAAACCCACAAAGAAAATACAAGGAAGAAAGTCGGTTAAGACTGACTGTAATGTACCCTGTGGCTGTCAGTAAATAGATTTTTGTATTAGATTTGGCTTAGTGGGAAATTCACGCTCTAACAATTTTCAAGAATTTCATTCCTGAAATAGAGCCAAATTCGCTCTTATTTTGGTGCTTTTAGATGATGAGTTTGGTGAAGAATCTGAGAGAGAAGAGGAATCACATTTGAGATAAGAGCGTTGAGTCTGCTCTCACAGTTTCTTAAACAAGAGTGATATGTGTGAAGCTACCAAGCGGCGAGCGCTATCGATTTTTGCGCTCATGTTGCTTTGGAATTCCCAAGCAGTTATGACATTGCTGGCACGAAGAGACGGAGATGTGTGTAAATTTAAATAAAAAAAGGAACAAAAAACCGCAATTTTAAGTTGTTAATTGATCGGAAAATGGGCGCCCTAATTTTTGAGTCTGTGAAGCTTTGATTCAAGAGTCAACGATCTTAATCTTGAACCTTACGAGGTCTTGAAGTTTTTTAAATACGTTTAGCACTTAATTCAAGAGCTTTTTAACTTGATTTGAGAATGTTTCATACTTGTTTCAAGTATAAAAGCTCTTGTATCAAGAAAAATGATACCAAAAATGTATACTTGTATCAAGTATTTCGCTCTAGGATCAAGAATTTTCAGTCATTTGAATCATCTGACATTAAACATGCTTGATCCAAGTATAAAGATCTCTTTTTGTGTCTGAGTACAGTTACTCGCTCTCCAAATTTCCTTTTCTGAGACATCAGGGTACCTCAAGAAGTGAAAACTGAAAAGTATTTAGTTAGTGGTTATACAAACTTCAAACAATTGCTTAAGAGCCAACCAAAAACAACTTAAGTAACTTCAGCTACCAACTAAGCTGATGGATATTTCTGCCTGTTGTATACGTTTCCCAGGGTATAAAAACACAAACAGCTCGTTAAAGAGCCAGCCACTTCATTTGATAAACTTTCAAGACAAGATTTTATTCTTTCTTTAATTTCCTCATTTAGCGACAAAGACAGACAGACAGACAGACAGCTAGTCAGTCTGAGAAGTCTGCTGTTAAATTGCTTCCTGTGGCATTTGCTGATTTTTTTTTTGTATTGTTGGCGCTGATTTGCTTTAAAAATTATGCAAATTTAATGAACTCTCTCAATGCTTGACAGAGAATATCTTCAATTAGAGCAATTAATGCACTGAAAATGAAGTGGATAGAAATAAATATATATAATGAGGAAGTCAGTCAGAAAACCAAACTATGTATTTTCATTGGCCTGTTAACCGTTTTCAATCAGAGCAATCGGTTACAGTCCAAATGATTTGTTTACCTTAAAAAATGTTCTCCTTTTTATTTGGGTAAAACGCTCACGTAACTACCGCAAAACTTCAACCTAAAAGGCCACAAGGAAACTACCAAAAAAATAAAAGAACCAAAATAAAATAAAGACCCACATTACATGGTCAATTGGGAACTGATTGAGTTGAGCCATTCAGGTAGATACCAACTAACTAGACCCGATTGATATCCTGTCTCGCTCTTCAGTACAGGTAAAAACTGCCAACGAGCCAGGCTCGTGCTCTCAACTCTTCATCTTTCCCTGCGCCAGGCTACATTTTGCCGTTGGGCTGCCGCAAAGTATGCGATGTTCTTGAGTCTCGTCTCTGAGTATGTGTGTGTGAGTGTGGGTGTGAGTATGTGTGTTTTGAGCGATATAAATAAGTAATTAGCACATAGTGCACAAGCCTCAGCTACACGTTTAATGGCCTCCTTAAAGTGCAATTTAGTTTCAAGTTCTTTGTTCTGGCATAATGATGTACAGCAGATTTTTGGTTTGTTTGTACTCATATACATACAAGCAACCAAGGAGCAGCGACCTCGACAAGCAGTCGATTATTTTTACTTGTCTCTTTACTTCGTTCCTCTTTTGTACGTGTCCTGACTGCGAAATAAATGGCACTGCCTGCTTTTAGGCGTGAAATAAGCTACTTACTGCAGCAGCCACAAAAAAATATGCCAAGGGCCATATGTTAATAAAGAGGAGAAATTATCAATTACCTGACAGCCACAGCAGTCAGTTGTGACTTGAGTTCGGTTGGAAGGGATTTTATTTTCCGGTCAGTTGAACGCACGTTCATTTATGGACTACGAAACAGTGGTGGATTCAATAAGGCATACATCAGGGAAAGTTACCAACATTTAATATTATTCATCTAAATGTAATCTATTTTACTTAAGTAATTTGATTTATTTCATCAGATACAATTGCTCTATCCAACAGATTTTTCCAAATTGAATGTCAGATTTCGAAAGCAAATTATGTTTATAACGCTCTGGGCAATAAGGTCCAGAATATTGAAGATTTGGTTGAGATTTTGTGTGCTGAACACTGATCTGTTTTCGGAAATGGTCCGTTACGTCAAATTTTGTGATAATTTAAGCATAAAGTTGCTTAAAATGCACATTTTAACTATTATTCTGACCCTTTTTGTGGGGAATTTTAAAAAACTATAACTTGAATTGTACATGGTACAACCAAGAATTTGTGACTTCTCTCTCTGAGAATTACCCAATTTAATAAGGGATCCTGCAAAGTGCAAGAAGCCCTGAATTCAGTCAAGGAGAGGAAGGGTAAAAAAATTATTAAAATTGATTTATATGTTGTTTTCTAATTCTCCAAAATAATGCTTAATACTGAGCAAAAAAAATGGAGAAAAGTGCCAGTTGTATAGGAAAATGATCCTGTTCGATCAAAATATTTGCTATCATACAAGTAATTTTCAAGTGTTATACACTTGATTCGGCATTTTATTGATATGAAAAAATACAATATTCAGCCTCAGATTATATCATTATTTTGTTCTGTGTGGGATTGAATATGTTTAGTTTTCAATGTTACATGTTGTGATCTCTTTAAGCCATTTTTAATGGCAACAGGGTACAACGATTGAGAACCCTGTTTATTGAAAGTGAGAGCAGTTAAGTTATAGAATTTATATGTAAAAATGTTCTTACAAATAGATATTATTTTAATGTCTTATCCCTGCAGACCAGATCAGGCATGTTTCATTACTTCCCAAGAGACTCACCCATGAGTACAGTACTAAAATCATGCCTGAAATCAATTAAGGTCATGACGTAATAGGATATCTATGTGTTAAATTCCTGGCTGAAACTTATATAAAGGATGGCATGAATTCAGTACCAGCCCTTCCATTTCACGGCTGATTCAGGTCTGAGCCTGCTTGAAGGGATAGTTAATTTTGCATATTTCCTAGTCAATTTTATTCTGTGACTGGTTAGGTATATTTTGGGATTTAAAATAAGTATTTGGCTGTATACACCCCAAAGGATCAAGCAGAGGTTCCTTTAATATCTTGGCACAACAAAATGTAATTCTGAAAGTCTTCCGCAATTGAAAGTTGAGAGCCAGGAAACTTTTTTTTCATATAATATGATAAATGGGGTGTGTAAGATGCATGGGACGTATTCTTTTCTAGCCGAAATTCTCTGTTTTCAAAGTACATTCCTCTGGGAACTTATAGATTAATCCTTCAAAAACTATGTAATGAACCGAACCGTTGGTTCAAAAACTGTGTGAACCACTGAACCTTACCAGTACTTATTTTTTAATGGATTGCATCCCAAATCTTTCCTGTTCCTGAAACACAAGTATCAGTATCCAACCATGGTTTTTAGGTAAGGAGCCTGTAATATGCCTATTGCAGTTCGAGAAATCGATTGAGATAGAGAAAAGGAGTGTGCCGAATAATACTCTAAAATAGCATTCACAACTATGCATTACTATGATTGTGATCTTACTGGAGCATAAACGAATCATACAACCGCAGAAACAATATCAATTTAGTAAAACCGCAAACAAAATGACGGAAGGTCCACCAACAATGATGCGTCCTCTGAAGTACGTTACGCATAACGGGCAGTTCTTTGTGGGCCTTAAATGAAGCATTTACAAATTGCAAAGTACTTAGAAAACTGCACAGAAGCTGCAACTAATTTCCAGATCTAGTCACGATCTTGTAACACAACGTCTATCTGTGTTCTAGGACAACTCTCCAGGCAGGGCACAGACCACCGCCGCAGCTCTTCAAGGAGGGCATAGGCACATTAGGAGAGATTAACAACCGATCTCAACATGTACATATATATAATGGCATCACTGACCTGGTATTTTCACCGCAGTCTCACATTTTGGGACGAGCCTTCAAGAAACAACAACAAAAAGATGTCAATTGGTTTGCTATATGTGTGTGTGTGTGTGCATGCAGGCAACTTACCAGCGTGTGTTACAGCTTCCCGGCTTCTACTTATTATCCAAAAGCAGGAATAGAACACAATTAAACACACAAAATCACTTTAAAACAATTGCACAATAAAAAAAACAACAAAAACAACTTAAACTTCACTGGCAGAATCTACAAACAAAAATGGTGGCGCGAAGTAGGTGAGAGGGACTGGGCGCTGTGGATTGGCGTGTATGTATCTGGCGGAGCCAAACTTTAACAAGCAGCCAAAATCACTTTAAAAACAATTGCACAATAAATAAAAAAACAAAATAACGCACTTTTAACGCACTGCCAATTGCACTTTTTTTCTTCTTTTCCTCTTTCGACCGACTCTGGCGACACGAACAACTACTTGCCAAATTAAGTGTGACCGTGCAGCCTTTGGAAGTTTAGCCAAAAACCAATAGAGGGTGGTGTTTTTTGGCGATCACAAATTAATTAACGACTTTAACAGATGGCCCGCCGCAGTCTTACATTCCTGCAAAAAATATGTGAATTGGTTTGTGTGTATGTATGTGTGTGACCGCACGCAATTTACCGGCTTATGTAACACTTAACACTTAACATTTAAATAAACACACACAAGTTCACTTTAAAACAATTGCACAAAAAAAAAGGAAAAACAACAGCCACAATAATATAACTTTCCACTGGCACTTTAACATTTCTCCATGATGCAGCATGAGAGGTGCTTTTGAGGCGTAAGCTTTTGGCAAAAGTACGCATCACACTCATCACGCCTCACCTTGTATTGTTGCATCATGAATTTCTCTTCCGCGTCCTCCACCCACTCACGACACGAACTGCTGTTTGCCAAATTTTAGTGTGACTGCACGGCCAGTGCAAGTTTTATGCCATAACTATCGATCGATCGATAAACTATCGGTTGATTCGTTGAAGTTGGAGCTTTGGCGCCTGAACTGAGAAATTTAAATCAAAATCAGTTTTAACGACTGGCAAACGTTACCCACCCAACATTTGAAAGATCATTTTGAATGTGAATAAAAATTTATATAAAATGTTTGCTGGGTATCTGGCACCGACTTCAATCTTGTTGCTTACATAAATCTAGAAAATGTTTTTCTTGCTTATATTAAATATTTTCTTATTTTTAGAAACACTCAGTCTTATTATGAGAAATTTTTTTTCTAAAATATATGGCGAATTTCTAAATTTTAGGGCGATTTAACTTAACTTTTCGATTTCAATTTAAACAAAAAGTCAACTAATATAGTTACTTTCTTGGATGTTAAAATAGCGTTTCTGAAAGCTAATTTAGTTTTTAGTTTGATTAGGTTTCAAGGGTTTCTACTTATGTATCCCTTTTCCTATGCTACTGATTCCTACCTAATATGCTTAAATATGTATACAAACTAATGCCTGACTGCCTTGAGATTAATTTTGTGTTCTGGTCATTGATGGAAGACTTGGTACATTGTGGTATGCCCAGCCAGCCAGAGAGTGAAATTGAATATTTTGGTGACAGCGTACATTTTTTCATTCATTCTTGATGAGCCAATCATACCAAATTAACTCTAAATGGCACAATTCAATTTCTAAAAAAACTTTACTTTGCTCCACTGAGAATCAAATATCGTGTCTTCATTAACCTATATAACTTGGCTTATAAAATGTTGAATAAGTACACTGCTTGACACATATCCAAGCTAATTGAATCGATAAAATAGCACAACAGAGGATAATCGAACTAATGCAAGCTGATGCATTTAATAAATTTTAAATATAAGCCTCTGTAGTCTCAATTTGAAATAAATACAATACGTTTAGAGGCAAGAAAAACATTGAAAAACAAATATGGTTTTGCATAAATGCAAAGAAATGGCAATAAACTTAAATTTAAGCCCACAAGCTGGCAATTTATTGGTCAGTGATGTGAAATAAATAGTGCTGAAAATGACGTTGAAAATCATACATACAAATATATTCAACTGATGCCAAGGAATCTGTTGGGCTTGGTTGAACTTATTATGATGTCATCGCATGGCATTGGCAAGTGAAGTGAAGTTGCAATTGGCCATTCAATCATGCAATTAACATTAATTATGAGACACTCGCCGGCTCAATATTCTTTCGCAGAAGGTAAAAAGCATATTTGCGGCAGCATCTCACGAAATTCCATTTGACAATTTTCGCTTACTGATTTCCCTGCAGACTTTTTGAGCGGATGTGAGGAGTGGGCGTGTGTGTGTAATTAATATGGAAACGGGCAGGGGAATACGATGTGTGTATGGATATGTATATTGTGCCATCAGCCATGAATTTTCGACAGCTAATTGGAAATCGAAATGGATAGTTAAGGGTAAATTTTTTTTTTATTCGCTTTGATTGTCAGCAAAAAGAATATGGAATGGGATTTTAAGGATTAGCTGAAAGGGCAGGGACGTTTATAAGGCCGTCTGAAAACTATTTGCCACCCAAACTCTGAATTCCATTTTTCCTTAATGAAATTTTCTCACCAAAGGTGTGAAAATTCATGACATTTGTACATATTTAATACATTTCGCTGATTGTTAAACTGTCTGCATTTCAGCATTCACCGCTGGCATTCTCTTGTTATACACTTGCAGAGGGTATATTCAAATTGTCCAGATGTTGGTAACGTCCAGAAGGAAGCATTTCTGACCACATAGAGTATATATATTCATGATCAGCTTGACGAGCTGAGTTGATTTAGCCTTGTCCGTCTGTTTCTATGCTATCTCCTCCGTCAGTTTCAAAGCTATAGCCACGAAACTTTGCACGAAGTTTTCTGATGCAAATACGCTGCAAATTTTTCGGAACCAGCCGGATTAGATGTCTATAACGTATAGCTGCGATAGGAGCAATCGGTTGAAAAACTAGTTCTAGTATGAAATACTTTTTTTTTTAATGCAAACGTCTCCAAACTCCGTATTTTCCAGTGTTTTATGCTTCTCCATGATTCTGCCAAGTTTAGTAGAAATCGGACATCTATAAAGTATAGCTGCCATAGAAAAGTAAGGTTAGAAAAAGAGTTTTAGTAAGAAAAACTTTTTTGTTTTCAAAGTAAACCTCTTAAAAATTGGCATATATCTATTTTATGAGCTTTCATACAATTCTTCAAAGTATTGTCAAAATCGGCTGACTATAGCTGCCATATGAATGATCGGTCAAGCAACAAGTAGTAAAAAAAACTTTTTTGTTTTCAAAGAAAACGCCTTCAAACTTTGAATTTCTTAGTTTGCTATGCTTTCCCATGATTTCACCAAGTTTGGTCGAAATTGAACATCTTTATAGTATAGCTGTCATAGAAAAGTAGTCTTAGTTAGAAAAACTTGTTTGTTTTCAGTGGAAATGTTCTATAAATTAGCTAGAAAAACGTGCTGCAAGGGGAAACAAACTTCGGCAGTACCAAAATTAAGTTTCCTCTATGATTTTTTCTTAAAAAGTTCACAATTTAATATGAAAAGTAAGAGGAACAGGGCCGTATGTATGTTTTCATCATTGGGGCTCGAGCATAGAGTTCTCCTATTTCGTAGTTGTTGTCTACTGATCATCCACATGCACACTAGTCTCTCAGTTTTGAAACTATAGAACTGCAGTAGAAAGCTGCCTATATGTAGAAACCGATCGAAACGGATGACTATACACTTAGCTATCAAAGGAGACATCGCAGTACGATTGCTGGTAATGTTTGGGGTCATTTGCTTTAAAATATTTGACAAATAGTCCTTAAGAGCTACCTCAATCCGTAATCAATCTTATAGAGGTTTAATTATCGAAGTTTAATTAAACCGAAATTCTAATAAGCAACATGTTAAAAATATCAACAATTTCCAAAAGTTACAAGTATCATTTACATCTTAAAGATGGTCAGTAAGCTAAACTGAACCAAGCCGTTTTCCTTTTTGGTTTTTGGTTCGGTTTAGCATTTTCGAACGGACGCCGGTTCGGTTTATTATCTTGGTTCAGGCAACTCTGGTTTTACATATAAACGTTTAATTTTGAATTGTTTCTATAAATTTAATTAAAATAATAGATTTAGTTTCTACTTGAGTTAAACTGAGTTCTTATTCCGATTTCTCTACAGAAAACTGGAGACTGGCAGAGCTCCGAAAAGAATTAGCGGTTTAAATATATTTGAAGATTTTATGCATTCTTGTTGAATGAAAACTAGGTCTGTGCTAGAGTCCGTTCAACATTTACTTAAGCCACCCTTAAGAATGTAATGGACACGCATCAAGCATAAATCAATTTATGACCCTGGCCATATCAGATACTTGATCAAATTCCCATATCAACTTGCGCTGAAAACAGGGCAAACTCACATAAAAACGCACACACAAATTCGCAAGAAAAGAGAAAAAAACAACAACTGCACCTTGATTTTTGCCACGCCCCCATATAGCCACATTCCACATTCACCGCAGCGCCGACATAACTTAATGACGTCGTTTTATGTTTCACTTTGGCGGCGAAAGCAATAAATTCACTTGGTCTTGGTTCTTGCAGCGTCGGTCGCCTGTTGTGCAATGCAATTTTATATATTTGTGTGTGTGTGTGTGTGTGTGTGTGTCCGCACGCTGTAGAAATTCGAGCAATGTAATGCAGTTGGAGCTCCTCTTTGCTCCATGTCTGGCTGTGAAAGTGAAATTCCTGGGGCTCACAAACACGACACACACACACAAACGTAAATGTTTCACCTGACAAGCGAAGGTGATAAGGGATATGGAATGTGTGAGGGAGAAAGGGCAGAGAGAGTGTGTGTAGGTGGATTGAGGCTTGTCATGGCTTTGATTTGCACGGAAGTTGCTTGAATTATGTTGTCATTTCAGTGTGCAAACGATTTTGAGTTTGGCAAAGGGAAATCTTAAATTGAGCAAAATTTACAGCTTTTTTACTTACAAATTCGAAATTTATGTGCAAATAAAAAGACATACACCAAAATGAGTAGCTTGGTATCCATGATGGAGTCGACTTAAAGCTAAAATTATAATTTCCAAATTTTACACCACAAATCTTCAAACAAATCCAACCAAAATTAGGCCTCTAGCTTCAATATAAATTCACATACAAATTTGTAAGTAGGTATGTACATATTTTCATCGTCTCAGCAGGATACCAATCAATATGCCCCGTGGGTGGTAGCCAAAAAAAAAAAAATAAGAAAAAGAGATGAGCCTTTGATTTATGAGATTTATGACAAACCATCAACAATTTAAATGGGTGACTCATTAAAGTTGATTGTGAGACTTGTGCGGCTGCAACTTGAAGAACAAATTGGAGTTTCAGTTTGTCTTTAAAAACGATGCAAAAATTATGAAAACTTTCTGCTTAAATGCAGTGGACACTTTTAATGACTAAAAATAAAAAAATAGAGGAGAGTGTACTTCAGCTCGGACGAAGTTTGTATATCCTTTGCGGCACGTTTTTCGAACTAATTTGGATTTAGACTGATAAGAAACAAGTTTTTTTCACTAAGACTACTTTTCTGACACTACCTTTCTATGACAGCTTTACTATATAGTTGTCCGATTTCGACCAAACTTAGTGGAATCATGGGAAAGCATGGCAAACTAAGAAATACAAAGTTTGGAGGCGCTTTCTTTGAAAAGTAACAAGTTTTTCTTACTAAAACTAGTTTCTCGACCGATCATTCCTAAGGCAGGTATAACCAATAGTCATCCGATTTTGACAAAACTTTGAAGAATTGTGTGAAAGCTCATAAAATAAATATATGCCAATTTTCAAGAGGTTTACATTAAAAACAAAAAAGTTTTCTTACCAAGACCATTTTTCTAACTTTACTTTTCTTTGGCAGCTATACTATAAAGATGTCCGATTTCGACCAAACTTGGCAGAATCATGGAGAAGCATAGAAAACTAGTAAGTAAGGAGTTTGGAGACGTTTGCATTAAAAACAAAAAAGTTTTTCTCACTTGAACTAGTTTTTCAGGAAATTAGTCAACAAATTCTGGCCAAACAACCTCTTGATGCTATTCCATATTTAACACAAAAACTAAAGCTTAACACGGGCACGAGACTACCTATACATATAAGGATTAAGATTAAGAGTTTTACTGCTTTCAATATCTAAATAAATCTGCTGGTGCCAATTTGGCTGCAAAACATATTCAATTTAAGCATATAAACGATATCTCTAGTCATTTCATAAACACATTCCATTAATATACACCAAAATGCACTTTATACTACAGCTCACATACATGCCTCACATATAAAACCAATTCAAGATTGAAAATTCCACATAACAATCAAAACGACCGAACTATACAAGCACACAAAAAAAATAAAAACAAACTTTTGACCATAAAAATTTCAATGACAAAACTGCAGTTTGTGAAATTTGAGCGCCATTTCGGAAGCACTAAAAGTTTTTGGTATTTTATACCAATTTTTTGTTTTCTTCTTCTATTTTGGAGAGTGCAATCATCATCAGACGAAGCTTGAGGTCTACGTAACCAAAAAAAAAAGGTGGCGCCACATTTTGAACACCATAAAATTATTGAAATAGTGAAAACGAAAATAACGAGCAGCTGGATAATGACTAAAGCCATTTGTGGCACTAAAAAGTGTAGTTCGAGGAGCGAACCAATTGTCTGCAATAATCATGAAATACATTTTCCAAAATCAAGTTCAAATCTCCAAGGGGTCGCTGTCCAAGGGACAGCTGTTTTAAACGACTCTATCTCAGTTTTATTGTTGCATGCAACTGCAATTGCAGTTGCAATGGTCATTAACAAGCGGCACCAGAAGTCAGCCAGTAAACATGAAAAAGGCCAAACGGTCTGTGAAAACTGTCACAAAATCACGTTACTGATTTTAGCCGATTGGTAGCTAGGCGTGGCGCACAGAAATTCCGACATTCATTCATTATTTCCGCCACGATACGCGCCATGTGGCCCCACGAGCTGGACCAGACCCGTATCCGGGGACACACACACACACACAGCATCCACCAAACAATTTTGGTTTTTAAATTTCAGCCAGCATTCAAACTTTTTGCCCAATGGAACTGAACTGACTGCAGTCGACGTTGACTTTTCAAATGGCAGCCGGCGCCGCCGCCGCAGCTGCCTCACGGCGTGAAAACTTGCTGCCGCCCCCTCCCTCAGAAAATTTGCCACATTGACACAATGAGGGCAACAAGAGGCAAACCTGGCAGCACTTTTTTTCAACAATTGAATTTTTAATAGTGGCAAAGAGAGCAACGTACGAACCCTTCCTCCTCCACTGCCCGCCCCCACCCGGTAGAAACTATCGATTGCATTTTTACCTTTCAGCTTATCCTGTTCTGATTCTGGTCAGTTCAGAGTTGTCTTTCAATATAATATGCAAATAATTTCGGCATGCAAAATCCAACTTTTATTTTTTAAAAACAAATGAATTGCCGGCGGTAGATTGTGTATGTAGAGAGACAGAAATAGAGAATGCGAATGGAATTTCCATTGTGCTTGCTGGCATGTGTCAGCAATGTGTTGATATATAACATATTTATATCGGACAGCAATTGAAGTAATGAACTTTTGATTGATAAAACCAAATTGCTTTTAAGAGCTGCTAACGAAAAATCAAGTATGCAAATTTGTAGATGGAGGAATATGGTTAGATGGCTAAATGAATAGAATTACGTTGAGCATTATTCAAAAAAAAGAAACAGAAACCGTTAACCATAACGGCTTACCATTTAAACTTAGAAAACAAAACCCGAACTATTTTGAATTTTTCGAGCCAAAAACCTATCTAACGAAAGCAAAACATTGTGTTTATTTCAGAGCAGCAGACCAAACCATGTTTCCCAAGGCGAGATTGCACAAATATTAACCAACGATTAATGTTGGAGTATTCAAGGTTCAAGGTTTTAGAGTAAAGATTTTGGTTTGAAATTGGTTCGGCTCACCTTTTTTACTTTTTAACCAGGAATGGTACTAAGTTTAGTCGGATCTTTGAATAAGCTTGCCTCACTTGAACTTAAGTCAAAGATCATTTAGATAATTGTAAGGCCCAGGGCTGTAGTTTAAATAGGGGCTGAAAGCAAACTTAAGAAATCATTGTTTAATATGTATTTTCATGGTTATGGGATTCAGACAATATCCTTTAGAATCGAGATGTTGCGACGCTCTTTCTGTACCAGTAAGGAAATTGTTCAGAGCCAAAAATATTGGGTTCGGAAGAGATTCGGAGCCAATGCGTAAGAACGCACAGACCTCAAAGATGGTAAGAGATAGAGGCTTTTGGGGCGTTTGGGACATATGCTTCTTATGTCTGCAGGCAGATCAAGTTTATTTTCAATTTTGGCCACGTCCCCTCCCGCCCCCGCAATTTAGAAAAAACGACATATCTCCCACAGTTTAAAAGACAGATGGTTCGTTCCTTCTGGACATATTTAGTAATCAGCATAACTTATCGATCCGCCAAAGGAATGGTAAAGATCGGATGAACGGTTGTCGAGTTATGATCAAAAGACTGTTCGCTGCTGCAGCGCAATAGCAGCGCTGCTTTTAGGTGCTACTGCAGCATCTTAATGTATGCTGAATGTATAATTTCGATGGTATAGTCGTGCTTGACCGACTTTCTTTCTTGTTTTATTTAAAATAAGGTCATTTATATTTCAATCTAGTATCAAAACTTGCATTTGCGAGTTGGACATGCTTATAATTACTTATACTATGCAATTTTGTTTGCAGGAACTGTTACTAATTAATGCTACACTTTAGGCAATTATGTATAAATATACTTTGCTTTACATGCTTCTATTCTCATATTTTAGGGCCGAACAACAAAGTTTGAGAAGCTTTTTCAATTGGAAATAAGACCATTAAAACAAATTAAACTTTTCAATGTTGAAGTTAAATAAAATGCACATTAAACTTCAATTCGTCAATAAGAAAAAAAAATGCATTTACCTACTGAAACTCCTGTTGTACTTATCAAAACCAGAAGACACATTCAGGCGTTCATTAAATTATCACAAACAAGCTTCAAACAACAAAGAGGGGCCACCGTCTGCGGTCCCTCCCCACCAGCTCACTGTGGTCAAGTGATTAACGTGGTCAATAAACAGAATCAGAACCAGAACTTGACGCCCTTGTGGACCACAACAACAGCAACAACAACAACTGGAGCAGCAAGCATACACTTAATCGTTGGGAACAGCCAACCTACCACGACGACATCCGTTGTCTCTTTTGACCCCGTTTAATTTATGCGGGCAACTCAGACGAAACGTGAAGTGGCTTAGGCAGCGACTGCAACTCGATAATACATAATACCAAAGGCGATTACACTAATGGTGATTGGCTTTATACTTTACGAGAGCCGTGCTTGCTTGTCTGAGGGATGGGGATGGGAGGGGGGATGGGAGCCAAGAACCTACTTAACGGTGGCAACTTTTGCCTAACTGTTGATCATCGGCGGCGGCGTCGTCATCACAAATCTTTTGCCTCCCAAACTACTTACAAAGTCGTGACAAAGTCATTGACTGTGTGGCATTTGCATAGAAATGCAATTTTCGGCCAACTCACGAGCTGAGCAAACGTCGCCAAAGTTTGTTCTGTTCCAACAACCCCCACCCTCGCACCGCCACCGCCACCGCCACTCGCCGGCTTGGTGCACATAATTTTCGGCTTAGAAAGTTTTTGTTTGGGAGGATGAAATCGATTTTGTGTGCGCTTGGCCATTTAACAGTTTATCCCCAAAACCAAGTGGCAAATCTGTTATCTGGTTAAATGGGAATCGGCATCGCTTGTTCTAATATCGACAACTTGTTTAATCATAAATTCCATAACCTAAGCTTTCAACAAATTGTGGGGAAAAGTGAAAGGACCAGCGAGTGGGTAGCACTGCAAAAAGTTCCTTTCGTAAAGTGCGAGGGGAAAGTTTTGCGCGTTAAAATTATGGCAAATTGAAGGTATTGTGGGAGATTTGTATCTTTCAGTTTCAGTTGGAGTCTTAAGATGTCTAAAAAATAGATATTTAAGGACACTTTAGAATACATTTTGTTGTAAGGAGATCTTGTGAGTCTAGGGAGGTACAAGGTTTTGTAGAAATTTATGATGATTAGATGAATGCATAATACCTTGCTTATTTATCAGCATATGTCACTGCTATAAGGTAATCTCATAATATTCTAAGCAAGTTCGTTTCTGAAATAGTGGAAGTACAAGATAATATAGTAAAGTGGGGTCCTAAGAATTGTGTTGACATGTTTCATACATGACATTGTTAAATGTATAATTCATATATTCAACCATGAAGCTAAGCTTCAAGTAGAAGTCGATTCTTAAAGTCTTAAACCAGTAATATATCTAAATTCAAATTAAAAACCGGTTTCTCTTCCATTTTACATGCTGCGAGTTTTCGATATCACGTGGTATTCTAGGAAAAAGAACCAATCTATTAAAAGGAATAACCGCCTACTGCGCTACTTGCTGTTCACATCTTAAGTAATTTCTTAGATAAGGCTCTGAACCACTTTGTAACCTAACCGGGCTTGGAACCAGTCTTAAAATGGGCCAATTTTCAACTCAATCAGCAATTTGTGGTTTTATATTAGGCCAAAATAAATTTTGAAATTACGTTTCGAAACACTTTTTGGACCGGTCCAACAGAGTTCGGAACCGTCCTTCAACTATAAAATTTCGATATGGAAACATAGATACATCTAACTCAATATTAACACTCTTTTTGGAAGATTTTCTTAGTATGATAAATATCTCTATCTGTCTGAGATAAGACCTCTTGTGAATCGCTTTAATCGGGCTTGGAGCGGTATCAGTTAAAGTTCATAGCTTAGGTTAGTTGTGGGATTTAGCTCTGAAACCATCATTTTCGAACCCAATTGAAACAGTATTCAACTTCCTATTTCTTGAAAGTTTATTATATTATATATAAAAGAAACAAAAAGCCAATATATATTTACTTTTATCTATATACTCGTATACATAAATGGACCGTGGACTGCTCGGATGCTTCGGAAATGACTTCTTCTGCTGACGGATTCCTCGCTTTTACTACGCGACTGCTTAGGGAAAATCGTAAATCGATATAACAGTTCAGCAGGTGGCGCAGTAGGCGGTCATACTATTTTACAGCTCAATCTTAATGTTTTCCGATTGGATTTGTTTTCCCAGTTGTTTATCGAATTGTAACTGCGTCGTTTTCGCTTGCTTGCATTATTTATTTTGGCTATTTCAAAGGAAATAATTGAAGACCATTTAAAGTTTGATATTGTTTACGATGGCAAAAAGAGGACTTGGTAAAATTAGGTGGCTTTCTTAGTATGCCAGGCGATATAGAAGTCTATAGAAGTTCTAGAAGAACGTAAGAGGAACTATTAAACGAAATCATCCGCAGCAATATGTAAGTTCTTCCCAAGAACATTAAGCCTACATCCTTTCCCCAATGTCCAATGAGTTAGGAATATTATAGTAAATGGGTTGTGTTGATAGAACGGTTCAAATTATCGAGAAATGTTCCAATTCTTATAATAAGTTTCGATTATCATGTGGATAAGACAGATGATAAGTTTGGACGGAGGAACAGTAGATGATAATTGGGGAAACCATTTCATTCAAGGGTATAAAAACTTCGGTCCTACGGATATAAGCTGGGTGTAGCAACGCTCGCCAGGAACCCGCTTGTTCATATATATACATACATACACATGTCATCTGAATATGTATAAACAATCCGACACCTTCCTTAGCCCTCTGGCTGTTGCCACCATCGATTACCCCCAGTCAGCTATTAAATTAGTTTTCTGTTAACTTATGCGGTTACCCACAAAAGTGAAACCAGTGCTAACTTTTATATTTTATATTCTTTTCAAATAAACTTCAGGCTAATATCAATTAAATTATAACTGCTGCAGATTGTACTATTTTTTTGGTTTGTTTTGCAATAAAACAAAACACTCAGTTTTATGAAATAGATGCATTTGATTTGATTGCCTGACCATTCCAACAGAGAACAATTGACACTATTCTGAATAAACACATTGTTGGGCAAACTTTTCGACAACTACTGCCCGCTGGCCAATTTCACAAAAATTGAATACCCCAATGCAAAAGGCTTTTATCAGGCACAACGCCCAGCCAATCAAACAAATAGACAAACAAATCGGCAAACTAAATAAATTTTGCATTTCTTCCTTCTATTTTTTTTTTGGTTAAAACAAAACAACCTAAGGCTATATCAAAATTGTGCTAGAAGAACCCAAAATCGAAATCCTACCAAAATAAAACTGTTGACTTTTGGCAAACAGCACAAAGAAAACTTCACATCAAAAGGCTTGTGGCGCTGGCGTTGTTGGGTCATTCAACGCAGTCAAAAGTTTTTCAATTAGATTTATGCTCTATAAATAAATTAGTTTTTTTGTTGGACATTTTAAATATTCCACACTTTCGGGCAAATCAACTGTAAAATTCAATTTCAACTTCATTACCGCAAATGTAAAACTGTCAGCGCCGAGTTGCGCGAGCTGTGTCGATGTTTTCTGTGGCAGCTACTTGCATTTAAATTGACAAATGTCATTCAATGTGAGTATCGACATTTTCAAAGAGAGTTGAAACCGCTTCCTACATACCATGAGGTTATGTCAAGTACACACACACAGACACATACCCGCACACGCGACATCATTAAAATGCAAAACACAAATTGCATCTATGGCAGTGAAATTGCCAAAGCAAACAAACTTTGCGGATTGCTCCCAAAAAAAAATTGGAAAAAAAGAGCAATACTTTCTGCTTAGACAGAGCATAATACAATCGATAAAGCTGTTTTAGATAAGTGGGTTCGATTTGAAATTGCAGACTAGATGCATTCAATTTCCTAACATTTCCAGAGCAACCGCTGGGACTCCGGCAGAGGCCACATGCTCAGTTTCACGCACACTAGTAATGCTTGTAAAGGATGATTTTTATACTCTGTACCGTAGGTACATAGAGTATTATAAGTTTGTGCAAAAGTATGTAACATCCAGAAGTAAGCATCTCCGACCCCATAAAGTATATATATTCTTGATCAGCATCAACAGCCGAGTCGATATAGCCATGTCCGTCTGTCCGTCTGTCCGTCCGTCCGTCTGTCCGTCTGTCAGTCTGTCCGTATGAACGCACAGATCTCAGAGATGGTAAGAGATAGAGGTTTGACATGTATGGGACATATGCTTCTTATGTCTGCAGGCAGATCAAGTTTATTTTCAATTTTGGCCACGCCCCCTCCCGCCCCCGCAATTTAGAAAAAACGTCATATCTCCCACAGTTTTGAAGATAGATGGCTTGTTCTGGACATATTTAGTTATTAGAATAACTTATCGATCCGCCAAAGGAATGAAGAAGATCGGATGAACGGTTTTCGAGTTATGATCAAAAGACAAAATTTCTTGGTACAGAGTATGTTATAGTCGGGCTTGACCAACTTTCTTTCTTGTTGAGAAGTAAAAAAGTGAAAGTGCACTTATGAATGAGCAATACATCTCTGACTGCCATTTACTTCTTAAAGATTTATACATATAAATGGTCCTTTTTTGTCCATCCGTATGCTCCAGTTTGGTTTTTGTTTGTTAGTCTATGCATGATGAAATGGCAAACCTTATGAAGCATTTATGGCGTTGCCACGTGCTAAGTAGCACGTCCCCAAATGTACACTGAGAAGCCAAACAGCATAATAATCACAAGTTTCCTCGGGGAGAGAGCTTTCTCTGTGTTCCTTGACAGAGCTGAATCAAGCGTAGGGTCGATAAGAGTAGGAGTACCGCAGGGGTATGTACTAGGACCTAACCTTTACACATTATTTGCAAGGGACATGCCAACAGGAGATACAGTTCCGATTGAGAACCCTCAAGATCTGCTCATTGCTATCTTTGCGGATGACACGGTATTTATGGCAAGAGACCCCTGCATATATGTATAATTGTACTGATATCCCATATTTCGTTCCCATGTATTTCGTTTTGGGAGATAGACTAAGCAATAGAACATTGCAAGATATCTACCCAGGCGTCTTCTTATATGAAGAACTGCTCCTGCATAAATCAGGACATTGATCTTTGGGAGTGTATCTGGATAAGAGGTTAACGTTTAGCACGCACATCAAACAGCTCACTAAGTCCCTCTATGCTAGAGTAGACAAACTTGGCTGGCTGTTTAGCAGCAGAAATGCGATGACACTGAAGAACAAAGTCCATGTGTACAAGGCCATAATTGCTCCTGCCTGGAGATATGGGCTTCAGATATACGGCAAAGCAGCAAAAACACATCTTAACCAGGTGCGAGTCCTGCGGGCGTAAATTCTCCGAGAAATATCTGGAAATTAGAAGAAGAATTAAAGGTACCGAAAATAGGTGATATCCTAAATACACAGGCCGCAAACTCTGTACTTAGATCTACTCAGGGGTCTCCCAAACAGACTTACCAGAAGATTGTTGAGAAGACGAAGGAGTAGAGGCGCTATAATAAGAAGACGTCTAAAGAGGCAACATATTTGTGAACTCCCAGCGAGACGAGACGAGCACTGCTTACACAAAAGTCTTTAATTTCAGTGCTACACTTATGCCGGTAAAAACACCTAACCGAACCTAACACCTAAAACCACTTACACGAATAGTAAGTAATATTACATACTTTTCTTTCAATTCAATGTAAGTTGCTCCTAAGTAAATAAGATTGGAAACTCTTGACTTTAGTACTATGTTTTTAGCTTAACATCCATTCTAAAAGTTTCAGAATACAAAATGTGATTATGAATATTAAAATGTCTGATGGTAACAGATAGGTTTTCGACACTTATAGAAGAGAAACTTCTTATCAGGGCTGCAAACCAAAAAATATATTCGGATCTCCGGTATACTTGTTCGAACCAAATTGAACGAATGGTTAAGGTTGGGACATTTAAGTTTTGAGGTTTTTGGGAGAAGGTTTTGGTTCGAACCTTGGTTCAGTCCATGCTTTATACAACATTCATAATTTTTGAGTTCTTTGTGTTTTAAAAACAGCATTCGACCTAAAAACTCCCCAAATAGTTTGGGTCGGAATTGGTTAGTAGAACACATGGAAATATTCAATATATAACTTACAGTTAAGTGAAATTCCATTTATATTTTATGTAGAAAAATATTACCAAAATAATGCTGGACTCTTGCTTTTGAGAATTATTTAAGAAGATTTAGAGTCGAGGAGCTTCAGTTTTGTTGAACCGAACCGAAATTTTAGGTTCGGAACAGTTTCGGGTTCAGTTTTCATTTCTAAAGAGGTTCGGTTCAAGGTTCGGTTCATAGCAAAATAAAAGTCGGAGCTCCGGGTTCGAGCCGGTTCGGTTCAAAACAGTCGTTATATCTGCCATAGTATTGAAGATAATTAGTACGTAACTTTTAAACATCTTTACTAATAAACATTATATTTAGATTCAAATGTCATAGATCGGATGAACAATAGTCGAGTTTTAAGGCAATCAAACAAACTTTGGGAGCTACAGAATAAATTATAGTAGCGCTTGCTCGACTTTCTTAGTTGTTATGCTTATATTAAAACCGAGTTATTCCACAATTTATCTCGTGTTGTTCCTAGCTAGGTTTTTGTTTTGGTCTTTTAATGCAAGCTAAGAAATATTTCTCCCGATTTTCTTGGTAGAAATATGGATCCAACACTTAGACTGGATTTACACGGTGAAGCAAACTTCATGGAGTTCTCTTAGTAGGCGAGAGATTCAGGTGAGATTCTAAAACTTTCCTTGATAAAACGAATTCGTTTTGCCTTGAATATTCCCCCTACTATGAGACCTTCATGAAGTTTGCTTAACCGTGTAAATCGAGTCTAAGAAAGAAGATACTAAAAACAAATTAGTTAGTATACGAATCCTGTACTATATTTATGACATCAACAATCGGCAACAAATTTAAGGCAACTCTTTAAAAAAAAACGACTTGAAAGCGAACTACAATTTTTATTAAATTTTTGCCTAGACAACTTTCGCAACCGAGCGTAAGCTCAAAGGTAATCAAATTTTCAACTACCAAATTATAGTAGCTTTTATATTCCTACAAATTTTCCCCTTTCTTTTTTTTGGTCGTTGCAAAGCTAATAAAACGTGATACAGTTTAGCTTCTCAAAAACCATTTCTAAGCAAAAGTCTCATTGACATCTGACACTGACACTGCAAACTGACTGTCTGTCATGTCCAGGGCAAGTGAACAGACACCAAAAGGGACACCGACAAGGTTCACATATTCCTTCTATATTTTTTGTTGTTTTTTTTCAGTCGTCGGCGTCGACAGTCGTTCAATTAAGTGAAGTGCAGCAGTCGCTTAAAAATCGGTGTAAAAAATGCATGGAATTTTTAAGGCTAGCAAAAAGTTTACTAAAAATGTGCTTTAAATGCGGGCAATTGTCAGCTAAAAATTAGGCACGAATTGTGTGCAATTTGTCGAGCTGCTGCTGCTGCTGCTCCAACTGCTTCACCTCCACCTCATGTGTGCGAGCAAATATTTCAACTTGGTTGGATCGTTTGGTGTCGAGGGGGCGGGTGGTGGTTTTTTAGCTAATTGTTGCCAAGCTCGCGGCAATTTTTGCGGTTGTTGTTTGCACCTTACCCATTCTCAGGCCCATGCTCCTTCCTGCCAGTCCAACTGTCAACGAGTTTTGTTTTTTTTTCCTTCTATTTGTCCGGGCGCCTCGTCTGCCTCTGTTTTTTAATTGCCAGGATTTTTGCCTTTTGCATTTTGCATGAAGTTAACTTGCAGTTTGCAGTGCATTCTGCCGGCTGCTTTTGGCATTAGTTTTGCTCCTTCGCATTTGAATGCGCATGAAATGTTTTTCGACTTGTTGGCAAGTTTGTAAAATGCCCCTCTCCCGACACTCTACACCGCAGTGTGCATTATAATCGACTTCTAATTGCTTAAGCCAGCTGTATGCCTAACTATGCGGCATAATGGCCGCAACGTGGCGGCGGCCAATGTTACTGCAATTATTGAGCCCGAAGACACTATGAGAAGATTAGACTGTATGTGGGAGACTTTTTTTTATTGTGAGTAAAGTTAAATGCAATTTAAATATAAAAATATACTGTTTTTTTGGAATGGCTTGGCATTTAAATAACTGCAACCAGAAGAAAGCAGAACGAATAACATAAGAACAAACAAAATATATATACGTTCTTCAATTTCCAAGAATTTCGTTTTTGAAATCGAGCTAAATTCGTTCTTAGTATAGTGTTTATAGCAGCGATGTTCACCCATAGCCCCCAGGGGCCGAATACTTTCGGTAATTCATGCCGAATGCTTGCCGAAGTAAAGCTTCAGTGAGTGTCGGAGAGAGACAGAGAGCGACAGAGAGCCTCTCTTCTTGAAAATCGCTGGTTTATAGGCAAGGAGAGTGAGGTAAAGAAACAGAGCGGAGAGCAAGCATACTTGAGAGAACACTGCGTTGAATTCGCTCTCTTAGTTTTGTTTTTTGTATGCAAGAGGGGTTTGCAATCATTTTTCTTTGAAATTCCCAAGCAGTTATGGCATTGCTGGCATGTAGCGATGGCTGTTCGACTGACAGTTGACAGGCAAAGACTGATGCTGCTTTGAGGTGTTGTGTATTCCTATACTTGGTTTAACAATTAGTTTTCTATGAAATAAACTTAAACCAAATGGAAAAAAACACAGATTTGAAATTGTTGTGGTGCTATTGGAATCTGTGAAGCTCTTGATTTAAGAGTAAACCATCCTATACTTGAATCTGATGAGCTCTTGAAACTAGAAATAACATTCTCTGTTTTTGATAATGCTGTATGCTCTTGATTCAAGTATGAGCAATCTTGAATTTAAGTATTTTAAGCACTTGATTCAAGAACTATTCTGCTTGATTTGACACTAATTCGTACTTGGATCAAGTATTAAAGCTCTTGGGATCAAAAATCGTGATCAAAAATTCATATTTGGACCGAGAACTTCACTCTTGGACCAAGAATTTTCATTACTATCGAACATCTGACTTCGAACATTCTTGATTAAAGCATGAAATTCTCTATTTTTTGTCTGAGTGTGATTTTTTAATTGATTTTTGTGCAATTTTAACTGTGTAACAGATCTTTTTGAGACTAAACATAAATTGAATTTTGTAAATATAAAAGAAACTTAACTATTTATACAAATGTGTGTTCATTCTGAGCAGATTTCTTATCTTCAAGGTTGCTTCATCTGTCTGTTCAACTGTTTGATTACACCAGTCAACCAAATCAGCCTCATGGTGGTGATTTTCGTGTGCTCAATATGTTCTTAAAACTGTTGTGTCCCAACTAGATTTTTGATTTTTGGAAATTTGAACTAAAAATTGCTAGAACTGCCCAATTTGTACCCCTTTTAGACAAGTTTAATGGGGAACCTATTTTATTTTTGGAACTCTCCTTGATAATTAAGTACAATACGGCTATTCAGATCTACAATAAACAATCCCAAACAATTCTGCGATTTTTTTAAAGCGAAGATATGCCATTATGAGTACAAGAATAAGATAAGAGTGTAATCATAACTAAGCACTAAACTCTTAAGCACTTAGAAAGCAAAGAGACCTTAGAACTTTGCAGTATCGTCAAAAACGAACAAATGTAATGTACATAAATTTATTGGGGCTTCAATTTCCGCTGTCGTGTGATATCTTCGTTATTATGTAAGCTCAATTTTCTAAGTGGGAATTTATTATCTTCTGTATAAAGCAACTATAAGTGCCACACAATTAAGCTCACAACTAACTCTGGTATTTCTTAGCTTTTCTTACATTTATGAAAAAGATGTAAAATCAACCCTAAAGGTATTTTCTTGTATTCTTGTATTTTCTTTTTTTACCAACACTTTTCAGGGATAAATTGAAAGTCCTTTTCAGTTAGCCAGGTCTATTGATAGATAAAAGTTAGCTAGATTGATTTAAGACTCGCTTTAAGCTACTATTGAAAAATACACATGCCTAACCGAGTTGTCTTGCCTTTCTGTCCATTAACTTTTTTAAATACATCCGCCTGAAAGAGCTTCAAAACAATCTTAAATCTTTCAAAAAACTTACCTTAAACAAATCCATTTCCATTATCAATCCATCTTGTCCATTCCCAACAAAAGCTAAAGTTCATTGGCTGGCACTTGACTTCTTTCAATTGCCTTTCAATCATCATAAAATCCAAAAGAGGACAGTCTCCCGGTTACCTCATCATTATGCTGCTTATCAGATGGTTCCTTTATGAGCATCCCTCTGCCCTCTTCGTGTACATAATACTAACCCCAAATTGTATGCATTATGTTGTTTATTTTTGTTTTTTTTTTTTGTATGTATTTTCATTACCACAACGCGTACAATTATTAATATTTTATGCATTCCACTTCCCACAGGGGGGGACAAACACAATGGGGCAGACAGGAAGTCAGCGACAGACAACCGAGACGCAGCCTTCAAAAGGTAAGGTGAAGGCACAACACCAACACACACCTTAAATGCGGTAAAAATAAAACAAGAAGGAAATTGCGAGAGACGTGCAAAAAATTATTACAAGTAACATTTATTTTTATTAAAGCCAGGACATGGCAGGAGGCAGGCACGTCACATACAAAGTGATCTCATAATCATCCGCTGTATGTTTTGCTTGGCAGCGATGCCAAAACGTTAAACAAGGCGCATAATTTTTACAAAAGTCTCCCCTGACCTCCCACCGTCCCCTTCCTTCCTTCGTACTCTCCTATGTCCTGTATTTTTTTTTTCAGTTGGCTGGAACTTTGAGACGTGGAAAAGAAATTTGTTGCTGTTAAGTTTAAGCGCGTGTCTGTGTGCAGATTAAATGTTTGGTTTCAGTTTATGGAAAGAGTAGAAGGGAGACAGAGATATAGCCAGAGACAGGACCAAAGGACATCAGTTTATTAAGGTTTATTAACTAGAATGGCCAGGTTGGCCTTGCGTTCTCGTAGATTTTACTGGCTGGTTGGACAGCTGAATGGGAGTACCAAGTTCTTGGCCGTCGGCCAATACCCAAACCCAAAGAATGATTTCAGTACAGTAAACATCATAAGACATAATAGTTTGAGTACACACACATACTTACACATGAAGTACTAAGTGGTAGTTACATCTTGTTTAACAGTTTGTAAAATATTTGAAAACTATTTAAAAGTTTGCTTCACGCTAGAGTTGACTTATTAAGAAAGTTGATGTACCCATTACTCAGGTATTTATCAATTAAGGAGCACTAAAAGTATATTATGCTAAAAAAGCTTTCGGACTGTTAAGCCGATTCAAGAAAATGCTTCCTTAAATGTGCAAAAAAAAGGATCAAAGTATTAAAGTGATGATTATATTTACTGCGCAAAGTTCTTGTTAAGAGTTTTTGATATCTTCTTACCAAATTCGAAATTTCGGTTGCCCCCTAACTTTCAAATGATTAAGCCAAGCTATATTAACACCAGGGCTGCAAACATAAGGTTTTTGTGCGAAGGTTGCTTGGATTTGATTATTTCCAATATAATTTACTATTAAGTAAAATTCCATTTCGTAGTGTACATTTCTGCTAGCTCTTGTTTTGTGAATCTTTGATAAAGTTTTGGAGTTGAGAATTTTAAAAAACAGAGGCTTATATGCGGGGGGATTTTAAAGGTAATTTACATTATTTTAGATTTGATCATGAAACTTTCTTGCTGACTCAAGTGTACAAAACCTACGCACTAGGCAGTATGTCAAATTTGCTCGTGTCTCAACTTCTTCTTGAATCGAATCCAATTGCAAGGTTCGGAACAGGCTGAAGTTTTAGCTTTTATACCTTAGGAGGTGCGGTTCAAGGTTTGGTTCAGAGTAAAATAAAAGTCAAAATTAAGGGTTCGGTTAAAAACCGTCTTGAACCTTCTATAAATCTAGTAAAAATGTGTCATGGAAGCAGGTAAGTCGGGCGGCTGCCATAGTCTGGAAGCGACTGAAATATCCATCACATCCCCCAGGGTATTTTCGCCTGCAGTAGCAGTGCTGCTGTAGCGAACTTTTCATTGCTGATAACTTGACTTTGGATTAAATCTGAGATCTTTGCTTATATAGAGACAGACGAGCAGACGGAAATGAACATTTTAAAAGGCCTTAATTTAATGCATGCGTTTTTATACCCTTGCAAAGGGTATTATAAATTTATCCAGAAATTACTAGAATATTATAAATTTGCAACGCATAAAAATATTCATTTCCGACACTAAACTATGTATATTCATGATCAGGGTGACGAACTATGTCGATTGAGCTATGTCCGTCCGTCCGTCCATCTGTCTGTCTGTTTCTACGCGAACTAGTCTCTCAGTTTTGAAGCTATCGAGCTGAAATTGTGCACAGAGTCTTCTTTTTGCTGCACGCTACTAATATGTCGGAACCGACCGGATTGCATGACTATATCTCATAGCTTCCATAGGAAAAGTCGGTCGGAAAACTAGTTTTAGTATGAAAAACTTTTTTCTTTTCTATGGAAACGTCTCCGAACTTTGTATTCATTGGTTTTGTATGCTTTTTTATAATTTTGCCAAGTCTGATGAAAATCGGACAACTAAATGGTATAGCTGCCATACAAAAGAAAGGTCTGAAAAACAGTCTTAGTTAGAAAAACTTTTTGGTTTTTAATGGTAGCGTTTTGCAATTTTGTAATTGTTTGTTTCTCATGCTTTCGCCTAGTTTTATAAATTTTTGTCCAAATCGGATGACTATATCTTATAGCTTCCATACGAACGATCGGTCGGAAAATGGGTCAAGCTGATTACAAACGAAAAAAATCAAGAATAACACGAATTTCTTTTTGGAAAATGTCCATCGCTCCCAGGTTTCTGGTAGTTTGAGCTTAAAGCTGCAAAAAGCTTGTTTTTTAACCTTTTTTAGGCTCGTTTTATGGGGAAGATTTTCATTTAATTTGGCATCTTTTGAAACTATGCTAATTTACTATATCTTAGCTTTAAAACATACCATCAAAAATATTTCCGCGATTTTTATACTCAGTACCGTAGGTACATATATTAACATCCAGAAGGAAGCATCTCCGACCCCATAAAGTATATATATTCTTGATCAGCATCAACAGCCGAGTCGATATAGCCATGCCCGTCTATCCGTCTGTCCGTCTGTCTGTCCGTATGAACGCACAGATCTCAGAGATGGTAAGAGATAGAGGTTTGACATGTATGGGACATATGCTTCTTATGTCTGCAGGCAGATCAAGTTTATTTTCAATTTTGGCCACGCCCCCTCCCGCCCCCGCAATTTAGAAAAAACGTCATATCTCCCACAGTTTTGAAGATAGGTGGCTTGTTCCCTCTGGACATATTTAGTTATTAGGATAACTTATCGATCCGCCAAAGAAATGAAAAAGATCGGATGAACGGTTGTCGAGTGATGATCAAAAGACAAATTTTCTTGGTACAGAGTATGTTATAGTCGGGCTAGACCGACTTTCTTTCTTGTTTTTAATGCAGACATACCATAATGTCTGAATGAACGCGTCAATCTCTGAGACTATAAGAAAAAGAGCCACAAATTTTTGCATGAAGGCGGGTGTGTACTGTAGAAAATGTGGAAAATTTCCTCTTTTCCACTTTTTTCACCCAAAAATCATCAGATCCTAAACCCAAAAAACCGTCAGATCCACAATTTTTAAGTTATAGCCAAGAGGTTTTATATACATCAAGCAAGGCTCAATATCTATTTATTCTGATAAGTACAATCAGATAGGACAAAAAACACCGGAGCTATAAGCGAAACAATAAATGTATAAATAAATTTGATGTTTTCAGGACTTAAAAAAGTGGTATTAAATCAATATTTGACTCGGCTGGGCTCAAGATTATCTGGGATTACCCAGTATTCCATCCTTTTTCGATTGATGTTATCCCGTACGCTTTCAATGAAGCTGATTCAAAGAGATTTAAAGTATTTTATTGAAACTTAGAGCCTATTAAAGCTTGATATGCCAGTGATTGAATTGTAAGTACTTAAATTGCTTAGATCTACGCTTTTACTAAACCTACACTTGAAATTCACTTGTATTTATGCTACCTGCAATCTACAGAACCAAAACAAAGTCCTCACTTGTAGCTGACTGACAACAAAAGGCAATACCAATAACATTCATGTGGCATACCAAGAACGCATACACATTCACACACAAGCCAGGCCAAATGACAGACAGACAAGCGCCTATAATACATACATCATTGCCATAAAAAAAATCAAACCAAAGAACTTCAGATGTCTGTCCCAACAAGGCGTTCAATTTAAAGCCTTGTGCCTGGGCCCGTCAGCTTTCATTAAGAACAATTTACACAAAGAAACATCCAAACTGGGCGTGACATAAAAACTGTGCACTGAACCGCAAAGTTGTCAATGCTTTTAAAATCTTTTTAGTTTAACCTTTAAGAGAATGGGGGAAGGTAGAGCAGGGTATAAGACCAGCCTTTGTAATTGACACTCATTGGATAGCAGACTAAGTACACACACACACGTAATTAAATCCAAAATTGCCCAAAATTAATTTATGGGCTTTGATGAAGAAAGACCACAGACTTAACCCTTTCTCAGCTAGACCTTTCTGCGCTGACCTGACCTTGAACTTTGTGCGCTTCTTCAGTCGCCATGGCGTCGCACATAAAAGTCAACAGCGAAAAACAACATGGAGAAACTTTGGCTGCTGCTGTTGTCAGTTTCACTTTTCGTGTTGGGAGTTTTTATGGCACAGTTTCTTTTTTTTTTGTGCTAGTTGTTATTTTTCAATTCAAATTAAAGTGCAGCTTCGCCTGAACTGGCTGAATGTTACGACTGCAGTGTGAAGTTTTGCAGTCGCAATTCTGTTGTTTGATGGTTCCCCAGAGAGTTTTTCACAAGTATTGTTGTTTTTATTATTGGTGAGTATAAAGTCTGGTTTGTGTATGCGGTCGAAATCTAAAGGATGGCCGCAACAACAACTACCAGTTGTTTGATTTTACTTAAATTTGCAAGAAATTATGACTCCAAAGCAGCAAACTTTAGAAAAAATGTATATATTTTGAATTTATGAATGATAATTTTAGTCCTTGAGCATTACTCGGAAGACGATTGAGTACCAATCATGAGAAGCAAGTAAGCAGCGGCCATGTTTTCAATGACCTATTAAGCTACACAGAGAAAAAAATGGGGTAATAAAATCAAGTTAAAAAAATTGATGTTATTTTGACCTTCGGATTGAAATTTCAAGCAAAAGTCGTACTAGATCCGATATCAAGTCCACCCTTTTGGTACTTCGAATGAGAAAGTCCGGGATTAAACGACTTCTGACAACGTTTGGGATCGATTTAATCCCGAATATCTCGATTTTTTTTTTATGTGTATGCAACTTACTGTAGCCCAATTGGGTATGCTATATTTTAAGGTGTAAGAACTATTCAAGAGAAATTTATTCCTTAATAAGTGCCGCGCCATTTATTTTTTTGTATTTTCTTAGCTACTTAAACTGCTTGTCATATTGTATATGCTTTACTTGTAGTGTAAGCAAAAGCTCTTGAAAACTTTTTGCATAACTTTTGCAGCTGTTGCGTCGGCTAAAGGACATAACAAGTTTCTACCCCCACAAACTGTAAGTTTATTTTAGAACATTGAAGAGCTTTTAGAACACCTTGAAGCTTAGCAGGCTTTAAGGGTTGTAAAATGCACTGAATGGCACCAACAAACTTTAGCAAGTTTAAACATACAATAGCTTGATTCAAGCATAAATGAAAGTGAAGATTTAAAGATCTTATTTAGAGCAAGAGTTGTAAAATCTTTAAATAGTGGAGTAGATTTCATTGGCAGTTGACAGTAAACTCAAAGAAATTTGACGAAATTGTGGAACCTCTACCCTTTTCGAAATAAGATTAAAGACATTCTAAAATCTAGCTTATATGTTCAATACTGTTTAACAAAGACTTGACAAGTAAAAATAATACAATTTCGGAACATTTATATTAATATTACTCACATAAACTAATAATGTTGGATAATACATTTATAGAACCAAGGTTCTCCCAAAAATTACGAACCTAAAATATCCGAACATTAACCATTGGTTAGTTTTGGTTCGAACCTGGGACAAATTGTTACAAACTAGAATAAATCAGTGAAAAACGAGAAAGCTAAGCTAACATCATCTGTGCCAAAGTTTACCCTAGCATATACCCTTTCAAAACTCTTTTCCCACAACGTCTCATTTTCCGACCGATCGTTCGTATGGCAGCTATATCATATAGTCATCCGATTTGGACGAAAATTTGTAAAACTACGCGCAAGCATGTGAAACCAACATATACAAAATTGCAAGATGCTCCCATTAAAAACAAAAAAGTTTTTCTAACCAAGTCTGTTTTTCAGACCAAACTTTTGTATGACAGCTATACCATATAATTGTCCAATTTTCATCAAAATTGGTAAAATTATAAAAAAAAGCATAGAAAACATATAATTACTAAGTTTGTAGACGTTTCCATTGAAAAGAAAAATATTTTTCATACTAAAACTAGTTTTCCGACCGATTGTTTCTATGGGAGCTATAAGATATAGTCATCCGAACCGGTTGGTTCCGACTTATTAGTAACGTGCAGCAAAAAGAAGACTCTGTGCAAAATTTCAGCTCGATAGCTTCAAAACTGAGAGACAAGTTTGCATAGAAACAGACAGACAAACAAATCAAGAATCACCCTGATTAAGAATAAATATTTTTGCGCGTTGCTAACTTCTGGACAAAATTATAATACCCTTTGCAAGGGTATAAAATATAACATTGGCTATAGAAATGCGATTCACGTTCTAAAACTCATCAGAGAACTGAACTACGAACCCATTTCGGGTCGGTTATGCATATCTGACAAGAAACCGGTTGGGGTAAGGTTCGCTTCAGAACCGGTTTGCATGCCAGTATTAAACAAGTAATTTGGAAAAAATATACTGAAACCGATCGTTGTTTTTTTAACTCCGGGAACTAAAAGAGAAGGAATTTAAGAGTGTGATGACAAGAATAATATCGGTTACAAGATCATGGGGCCTTAAACAGTTGGTTTCAAAACTCATTCTCACAATCTGTTTGAGAATTACACAATATCATTGCTCGATTAATGGTTTACAACAACAAACTCGAATCACCTAAGCCGAAGCAAGTTAACATTAACGTTAATACTCTGTTAATTAATATTAGGAAATATGTTAAAAGCATTACTTCCTCTGAGCAACGGCTACACCGAAGTCGTACTTTCACTTAAGCTCTCGATTTATACATACAATTTTTCAGGTATCAACATAATTATAATAATTCCACTTAATTTCGTTTTTCACTTAAACTACCTTCACCTGTTATGCATACATCTGCTTTTCTTTGTGTAAATCGATGCCATTAGTCTGATTCTTTTACAGCAAAATATTTGTTTTGCTCAATTTACGCACGATATCCTCATAGCCCACTTTACTTCACTTGTTTGGAGAGCTCCCAATGGGACGTTTAACCCTTTTTGCCCCATACAGCTTATACAGCTGAGCGACCTAGTAATTTAATGCCACTTGCATGCCATCAATTAATCCTTCAAGTGTGCATGCTCACCTCGGTGTGTGTGTGTGTGTGTACGTGGAATATATTTATATTCAGGCACGATTTGTGCATTGCTGCAGAAATATTAAATTAATACATGCACAAGCTTGTATAGAAAGAAAAAACTACACGCTTGGAGCAGGCATGGTTCCGGGTTGTAATTTCAATGGAAATTCTAAAATAAGTTTCATAAAGTGGAGTAAAATGGAGAGCTCAGTCTTAGTTTGTGTACGATTTCTCATTCGCCACGAATTCAGATAAGATTGGACAAAAGGCACGATTGTTCAGAGATAGCTACGCCACCAGAAGAGGATTGTGGGTGGGTGAGATTGTCAATACTCACCTCATAAAAACAAACAAATTCAGGTGTACAGGAAATAAAATAATAAATAACTTCCTCATTGTTTGGGCCAGAAAACTATTACACAAAAATAACAAATTGTACAATAATGTCATCGAAATTGAATATTAAACCACGCAGTCTCCTGTGCAGTTATTTGTGTGCTCTCGCGTGCACTTGTAGTTGCAGTTAGTTAAGTGCAACACGGCAAAGGTAAAACACAAATCGCAGCACATTAACCCGGTACAAGGTGCCGTAGCTGAAGAAGCATGAAAAGCGAAAATGAAGGCAAACGCAGTTAGGACAAAAGCACGCACTGCTCTCCCCTCCCCTTGCTCCTGTAGCTAGTAAAAAATAATTCATTTAATAACTTCAACTATGAGGAAAAGGTAAACTGGTAGCACAAAAACAACCAGCACTTGACAGTTAAATAACGACCAACGAGAACGGATATGGCAACGGAAGTGAAAGCAGGGCAAATGACTCCGAGTCGACAAGGACATTGAGTGCACGTAGCACATACACACACCCAAACACGCCCCGCCATCAGGATACACAGCCAATGGCTGCTGTAGGTTAATCTGCTTCAATTAAGTTCATTTATTTGAATTTAATTGCTTTCCGTGCACCCTGCCAGGCAGCGGAAACTGTAACCCATTCGCCTCGGGCTTAGCCCTTAGAGGGAGAGAGTGGTGTCCTTTCCCACACAGCCGGTGTGTCACTGTGATTGCATATGAGCGTTATGGCTAAGGGCCCAGGCCCTAAGCTGTTGTTGATGATGTGATGGGACAGAGTCTGAGTGTGTTCATATAGTGGAAAGTCTAACGTACTTTGTGTTTTGGGCCAACGGTGAGAGGTAGCCTTTGGGGTGGTCCTTTCAGGCTAAGGAGCAAGCTAGTCCAGAATTTTTTTAAAGTTTGCAAAGTTTAATTAATAATTTAAGGCATTTGCTAAATTATTTGCCCGCCGTGCAAGTTGCTGTGTGTTTCTCTCTTTCTCTCTTCTCTGTCAGTCTGGATCTCGCGGCCGCTGATTATGTTTTTTTGTTGTTTTTTTTTATTGTGTCCAGTGCTTTTATTAAATTGAAACAAGTGTGCAGATCAGCAGAAGGCCTATTTGCTAAAAGTGTTAATAAAATTTAATAAGTGCTGTTCCTACTCTCTGCTGCTCTCCTCTCTCACTTCATTTTTTTTCTCGTGTTTACCGTTTTCCCAAATTGTTTTTGTTGTGCCGTTTCGCAAAGCCCCCCGCCCCCGCTTCTTCTTTCTTTTTGTTCTGCTGCGCTTGCTCTCTTCTGCTGCCTCTTTAACTTCTGTTTCATTGGGTAAGTGTATTTTATTGTTGTTGGCCTAATGCAATTTTGTTTTTGACCGTATGGAAAGTTTTTAAGAAATAGTTCTTCTAGCATCTTAATTTTCATATATGATGGCTTTTTTATAAATCTTAAAGAGAAATTCTGAAAATCGACTTGTATTCAGCTTGAAACCCTCCGCCAAATCGTTAAGCTGTGTTATTTTATGTAATATTTCAAAACTGTTAAGAAGAGAGCTGTTAAAGTTGTATAAACTTCCTTAAAAGATACGACATAAGTAAGTGTTGTCTCTTTTTCGAACCACTCTAAAGTGCTCCTCCTTCCCTCCGATTCTCTCTGTTAAGTCACCCTCAGTTCATTCCCAGTCCAGTCCAATTCATTTTGTTCCGCCGTATCATTTTCCGAGCGCTTAAATCTCCACGTTTGTCTGGGAATCTGAGGTACTTGTGTCTGTGAAAGTGTGTTGCGTCAGTGTGAGTGTTTTCTGGTATTAGCTGTAACAGTAATACCTCCCTCGTCCTCGTCTGTTTCTCTGGTTCATTTGTTTGTCGGACTTTTTGCTCATGCTTTCTCCTGTGTCTGTTCCGTCCTTTAGCAATTTAATGTATGTAGGGACGAGTATGTCGAAAAAACAAGAACTAACAGTTTCACTATCATTTTTGTGCATGACAGAGCCAAGAGAATGGAAAAGCTAAGTGCTTATGTCGGCGCGTCTGTTCATTAGGAACTTCTCCTCGCACTCCCCAAAACATGCGTTCTATGCAAATATAAAACTGGGTGTACATTAGCACCTGCAACTGACTAGAAATTAGTCGGCTGTAAGGCTTTGTTTGCTGTTTTTTTTTTGGATGTCCTCATGGTACGAAAAAATGTTGTTTGCTTCATTAAGGTCAACTTTTGGCTTACACATTTTTGGTTGGAAATTTACTTAATGGGTTTTCTTTAAATTAAATGAACCTGTGGCTGTAGTGGAGAGGAGGCTTTGGTTTCGGCTTAGTTTGGTTTTGTGGTGACAATTGAATTAGAGTAAATTAATTGGCACGTCGTTTGATTGTGCTTGTTTTGAGAGAGGGAGATAGGTTAGCCGCAGGCAATTCAAAGACATAAAGCACTTTGTGGGGCTTTTAAGTAAATTAAGTAAATAAATAAACTTGATTTAATAAATTTCATATTCAGAGCAATTAAAATTAAAGTGCAAGAGCAATTTCGAAGGCAAATAGTATATCTAAGATTCGCATTTGTAAATTAGAAGGGACTTCAATTTGTTAACAATATTGTTGTTGATTTGATTATACAATGCAGAATACTGCGTACTCCAAAGCTTCTCTCTTTTAATTTTCGGCTTGCATAAATTATAAAACAGCCCCATTAACCAACTCTAATGTATCTGCTGCTGCTGCTGCTGCTCACTTACCACAATTCTCTGTGTAATTATATGCCCTGCTAGTTGTCTGTTGCCTGGCATCCCTGAACTGAAAATGTAATTATACTCGGCATGCTCTGGCAAATCCTTGCCAGCGATATGCCAAAGGCAGCTCCAAGCACGAACTGAATGCTGGTGCTCAGTTATAATCCCACAGACACTCAAAAAGTGTTTGACGCAGGGATTTATTCAAAATGCATGATAGTTACATACTATATGTCTCATTCTTTCCCTTGACTCATTTTTGGCATTTTGGCTCTGGTTTAATTTGCAAAGCAAAACGCCTTCCCCCCACCACATCTTACAGTGGTCATTGACTTGAAAATGTTCATTATCGGCATAGAGAACTGCGTACTTTGTGTTTACGCGTATTTGTATCTGTGAGTGAGCTTTATACGCAAGTTAAATACAATTTTACACTCTACTCGCACACACACACCTAGGCACACTCACTGCATTCTCACAAAATGGCGCATAAAAAAGCGTCTTTAAAATGCGCTCGGAAATTGTTGCATGTGACATTTTTGTGTACTTTAGAAAAG
This sequence comes from Lordiphosa fenestrarum, assembly GCA_035044985.1. Classification (NCBI taxonomy): domain Eukaryota; kingdom Metazoa; phylum Arthropoda; class Insecta; order Diptera; family Drosophilidae; genus Lordiphosa; species Lordiphosa fenestrarum. The sequence goes on along the minus strand of JAWNNO010003804.1, from coordinate 1,234,980 downwards.
GGTATATACATTTTGGAAAGGAATTGGCTATATGTCAAAGCAGTTGTTTGGTCAAGTGTAAAAGGAAACGACAAAATAATATTATAGTTTTCGCGGACAGGTCCTTGTTTTTATCACATTTCTGCCTTATTTCAAGAAACAGTGGAGAAAAAGGTTCGCTTTGAACCAAATTGAAATGGGAAAAAGTTTGGTGCCGATCGGAAACGCGCCCTCGCACAGTTTCAAAACCATTTTCATGGCTAGTTACTTCAAAGCGGTACAAGGGATTGGAATTGAAGCCACGACCTTTTGCACAGCAGGCACACACACTACCCGCTGCACCACATCCGGCCTTATATGTCAAAAATAAGTCATCCTTAATTCTCTCTGAAGTGATGCAAAGCGGCTCCTAACCGAAGAAAATCAAACGCCCTTTTCCTGATTATAAACCGAACTTTTTATCGAACTCTTTGCTTCTGTTTAAGTGCAAAAGAATTCAGTTCAGTTCGATTCATTTAATCGAAAAGTTTGAAGAAAGTATGTCTCTAGCAATGGTTCCACAGGGCAATAAGTTGTTTTTGTTATTGTTGCAGGTTTTTACAATACTAAGCAATTTCCTAAATAACATTTACTACGTTTATATCATGCTTGATGCCCTTTAAAGTATGCTACGTTATATAAAAATATCAATTTTAGTTAGGTATTTATTTTGTGTAAGTCCTTATTCAACATTTTGTTGTTTACTCATAACTTTCACAACAATGTGAGTAAACTTTCGATTATCTATGAAGCGGCCATAACTGACTAGCAAGAGCTTTGAACTAATTGTTTATTACTTAGGGAAATAAACATTACATACTATGAAGGACATTAATGTCACATTATTTGGTTTGTATAAACATAGTATTAGTCTTTCTAAGACCAGAATTCTTTTAGAGCATCTTAAGCTTCGTCGCTTGAACTTTTGATTTTCTTTAAAATGCTGCTGCTGTGCATGGGTTGGTATTTGCCTTTGAGTAAGAGTGTTGGAACGTGTGTATGTGTGCGTGTGCGGTTTTTGCAGTTGACACACTAACACACACACGCGCACACACACACACACACACTTATATACACGTCGACTTTGGCTGCCGCACGCAAACACATTTCATTTACGTTGAATTTTGTGCAGATTTTCCTGCTTCCCGCCCCAAAACCGTTTCTCCATTTCCTTGTAAACTGTTGCGGCTTTCAAAATACCTCGCCTCAAAAACACATTTCCTTCTTTCTTGTTGTGTGAGTTTTTGCTGTTATTTTTTTTCTGCCCCGCCATTCGCGGCCTGTTTATTTAAGCGTGAAATTTCGCTTAGGTTTTTAACTAGCCAACAGGGCACATACAAAGTAAACAAACCAGAAAGAAGAGCAGCAGACCAAAAAAGTAGAACTAAAGGTAAATAAAATTTAATATTGAGTGAGCTTGAATTACCATTTGGTAAAAGAAATTGTATTTAGCAATGAGTTTGATAGTAACGTTAGCTAGCAAAGTAGTACCCCACTAGTGGTTAGAAAAATCGATAGAACTTTGAAGACAGAATGTCACATTCAACTCCTCTGACTAGATAACCAGCACATGTCACATTCCCATTTCGCACATACTTTTATGTATCAAAAAAATCATTTATTTCCTCCTACCCATCAAAAGAGACAGCAATATTGTTTGGTTTACTCTCTTATAGATTTTCCTTTCAGTCTGTGGGGGAAAAATTTTTGTTGCCTACTTTTGTGTCCGGCTTGATTTCCCTCTGCTGCAACGGTGGCAAGTGCTCGATTCTATATTTTAGCCATATTTTTTGCGACTATTTTGAAACCCATTTTTTTATGTTGTTGTTTTGCAATTTGTTGTTTATTCAGTGAAGCCTCTGCTCTATTTGTTGGCATTTTTATAGCCGCAGTTTTCAGTTTATATGCGATTTTTGTTGTTGCTGCACCGGCGGCTTATTTGTCTGTGCTCAATTGATTGAGCTTTATTTGTTTTGGGTATGTAACAGGGGGTGTGTGTGTAAGTGTGGTGGACAAGTTTTTTTTAATTAAATTTGTGAGGATTTTAAAAGTCAGCTAAAAGAATAGTTTTTTGTTTGCTATTTGTGTTGCTTTGATTTAATTCAATTTTGCTGCAGCATAAAAAGCAGGTGGCGTTTTGGTTTACAATTTAAAATGAAATTATTTTACATTGAATCCGGCTCATTGAATTTGAGTCCTTATGTTTATGCTAAGCTGAAATAGAAACAGGCAAAAACTTTTCGTACTACATTTAGCCTGCCATTAAAATTGCATTTCCTTTTAATTAATATGCCATTAGCCTACGGTTTTGGGCTGGGCTTGATTACATTTTTGAGTATTTATGAATATTTAATACAGATATTTGGTGAATTTTTGTCATTGGCACTGACATTTGAGTTTGCAAAAGCAACCAAAAAAAAAAGAAGGGAAATGAATTTTAGAAAAGGTTTAAACGTTGTAGTTAAGTGGAAATATTTTCATCCTGTACAATGCATTGGCTCAATATTATCAAAAATAATTTATGAGCTAGATGGGCCAATTAAAAATGAAAACCATGTTCACGGTTTAAAGTTTTTTTAAATGTTGAATGGGGTATTTAACGACAAAGAGAGCTGAAGATGGATGCAGACTCTCAATGACTATATAAGACCACCATAGCACATGGCAGTTAAAGGAAATATCCTTAAAAAATATACTTTTTGCATAAAGAAATTAATTCTTTTAAAATATATAATGAAATAAGATTTACAATGCTAAGGTTACTCAGAGAAAAAACAGATGCATTAAGATCCATTTACCACGGATTTAGTACTACTTACAAGACCTAAGAAGTTATTGAAAAAAATTTTCGCATTCTCTATTCTTTGAACAAAATTTCTTGCCTAAGCATATCTTTTACCAAATACAATCTTAAAAGGAGAAGATTTTGGATACAACAATCAATTATTATATAATGGCTCTATTGTTCAGAAAGTGTAGCCTTTTTTCAACAAAATGACAGTTGTCTACTGCAGGTCAAAGGTAATTAGCTTGGTGCTCTATTTCAGCCCTTGTTAAAGTCATAAGACAATCCATGTTGAACTCAAATATAATTTCCAATACGCCTTTTTCTGAACGAGTAGCGAGGCAATACTTTTCAATTATTTTGACGGTTAAATGATATTCTTCAAAAAATGATTTTTCTCTTATCAAAATGAAACTTTTCCCTAGAAGAGAAGATTTGGTTCAGGTTTAGCAAGCTATTATCCTATGAGCTGCTTTGCAGCCTTGACTTCAATTTCTTTTATATTTCTTTTATTTTTCCGATTAAAAAGTAGTTTTTGCTGGGGGATGCTCATTTTTGAATTAAAACATAGAATTAAACTTTCCATAAAGTAGCTATATTTTAACTAAGACCATAAATAATTGTGTAGAATTTTTTGCGCTATAAATAAAGTTGTGGAACAAAGCTGGAAGGAAGGTTTGTGCTTAAAAAGTTGAAAAATAAGCTTTTTAGAATTTTGAAATAAAAGCCTTTGCTTTAAAGTAGTATAACAGGATAAGGATGATAACTGTTATAACGCGTCCTTCCTACAACGATAACACACTAAGCTTTAAGTCTTATAAACGTAGCCGAGTATGTGTCATACATTTATTAGGGTGACTAACACTATTATACAGTATTTTCAAACTTTTATACAGCTTAATGCTTAGAACAAAGCTATAAGCTTATAGAAAAACTGTTATATATATTTATAAACTTTTATATACCTGTAATATGAATTATACAAAATATTTTAGACAAGGAAACAACCCTTAGCTTTTATTCTATCTGCATCATAGCTCACAACCCTTGAAAGAATTTCTGTATTACACTTGCACATTACTTACCATAATTGTTATACTTATACAAAAACACCCCTTGAAAATTCATTACTTTATGGACGACTTCTCCACACCATAAAGTTCATTCCTACAAAACTCTCCCCTAGACCACAGTTTCCTAAGTGGAACTGCCATAAAGTTCACTTCTTTTGGCCACATGAGTGCATCAGAACAACCCTTAAAACAGCCCCAGCTTAATCTGAGTGAGAGTTATTACCGACACTCATGGAATTGCAACGACTCAGTGTCGAGAGGATTGTAATTACCGGCTCCCTAAATTATAACTGTGTACAAAAAATGAGATGGAGCTTATGGCGCTTAAGTCAAATTCAGAAAATAAAATGCAATTCATTAATTAAAGCGCTGAGATTTCTGTTGGGAAAACTTACAAAGGAACTACAGCAATTGAGAGTAAGTTTTTAACTTAATCAAAATTGAACAGATATACAAATGGTACATGTTAACCTAAATGAATGAATGAATTACCTACAGTAAGTCACAATATTTTACTTTATTTTGGGACGTTTTCTCATTTTTTCTGATTTTGTAAATTCATATGCATTTGCATTGCTCATAACAGGAACTTGAGAAAATGGCCCTTAGTAAGACTGAAACGAGCTTTTTCATACAAAGTTTATAAGATTTTTTAAGGTGTGAAATATTATTTAATTATTTTTTCCGTAAATACTTATCAAAATACAGCAAGACAGTTGATTCCTTAAACCATTTTTAACACAGGTGCCCACATCCCAGAGTTGTAAGTCGAAATTAACATTACAATTACCATTATTAAGGGAAATCAAAATCTAATTACCATTACAATTACCACTATTTCGTTATTAAACATCTTAGTAACGAGTACAAATGTTTCAATATTTGGTGCTTAATTATTTGGTAGCTGATATAGTTGTGGTAATTTCGATTGCAAGTTCTAACTACATAATAAATTTTAAAAAATATAAATTTTTTTATAAATTATTTTGTGTGAAATTTACAAATTTGACTATGAAGAAGAACTAAAAATATTCAAAGTGGACATTTAAGTGCAATTTACTTATATTTTTGATCATGATCTCTTAATATACTTAAATCTACGCCTAAATGAAACGTTTTTTTAGGCAAAGTAGTATGTAAATTATTGATACTTTTCGATCAATGAACAATTCAAGTTTTAGAAATCTTGTAACAATGTTATATTATTTACATACATTCGATCTATCCATCAATTGACTTTACATACCACTCTTCTTTATATTAAAGTTTTTAATTTAAGAAAGTCAAAAAGGTTTATGACATCTATCCATCTATTTACTTCTCATACCACTCTTTTTTTTATGTTAAAATTTTACTTTTAAAACAAAAGGTAGTCACAATTTTTTCGGAAGTTATTCGTAATGCCAAATAATTGAATTATTTGTTTTAATTATTCAAATAATTGTAGTTGTATTATGAATTAATTTGTAATTACAAAATAGTTTTAATTGAAATGGTAATTATATTATTAAATAGCCGAGGAATTGGAATGGTAATTAAGATAAACAGCTTTGCCCATGTCCTTGCCGCCCATTCGATTTTGTAAGCCGCAACTTCAGGGCACACCTTAGTTATTTGACAAATGATATTTATTATACGCATTGTTCACATCGCCTCTTGATGTTGATCAAGAATATACGAATATGGCATTATTATTTTATACTTGCTTGGAATACAAACTACTACTAATTGTCTATAGGAATAAAACTGCAGCAGTTGCGAAACTCCTGGGAACATCTTAAGCACCATTTGGCTAAGTAATTTTTGCATTGAGTAGCCAACTCTCCTAGGACCAATCAGGCCAACCCCTAACACGTCTCCCAGGGCATGAAAACTTCAGCAATTGTTTTCTAACGTCTCCCCCCCAATTGGTTTCCTTTGTTTGTATTTGGCGCCGGCTGCAATTGATTTGTGGACTACGGACTTGAGCCCTACATATGAATATTAATAGATGCCACCTTTTGGGCCTTTAGCAACACTCGGACCTACCCCGTATCCCCTTGCATATGTAGTTGGAAAAATGAAGCAAAATAATGGCAATATTTATTTTCCATTTTGCCCAAGCAAACTTTGAGTTCGCACTCGATGGGGGGAGGCTGCTGCATTCTTTCTACTCACTCTCGTTCGGATTCTCTTTTCGCTGTCTTTTGCTTTGGCAATTTTTCACTTTACTGCATAAATATTTATTGCAACTCAATTTCGCAGGCAATAGAAATGCCATTTGCACCATTAATTCAATGCAACACCTGCCAGCGACGACTTGGCTTGGCTTTTGGCTCTGACTTCTCAACGAATTTTCCTCTCTTGCTTCGTTCCTTTTTTGATTTTTTGGGTGGCAAACATTTTGCTGGCAAGGGTTTCGGAATTTGAAAAATGAAGTCGTGCTAAAAATTTCTGTGTGTTTATAAACATTCCAATAGCTTTATTTGCCATATACTTGAGGGGGATGGCGTCGACGGGAGTAGCTTATGGCCTTCATCATTATTTTTGTTGTTGTTGTTGCTTTATTCCCATTCATGGCCTTTATCGTTTGTGGCAACAGCTGTTGCCTGAATTATGCTAAATTTACGCCACAGCCAGCAAAAAAAAAGGGGGACGCAGCAAACATCATCATCATCGTCATCTCCATCATCCCCCCCAAAATTCTCCATTATCCTCATTGCGGCGACACTTCCTGGTAGTTTGCCAGCTATTTTGGTTATTTTTAAGTGATTTTTAATAAAGTTGGCTAGGTGGCAGAAAAAAATCCACCGCAAGTGCAAAAGTGTGCAAGTTTTCTGCCAAAGTTTTGCAATATCAAATAGAAAAAGGAGCGTTTAAAATTGCTTGGCATTTATTATGAAATTTGAGGTTAAATTTTAATTTCATTAATTTGCAGCTTCGATGACAAAGTTTCGTGTTAATGTGCGTGTTAAGTTATTCCAATCAACAGTCAAGCGGTGGTACATTTTGTTTTTTATTGTGTTGCTTTGCGGTAAGTTTAAAAAGCCGCAGACATGATAGCAAAATGTTTTATGAGTTGAGGAAAGAGTGCAAAAACCAAATATTTAATTATTGCACATATAAAAGCAGTAATTAAATGTGGGAGCAAATAAAACAATTAGTAAGATACCATTAAAAATATCAATAATTGCCACGACTATTCCCAAAGATTCATAATTTTGCAGTAATCAGTTGGTACTAGTTTCATTCCAAACCATTTCAGAACGAAAACTTAACTAAAACAGTTATTACTTAAAAAATATAAATATGTACGAATAGCTGAAAAGCATCAAGGCAAAGCCACTTGAAGCACTATTTCTATTTATGTGAGACACTCGGCTTAAGCCTTGAAATCTAAGTACAAAATAGCCTACAATGCCCCATCGTACAACAATGCGCTTTGCGCAAAAAGAGGAAAAATTGATTTAATAAATCTAACCACATATTTTCATTGACTGACACTAATCTTTATTTATAGATATTTGCAAATGTCAATCGAGTCTCAAGGTTTGGACATTTAAATTGCAAACTGATGCAAAAATTGATTAAATAGTTAAATGAATGAAATCCATATAATAGACAGTTAAATATTAAGACCACGCACTTTTCAGTTGGGTAAGGCCGGGTGTGGTGCAGAAGGTATTATGTGCGCCTGCCGTGCCTGTTTTCTCTTTGAAAAACTTACACCTTCTCTAGCTATTGGCGCCAGCTCTGAAGTAACTAGCCATTAAAAACTGTAGATTCCTTTGGCTTGTGCGAAAATGAAAAGCACACAAGCCAAGATATTGAGAGCTAGTCGGCGTTTGGCCCTTTGAGCTATGTGAAGATACGTTTTTTTCTAGGTATGCAAACCTTCAAAACTATACAGATGGTTTTAGCCCCTTGTGAAATAAGGTACGCTTTTATTCAGGGATGCAAACCACTCGAAAATAAGTACTGGTTCGGTTCAGTGGTTCGCAGAATTTCTGAACCGCCGGTTCGGTTCAGAACATGGTTTTTGGAGCTAACTGAACCGCGGTTTCGGTTCGGTTCAGTGGTTCACAAAGGCAAATAAAGAAATATAATTTCTATAAAAATGTGACTATTCGAACACTTTTGAAAATTAATTCTTCTAATCCATTTGAATATCTTTAAAATCTTTAGAAGAGAATGTGCATAGTTATTATTAGTTATTACTTTTAGAACTCGTCTATAAATTCCTAGAGGAATGTCCTTCGAAAAGAGAGAATGTCTGCTAGAAAAGAATACGTTCCATGCATCTTACATACCCTATTAATCATATCATACGACTTGTAGATATTGGCCACATAGATTACACTGCAAAATCTGAGCTCGATAGCTCAGCAAATTGTAGGAGATATTCAAAAATTTTTATTGTGGGGGCGGGAGGGGGCGTGGCCAAAATTTGAAACAAACTTGATCTGCCTACAGACAATACTAGCTTACATCTAAAATTTGGTTGCTCTAGCTCTTCTAGTCTCCGAGATCTAGGTGTTCATACAGACGGACGGACGGACGGACAGACGGACATGGCTATATCGACTCGGCTGTTGATGCTGATGAAGAATACATATATCGGAGATGCTTCCTTCTGCCTGTTACATACATTTGCACGACTTTAGTATACCCTTTTTACTCTACGAGTAACGAGTATAAAAACTCTGCTGTCTGAGATTTGAATTAAGGTAAAGAAGATTGAATTGAAAATATTGTCTACTAGAGGATAAAGACATATTGATGACAGGAATATTAAGCGATAGGCGGACCATTACAGAAGACTTACAGTATTACAAGTTGTAAAATTTGTTTCAAGTCATCCTATGTAGAGGATCGAACGAAATGTATAAAATTTATCTTCGATTCAAATTCCCAAATTAATCAAAAACATTGGGGAAAGCGATTCCAGTTAAAACTCGTGAGAAAGCTGAACCGAACCGAACCGTTTTCTTTTGTGGTTTTCGGTTCGGTTCAGCAATTCTGATAGGAAGCCGGTTCGGTTTGCGGTTCGGTTCACTAGCTGGAATATGCGGTTCGGTTCGGTTCAAAACCGGTTCGGTTCAGAACCGGTTTGCATCCCTGCTTTTATTTCAGGAACTAATTGGATATTTGTTGAAGAGGTCTCTTTGATTTCACCAAACTATGTTAGATGTTCCTCTAAAGCTATTGACTATAGTCGAGTGAAGGGATGTTTTATTGGAATCACTCATAATTCATATTTCTTTCATATTTCTCAAAGTGGCTTCCGTTGTAATACCAAATATTTACAATTTGTTCTCATTTGATCTTTATGAAGTTAATAATTCCTAACTACTTCCTGACCAGTTGAACTTATTATTCAAAGCTCCATCCAAAGAAGCAGAAAATGAAGAAAAAAATTCGAAAATAGGCAGCAGAGTCTAAAAACACTCACCAGTCCACAGGGACATTCGACATGCAACCTGTCGCGGTCAATTCCTAGCCTTTTGTTTACCTGCCACCTCCCACTTCTGTTCCACGCCCACTTGGCGCCTCTTCTACCGTTTGTTTGCCTGTTTTTGTTTGCCTGCCCGGCGTCTAGCACTATGTGTTTGTGATAGACATGCTTTTTGCCCATTTCTTACTGGTAATTGACAGATTTTCCAGCGTAATATAAAGCAAAATGGCTGTGAGGTATTACTTGACCAAACGGACGTTCAGATTTGTAGCAATTTGAATGAAGCCAACAAAAGGACAGGTTGAACTGCTTTCAGGGCTTGGCATAGAAAGAATATTTGTTGTTGAAGTGTAGCATTCAAAGTAGTTTGGACAACGACAATTTGACAAATCGTTTACAGGTTCAAAAAAAAATGATCTAAAAATTGTCTAGTACCTAGCACATAGTTTGCATTTCATTTAGTCCCCTTTCTTGTTTAAGGGACGATAATTCTACTACAAATCCTACATGAAATCCCTTATGCCAAAGACACTTGTTAACCTACCAAATCTTTATCCCGCACAACACGTAGTCCGAACACATCCCTAACTATTCCGCACAAACCAACCAATCAGATTCAGTCTCCGGCAGCCTAAGACAGAGCAAGAAGAAGAAATTGCTGAGCCCCCGTCCCTCACTAGACTGTCCAGCTACTGGTAACAGCGGGTAGCGATGGCTGCGAAAAGACAATGAAAGGAAAACCCAAAAAGGAAATGAAAAATCATAGGACAGAATTTTTGCACTATTTTAGGTATTTTTTTCCCCAGTTCTTTTTTTTTTTACATTGAGTACTTGGCAGGCTCGGTTTGTTTTTCAGAAAAGCCTGACAAACCTGTCACGTGATTGCTCAACTGAAGCTTTGCCCGGGTACAGTGCGGACTCCTGTTAGGCTGGCAATAATGACACGAATCCACTCCCCACCCCCACTCCGGCCCGACTCTAGCTCCACTCTCTAACTTTTATTCCGGCTCTGTGCTGTCAGCGCCGTGGTAAGAGGGAACAAAATCCATCCTACTCCAGTACCTATGTCATAGTCATAGCCATGGCGACGATATTTTTCTAGTGGTTGAAGCTTTTTAATTGAATTTTCCGCTATTTACGAGCGAGGGAGACGGAGTGGATGAGGGGAACTGTCAGGCCGCTTGGCTCAAAAATATGGCACTGCAGAGCTGAAGAAAAGCAAGAGTTACTGGCGCTAGAGCGTATAAAAGGGAAATTGTGTAAAATTATTCATCATACATAAGCGCTTTCCTCTTCTCACGACGACACACAGTTCTGTTCATAGCCGCAGGGGCTGTGTCCAAGATTTTCATTTTTGGTGTGAAAAACATTTTGCTTTGAGTAATTAGAATGGCAAATGATTCGGTTTTATATTTTTTCCTTCTTTTTTAGGCAGGTAAGTGGTTTGGTTTTTGTGTGTGGCCAACCATTATCTGGGGAGCCACTTAGCGAAGTGGTTGCCCACAGCAACTAAGGGATAGAACTCACAAAATGGTAAACAATTTAAATTGCGTGGGGTTTGAGGTTCATTAAGAAGGCGTATTATGGCGAATTTGTGTTGTCGGTGACATGATTTAAAAAAAAATTAATTTTTACAAGCGTTTTGAGGACTGCGCTCAATTGTCGAGGCTTGATTCCGGTTTCACTAAAAATATATAATTAATACTTAGGTTATAAGTACTAGGTTTTACACTGAAATGCAAGGTAACTTGTTAAGAGCACAAGCTAATTTTCCACCTAAATCATAGGTAGACCCCAAACACCAACCCATAAGCAGGGTATCAGAGACAAGACCCACCAATCTCTTTACCACAGATTTACTACTCAAGCAACAATTCAAATCTTATTACTAGTTAAGCCTCATTTTAAAACTACACTGACCACTTTCCACATTTCAATGCTTAACCTCATTTGTTTATCAACTCCAAAGGTCCAACAAATCTTTAAATAAATTTCAAAAACTTTTCATCAGCTTATACCGCAATTTATACAATTTATATGAGATGGAAATGTACAAAGCCACAACCGACAAGTGTCTGACTGACAGACAATTTGCATATCAAGAAAAGTATTCGATGTTTATTGTAAATCATCATGTTAAATAGAATAAAACTAAATTTAGACAACTTACCTAAAGTCTAAGCCAAAGTTTATGTAAACATGTAAACAAGTTTTTGTCTATATTTTTCAATTTCCGCAACCATTTCCAAATGTTGACTTCATTTATGAACAAACTTACAAACGTGCACATCGAGTGCAGTTGGAAAGAGATAGAGATAGAGGGAGGAAGAAATAACACTTAATAATAATCAAATGCACTCGATGCGCATATATCTTAATTTTGGCAATCGGCATAGGACGACCACAGAAAGTCAGATATGCAGGAGCAGAAATTGTTATTAGAAACTCATACAAGTGCATGAGGCACACACAGTTTGTTTCAAGTTAAACCATGTATTTGGATGTATATACTCTAAATTTATTAAGGGGTATTTGTGGTTTTTCTTGAATTTAATCTAGGAAAACTTTTCTTTATATTTTAATATAGATATAGATTAATTTCATAGCGCAAGTCGCTTAAAGAAGGAGCTCACCGGTTTTTGCAAGATTCCTTATGTAAATATGTTAATTAAGAATAATTTTTTTTCCATGTTGGCAACTCCAGCTTTCCTTACTCTGTACCTGAATTCAAACCACAAAATTTCATAATGAGAGCCCCTTAGCGTATACAACCATTATTTTCTTTCGATTTTATCTATTTGAATAAGGTAAATGCTAGCCGGATACCGCAGTTTCATAGATTATCCATCTCTTTTCCAAAATAAATATCATTCAATAACTTAGCATACTTTGAAGGGCATTTATCATGATTTTTTAGTTAGCTTAATCTTCCACACCCTGCAAATATTTTGGATAATTTCAGTTACCTTTTTTATTGGGAACTCAAACTTAAAATAGAAATGTCGTCAAATCTATGCGATATGTAAGAAATATATTGTTAAATACTTTAGGTTGAGACGTCAGTAAAATTGTCTTAAGTTTAAGGGTCCCAAGTTCCAATCCCAAAGTAAGTTTAATAGTAAATGGAATAACGACTTCTTATTCCACAGAGGAAACATTTTTTGTGTATTTCGGAACTGAGGGTTTTTGTATTTCCAGAGAGAATCGCTATTTAAACTCTTGGAATAAACTGTTTCTTATCCCCAGGAAGAATTGCATACTTATCTCTCAGAAGCACATACTTTTTCTCAGTTTAACACTTCTTTCCGAAGGAAGAAAGGAATCACTAGCTTGAAGCGGTACCTACTAGAAGAATCGCAGTCTTATGATTCGCGATAACAAATGTTTGCTGGGTAGGGAATCTAATTTTGAGGAATATTTCGACCATTTTGACTGAGTAGATAAGAAACAGGACAAAATATATGCAGGGTAAGACCTGCACTTTAGTGCTATATAAAATTTAAATTGGTAAAGCTTTTGTTTGGCTACTTCACTTGTGAGGATAGTAGCTGGTAAAGGGGACGGCTTGGCTCTTTGGCTTTCACATACACTGTCATGTTACCTATTTGAATAGTTTTTGAGAAGAACTTTTTTAGGAATATTGACAGATTTTCCTAAAAATAAATTGCAGAAATCATTTGGCAGTCGTTCAGTCATGTATGTAAGCAACTGAAACATAAAAACATAAATCGTAGGGTATTCAATGTTTCGTACTTCGCATGACAATTCATTTCCATCTTGTTTCCCATTTATTATTGTTTTCCAGAAATGAGGAGAATTATTTTTGAGCATATCCCTCTCCCAATCTCCTCGTTTGGTTGTCATCGTCTTCTGCCTGTCGTCGCGTTTGTTTGGTTTTTGCAAGTGCTTGCACTTTGTTTATCAGTTTTCATCCTTTTCCCTTGTCGCTTCAGACTTGGTGAGACTTGTCGGTACAAAAGTACACGTAATTGGGCTAATGGATATTTCGGTACTAACACAATTTTGCTAATAAAGTTCGCAAACACACACAGAGATTCCCACACACACACACACACACCCACACACAGTCGGAGGCTTCGTCCAGTATAAGCAACAGCAAAGGCAGCCAGGCGAACGGGAGCTAGGAGAAAGGAGTCGAGTGAGCAGGTTGTCTGCGCTTTTTGTTTAGTCTCCTGCAGAAGCAGCAGCAACAAAATTTGCCTATATTGGACCATAAGTGCGTCTCTATGTTTTTGTTGACAACTCCTTACTGGCCACACAGATGCCGAGGACGCTGAGGCACTGTGATTTACATAGAGCAATGGATGTAGAGTCGTGCATTTAGTTCGGAGTGCCTACAGGCATGTTGAAAAGTTTTTTGCATCCAAAATGGAGAGGGTTCGAAAGCATTTGGGAATTACCAGACAACTGTATCTTCTGCAAAGTAATCGGCACTAATTTTGGTTTTCTTTATTCAAGTCTTAAGAATACTTCCCTAAGCCAGGAAAATTTGATACATTGTTTTGAATTCTCCCTTTCACCGATTTCTAAAGCAAGTTTCACATTACCAATCTCAGGTTTCTCTTCAAACTGACAGTCTTCATTGTAAAACTTGAAGCCTACTTTCTAGCGTTTGCAGTTTACTTATGCCACAGACTGTGGCTCACAGCCTCTATCTCCGTATGGGTTGCGTGAGCAGTTTGGTCTGAGTTAGCTTTGCATCTCTCTGTGTGTGTACGAACGTTGGTGTATCTTCTATGGAAATTGCCAAAAATTGCCATACACATGGATATGGGTTAGGGATATATGCCCGTCCTTCACTTAGTTTGGCTTGGCTCTTGGCTCTTCAACCACAAACAAAAAGCAACCAAGCAACTAAACTCCTATCCCTACCTTGGCTCCCCATTTTGCAGTAGTTAAACTCAATTATTATGCAAAGTCAACAATGTCTATTTGTGCCACCAAAAAGGTGAAGGCGGGGCTGGTAGATAGGGGAACCGAAATGCATTTAAACACATTTTGATTTGCAGTTAAAGTGAAAACTTGAAACGTGTGCGGCAACTACTACGTGGTGCGGTTATCCCCAAGCCCCTTTCCCCTCGCCCCATGCCGAATGAAAATTCTGGAGTCGAGACAGAGCAGCTAAAGTGGAAATTTGCCATTGAGGGGGTGGGGGAGGGGGTTTCTCTCTGTGTCTTTCTCTCATTTTGCACAGATGACAAATAATTTTTGCAGTTTTATTGAAAATGTTTGACTTTAGTTGCCGGTTGGCCAAAAAACTTGCCGCCATTCGTTTTGCCTTGTATATTTTTGCGAGGAAGAGATACAACTGCTGTTATATTATCCAGTTAAGCCATGGCAAATGATGGGGGTATGATGACTTTTAGCTGGAATTTGAAACTATTTAAGCGAGTTTACTAAGCGAGTTACGGAAATTGTTGGTAAAGAATGAGGTGACAATTCTACATATCTTCTTGTTTTTTTAGAACTTTACTCCGAGAAAATATTTAATCGATCGTGCCTGAAATCAAGCAGTTTTGATGCAGCAGAAAATACTGAAATCAAGCATGGATTTTCGAGATTTTAAATTTAGTCTGTTTTATATCAAGCAGAAATTGCCTCGGATCCAAGCTTGGTGAGCTTAATAGCTCAGTGATGTACTTTTATTACTGTTATTACGTGGAAGTAGTGGATAGTGGAGGATAGGCAGAAAGATGTGTCTCCAAATGTAAAAGACCGGATTTATATAATGGAGCAAACTTCATGAACATCTTGAAAAAGCTTTTCTTTGTAGGACGAAGAAGTGGTGGTGTCGCTTTAGCCCATTAAGGATTATGTAATTAAGTTGATAGATTCAATCCCAAAGTGAATGAAAGCCTTTTTCAAAGTTTGTGCTTCCAACTCCCTGCTGTTGCATAATGAACATATGCCACCGTTAACAATTCTTCTTGGGCAGCTGTTCATCTACAGCAGATCTCCTCTCGCCTTCATTATTCAGGTTCTGACACTTGGTCGGAACAGCTCGTTCTACCTCATAATTCAACTCCTTAAATATTCTCTCGCGATTTCTGAGGCCTTTTGTATATGTTGCCTGCGACTCTCTTCCTTTATTACAGAGAGAAGCTGTATGTTGCCTTCGATCCACTCTGCATGCGTTTGGTTGCTCTAAAGAGGCACTCCACACCTTCTGACCACAAACCTTCTGCAATTTAGAGAACCATTCCAAGTTTTTGTGCAACCTATGTTTAGCTAAGATGTGCGGGAGTCGAGATTCTTCATACTCATAAAGTGCTCGAGCCACGTATTTAAGATGAAATAATAGGCTGTAAATATGTCCTTCTTCAGGTCCTGCCCGAATTGCTTATACATAGTGATGCGTACAGCCTGGCAGTTTAGGTATCCTCTTCTCTACACAGAAAAAACGAGAGCGTAAGTTAAAGTCGGCCCTGCCCGTTTTCGAAATACCCGTTACTCAGCTCAGCTCGGATAAGTATGCAACATTTTTTTAACTCGGGCATTTATTATCCGATCCTTTTGAAAATTTGTGAGATTGTAGATATTGGCCACATAGACTACACTGCAAAATCTGAGCTCGATATCTTAAAAATTGTGGGAGATATTCAATATTTTTTATTGCGGGGGCGGGAGGGGGCGTGGCCAAAATTTGAAACAAACTTGATCTGCCTACAGACAATACTAGCTTACGTATAAAATTTGGTTGCTCTAGCTCTTCTAGTCTCTGAGATCTAGGTGTTCATACAGACGGACGGACGGACGGACAGACGGACATGGCTATATCGACTCGGCTGTTGATGCTGATGAAGAATATATATACTTTATGATATCGGAGATGCTTCCTTCTGCCTGTTACATACATTTGCACGAATTTAGTATACCCTTTTTACTCTACGAGTAACGGGTATAAAAAGATCCATTTGGTCGGGATATGTTTTAAATATCCTCTTAACCATCCAGCGGAGCTGCAGTCATTATTTTTTATATCCTTCGGATGATTTTTAGCTCCGTTGGATGATTAAAAAACTAGTTCTGGTGATAAAACTTCTATAAGCTGGTCAGCTTTTAATATTTATTATCGGCTACTTCCAAAAAATATCTCAAAATTTGGAAAATATTCTTCTCCAAAAAATAATACCAAAATCAGAGTATTCAATTATTTGCTTGTTTCTATTCCCTTTTCCCCCCGTCTTACCGCTCTGAGATGTCATAGCGGCTATTGCTGTTTTTGTTGTTGCTGGGCGCGCACTTTTGCTAACAATAAGTTTTTAAGTAGTTTGACATTTGAACTTGCATACACTTTTCTGTTTTTCAGTTCTTGTTGGTGTTGTTGTTTGTTTTTTTTTTAAGAGAGCAATAAAAATGCGCAGCTAGCCGGAAATAAGAGACGCAACAAAACAAATAAGCAAGGCACCAAATGCCAGCCTCTTCTCTATGTCCTTCCTTTCCATCTGATGGGGCGGTCCTGGGAGGGGGCGTGTTAGAGAGAGGGCAAAACTTTGTCAGCGAAAAATTGCGGCGCAGTTTATTGCAAAAGTTCATTACAGTGCAAATGTTGCCATTCTTGGCCAAAGAAGTAGACGAAGCAGACGCAGAAGCCGGCAATGTCTTTAAGTCTTCTTTGTCTTTGGAGTTGTTTTTTTCGCCACTTGTTTAATTATAAAGTGCGAAAAATGCTTGCATACTTTTGGGCTGTGACACTGATGAAGAGCAGGTGATGCAGTTGCTGCCATTTCACTGCCCCCCGCCACCACCGCCACCACCAACTGGTCCAAAATGAAGTTTTTTATTTACTCTGCATAAGCGAAGCTGTGGCAAAGTTGCCAACTAATTTGCATTTTCTCATCAACGCACAGCCGCCTGCATAACTAAGTAATGCTCTGAGGTGGAGGAGGGGAAAGAGAAGGAGGAGCTAAAAATATTATAAATAGTTTCACAGCGATTTTTGCATAGGGCAGGCAAACTTCGGGCATTAGCTAACACGTCAATCATACGACATGTGGTCCAGTTGCACGTTTTTTGGGGCAATTTATCATTAATGTTAGAGAGAGAGGCCCGCTGGACTTCGACCCCCCTTGATAAATGAAGTTCTTGGTCTATTTTTTGTTTTATGGTCGCTTTATGCAAATGAGTGAGAGGACTTTGTTGAGATTTGTGTGCTGTTTTTTTCGGGTTTGACTAATAGAATGTCACTTGTGTGTGTGTGTGTGTGTGTGAGTGTTTTCCTTTATATTTTTAGTGGACAATGATTGAAATCCGGTTCGGGGAAAGGTGTGCTAAAAAGGTGTTGATTAATGATGGAGCAATAGCAAGCAGAAAGTCCATCAATAATTGAAATATCTAAGCGACAAAAAAATGAACAATTTAATTTAGAGAATGAATTGGAATTTCGACAAAACCAAATGAAGAAGACTGAATATAATCAAGCGGGTATAGTTTTCTTCTTGTAATCAGTTTATCAAGGTCCCCAATGGTGCGAATGTTTGCAATCAAGGCACCAATCACTCGCTTCATTTGAATATGAGCACTCCGGTTTGTATATTTCCAATAATTTTCGCCTTCAGCCACATAAACAGACACTTTCCCGAATAAACACACATACACACACTCACAACTCTGAACTTAATTCAAGCTGAACACCTACTGCTTTCGGAGTGAGAGTGTCCATTCTTCTCCTAGCCTCCTTCCTCTCCCCTACACTCCTGTGCTATTTTTTGTATGGCGGTTGGATTTCGAATGCCTTGCGGCCCAATTTTCTCTGGCTCTCCCCTTCTCAACACGCTTGACTGCACTCACTTGTGCAGTTTTAATTAACCACAAAATGTACAAATATCCTGGGAGAATATATATAAAAATGAAGCAGAAAAAAAAAATCAACTAAATAATGTACCTAAGAACAAACAACTTGTAAAAACAGAGCTGCCTACAAACAACAGAAATGCGAACAACATTCACATTCTGAGCCCAGCCGCAGGTTAAATGTATGCAAATATAAACAGCGTGTGAAAGACAAGACTAGAGAGGATGGACTTAGCAGAGGGGTAGAGTTAAGAGGGGGCACTTACTTGTAGCCGCCTTGAGCGATACTTATGCCAATGTTTTCACTCTTCGCGTGTTCTTCAAGTGCCCGCCTCAAGTGCCTACACTTTATTGTTACCCTTGTTCCACTCAATAGGCGGGGTGGCGTTACTTAAAGGGGTATATAGGAACGGTTAATGGTTAATGAAGCAATGAAATCCCGGAAATCTTAGATTTATTCAATTGGTACTTTTGTGTAAGGATGTGAATGAAGGTTAAATTGTATTCTTGGAGCTCAATTACAACATTCAGACCGATTGAAAGGTTTTCAGTTTAGGATACATATTATTTTAACTACAATTCCAATTGCCATTACCATTACCAGTTTTCAGATAATTTAAAACGATTACTGACTACAATTTTCCAGTAATCGCAATTGTAATTTCGATTATTCAGTGATTATTACCAAATGTAATTACTTCTACAAATACTTAAATAATTGAAGCGGTAAAAGGGGATTATTGAGTAATTGTGGCTTAAAAGTGGAAATATTTAACTGAAAACTTAAATGTTTGGAGTAATTATTATAAATAATGGTTTTAATTATATGGCTTGTTAAAAAAGAATAACAATAAAAGTATGATATTTATAACCCTGATCGGCAATCAATAAAATTTGGTGTGGATTGGTATTGAATCATAACTTGCACCGACAATTACATAAGTAATTCAACTTTTGTAAAGCAATTTCTAAATAGTATACTTATAATTACTCAAGTAATTGTAAAAGTAATAACAGTTTGAAATATTAGTTGAATAATCGAAATTCCAAGTAACAATTAAGTTTACTAAAATAATCACTTTCAGGAATAGTTTTATCAATATCTGTTTAATCGTGTCTATTGTCATGAAATATAGTTAGGTAATTTAAGTAATGATTACATCACAGCTCTGGTTACTGGTAAGTAAGTTTACATAGTTTACTTTAGCTTATAGAGTATATACATTTTGTATTTAAAATTTCCCTTCACAAAGTTCTTTTGGGTGAAATCAGCTTAGTCTTTGTTTCTTTCCTCACCCTTATTTCCTTCATGGTCTTAGTAGCTTTCTAGATTGGTGGCTTGGTTGGCCAGCTGGTCTCTTCATACTGTCTCTGGCCTGTTTTTTAATCACATCCCTCACCTTTGCAACTTGGAGCTGTAAACTATGCATTGGAAATGAGGAAAGAAAAAGTAAATTAAAAGAAACCATTTCGCCTCAACTGAAATATATGTTTAAATTTAGACGCTTTGTGTTGTCAGGGAATAAGCTCACAATTTTGTATTTGCCTTTGACAACATACTAAAAATTTAATACTCACATCATAAGAAGCAAAACAAGCGAAAAAGTAAGTTTCTAAAGCACATAGGCAAAGGAGAAGGTGGAGAAGACTAAATATTCTTAGTATATTCCTTTACCTAATCTAAAGCAGGGTGCTTTACAAAAACAAATTTGCTTATTATTTGGGTACCTTTGGAATATGTAAAAACCGACTGATAGTACTAAAATCTTATATCTAAATGAAACAACAAATTTTCATTATTCTCCAAGTTTGATTCAATTTCTTATTCATTATTCCGATTGGTATTCAATTCGATCCACTTTTAGCTTTATATTTCCCAGGAAGAATTCAATTCTTTCCTGTTGCAAACTATTCTCTCTGTTTAAATATTTAAAAGCATTAAAAACTCGAGCTTGAAAATCAATCTTGAAAACAAGTAGATTCTACAGTAAAATACTGTTTTTAGATTCTGGTTTAACATATTATTTCAAATAAGCTTAATTTCTTTTACTGGGTACCATCCATTCGAATGTCTGCCGAACTGCCGCTTTTTGCTCACTCCTTAACTGTTGCCTGATGGCCTCCAGCTGATTACTGTATACCAAAATTTTTGATTGACTGCCAACTGACACACCTGTTGTCTTAAGGACTTTTTCTACTGCCTCCAGTCAAGAGCCAATTGAGCAAGTAGCGCAAAAAATTAAAGAACAACAAAAGACAAAAAAAAAGTAAAGAACATTTCCGGAAATCCGTCAAGTAATTCATTTGGTATGCATGACTTATTGCGATTTGGTTTTTGGAAATTTAATTAGCGTTAAAATACTTGGGCAAAAGTTATTGGCAGTCGGCGTCGCCGTCGTCGTCGGCGTCGGCGTCTGCCAAAAGTCATTGCGTATAAATCGTAAACTTTTTAGGGTCACATTATTTACATTTTGTGAGAGCGGGGCGAGGGCAGGGACCATAAAAGTTATGAGTTTATAAACGTAAACCGTTAAATCGAAATGAATTTTTCATATTTTCCAAATCAATTAAAAAAGTCCGAAAAGAGTTAGCGGAAAAGGGTTCTCACAAATTAATGTATATTTAATAAACTTGTAAAGTGGGGTTTATTTATTTACAAATGATTTATGGCCTTTGATAAAATGAAATAATGTGTGGGGAATTTGTTTATCTATCTCATCTTAAAATTGAAAGTTTATTTGCTCCCTCCCACTCACTGTCCGTCTCATGTCTTGTTTAATTTCAATTGCAGTTTTTTGATTTATGTGCAAAAATCGAGTGGTAAAATTTTTTTATTTGTATTTTTGCTTGCAAAATCCAATTTCATTTCGTTTTGTTATATTTATTTTTTGGTACAAAGAGCTGCACTCCCAAACACACACACACACACATACAGGGAACATTTATCAAAGCCCGTCAGGACATCAAAAAGTAAGCGGCCTGGCACTTTTAATACCCTTACTGGGTATATTGAAATTTATGCACAGTAAAACTGAAATTGATTTCAACTTTTTATTGGTTTTTAACTCCGCTTTAACGAAGAGGAACCGTCAACTCTAGATAGCTGATACCATTTGAGGTTGGCTTCATAGGCACTGTCCTAAGGTGCTGCCTGTTCGCTTTCTATCTTATTATAGTGTATACAATGTTTGGCAATTCCAAAATAAAATTGACCCTCTAGTTATTCTTCTATTTCTGCCTGCCTTACCCCTGACTCTTGCCCCCACTGTAGTGAAGGAAAATATTTACACAATCAATTGAATTTTATTGTACAAAATGTATTTTATGAATTATTAATGTCTTTTACTCTCTCAGCCATCTCAAACATATTATCTGTGGCAATTTATCTGGCATCTTCCAGCCGCAGTCGTTTCGAGAATTTGAGTTGTGGCATTGCCATAATCGATACCCCAAAAGAGGGCGACTTAAATATTATGAAATGTAAATATTTTTTACAATCTGCGGTCAGTCGGTCAATTTGTAGTTATTTTCTGTTTTATGTGGCTCTATAAAAGTCATGGGCTGCAGCTGCTTGTTAACTTTTCATTTTGTATTTACTATTTTCCGTTTGGCTATATATACCACACTTGAAGATTAGGGATTACCTCATACTCAAACGAATTCTCTGCTGGATCGGGTTGAATTTGTGTAAATAAAATGAGAGTTCTGACTTATTATTTATCTTGGCCAAATCGATTTGCCAAAGCGGCTGCAACTAATCAAATTTTAGTCAACAAATTAAACGAATTGTTTCAGTTTATTTGTGATGATGTGCAATTGAGGAATATTCTGTGGCGTTGGTTACTCTACAAAAGTCAAAAGCTGTTACTTGATTTATAAATAATAATTTTATAAAGTGCACAATTGATTGAAGCTGAAATAAACAATAAATGATTTGCCTAATTCAATTTTGTGTGTACGTTATGCTTGATTTGAGTTGGGGTGTTTTCTTTGGTTGGCAAACTGATACGGATATCTTTTGATAAAATTGAAGTAATTGTAAAATAATACGACTGTAGATTAGTGCATGTGTTAAAACTGAATAGACATTGGTAAACGGAACTGCTCCGGTCAGTAGATAGATATTTCACGATGGAAGAACGAACATGGATTGAAGAGAATTTAAGATCCTAGCATAAATAAGCCTGAAGTGGCGAACCAGAGAGGCTTTGAACATTGAACACGGAAACAAGCTGAAACGTTTATGCAGCTGAAAAAAACTGAATTGCAAACCGAACTGGCGCCCTATTGAAATTGCTGAACCAAAAACAGGAGTGTTCGGTGCGGCCAAAACAAGAAAAGGGATTATCCGACTTTTGGTAGTCTTCTCATCTACCGAACTGTTACTAAGCAATGTAACTTTTAAGAATTAACCCTTATGTGACATGCGATTCCGTCCATATACTGTCATCACATCATCACCACTGCCTTGGAAGTTGTCTATTGACTTAAGAAAGTATTCCACTTCTCAATATTCTGTTGTGCTTCTTGACCTTAATCCAACTAAATCCAAACACGGCTTTTTATACTCTGTACCGTAGGTACACAGAGTATTATAAGTTTGTGCAAAAGTATGTAACATCGAGAAGGAATCATCTCCGACCCTATAAAGTATATATATTCTTGATCAGCATCAACAGCCGTGTCATGTCCGTCATGTCCGTCTGTCCGTATGAACGCACAGATCTCAGAGATGGTAAGAGATAGAGGTTTGACATGTATGGGACATATGCTTCTTATGTCTGCAGGCAGATCAAGTTTATTTTCAATTTTGGCCACGCCCCCTCCCGCCCCCGCAATTTAGAAAAAACGTCATATCTCCCATAGTTTTGAAGATAGATGGCTGGTTCCTTCTGGACATATTTAGTTAGCAGGATAACTTATCGATCCGCCAAAGAAATGGAGAAGATCGGATGAACGGTTTTCGAGTTACGATCAAAAGACTGTTCGCTGCTACTGCAGCATCAAAATTTATGCTGAGCGGATAAAATTCTTGGTACAGAGTATGTTATAGTCGGGCTTGACCGACTTTCTTTCTTGTTTAGTCTTAATTAAGACAATCCAAACGTATAACAAACTGTCCTCGCTGTAATATCCCTATGAGCGAAGTCTGAATATACGATTTTATGTATTTGCGACAATTCTATAAAGATTATTTAGCAACTTCATTGTTTTCTGGGAATTCAATTTGAGAAAAAGTGATATTTTTAATTCAATTAAATATAATTTATAAAACAAATTAGGAGTAAAAGACAGAACCGAACTCTAACTGCGGTTCAGCTAACCCCAAAAACCATCCCATCCGAACCACTCCTTTTTTCCAAGCGGCTTGCATCCTTGGTTTGTTTTCCTAGTTGGACCCTAAATCAGAATCATTCGAATAATGCAAGTGTTTTGCGTCTCATTTCGCAACTTTCAATGAACTTAAACGCTATCTCAAATGCTCTGCTAATGCTCAAAGAACTGAGCTGTGCTTGGGTTGCTTTACTCCTTATGAATATAGCAGAAAAATAGTATAAAGTCACCATTTATTTAAATATTTATTCCAATAAAATTAGAATTTGGTAAAAAGTGTTTGTCGAACCTTGAGATCCATCTTTGAGATCTGAATAAATCAACTAAATTACAAGGTTTACTAAGTTGCATATCTAACTTATAATTTCTAAGTTATAAAACACATTTGGGCTTGGACTCAGCTTATTAAAGTAATTCAAGGTACTTAAGACTGAAAACTTTGAGTGGCTCTTCTCAATGCACGTGCAGGCTGTGACTCGGCTAGAGTAGGTACTCAGCTCAGAGATTTTTAAACTCACTTTGAAGTCTCTTAATTCCATATCTCTTTGAGTTCTTTTTCACTCTTAGCTATTCGACTTACTCTTGCCAAGAACCAAAAATGTTTCACTCAGTTACTCAGTTTAGACCAACTTGCTCTTGCTTCATAATTCACCACTTAAGAGTTTCATTTTCAGCTAAAGAGCATTGCACGGTCACTCAAAAAAAGCTTTTTGCACAGAGAGTCACTCGGCTATTTTGAGCCGAAGTTTGTCATCAACAGTTCGGCATAAAGACGACACAGCACTTCTCTGGAGTTTAGTTTTTTGGCACATTTTAGTACAAAAACTTAAACACAGATGAATTGAGACTGAGACTGAGAATATATGTGTGGCACGTGAATTTTTATTTATTTATAAGGTTGTCTTCTTTGTTGTTGTGGGTTGTTAGTTCTGTTGGGTTGTGAAAGCTTGCAGTTTATTTTTGTGTGGAGCTAACACAAACGAAGTTGGTTTAACAAAATTTGATAGATTGAATTTGGTAAAAATTGAAAGGAGTTACTTTGCGAGTCAAGGACTTCAATGCGGCTCAGACATGTTAATTTCGACTTAACGCAGTTTAAGTCAAACCTCAATATTTGCGCCTAATACGCATACATGTGTAATGAATGTTGGCGCTTAGAACCACACACACTCACACACATACACGCAATATGAGTGACTTACATGTGTAAGTCGGTAACACGACGAAAACAGATGCTATCTTGCATACATTTAGGCGCACAGAGCCGGCAACCGGGACCAAGGCGTCAGTCACGTGCGTAGGAGCCCCCACCCGGGGGAGGATCGGAGGTGGGTCATAAGCAAACATTGTCCATCAAAAACACACCAATACACACACACACACACGCATACACATTTGTGCATTGTATTGAGCTTGACATATTTGTCGATTTGCAAATTTATGTCAAATTCGGTCGCTGTGTTTATATGTGTGTGTGTGTGCGTGTGCCTCCCAGGACATCATTGCCTTAAAGGCGACCAAGCCAAAACATGAATAAACCAACCATAAAATTGAGGCGACCTTTTAAAATGAAATTAAACAAAATTATCAATAAAATATGCATGTGCTAGCAAAACAGCAAAATATGTCAGAGATGTGAATTATGAAGCCCCAAAACTGAAATCATAAATTCTGTAATAATCTGAGTGGGTAATAAATTTAGTTATGGAAATATTTATTTAGCTAAATTAAATTGAAGTTGTTTTGAGGAAAGTGACAATTTATTGGGTGAGGATGGTAAAAATCTACAAAAATCTAAGGAGTGTGCACAAAAAGTATTGGTGTACAGGACTGGAAGTGCAATCATGCTTGCATGAGGGGCTGCGCAAGGTCTATTGTCCTCCCCGTTTACTCATTAGCCTAAGTACCGTAACTCTGTCATCTACCAAATTGAATGAATTTCGAATCCCCTTTTTTCCCCTATTAAAATTAAACTGCTTACCTGCAGTGAGGCTACTGTTCAATCAGAAGTCACTCGGCCCCGTTTAATAACTCATTGCCTCCCACCATTAGTCGCTATCTTCATCATTGCCACCTGCTTAGCCATTAGCGCTCCATCAACT
This sequence comes from Lordiphosa fenestrarum, assembly GCA_035044985.1. Classification (NCBI taxonomy): domain Eukaryota; kingdom Metazoa; phylum Arthropoda; class Insecta; order Diptera; family Drosophilidae; genus Lordiphosa; species Lordiphosa fenestrarum. Next base: position 1,209,420 of record JAWNNO010003804.1, on the reverse strand, counting down.
CACCCCCAAAATTCCATGCGCCTGCCCCCTCACCACCACCATCATCTCGTCCAGGCCCATATCAAATAACCCAATGCATTGCTCACTTTATATATTATTTATGTATGAGAATCGGGCCAAGTAAGACCAAGTAAGGCCGAACGAAAAGAACTTTTACACTGTTGTAAATTTAAACGGGCTGCCCGCACCACCCTCCAAACTACCCGGAAATTATTGTTGTTGCCTACTTTCGGGCATTCCACTCTTGACTTTTCGCAGGCTTCAGCTTCAGCTTCAGCTTTTGTTTTTATTGCTTCATTTTCGATTATCGCGCAATGCACTTATCGCTGGCTGTGCTTTGTCAACGTCTTCGATCTTCGTCAGATAAAAATCAGCGGGGAGTGGTGGGTACATAAGTATAGAAAAGCTCAATCACAAGTTGTTTTTGTTGCTGCTTCGCCTGCTGTAGTCGTCTGTAATTGTTGCTTGTTGATTTCAGTTGGCAGGCAGACTGAAGTTTCAAGTTGCTATTGTTTTATTTTTTTTGCAGCTCTTCTGTCAGGCATTTATTATTATTTTCACTGCTTTTCTTTGCTGTTTTTTTTTTCTTCTTTTTTTGTTGCACAACACGCGAGGTCAGGCATTTTGGCTGTCTAGGCCGAGAATTGGAGGACTGTTGTCCTTGTTCCGGCTCTTCGTGTTCTTCTTCAAGGCTTCAAGTGGCAGCTGGACAGAGTTGGCCAGCGTGTCAAGCAAAGTGCAGTCGAAAAAGGTACAGTGAAGCCTGCATTTAAATTGAGTTGCAGAAGTGTTTGTCAAGTGGACGCTTATGGAACACCCAAGTGAAAAATGGGGAAGTGGAAATTATTTAAAAATGATTAAAATCCAAATTCAGTTCTGCAATTCAATGACAACTCTTTGACCAATGGGTTTAAGTAAGCAAGTGGAAAATTGCAAATTCTGCACCAATAATTTGAAACAAATATGATTCTAGTTTGTGCAAAATTTATTTGCGTGTTTGCTAGATTTCTCTTACAAGCTGTCTTTACCAACCTACAGACGACATTTGAAATTCATGCTTAAATAATTTATGAGATATGGCTTCAAACTGGTTGAAACCGGTTCTGATCCAGTAGAACTTTTAATTCTATATTAACTATCTACAGACCAAATTTTATGTTCATAGCTGAAATTACTTCTGGGATTTGGTCTGTACCTTTTTTTAACCCTAACCGTACCACATTCAAACTTGTTAACATACATTACACATAGTATTTGACTGCTTCTGATCGACACAGGCGTTTTGTGAAGATTTGTTAAGCGTTCTAGTTGCCCTTAAGGACAAACATACATTCATTTGTTTGCATAACATGAACTGAGCATTATTCTTATTAAGAGAACCGAACCGGCTTGAACCCGGAGTTCCGACTTTTTTTTTACAGTGAACCGAACCTTGAACCGAACATTAAACTTCGGTTTGGTTCAACAAAAATGATAAACAACAGAAAAACTCCCATACGATTTGTTTGGTTTTTATGTCAAATGCGATTTTTAGAAAACCAAAATAATAATTATAAAGCATTAACTGAAATCGAATTGAAAATAAACTTGATCTGCCTGCTTGAAACCTCTATCTCTTACCATCTCTTGACAGACGGACAAGACTCTGCTGTTGATGCTGTATATACTTTATAGGGTCGGAGATGCTTCCTTCTGGATGTTACATACTTTTGCACAAACTTGTAATGCTCTACGGTATAGAGTATCAAAATCTACCAACAGTTTATTACAATAATCGAACTAGATTCATCGATTTCCTGACATCGATTTGTTCTGCTGAACAAGGTCAATGACTTATTGACTCAAAATGGAACTTAACAATGAACAATGCCTACCTACTTTTATTTTAAGTTCGTTTGCATCGAATGAAATATTTTTCCTACTAAAAATGTCTGAGTAATTAATAGTTGCTTTCAAATTCCATTTGCTGCTTATTCCGCCTACCCAATTGGACCTGGTCTTGTCACCAATCAGCAGGGAATGCATCGCCACCCCTTTCCATCTGTCTGTCTATCCGTTTTTCATCACCAAATTTCGTCACTAATTCAACTTTTCCGCTGCCACTTAGGCGCTTTTCACTGTAACTGTGCACAGAACGAACTCACCGAACTTAACCTAACCCAATGGCTGGCTATGTGTGCCATTTGCCATTCGAACAACAACAACACCAACAACAGCAACAAGAATCAGCAGTTCGCTGGGCTCGAAAAGGCCGTTGAAATATGTGCGCTTGGTATTTGCCGAAAAGTTTTTGTGTGCACACAAAATGCACGACAAATGCCAGGAGCTCCCGTTTCTGTTTCTCTTTCAGTTTCTGGTTCTGTCTATGCCTTTGTTTTAGTCAGATCGTGTGCCATTTTCAAGCAATTTTTACTTTTTAATTGACATTTGCGAGTGTTTGTATGTGTGTGTGTGTTTGCACATGTGAGCACTTTACCAACAGAAGCAGACATTTGGTGTAATTATAGCACAAAATCGAATTGATTTTTGATTTTAATAAGTATTGGCAGGGTTTTTAATGAAGCCGGCCAGACCAAACCACTTTGCAGGGACTGAACGTGCTCGAGTGTGGGTGTGTGAGTCTAAAATGTGTTACTAGTATTTGTGTTAAAGCTTCATTTATATAATTATACAAGATATTTTAAAATAGTTGAAACAGAAATAGAGTTTTTTTGATCGAAAATTCCAAAAAATTTTTATTCAATTAAAGTTTTCCTAATGCAAAGTTCAATGACTTTCTATTTGAAACTTACTATGTAATGTTGTCATTTGGTAGCTGTATATCTTTTCCAGCTCTTTGTAATGCCCCCAGGTTCACCAAAACCAACTGATTACCCCATAAAAATCATGCATAATCTAATATGTATCGTCTCGCACCATCAACTGACCTAACCCAATGGCCATTTAATCATCAGAAATTCTCAAGTCTTTTTTCATCGAACATAACAAATGTGAGGCAAAAAGTCAGTCAGCTGAAAATGAAATAAAACGCATAAGAATCGATTCGATTAGTGAAATGAAATTTACGCCAAAATAAATTTGCTCGACTTACCGACTTGGCGCGCCTAAGTGTATGCCATATATTTCTTCTTTTGTATATTTCCTTCGCTGTTTTTCTGTCTGTGTGGATGGCAGGTCCTGCTGTTGTTGTTGCTGTTGCTGTTGTTGTTGTCTGTTGTCGCCGGCGTCGTCATTGTCTCTAAACTTTTGTACGTTCATTAATCTTGTAAAGCGTTTTCACTGTTGCGCCTGTGTGCGTGTGTGTGCTTGTATTGGTTTCTGCTTGTCTTAGCCTGGCATGTCCTGCTCCTGCTACTGTTGCTTGTATGAGTTTGTTTGCCTGCTTGTTGTTATAACTGCGCCACTTCCTTCCCTGCTCAGACATTGTCGTCCTTGTCAGGACACTTGTGCGACAGTTGTTGCATGATAAGGTTTAATCTATTTAATTGTAATTGATATTTTCGCAAGATAAGACACAACCCGCTTGCCTTTGCCATTTTTTGTGCCTTTCCACCCATTTATAAACCAAATGAGGCGGCTACAACAACAAAAACAACAATAACTTGTTGCCAACACTTGAGCCAAGACAAAATCATAATTTATAAAGTGCCAGTGGAATGACAACAAAAAACAATAACAAAAATTGTCCTAGGCAATGCGCTCGTTAAGTTGTTGCTGGTGTGTCTAAGGAAATTTTATGCTTCACACATGCGACCAACGTTGTCTCTGCCGCCTGTGTGCGAATTCTCATACTTGTACTTAGAATTTAAGCAAAGAATTTTATTACTTGTAAACTAGTTTGTTGATCTTGAAAAGATTTACTTTGCCATGAAACTTAAATTTGGATAAATAATAGTTTGTTTGTAAGTTAATGGGGCACCCATCTGGTAAATATAAATATAACTAATGGCATAAGCATACCAAATGTACCTCCACACTTAAAAGGAGCACAAATAGTATACATAAATAAAGGATTACACTTATTTTAATTCCGCTTGGAGCAATCCTAGCTGAACTTTTCTCATGGTCACTAGTTATTCAGCCCATAGCTTAGAATGCAGCTATGTGCTATAGTTTTCCGACTTAGATAGAATTTTGTAGATGTAAAATAAAGAACCGCAAATTTTAAGCACGATTTGACTAGGGGTTGTATCTTACCATTGACTATGGCTGTCTTAGTTATGGTGTTCTCGTATTGAGACTTTTCCAGAATAGGTAAACAGTCATTAGCTTTTCTTGCTGGCATTTGAAATAAGCTCTCTAGAAGATCCCCTTGTAAATGAGATGAAATGTTATGTTTAACGTTATGATTGCTAGTAACGCCAACAATTTACTAAACTTTCTTTCTAAAAATCTCATTAAAATGGCTTATTTTCTACCAAAGCCTGTTCCTTTTTCGAGATACTGATGTCTCAACACTAAATGTAACATGCCAAGCGTCGAAGAGCATGCATATTCAATGTCCGAACTAAGATTTGTTAACATGGAAAATGCTGAGTTTTAAATTAACACTTTTTAAATCAAATTAAAAGGTAAAGAATTCAAGGCGGCCTTTAAACTTGTCATACAAATCTAAAGAGTTTCTCTGAAGATAGTGGAAATAAATGATAATATAAATTATAAGATTATTTTACAAGAATTTAGAGTTATATGAAAAGTGTATGCACACCTTTAGGATTGTTTTAAACGGATAATGATAAAAATTAAAGTTAAGCTCTCTTGATTTTAAGCGGCTAGGACTGAAGGTACACTTGTCAGTGGGGCTAAGAGATATATCTAAGGAATATATGATTAGTCGGGAATGTATTCATTTGTCTTTTCAGACCGCAATACTAGTCGACTATTAAAATATCTACATAAGTCGACAACAGGCCCACACTTTAAGTTTTATTATCTTCCACTTTGTTTCGGATTTGCTCGATCCATAGATTACAAGCTGTCATTTAGAGTACTCGCAGCCAATAAATGGTTTACAAAATCATAAAATTAGTTTATTAAAGTCCATTATTGGCTAATTTTCTGGTCCCTTCAACTTTTATAAGCAACAAGCACACACACATGCACGCACACACCGACACCCGCACTCAGCATATAGAAAATAATGGGACAATTTGTGTGAGCAACAAGAAAATATATGGCCATGCATTTTTTATGAATTTTTCCTGAAAGAAAAAAAGCGGCAGCGAGAGAAAGCGAAAACAATTTAAGTGTCCTTCGGTTGCCACGCTAAACGCCTTCAATTTAACGCCAGACACACGCCAGGGGGTGGCTTGACAGAGGGGTGTGGAGCGTCAGGGAGGTGTGACAGAGTGTGAACTGATGCCGCAATGCGTGGAACAAAATTTCATGTTCCTTTTTTCTTTTGACCGCATTTTAAAAATCTCGCTTCGCTTGCCTGTGAATGGCACCCAAAAGTATGCTACAGGAGAAATCACTTAAGCGTTCAGAATGTTTCAACAATTGCAGCAAAACATAAAACACACACACACACACACCCACAGCACAACTTTGATGTCTACCAAAAAGGTAACAAAACTTTCAGTCAAGAAAAATATAAAACTTCGCCCCTGACTCATTTATACATACAAATATATGTATGCATGATGATGTTGAGTAGCTTACTTTGGGCGAGAGCGAGAGGGAAGCATCTTAAGCGCCTGCAAGTATTCTGTGCAATTATGATAACATATGTGCCTGCCCTGCCAACAAAACAAGTTAATAGTTTTTACGCAAAATGTTCCCAACAGGCAGCTGCCTTGTTTCAGGTTTTTGCGGCATGTTGAAGCCTCCACATCGCTGGCAGCATCAGCATCAGCATCAGCGTCAGCTTCAGCCTCTTTGCCTGTTGGTGAAAGTGCATTTACTGCTCTGGTTTTTGGTGTTGAGCTCTTCAGAAGTTTCATGCGACTTCTTGTTTCATTTTTTTTTATTTTCTTCAGCACATTTAGTACAGAAAAGTGGCGAAGTAGACCAACCCAATGTGGCATAGTTTCATTTGACAGTTTCTGCGCTTTTGGACCTGCTCCGGCAGACCGTCAGGAAACAGCAAATTGTCAAAATGTACATTCTAATTTTCTTTCAAAATGTTCACATTTAAAAAATCTGCACAATAAGCAAAGCTCTGCCCACTCACTGTTCATATCCAGAAACAACTCTATAATGTGCCATAATTTAATATAGCAGCCTTTCAGGGTTCATAGTCCAGACCCAGACAAGCATCCTTTGCCTTTGTGTAAGTGAAGATAATGGCCAGTCCCTCAATCCCACTTTTCGCTCTACCAGTGCCTGCCAGCACATCATGGGACACATCAAATGTAGTCGAGATAAGAGAGTGCCAAGTTGTTGATGTGTAAACGCTTTCGGATTTAAAATAAGTAGGCGTGATGCTGGAGAGGGGAACAAAAAAAAAAAACCGTAGCCCCAAAATGCTCGTCTATACTACACAGGAAGCCTAAAACAAATTGTAGCGGAAACTCAGTAAACACAATAAATGTTTAATAAGCCAAAACGAGCAGAGAGAAAAGCGAAAGCGAAGCTGCTGATGGAGCTGTCTGGCAAATATGCGTGCATGACAGCGGGGAGGGCGTGTCCATGGCATGTGCGTTTTGTAGCGGAAACTCAAGCGGAAGCTACACGAGACGCAAAAACAATGCCCGTGCTGGGAGAGGTGGAGCAGTGGCAGAGAACATGTCTCCTTGTAGACTACTTGTATACTATTTATGCCATTTTATAGAAATTCCATGAGACACTTTTGCAGACACTTAAATTAGGAGACGGAAGCTACACTACCTGGGTGTGCACTTTAAAGTTACGAATATGATAACGAAAAGTTGTTGAGTTTCACTCGAGGCACTTCCAAGTGGTTGTGCTTGAATATGAGAGAGAGACAGAGAGAGGGAGAGAGCGATGAATTCTGTAGAAAGTTTCAGTGGAGATTTGGGTTGGCATGTTTTGAGAATTAAATAAAATATTTAGCTTAAGTCTGTTAACGAAAGAATCTTAAGCAGCAATTAGCGCCAACTGCTTAAATATTATTAACTTGGCTTAAAGCGGTTTATTCAATTTAGTTACATTTAGTTTAATGTTAAGCAGATCAAAATCGCTTGGCTTTGAGGTCGACTATCAACTAAAACATCAATGTATTCGTTTAATAAGGCGAATTTAAGGTGAAACTTGGAGAGGTCTAGTTTAGGCAGTTTTTGAGTATAAGTTGAAATTCGTGGTTTGATGATTCCTATTAAGGATTAAGAACTTTTGCAGTCTATGGCTCTAGAACTAACATAAAACAAGTACAGTCACCAGAAATCAAACCAAAAAAATAGAGGAAAGTTAACTTCGGCTCGGCCGAAGATTGTATACCCTTGCAGCACGTTTTTTAACTAATTTGAAGGACATGTCCACTAATAACAAACAAGATTTTCCCAATAAGACTACTTTTTCTGACTCTACTTTTGTATGACAGCTATACCATATAGATGTCCGATTTCGACCAAATTTGGCAGAATTATGTAGAAGCATTAAAAACTAGTAAATACGGAGTTTGGAGACGATTGCATTAAAAACAAAAAAGTTTTTCTCACTAGAACTAGTTTTTCGACCTATCGTTCCTATGGCAGCTATATGTTATAGTCATCTGATCCGGCCGGTTCCGACAAATGTGCAGCGTATTTGGACCAGAAGACTTCGTGCAAAGTTTTGTAGCGATAGCTTTAAAACTGACGGAGGAAATAGCATAGAAACAGACGGACAGACGGATATGGCTATATCGACTCAGCTCGTCGTGCTGATCAAGAATATATATACTTTACGTGGTCGGAAATGCTTCCTTCTATGCGTTACAAACATCAGGACAATTTCAAGGGTATAATTATGATTCATAAAAGTTATAACAAAATATTTTTGAAAATATTTAAGCGAGCACTTGCAAGGGATAACAACTTCGGCACAGACGAAGTTAGCTTAGCTTTCTCGTTCTCGTCCAGCATTGCATTTCCTGAAACCGATGTTGCATGGGCTCCAACTATTCGAAAACGCAGTGGCAACTAGAACTTTCTTTTAATGATAAAACAAACTACAATATCTTAACAGGAGTTATCTGAAATACGATGTAGTTTTAAAAGACTTCTTTTGAATTTTAACTAAAAAATGTTGTCAATGTATTGGAATTTGACAAAGGAAACATGTTAAAAATTGGACCAAATGGGCTTAACTTAGACTGTAGAAATCACTTAATGCTATGAAAAATTCCACATTTTTTGGGCTTGTTATAGCTTAGTAGAATTGAGCTTAAAACCCCTCACTGGTGATTGGCCTGTGTCACCTCTCCCCTAACTAAAACTGTAATTTTTTATGGACCTAATTTTACGTCAGCAGCTTAATCGGATAAAATCCTCTCTGTTACCGGAGGTTATCGTACTACCGATGCGTTCACTAATTTAAGCCTGTTACAGAACTTTATCTGGTGACATGCTCTCTGCCCTGTTCACCTCAACACGCAGTGCCCCAAACCAAACCTGCCTGCTACAGATTTTTTTCTCCCCATAAAATTTACTAAATTCCTGACTAGATTTAGTATCATAGTTGCCCTAACAACCACTAACGAAAAATGCCAAAAATATCTCACATTGTGAGCCGGCTCAAATGGATAGCAATTGACCCGACATTGGACTACAACTACAACAAGTTGCTTTTACTCCTTCCAATCGAGGGCAGGTGTAAAATTATATGCCAGACGCGTGGCGTAGCACAAATAGCTGATGTCCTGCATGGACACACATACATGGTCGAGCACTTCAATTTCCAAAGATAACAATTTTAATTACAAAATTTTGCGCAATATTGGCAACCGCAGCTGCAACGCAGGCAACTGAAAATAAATGGAAAAATTTTATGCAAGTAAAAATTGACAGGCTTTTCTGAAATCTGGCAACATAATTAAACAAATGAAATGAGCAGAATTATTATGAATGTTTGTGGGATTATGGGTGGTGCATCTTTTGGCCGAAATCGATTGGTAAGTTAATCACTGAGAAATTTGGTTGAAATCGCAGACCGGAATGTTCCATTAAACTGACCAAGTCCTTAGCTGTGAACTCTCCGACAGGTGGGCACATCATCATCTTTTTCGCCACTGACAGACACATTTTAAGTACAGGCATCCTTTCTCTTTCACTCTTGCTCAGTTTGCTCTTGCTCATATGTTTATGACATAATGACAGGCGGCTTTTCCGGACACCTCCAGCGCACACATTATACTGAAGCTGCAGCTGAGCAACTTTCTGACAGTTATGGCTGGGATTCAAATGTAATCAACAATTTTTAGTTCGCCGCACAAGGTTTTCCGGTGTATCCAGTTTGATTATCCCCTGTAAGATTCACGAT